>CM074579.1:20447500-21047500 GCA_037305975.1 Chrysolophus pictus
TTGAGTAAAAAGTCTCTTTTATGATAAAAAGTAGATTCTCTGTCAGGGACTCTATTACAACTTCATCAAAGTATTTTCCAAAGGGCCTGTTTTGAAAGTCAATTCACATTTTGGATGCATCTCTTTCCTGTTTCTCATACAAGATTTAGGAAGACAACAAATTTTCAAAAGAAATTTCCAAAGAAAAAAGGATGTGTTTCTAGTTCTAGTGATTCCACTCAAGGTCTTACAACATTTAGACCACTGTGTAAATATTTTTATTTCTTCAGAGAGCTGTCTGCTGTAACTGAAAGTATGAATAAAATCTTCAGATGACATTCATTCTATCATGCACATTTTTGATACCTTCATCCTTTAAAAAAAAAGTTTGTTCTTCATGGCTACTGAAAAAAAAAACCTACCAACACCTCAACATTTAACTTGAAGCTGAGTATTTAGTTTATAGAAGCTCTCTCAATATTTGTTTATTAGCATAATGGAAAAAGCTGAACATATGGCTGGGAATAGGAATATCTCTCTCATATCTTACACTAACATTCTGTTCCAATCTCAATTTCAAAACCTGTGAGTAACAATTGTTGATCCTAGGTTTTCCTTCCATTTTTTTCTACCAGAAACTCTCTATATTATAACATATTCCTGATAGCCTGTGATAAGGTACACAAAATCATATGTTGCAAGGTAAATACTGAACGTTAGTTTAAAAAAAAAAAAAAAAAAAAAGTGTATTACATTCAATTTACTAGGATTTTTATTTATTTATTTATTTATTTTCAGATATACCCAGTCTGGCAACACCATCATACACACAGCAGAACAAAGATCACTCTGTACTTCTGTGGGTTTATCTTTATAGCTTTCACTGAAATTCAACTAACACAACACTGTAATTACTCCAGCCTTGCTGCAGTTGAAGTAAGTCAGAGAGTACAGTTTGGAATCACTTTGTCACATGCCAAACAGCAGGCAGTAAATCTCTGACAACATAAATTAATCACTTACTGAAAATAAAGAGTAATAATTAATCACCTCAGAGAATACCTAGCAGAACTGCTAGCCCCTGAGACTACTATTACTTACTGACAAACACTATACCATAATTCCAGCAGATGCTGCATCACCTCACATAGCTGAAGACGTAACCCGTATGTAATGAAGAAAGGTCAATTATCCATAAACTTCACCTTGATTATACCATGAGAGATAAAATCCCCTGCTAATGTATGTCTGTGAAAATAAAATTTTAGTTTCATTCATGATATACAGTGTACGTTAGTGGCCTGATCAAATAATACCAGATTTTATTTATACAGATGATGCAAAAGTATAATTCTCAGTATTTTTCTTATTTTTTCCCACACAAATTTTGTTACATTTTATGGTCACTATTTTCTTTAATTAAATTTCTAATTCCTTATACATAAATCTTTACTATTTCCTTTACCTATGTATCTACAGAGCATTTTATAATACACAGTCATAAAATATCCCACTGTGAACAATATGGCATGTACTGATGCACATCAGAATGTCAGAAATCTCAGCTTTAAATCTGTTGCACTAGGAAGAGCACAATTTCGTAAGTATTCATCCAGTATAAAAAAACATTTTTTACCTTGTTACTTTGCAGGAAAAAAAGGAATGTAAACCTATTATTTTGTGTATTTTAAATTTTGCTACTTACACCAAACCTAAAACTGTATGTCCAGAAGTTGAAGTGATTGAAAAAAGTAAATAAATAAACTTAAAAGAGTAACCGATCTGTAACTTAACTCAGATCTTGAAACAAACTTAGCCTTCATACAGCATGTGGATGTGCCCAGTGCTGCCTTGACCCTATGTGCAGAATGTGAACACAACTGCAGTCTCTGAAGCACAGTTCTGATCTTCCCAGTGTTTTCATCCCATTGATCTTCATCCATGAAACCCACCTTTTTTTCCAAGTTGTGAATGCCATCATTTCCTCACTGTCTGAAGATACTCCTTACTGATAATCTGCATGCTTTGTTCAAATTTCAGGCTCAATTGTGCACATTTTCATCAGAGTTTTTTTGTTGTTGTTTTTGTTTGTTTGTTTTTTTTAATGGAATTTTTCCACCAGAGTATTATACATTAGAGTACATTAGAGTATTACAATGAAATGAGAATAATTATTTTTTTTGCAATTAAATGCTCATGATAGTTTCAGAACAGTTTCTGATTTGCCTATTGAAGGGAAAAAAGGTACTTGTGTACCTTACAGTGAGCTTACTAGAAAATGTCTCAGTTAAACTGATACATAAATTCTGTGTCTACTATGTATGCAAACTTTATTTTCAATCAAAATATACGTTATGAAATTTGTGTAATATTTCATAAAAATAATTCTACAATTCCATTACCAATTTGAATTCCAAATTGATTCCCATATTAATAGAGGTTTCATCTGTTCTGTTCTACAGCTACATCTGAAAGCACATTTCTTAGTTTTTTTTCTGTAACAGCTAATTTTTACAGACCTCAGTCACCTTTTGTCACTTTTTCCTTATTTCTGTCGCTTACCTTGAACACACAGAATTATTGTTTTCATTGTAAAAACAGAAAAAAACAACCAGGAGATAACAGTATTGAATATGGAATTGAGAAGTATGTATTTTACAAGTCTCTTGAATAAATGCTTTGTCCAAAGGCTCACATAATGCAGATCAGTCTGAACTCATACAGCTGTTCAAAAATATTGCCAATTTCTATTTTCCATTTATACTTGAAACACATCTACACCTCTGTATCTACACCTCTTTCTAACGACTAACTAATAATGAAATTCCCACTGGTTTAGCTTAGTCATACAGATGTCCATCAAACGTGACACTGAAACCTTAATTTGTTTAGCAATTTTATCTTCATCTCTGTGCTTCTATGACACTTCTTGACACTAACAAAAACAGACTGATTCTTCACAAGTCACCTACAAGATATGAATTAAATGTATACAAATGCTTAAAAAAAAAAAAAATTACATAAAAGGATTTAGAATGGAGAGTCCAGTCAAAAGCTGCTACCTCCTTAAACGTACTAGAGAAGTCCACCTATTAAAATACTGTTTCCCTTATCAACCAGATAATAAAAAATACAAACCAGAAAATAAAAAATACTCAAAAAAATACAATTTGGGCTTTTTCACTTTTCATTATAGCAGAAGAGAATGAATGATAAACATTGGTAAACTATTCTTTTTTATTTTGTGCCTTTGGAAATTTTTTGATGCAAAATATTGAGCCTCTCTCCCCACTCCTGTGCAATAAAAACACAACCAATTTTTCCTCTGATTTTCAAAAATGTAATTCCATAGTAGGTCCATTAATTTTAACTGAAATACATCAAAATAAGTACCAGTAAGGATAAAACTGGATTTTATGAATTCATCACTGCAGAATATATATACTGGTTTTACTTTGAAAACAGAAGCCAACGGAGGCCACATCAGTGAGTGGAAGACTGGGTGTTGTGGGTGAGTGATATCTGAGAAAACAGTAAATAAACTGTTGAAATGCATAATTAGTACCTATTCTTTTTTTTCTTTTTTTTTTTTTCCCCACAGTAATACAGGTGGTTTTGAGCAATAAGCATGTATTTCAGATGCATTTAGTTTCATTAAACCTATCGACTTACTGTTAATACATATACTGTTATAGAAACTCAGTTATCAGTTCACCAGTAAAAAGTTAAAAGTTAGAAAAAAATGCTATCTAAAAATAGTTATTATCAAAGAAGATCACTACACAATGCACTGCATGCCCTTATTGGCAATAAAGACTGTGGGAAGCAAAAATATTAAGCATTTTGCAGATTTAAGGTTGTGCTTCGTCAGTTGACAGAACATCTTTAGCCATTTTTTTCATGTATTGCAATTGCAACAGTGACATAGTTCTCCACTGTAATTCAGCATAAATTACCTGAACCACTGTAGTAACGTGTTACTTATTTTCCACCTCATCAGTGATAATCTGGTAGCCAGAATTAGTAAGTAAATATTTGGCCAGCCTAGTAAGCAATACTTTTTTATTACCAAAATTTATAATTATAGTTCTTTTCCTATTCAATAATTGAATATATCCAATTGCTCCTCCTTTTAACATTAATGCTAGGTTTCAAACTGGTGAATGGACAGGAAAGCAACATTAGAGACATTATTCTACTGTTGCTTTCCCTCCTCTGCAATGATTTCAACTCAAGCAATAAAGTTAAATGGAAAAGGCACTATACTAGATTTTCAATTACAACAGAGGCAGGGAGCCACAATTATCCCTTTCATTACTGAAATACTTCTCATAGCTACACAGGCAGCATCCCTGCTGCTGCTACTTCTGCTGTTCCTGTTGCTGTTACTGCTGCTCTTAAATTGAAGTGCCCTTGAAAAGAGATGGGGTTACAGGTCACCAAGTAGAATTTAAAATTGTGAAAAAATGTATATTTAAAGGAAAATGGAAAAAAATAATGGAGCTGGAACACAGAGATGTTCAGATATTTTTCCCCTCATCTCTGCTGCAAAGATATGATGTTTCTACAGATCTGTAATAAATTACAGTAGTAGTAACTGCCATGTGCAATAAATACGAGCATGAACCCTATTTTTTAAAAGTGTTTCAATTCAGAGATATTTTGTACCAAGTGAATGCACTCCATCTTAAGCTAATCCATTTTTAATGTATTACAAATTACCGAGAAGAAATTATTATGTTTTAAATTGTCTTGAACATCTTCGTATGGAGGATGCCATTTCTCAGGTGCAATTTTTTTATTTTCCTTGTCCACTTCACTTTGGAAGTGGATACTCTGTCCACCCAGTACACAGAACTAACCAAGACTGGAGCTGCAAATCACAAATATTTGCATACCCTTGAAAGTGGTTTACCTTATTCATTCATGAGGTGGGCAAGAATTTATGCCCTGCCTATCAGCTTCCTGTGTGATTCACAATTGACTTCTCAGCAGACTGTAAGAAATAATGAGATAAAAAATACCAAGAAAGGATCCTATGTCATCTTTTCACAAGAAAAGTAGAAAATTATGACTTATCCTATTAATATTGATGAAGATAGCAAGAATAGTATTAAAACTGAAATTCAGTAAAGCTTCTGCTTCAGATTAGACAAAATATGTGTCAGGAAGCATACAAAGTATATGTGGAAGAAGAAAAACTGTCTATACAAGACTTTCTAAAACAAAATATTCATACCTGTGTTTCAGAATTAAAATAGCAGAAAACTTTTATAACAACGGTCCCTGACAAATAACAAAATAAAACACCTTCATCACCAAGCAAGAGACTCAGAAATTGTCAGTTAACATACATGCTAAAAGTATGTTGCATGGAATATGTTGCATGTCAGTGTATCATAACAGAGTTGCTATCATGCATAAGTCTCAGTGAAAATTCCAGTCACTAAGAAATAGCTGTCCATTCATGAAGATATATATATATATATAAAAGGTGAGGGAGGGCAAAATGCAGAAGATAGAAGGCTGGAGTGTCTTTCTTATGATGGTACCATAATGGCAACCATTATTGTATGATCCTTTTCTGACTTTCTGACTATCAGGTACAGATAATACAGCTCAGAATCGCAGGCCTTTGTCTCTGAGGTGAATCATCTTTCTTAACTCTAAAAATCTTTCTTGATATCTTGGCAATTTACACTCTTGCCGAACTACTATTCTGCAGTAGATTGCAAGTCACTCTTTCTGTCACTGTGTGACCCAGAATTTTCTGTGGCAGAATAATTGCCTGTTATTACAGAAGTAGAATGAAAACATATTCAGATCTACCACAAGGTCTGCATCTTCCTGTGCAATTAATCATATGTAGCCCACCTACGGAAAAGAATTATGTACAATTTTAATAACAACATAACCACACTTTGTACAGATTTTATAGAAAATTAAGAACTCAATTTCTATTCTTTTGTTTTCTGTTCCTCAAATCTCATTCAGCTTCATCAAATTGAATATTAAATGCAGTGAGTATTAAGTATCATTTATTCAGTATAACAAGAACCATTAGTACCTTTGTTAGGAAAGATCTGTTCTTTTGTTTTTGTAGTTGTGTACGTAATAGTGCTCTCTATATCTTACAGACACTATCCTGGAAAAAAATAAGCACAAAGAGGGCAGCTAACATGGTGAAGGGCATCTTGTCATCTTCAGTTCTCAAAGGAGAAGAATGATGGAAGGAGATGGCTTCAAGTTTACTAATGGAATAGCTAAGGAACATGGGGAATGTTAGTAACCTAATTCCCTAACCCTATACACTACACGCTATTTTTTTTAAATGGTGGCCAGAAAAATTGCAATTAGATGAATTCATAAACGATAGACTTGCAAACTAAATGCTGAGGTGAACAGTTAGGATAATTAATCGCACAACTGTGGATAAGTATGATGAAAATGAATATCAGATATTAGCCTGATTTGTGTGCCTTCTCCAAACATTATTTATCACTGTCACTGAACTTGATAGACCATTTGATTTGATCCAGAAGAGCGTCTCTTATATTTTTCACACTATTTCAACATGCTAAGCATAAGAATTATTTTTAATCGTACCAAATGGATTAATTTCAGCATTTGCTTTAAATACTTTTCTACCCTCCTACCATTAATACATACAAAAGGATTCAAAGCTAAGGACAATGCAGAAATGTTTGTAACAAATACAATGATTTGCTAAGTACATTCATAAAGAAATTTATAGAAAAATATTTCAGTCCAGGTATTTAGTAGTCAAGTCTTCCTATGAATCATCCAGAAAAAAGACCTTAAGAAACATATATATGA
Source organism: Chrysolophus pictus (assembly GCA_037305975.1). Taxonomy (NCBI): domain Eukaryota; kingdom Metazoa; phylum Chordata; class Aves; order Galliformes; family Phasianidae; genus Chrysolophus; species Chrysolophus pictus. Next base: position 20,454,317 of record CM074579.1, read on the forward strand.
TTGCATGTTATTCATTATTCAAATATTCCCTTCTATAATCAAGGCTACTTAGTAGATTCCACACATTTCAGAGCTGAAATAATATCCCTGGATTCATTTCTCTGAAGTATACCCTAAGGGATAAATGATACATCCAAAGGCAAGAAAAAAAAAAAGAAATTAAATATGCTTACATTAAAGGCAAAGAAAAATAAAAGAAACATACTAGACTATTTATCTGAAAACAGTACAAATTGCTAAGACGTGCTAAGATACTCCCTTCTCTTCCCATTTAGGAGATTCACTGAGTAGATTTGCTGCTTGTATGCTAAATATAAATGTAAACTGAAACAAGAAAGTATCATCATTGCATTCATGGATGATAATTAAAGAAGATAATAAATATAAGAAAGCAACACCTAAGAATCCTTTTCAAGTAAATCCATTCTTCTTATGGATGTCATGGTAAAAGAGATCTTTACAGAGAGGAATTCTCTTCCTCTGAAGGTATCAAGCAGCGTCCTTGTACCTCATGGGATTTAAGAAACATCAATCTCTTTCGCATACTCTCTTCGGTTTCTACCTATCTAATTACTACTTGCTCTCTCCTTCTTTGCTCTTTCTCCAGCATCTTAGATTATCCCAACTTCCCATGTATGTAACTGTTGCCTACCATATTGAATTACTGCAGACCTAGAGAAAGATGCAAATATGTCTTTGAGCCAGCTGCCTTTTATCAACTCAGCCAAAGTAAGGCTGAATGCTAGGAAAACAAGAAACAGGAGGTGGTAGGATAAAAGACTGGAAGTATGGACAGAATGCCTAATATCTGCAGCCAGGAATGAGAAGAGAAACTATTACTGCCCATGCTACCTTCACTTTTCCTATACAATTTTCTCACAACTATTGTAATGATTTTTTTTCCTAATTTTTATTTCTACTCAATGAAAGGTGATAAGCCAAGAATTGATCTTGAAAAAAAATTCTTGTTCTGCAAGACTGCAGGTTTCAAGAGATAAACTGCTTTACTACTTCTTTTTTTTTTTTCTTTTTTCATTCTTGTATTACCCATGGGTCAGAAAAGAAAATATTACAATCTGTCATGAAGGGCAAAAACAAACTTAACTATATCACTTAGGAGCAAAACCAATAGCCCACAGTTTAAGGACAGAGGATCTAAAACCTTTGTCTAAAAGTGGTGCTATAGAAGTTCTTCCATCTTACTGCCTCTTCAGAATTGCACTGTACAACTTAAAGAATCTGTGGATAGAATGTGATCTTAATTTTGAACAAACTTAATCCAGCTTGAATTAATGCTGAAATGAAACTCAGTGTTCTCTAGCTCCTGACATCAACTGTTAGTTATTCAGAAAAATAGAGCTATCTGTCAGTAGCAGTAATGATCCACAACATATGGTCACATTGCAAGGATTCATTCCTAAAGTTAATTCTGACCTTTGCTGCAGTAGACAGCAGAACACAACACGCTGTATTCAACTACTGATGTGAAACTCAAGAATAAAAAAAAAAAATACTTCAGGCTTATAGTTAGGCTTGTCCTAAGATACTTAAGGAACGTATGTCAATTTGCCATTTATATACCTAGAAAATGGCAGACTATGGTCAGTTGTACTTGTCATAAAAATTACCTAATGTATCACTTACTAAATATGAAGTATGCCTACACACTTCTAAATATCAACCACACATTTTACCAAAAAAGGAAACGTAGTGATGTTTTTCCTGAGTGTTTCCTTTGCTATTATAGTAAACAACACTTTAAGGACTAATAAATGTACCTTTTGAAGGACTTCGCTGTCCATAATTTAATTTTCATTTAAGTATGGCACCCAGAAATACAGAAAACTGGAGAAAAATTATTTGTCATATAAGTTGTCAAACTATTTTCTGAAAGAGTAGCTTTCATTCTCTTCAAAAATAATGAACATGCATTTTACCTATATTTACATAGTTGTCTATCAAATTAAAGGCATGCGTATGAAAATATAATTGAGCGACCATCATTTTTTCCCAACTTAGTAATGATTTGCCATCAGGATCTAATAGATCCCTGATCTCCCCCAGAAGAATCCCAGATCTTCAGTTATTGGCATACTGAAATTCTGAGTTACAACAGTGTGCTGGATGTGTTTACAAATAAAGAGAGACATCAAAAGTGTGAATTTGGGGTGTCGCAGAGTTAACACATCACTTTCACAAGACGCAATAAAAAGTTTCAAGAATAGAATTAGGACAAAGGGAAGTCATTTATCAGGAATTATTAATTTCTCATAGCTTACTGTTACACTCATCTGGCTATTCCTCTTACGTGTGCTCTATATTACTCCTTCTAATGGTTTTAGAGTGAAATACTCTATAACATTACCATATACATTGCCTTGCCAACAGCTGTTGTCCATTTTTCAGACTCTTCAATATTACATGGCATTTTAAATAAATGAAAATCTCTTGGTGCCTTGAACAACCTTGTTGTTGACTCTCATGAATCAAAATACAAAAATGCAAAGAAAAAAAAAAAATTCACTGTAGCTCAATTTCAAAGGTCCATCTCTCAACTGTTTGCAAGTTTCTACATAGCTATCAGCCCCTTTGTTTTATTTGACACAGAAGAAGTTTTCAGATGCAAATGTTTGTGATAGAGATAACACAGCAGTGACACTTAGCTATCCATTTTTCCTATTGCTGACAAAAGACAGAGAACACTTTTTTTTCCCCTAAAACCTAGGCTTGAACCCTTCAAAGTACTTCTCACCTGATCTTTGAAAATAGGAGACTTTCCCCACAGCTGATATTAAAGGTAACATAAATAGCCTAGTGCTCGCATTAGTATTATCTTCAATTAATTCTTTACATTGGTCTTGTTTGAATCTTCAGGTCACATTCCTATCAGTGAATACCTGTAAGTATTCCTTCTAATGATTTTCCAGTATTTCTTTTCTTGTATGTTTCTATTAAAAAAGTAGTTTTAAGGAATAAAATACTTTATCACAGATTCACAACACTGTCAATTAGTAATTTTCCTAGCCTATAATGAGTAACACAGGGACTTTGTGCCCACACTCTGGGTAACTACTCTCAGTCTTTCAGCTCTTAATGGTGTACTTTCTTCTTCCCTCTTTGTTCAATTTCATTTTTTTTCATTTGTCTCCATAACAGAATATCAGTATTTTACAGACAGAGAAGAAGAAAAACATCACAATCTTGCAAATTTTACTGGCAAAAGAAAAGCATTCCCTGCCAACTCAAACACTTAAAAAGCTGTTAATATTTATTCCCTTACTGCAACCATACATCAATTTAGCTTTGAAAGAATCATTTAGATCTAGAACAAAAACAAGCTAGAAGAAATCAAGTAGTTTCAAATAAATATTCACACTGTATGTTTACATAAATCAAACCTCCGAAGTCTTTCAAATTTGTTCACTCCAACCTGTAAAGCCTCCTTAACAGATTTTTAAGATCTCCTCAGATCATTTTGGTAATTCAAGACATATTGTGCAATAAGTAAAATATCATATAAGGAGATTGAAGACTGACACACACACAAACTGATGTATTTATTCAGTAACTCCTATTCCAGTCAGTCATAGTCACAGTAATTCACACTGTCAAAACCTATAATTTCTGGTACATTTTATCAACTTATATATTTTGTCATTTGATTTCTCAACTTAGATACATTCATGCACTATTCCAGTCTTCCATAAGCTGACTTCAGAGCAATAGCTGCCTTTATAGAACATACAATTTTCTGAGTTTTTACTAAGGTAAGTCACTTTTTCATCTGTATTCATTGCCAGTTACAAGAGTCATCCTTTATTTTAGCCCTACATTTTAGGATGTAGAGCAACATTTGGAGCATTCATAATGCTTTTCCTCAGCTCTCTCCCTTGGGACATAGACACCCTCTGAAAAAGTGAAATATTTATTTTGTTATCTTAAAATTCATGGAATCCCATCTGTAGCACTACATTTAGCTCTGAATCTCTAACGTAAGAATGGACCTATTGGAGCAAGTCCAGTGGAGGGTTACAAGGATGATCAGAGGCTAGAGAACTTCTCCCATAAAAGCTGAGAGCTGCAGTTGTTCAGCCTGCAGAAGGTACAAGGGAGACCTCATAGCAGCCTTCAGGTAATTAACAGGGCCTCTACAGGAAAACTGGAGAGGGACTCTTTATCAAGGACTACATTGACAGGAAAAGGGGAAAGGACTTTAAACCATATGAGGATAGATTTAGATTAGATATTAGGAAGAATTAATTCACCATGACTGTGGTGAGACACTGGAACAAGATGCCCAGATAAGTCGCTGATGCCCTATCCCTGGAAGCGTTTAAGGTGAGACCGGATGGGTCTTTGAGCAATCTGGTCCAGTGAAAGATGTCCTGGCAGGGGAATTGGAATACATGACATCTAAGGACCCTTCCAAACCAAACTATTATATGATTGTATGATTTTATTTCTCTCTGAAGATGTCCTCTGGAGGACCCTTAAAACCTCAACCATTCTGTTATGCTATGATTACGGACTCACAAATGTCATACAGCAAATACTTCAAGGAGAGAGAAAGAAGATGAAGATACTCTTCCATGTGGGCAAAAGCATCATACTCTTCTCTATCTTTCCTGTTTATTACTTTAGGCAGCTTTTGTTAACGAGCTTTCAGTGAATTTCACTGCTGAAGTCCTAACTGGCTCCCTGCATCATATCAAGGCTATTGAATCTGTCAAGAGATATACATTATATCTTTTTGAGATCTGCTCTGTTTTTTCATACTGTTTGTTTTCATTTCTTTCTCCTCTTTCAGTTTTAATATCTTTTATGAATGCAGCACTTTGCCTTGAAATAAAGCAATAATATGTTTGTAGTAAGTTTCCTTTCTAGCCTGACTAAAACAGGAACTAAATGATTCGCCCTTTTGCTAAAATTAACAATTTAAAATGAGAATGAGTGACATATCTATATGCCACTAATTTTATTAATTTGCATGTGTGTATTGTCTCTGATGATATAGTAATTGTTTCTGAAATCTAAATTTTAAGTTTATTTTCCATGAGTAACAACTGTCAGGATAAAAATTCCTTCCATCATTTGGAGTTATTAAATTATATTTTTAGGTAGGTAATCACTTTACGCATTAATATTTTCAAGCTCCCATTTATCCTATTTCTTTGGAAAATAATTGCAGAACTATGGTTCTTTAAAGAAATCACAACAGAAGTAGTGCTAACTAATTTATTTATAGCAGCTTCTGCTTAGAAATAAGAAAATAAGCAATGAGAATGCAAAAGCTTTTTTAAAAATAGATTTTGTTTCAGGTATAGCTGATTTTGCATTTTTTTCTTCCTTAGGGTGTTAAAAATCAAAAGGCTAAGTTTTCTCAGAATGGTTGATTGTGTAGCAAAGGATGCAGATAAAAGGACACTACAATCTACGGGCATCTCTAGATACAGAAGAACAACTCTGAGTCAGTGATTCAAGCCATTAATCTGACTAAAAAAAGTTCTACCAATTTCTACAGTAAGAATCATCTTCCTTGTCACCTCCTCAAACTTCACCTTTATCCAGATGCTTAGTGGTATAACAGCAAAGTGAAAATATAACCTTAGGAGTGACAGACAAGTTTTAGTGGTTCTACAAACACTGCAAAGTAAATAGCTCAAGGCCACTTTTCAAAAGAGATAGTTAATTATATTGAGTTTAAGCTTACTTAATTATATTATATTTCTTTGTTCAACAGTTTCATTATTTCCTTATGAAAGGAAAAAATGATTTAAATATAGAAAGATAACTTCTTGTTCCTCTTCACAATAATAAAAGTCATAGCAAAATAACAGAAGACGTATTCATACAGGTGGAGGAAAAAATGCAAGAATATTAGCTATCTTAGTTTAGTACTTAGGGAATTACATCTGTTTTCTCCTGCTACTCCTTCCAATTATAATATTTTCACTCACAATTATGATGCCTGTCATTATCAAAATAACATTAGCAGTGGTAATAAAAGCAAAATAAAGATATAGAAAGAATTTATGAGGACTGCTCCAACAGCAATTCCTCCTATTTTATTATGTTGGATAACAATGTCAGAGGCAGATGTTGGTGGTATAGCAGCAGAGGCTGAATCTCCAAACAATACTCTGCTACATTTTGTTGCCATGCAATAGATAGCAGCAAATGGACAGTCTGACAAAATGGTGTATGACATGGAAGTGAGTATGAAGCAAAGGTGGGATCTGCTGACATTCATCAGTGCTTGCTGAATGTTTATGGAAACCAAAAAGTGGATGTCAATACAGTGAGGCTGTGGGTGGTGTTTGGCAGCAGTAGTGACAGTGGGTCACCTCTACTGCTGCAGATTTTTACAAGCATGCCATGCAGGCTTTTCTTCATTACTGGTGAAAATATATAGCTAATGGTGGTGACTGTGTTGAAAAACAGAGTTTTGTAGGTGAGAAATTGCACTTTCAAATAGCGTTACTGTGCTCTTTGTTGTTATTTCCACAGAAATAAATAGGATACATTACTTTCAGAGAGACCTCTGTATTATTATCATGACCTCTGTTCTAACATCAACAACAGTAGGGGAGAAATCATTCAGAACTTCTTTTCAATAAAAACATAAACAGTAGAGAAGATGTAGTAATTGTTTGTTTGTTTGTTGTTGTTGTTTTTTGCAGTATGGTCAAATGCATTATTTCAATTAATGTTTAAAAATGAAACATTTTTATTTGTGATGTGAGACAGCTTGTTGAAATCTCTTTCACTTTATTTGCTTTTAAATGCTATAAACATAATCAGCACTGAAAAAAAATTGTTTCCTAAGCAATGCCAGAGTTACTGATCAGACAGGAGAGAACCTTTGACAAAACTTCATTATCTCTATAGTGACAGCCCTACATATAGCAGATGTCCTTTTCCACAATTTTTTCTTGCTTTGGTCATTAAAGTAGAGGCCCACTTCTAGAAACTTGATTGTTTCTATTTCAAAAACTTGGTAGAGCAATCAATGAGAAAAAATCATCAAAAAAGAAAAAAGGTAAGTACTTGGGGAACTGAGGTTACCTCACAGGCTCCTTCCATAACCTACCAGAAATCAGTTGCATATATATGGCGCACAGACAAATACAGACATAAAGACATTCTGCTCAACCTTCTTATCATTTCTGTTGTCACAAAATAACCACTTGCCTGTTCACCTCTGCAGTAGGAATTCATGTGTATCCGAGAACGTAACGCGGTTGTCAACATGACAACAATCTTGCGTTTGGCGCTTCAACATCTAAACAAACAGCTAGCGGAAAATGTGTGAAATATGTTTAAAAAAAGTTCTTTGGATGTTAAAGTAAAATTCCCTCTGGACTTTAAAGAACAGCAGGAGGTCAGTCAGGAAAGAATATTGGTGTTGCAATGCTTTTGAATAAATATCAGTAACATCAGATGCAATCTGTTGACTTGAATTTGATATTACAGCCTACATGCCAGACAAATCAGTTCTATTTGAACTAAAATTAAATGAGGCACTTGCTACAAAACATCAGTGTGTACTGCAAAGAGTTTTCTTATCAGTGATACTAGTCCAAATCCTCACCAGGCATAAATTGAAACAGCTAAAATGTAATTTAGTCAGCAAAAATCTGCCAATAACATGAACATTGCTTGCCCACCATCTTCATTTTATCATCCTCACTCTACAGTCTATAGTAAACCAGGATTTTTTTTTAAGTTTTTATTTTCTTTCCAATCTTTTTACAAAAAGATTTATAGAAGTTTCTGTATAACTCCCCCAGTGGTAATGTAGTTCTGAGAGACAGAATACATTCCCAGGGCAACTCTGAATTGCTTAAATAAATGTCAACTGCAAAAATACCTAACTTAGAGGCAAGGCATCCAGGTGAAGAAAATCTGTGAAGTAGGGAATATGGGACAACAGTTTTCTTATTGATACAACATGACTACACTGATGATAGCTTGTTAGAAGTCTCAATCCACCTGCTATAGGTCTTCTGCCAACTATGAACTGTAATGGCAGGAAGAGTCATTATAACCTGATTAACTAAAATGATGATTGCTCTTTTGGGCCAATACAATAACAACTAACACCAATTTTTGGCAAGTATCGCTTTGTCACCCACTAAGCCTGTGTATGATACTGAGAACTGAAGGGAAATGCATTTAGAATAATTTTGGCTCACTATCTTTTGATGTTTCTGGGTAAGATATGAAAACAGTGGATGCTTATAACTTTAATGTTAATAATCCAATTCATTAAGCACTTCCTACCATACAATAATAGGAAGTCTGTTGTTAAATAATGACTTCCATTTCCCTCTTCTGAAGTGTCTGCATTTAAATAGTTAGGGAAGTGCTCCCTTGTCCTGGGCCAAATGATTCTCTTGTGGAACTACACTGATAACTTATAAAATCTCCTTTGCAGAGCAGTGGGAATGTCATCCAAGTAATTAAATGCAGCAGTTATGAAAGGATAATAAAATGTAATCTACAACAGTTCCCTTAGTATTGCAGCAGGCTGCATTACTTTTGTCTATTACCATAATGGTAAGAACTGCAGTCATTTTTATACATCTGTTTCTGTGGTCAAAGCGCACCATAACATAAGAGACTTGCTGTTAAAGGATTTCCATTCAGTCACGAGATTAGGCTATTCCACTTCGATTATACAGCACTACAATGTAAGGAAAGGGAAATAAACCAATTGTAAAGCATAAGGTGAAAAGCACTGAAGGGTACTGATAAAATACATTCCAATGCTTTGGGTTTATTTTTAGTTTTTTGCTTGGATGGCATGCAAAAACAGGTAACATTAGCATTCTTTGCTTCAGACATTACTGTATGTGTTACTAGCACTTCCATTATATCCACATTTAGGGAGTTTTGTTCCATGCAGCTTATAGAGAACCAAGCAAACCAAATTCTTTCCATACTTTTAGTCATTTTTATTATAAAAATGCTTTAGTTTGTGAATCTGATGGAAGTGTAGCCCTTTCTCATCATTATTTGAAAGCTCCCAGCCTATAAAGGGCACTAACATAAACATACTGATAATAGAAAGAAGAACAAGAAATAAAAGACGACCCTGAAGGCTATTATCAGAAGACAAAGCACTGATAGCCTTTCTTTGGTGAGTTTTGTCAATGCATTTTCTACACATCAAACTTTTGTTATTATCTTATCACTTCAGCTTACATATTTATATTCTGTAGAACATTCTGATGAATTTGAAGTTGAGTGATTCTTCTTACTAACTGCTCCAATTACAACTATTCAGCTGTTTGCACAAGCCTACTAGCAGATACAAAGGAATTCAGAGCTTCCTACATGAATTCAGGCACTCCATTTTCCTCTGCTGCTCTTGGACTCAGAGCTAAAATAACAGCCGCTACTTAATCCAGAAGGACAGTGTTTAAACCTAGTCTCTATGCACTTGGTAGAATTACTTGAACAACTGAATTCAACTTGCCAGTAATATGAATTCATAGTCATGCTCTTTTTATATCTTTTTTTCCCCTCTTAGACTTCGCTGCATATGTTTTTAATTTTTCCTGTATGTATTGCCTCCAACACATATGTGTAACTTTCCAAGTACAGACATATTTTTCTTTCTGATTCTTCTAAGGCACATATCCATCCTTTTTCTCACACTGCTGTAGAAATACAAGACAGCTACCGTGCTGTTACTTCAACTATACCTTTTATTTGGATGAACAGAAATGACTCTTGTCTCTAGGGTCCTAGTCAGACCAGAATATTTCATAAGCAATATATTCATTCAGGGATTTTGTTTGTTTTTAATAAATTCCACCTTCTGAAGAATTTTTCAAGGCTTTGATCTACTCAATGTTAGCTCACCAGGACTTAGAGAACTTTGTTCATTACACAGAACTTCAACGGACTCTGGTGGGTTGATAGTCTAATTTTAAATTTCTTCTCATCCCAAAGAAGTCTGTTTATTTAAGTACATGAGAAAGGTATCACAAAGAAATGACTTGATATTTTGAGAGCTGAACTGATTAAAATGTACATTTTTCCCTTAATGAAAGCTGCAGCTGTTTCCATGTCCTAAAATTACACAAAATCTGTTTAAAATAGGAACGAAAGCTTCTGAGTTCCTTTTCATCAATCTACACACAACAGTTAAATGACTGACCTTCAGGTAGGTGGCCAGCTCAGCTTAGAATGTTACTGCACCTCAACTGTTACAGTACAACAGATTAATAAGATAAAAAGGAAAAGAAATGGGGAGTGAAAGGAAATATTTACAAGGAGTTCTGGCTTAGAACATCATTGGATAGATGTATCATGAAAAGGAAATGCATTTTGAAAGTGTAGCGACAGAAGAATTTTAAAGCAAAACTTATCTGTAAAGTCTTTCTAATTTCTTTGATAGGTAATACAATATAGGAAATGGAAAGTCTATATATGTTTTGTTATTTGTCAACACATGTCCAGGAAAAGCATTTTTTGAAAACCAGACAGATGGTATGAAAACTGCAAAATAAAATATTGTGATGGAAATAATCAGATGAAGTCTAAATTTTCCAATTGATAACATGTTGAAATTCAATTTTAAGTAACTACTACTTATCTCAGACATAATGAGGATATCTGAATTTTGGATGCTCCATCAGTTGTCTATCTAGTAACAGTAGCTTTTCCATGAGGCATTTGGTCATCCTGTTTGTCGAAAATCTGGAGTGGAAACTTGACTTAAAATCAAGTACTCTCAAAAGAAATTTGGGAAGGAATCTGTAATCCTTTGCTTTGTGATACAGGGAAAACAAAATAACAACAACAAAAAAAGACTTTCAGGAAAAAGGAATTTAGCAGCAGAATTTCGTATTCTCTGTGAACTATCCCTTCCATCAGTTTGAAATTATCAAGAAAGGAATCACGAACTTCACTAAATATGAGATTACTGCAAGTTGTTCCCACAAGAATTATCTTAATATAGCTGCTGCCTAATTAGATAGCATTTCTTGCATCTTCTTTTTTTTTTTTTCCCCCAGGAGCTGGTAAGAAATATTACTCATATACAAGAGATGTGTTTTTATTTTTTTGCACCTGGTATTTGTTTCCAGTGCATGCACACACATAAAACTTTTACTCCGACTATTATTCCCTGAAATGAGTTATGCTGAATCTCTTTATCCCTTGATCTGTGGAAAAGTCTCTCTAAGGTGTATTTTTTTCTTGAGAACAGTATGTCTGTTACGTATTGTTTGGTTTTGCTGACTGGTTAAGAACATGCGTCTACTCATATGATACCATTTATAAAAAAAAAAAAAGTAGTGATATATTTAAAATGTGCTGATTCCACTAAAAAACCAGAAGCTAAAATCTTACGTACTTTTCCACAGAATATAAAGCAAGGGAAGTATCCTAATTTTTGATACATATATACTAAATCAAAACTAAATTGAAAATAAAGTAGGAATAATGAAAATTCAACTTAGTTTTTCAACTCAACTGCTATCTGTGACCAAATAATTTCTATCCAAGTGAACTTATTTGAAATCAACTTTAAATTTTATATTTTCCATGTTTCATTAAATTATTACCATAGTCTAGTTTTCTGATACTGTGAGCAATCATTATATTTTTCCTGCAGTCATTAGCATTCATTAGACATGAAAATGACATGGTGAAATTTAGAGTGCATCACTGATCTGAGAATTGCTCTGCTAATATGTACACTGTATTGTATTACTATTGTTGTTTCAGCAATAGGAAATTCTAAAGCTCAGTGACCTGATATCCCCCAGATGTTTTAGAAAGCATCATTGTATTGTTTTTATCACTAAGTTATTCATTCTAAAATTATTTACAGCTACTGTTGTATATAAAACAATGGATTTGTTGACTCTTCACTACAATTCAGCTACTCCTAGGTTATGATTTCTCATGGATACATAGCCATACCTATAGTTCAAAGGTAAACCACATCTTTACAAAATATAAAAACATATGTTCTTCTTAATAGCTTATTAACTCTCTAGATGTATTTTAAAATGAGATTAAAATTTATTTTAAGAATATTTAATTTATGCAGGACAAAACATAAGCTAGTGGACTAACATGTAAAACACCTATGCTATCATAAAAGCTCTTCAAAGAACCTGACTTTATTAGTAACTTAGAACAAGACAATACAACAATTCAGATATTCAGGTCAGGTCTGATTTTCAGACGTTGTTTTTCTACAATATTTCCCTCTCCTAGAGGCTCCAGATCGTCTCAAACAAAAGCTACACCATCTTCTTTTACATATTGCCTATATTTTCTAATTTTTCAGAGATTCTCAGTAAGAATCCAGCAAAAATTGGTAGCATAGGCACTTTGTTAAAGCAGAGAAGGAAAAGAAAACACAGCCAGCATTGCTTAAAAATAAAATAAAAATAAACAGGCAAAAAAACAACCCAACAAAAACATTTGATAATGACCAGCAGCTTAGACCTTATATAATTAAGTCACAAAAGAAAGGTGTTATAACAACTGGGGAATAATGCATTGTAGGATATTCTTATCCACTACCACACAGTCTGTGACTTTGCAATACGGATGAGAGTAGCTTGTACATCATACAGCCACCCTGTGTGCTCCTCACCTCTGCTGTGAAAACTCTCTTTTTAAAGTTGACTCCTGTCATTATGATTAAGCTAAAAGCGGTATCTTATACACAAGTACAATCGTGTATTGTAATTGAAATATGGTCTAATGCCTCCACCTACAGACCTGTCTCCCCAAAAAAAGTATTCCATGTAAGGGTCCATTTTTTTCTTCTTTGGAAAAAGAACACTTCTCAATTAACATAATCACATCTATCACAAACTGAGGATAAATCATAGAATATTCACACTTAAGACTTGCCTAACAGCATGTTGTAAATTTGGATTTTCATTATGAGCAAAAAAAGCAGTACAGGCCGCTGCCTCTTTTAAATTGCATCTTACAAGGGGAGAGATCAAAAAGTGTTGCAATAATTAGCAACTGTCTCCTGGCAGACCTTGTAGCAAATGAGTATGTATTAACCATATTTCATACAAGATAAATTGCACTATTTTAAGTGTGAGTAATATGCAAAAACATAAAAAAAGAAAAAAATAGGGAAGCAGAATGTAACATTTTGTGGCCTGACAAGATTTCTTGTGCTTAACTTTGCTTAACTTCATATTTGAATTACATGTGTAAACTTAACAGCAGTCATTTTATGTGAGATTAAGTTATTGTTCCAATTTTTGAAAATAAAGAAAGCATACACAATCCCATTTTCTTTAAAAATACTTAATTTTTTACAAAGTAACTGATGATTCTATCCCTGACTACTTTGGGGTACAGAGTTCAGCTCCATCACTGCCTGTGATTGTGCTTGATTCAGCTAGAAATCCAAACAAATGGGCAGAGTGCAAGGAGAGTAGAACCTTCCTTGATCTGCTTGCCATGTTCTTTTTAATACACCCCATGATATCATTAGCCTTCTTTGTCACAAGGACACACTACTGACTCCTGGTCAACCTGTTCTCCACCAGGACACCCAGATCCTTCTCAGTAGAGCTTTTTTCCCATCAGGACAACTCCTAACCTATACTGATGCATGCAATTATTCTTCCCCAGGCACAGGACTCTTCACTTGCCCTTGTTAAATCTCATAAGGTTCCTCTCCACTCAACTCTCCAGCCTGATGACAGCTCTGAAGCTGATATTCGAGAAATGAGGTCCAACACAATGCAGAAAGCATATCACCAGAGATATGCTCAGGATTTGATCACTTAGCTAAGGAAGGAACGAGTTGTTCATTTGCCTCCTTAACATTTGCCTTCCTGTTCCTTGGGGCAGAGGTGCCTACTTTCTCATCTTTTCCTATAAAATCAAGTCTTGGAATGTTCTTGGTTTAAGCTCTCATGAAATTTATTTCAGTTAAATCTACAATTGTCATAAAAACTTGCAGAATAAAAATTATATCTTCAAATCATATGATCCATGGACAAAAAGCAATGGAAGTAAATTGTAGCAAGTAGACCCAATGCAGTTTTAAGTTATCAGCTATCTAACCCTATTTTTATTTTTCCAGCCAGTTAAATAAAATCTTGTCCTTTATATAATGTTCACCGTGCTATTTCTGTCACTTAAAGGCACAGTTTCCAGTGTTATATGTAAACTGAATAAGAACTACAAAATATAAAATATAAATGCTATAGACAAAATGAGATTTCCTTACAGCCAATCAAAATATACAAGTAAAAACAATTGTTGGATACTCTTTCAGTCTTCAACTACATGGGATACTGAAGCATCTTTCTGGCTAAACATAAAACCAACACTAAACTAATAATTTAGGAGCTAAATTAGAAAAAAATGACAGCTGGAATTTTCACTGTCTTACTTCTTCGGCCAACATTTGAAGCATCCTAGAAAACTGAAGCTTTCTTTTAAGGATTATCCTTGATATATATTTTCTGTTATTGCATGGAAGCTAGGAATAATGTCAGGGAGAATTCTTTTTTCCAAACCTAACGGTCAGATTTATTCTATAATGTCACAGACCTACTTGGGGTTAACACGAAGCAGACAAGTTATTTTATGCACATCTCAATAGCTTTAATTGAAACATTTATCATTCAAAAGCTGAAGCTGGCAGGAGAGTATTGACATTAAGAGAATATATGCAGATTCCCATAGGGATTTTATTATCCAACATCACGGAACACCTGCCATACAGTGGTCACTGTCACTACAAGCATCTCTGAACGACATAATAACATGTATGCAAGGGGCAAAGAGAGAAATTTCTGTGTATTATGTGCACATTTGCTGTAGAGCACAAGTGCTGCACTAAACTTTTATGAAAGCTTTCCAGAATAAAAGCTATTGTGAATCATAATGAGGCCTCAAATCATAGTTATTACTTTAAGTAAGAATGCTTTTAAGAGAATATATTAAAGAGAACAAGAGAAATAGGGGGAAAAGAACAGTGGTATTCCATACACACTGTAAATAACTTGAAACTTGGTAACCTTCAGTGTTAATGTAGTATTGTATTTTTGCTTCACTGTTTTTGACCTCAGATTTTTGCAAGGGAAGGCAGTGAGGAATGTGGGTCATACAAAATCTGTACAGTAGTTTAAAAAACCTAGAATGAAACTCAATGCTACAACCATTGTGTTTGGTAGATGAATGGTTTTGCCTGAAGAACAGGGTTACACCTTTAGAGATAGTACATAAATCTAGGCCTTACGGATCTGAAACTCAGAAGCAGAAAATAACGCAAATCATACAACAGGGAAAATAAAAATAACTCATGATTAAGGAAAAATTCAAATATGATTTCTTGCATCTATTGTTTATCTGTAAGCAAATGAGGGAAAAATTATGGAGTTCTTTATGCAAAAAGAATTTCATTATCAAAAAAGACCTAAAATAACAAAAAGCCAAAGAAACAGATTATTTTTTTTTCTGCTACATAGCTTTTGATGATTACAACCTTAAAAATAGTTGTTTATCTTACAGAAATACTGAAGCTACACTGTGCAAATATGTGCCACTTTTAATGCAGATTTCAAGAGTAACACTTAGAATAATGAAAGGATTTATATATACTACCCATGGGAGAACAGGTCAGAAAGGAGATATACATGTGTGGTCCTCCACTCAGACTCTGTATGGCTTACAAATGACCATGAGATGACTGCAGCATTTCAGCCTGCAGTGTGATGCTGCCCCTTAGAGTATGTGATATTGAGCAACCAGAAAGAAGCCAAGGCAGCTTGTCTGCCCACAGGATTCCTACATGATTGTTGCAGACTGCTGCAGGAAATCAAACTGTGGTACAGTTGACTCAGCAGACATAAGTACATTTATCTCTATTCTGCGCATACTGCAGAATACAGTGCTTTTGGTTCTAACTGAAAATCAAATTTTTTCTCCCATTCTGTGCTTCACAGCTTTCACAAAATCTTCTAAGTTCACACAGATTGAATGCTATGCGAGTTTGATACACTCACAGCATTTTATCTATGTTTATTGTAAAACAGCAATTTAATTCATATTTCTTAAAATATATTTTTATATTTTATATTTATATTTTAATGTGCATTCATATTTTATTAAAATATATTTTATTAAAATAATTATTGACAGCTACTCTAAAATTAACATTTCCCTTGATATCAGATTTCTCTTTTTATTTTAACAAAGAAATCAAATCTATGTTCTAACACCTATGGCATATCGTAAGTTTTGTTAATTCAAATCAATATTGTGAGCATCCAAAGATGCTCAGGACTTTTCCAGTCCCAAGATCTCAGAGAACTACAAAGAGCTCCTTGTGTTCAGTGAAATTTGCTGTAGAACATATCTTTGTGAATATTGGTACACTTCAGAGAGCAAAAATTAAGGATAATTGAGCAAAATATGAACATGATCGTTTGGTTTATCAAGTCATAAAACATCACTTCAAATGATGTCATTTTTTCTGTTCATCACATGAACTGTATCTTTAACATTTTTTAATACTACTTTGGGATTTTTATCAGATTCAGTGTCTATATACTACAATCTGAGAAGACATTATGACTTGTTCCAGAATTATACTTTTGTGTATAAAAAAAAGAAAAAAGCGTAGAATGCAACAAAATCTTACTTAAGATAAATGAAAACTAGGTTAAAAAAAAAATCCTAAAGTTCATGCAAAAAAAAAAATAATAATAATAAAGTATGCTGCAAAAGGAGCAGTCTTCATACAAGTACCTTCTCAGCAAAAGCTGGAACCTCTTACATTTCTAGCAACACCAGTGTTCCAACTCCAAAAATCTTACATTCTGATATCTGATTTAGAAAATTAGTTTGTTTTTCCTCGTATCATTGCTGCTGCTTTGTTTTTAGGCCCATCTCCCTAACCTTTCCCCTTTCCCAGGCTGTGGGTCCTCCCCCATCCCACTAGTCATGGAACCAGGCTGAACCAGCCCGTAAACCATTGACAATGTTAGATCTAGAAAGCTTTAAATTTTATTTGCACATTTTTCCTATATAAATAAAAATACCAACTGCCATGAGATAATGCCATATTAAAAATATATCCATTAATTCCACGCTTTCTTGTTTATTTTTCAAAAAATCTATTCTTTCTGAATGACAAAAAAATTGATCAAACTGTTGTATTCAGGATGTGACACAGAATAGATAAGTGAAAAGCCATTTTGTTTATCCATTAACAGGTGAAGAGACGAGGGTCTTTCTGACTGCAGCAAGCTCTGGTATGATTTGAGAAGATGATCTGCTTACAGTACAAAAATATAAACTGTATTTCTGTGCATGCTACTGACAACATAATTTAAACATTAAAGTAAACAAATAAAAGACTGGATTTTCTGACTCCAGGAAATATTTGCATATGTCACAATTACAGTCTGAGTATTCCAAGAATATTGTTCATCAGTTTCGATGCAGCTATTTAATTATGCACTGTGAGTATTTAGTTGTCTAGCCAATTTGTAGATTTTTTTTTTTTTTAATAGTGCTTGAAAATATGCATCATTGAAATGGAAACTGAAAACACTTGCAAATCTACACTTAAAACTTGCACAGTTCTTCAAAGCGTAACACTTTAAAAATGCTGAGTTACCAAAAAAAAAAAAGAGGTGTTTAATCCAATTATTGTTACTGAGATTATAGCATGTGCCTCTCTCCTTTCCACATGATTTAGCACATAGAGAAAAGAACTCCATAGCAAATGAAAAAATGACAGCACAGTGGTTCTGAAGATTATTTGATCAATTCATTTCCAGTGTTTGTAAAAGTCACTGAGCTCAAGACTCTCAAAAGCATTCCACAGAAAAGAGATGGAATAACTTTTTTTAATTATGCAGATAGTGACAGAGTCACACATTATTCTGTAAGCCTACAAATCCTTATGACAGTGTATAATGCATATCCTTAAAACTCTTTATCCAAAACTAGATGTACTATTTTTTCCTGAGAAAATCTGAATTCATGCTAATTTTATTCTATTCAGGTTTTCTAGTACACAGATCTACCTCAGAGAATAAAATATAGGCTCCTCCAGCTGCATGGAAGCACCAGGTTTTTCAAGTATCTTAATGTTTTTTGTGTGGCATTTTTATTGCTGAAAATTAAGCTCCATTTGTATTCACAAACGAATGTTGATTATCTTAGACTGCCTTCCAGTGATTTTTACACATCCAAATTTGCAAATCTGTATTTAAACATACACAAAAAATGCAGTAAATTTGCAAAAGATTTTCCTTTGTTTCCTTGTGCTATCAGCCTGCACAGACACCACCATGTAATATTTTAATGGGACAAAATTGTTTTATACTACTTTTAATTATTTGTCCTTACATAACCAACAAATTACAAGTAGTTTGTTACACCTATATAAAGAGTGACACTATCTTTGACACTCTGTCTCTTTTCAATTACCCTTTCTTAGATTTCTAGGTCTCTCGTAGTTCTAATGAATTCAACTTCATCAGGCTTTTCTATGACAAAACCTGGGGATGGAGTAAAAACTCCCTATTCTTGCTGTAGACAGAAAAACTGTATCGTCCTATTAAAACACTCCAAGATGAATCTTACCTTACATTTCTGCAGATACACCAGTGTCCTGACAGCCTGCTCCAGCAGCTTTATACGTCTTTATGTACAATTAGAATAATTTTTCATCCCTGGTGGAAATAAAAGCAGAAGGCTTTTGAAAGCCCATAAATGGGAGATATGTCCAGTCTCATAAAGTTGAGGAATGATTTTCACCCAGAAGCTTTTGATGAGTGACTAACATTTCATTGTATAAAGAATTAATACAAGTAGATCATGAAGTTATATTCGGTTCTACTCCCTTTCCTGCTTATATATACATGGGGATTTGTCAGTAAATATCTCAAGCAAAACATGTTGTATGAAAGTCTGATCTAGACTCATACTTTTTGCAGCATATCTCTTTCTTGATATATTAATTTTCTGTAATTGAGAAGTTACAGTATTTAGGAAAAAAACAGAACTAATTCAAAATAAGAAAAGTGACTTCTCTTCAATTCTTCCTTTTAAGTAGAATACCCTGGGTATTCTAGTATCCCTAGTGACCTTTGCTTTCTACCATTCAGTATAATAACACAAAATTAAATTAAATTTAAAAATTGTAATAAGAAAATCCTTTAATAGCAAACAACCAAGAAGATGCTTTTGTGAGCTGATTTATTTTTGTTGCTAACTGTTGATTAAAGCCATCATTTACCTTTCTGTTCAGAAAAATAAGTGGGCTATCACTCTAATTTTAGAGCACCTTTGATATAAAATTGTTGCTTTGAAGGAAAGCAGTTTGAATTTTTCGTTCCTATGCTGATTACAAAGCACCCACCTTACAGGTCATTTCTGTACTAATTCTCTTCCTGAAGCTCACTTTAAGAGAAAATTGCCTTAAAAATCTCTTTGAGTTATAAACACTGAGGTTGATATCTCTTAGTGGTACTGCTTATCAGTGCAAAAGAAAAATAATAATTTCTTAAATAGGCAAGCATTATTCTGAAAATATTTACACCATAACCTTATTGAAAAGAGAGAAAGAAGACAGGAAAGAAGGAAAACTGCTGTCGTGTGATTCTCCGTCAACCTTCAGAGACTCACAGACCACTATCTTTCCAAAGCCTATAGTCTATTTAATTCAAATTAAATAAATGAATATCATTCAGATACCTAGAGAATCTCAATTGTTAAAGACAAAAATACAGGCAATCGGGACTTCTTTGAAGCTGGCACTTCAAATTCCAGTCTTCTGAGCATGAAATCAGGCATCTTGCAAAATCACGTATTTTTTCTTTTAGAAAGAAGGCTAACAATCTATGTCACTGTAAATAAAAATACATAAACAAGAGTGTACTCTGCTGGACTGAAAGCATTAAATGTATATTCCACTGTAAACGATCTTCTGAATGATTAGAATAACTCCGCCAGTCTCTATTTTGAGCATTCTTGATAAGGTAAACAAATAATTTCTATGCTAGAGAAACAAACAGCCAATTAGTGATCAAAGAACTTTTTTTTTTTTGTATCTAAAGCAAATAGAATCTTCTCTCATCATACCTTGATAAAAACACATATCATAAGACCTACTCCATTTTAGAGTCCATGAGGCAGAATATGAAATTATATTTGTGTGCAAACTATCGTATTTTTCTGGTTCATTTTCAAGATCTGTGGTATTTACATATGACCTTTCCATTTTTATTAACAGTTTATTGGATTTTTGCATTCCAGCCAGCAGAAGAGAAAGGTAATTTACACAGAGATTTGACAGTTATACACACAGCTATAAACTTCAGTCCATTAACTTATTTCTCATGTAACCTTTACCTCATTCTACCCAAACACCCAAATAAGCAATATATCTCGCTTTTCTTTATGTTAAAAAGCCCTCATTGTAACTTCCTATTTATAGAACATCAAGTGGAAAGAAAAGCACTGCACAAGCTTTTATTAGGGCTTTCCTTGGCTCTTAGTATGTCTATATCTCAATGTAAATGATACAATTCAACATCAAAGATGTTTGTAACTGCTGTTGTTGTCTTGCCTTAGCACAGCATGGTAAAATATTCCCCCCAACCTTTTTTTTTTTTTTTTTAATTCAGGTGAGGATGTTAAAAGCGCTATCCATTGTAGGGATATTTAATTTTTTGTAATTTAACGGATTTGTATTTTCCATGCATACTGTCAGATAGTACATAAGTAATGCATAAACAATATGCAGACAGAAAGAGGATTGCTTTCCTGGAATATTCTAGAGTCATATACAAAGGCTCTCTGCAAGATTTTCTGCATTGATCTCCATGATACCGTTGTCTTTCAGTAAAGCAGTGGTATGGCTTAATTACCTCTAATACAGAATGAGTTCTTGTGGAAGAAATCTACAAAGAATTAAGAATTTGGGGCTGCCAGTGTAATTACAAGGTAGTTCAACTGAAATAATCCATCAATTATTTTCTCATTTAGTCTTTACATTTTTAGTATTTGTATTAAGCTTCCTCATAGTGTACTTAAAAATGTAAAGACGGAATCTTTCACGGAATGGCTTCTATCATAAAATGAAAGGTGTGCTAAGCACTCTATGGCTTCAAAGATAACCATACATATGATTATATACCAATCAATAGCTAAGTTCTCATTAGATTTCAGTTGGCAGGATTTTTCCCTAATTTGTAATGTCAAAGTTATCTCTTAGCATTTGTAAATTCATAGCTTGTAAGAAGAATTCAGACTATTGCATCATTTTCTCCAATTCCTCGATATGCCAATAATTTGGCATGACCATAACCAGCAGTTAAACTGTGGTTGGCATTTCTTTTAAACAAAATATCCAATTCAATTACAAATACACCAAGACATCAAAAATACTACATTTCTCAAGAAAAAAAAAATGTAAATTGTTATTTACCTTTTACAAAATTAGTACCAATTTCTAACCAAGTCACTTTAATTTGATTTTATCAGTCAAAAATCAAAATAACTATTCCAGTGGAAATAGTTTTAAATGATAACTAACCTGCCCTTCACTGAATCTACTAAACAGGCAAAGTTATAAAACAAAACAAGGCAAAAAAATTAATTGGAGTCACTAATTACTGAATTTTTTAATTTTATTCAACACGTTCTGTGGAAAAAAAAAGAAAAAAAAAGAGAGAAGGCTGGTTCAGGGATGATTCTGTGCACAGCTTAGCTAAGAAAAGAGATGCAGTGAAGCCCAATACAATTCCTTAACTCGCAATTACTTTCACTTGTTCACTTATTTTTGCAAGCAATTCACTCAGAATTAGTTTTTTACTGTTAATATAAGACCACTGTTTTTGTCCTCTCTTCCAACCTTAATTTAGTTTACCAGTTTAGTTTCAAATGTGACATTTTACATAATTTAATGAAGACACTCCAATCTTGATCAAGTACAAATAATTTTATGATAATTCTTAAAAGAATCACTATGGAAATGTTGCTAACAATTCGTCTCTCTCTGTTTAGCTCTTGAATCCCAGAGACTGAGGTTTCTGTTACATTATTAGCTAGAATTAAATTGTAATATATTTTAAAATAGATTTTCATTAATAAAAAAGTTGATATATATGGTAAACTATAACATCTGATGTTGTATACTACCGTAAGTATAATCAGTATATAATTTTTGCATATAATAGTTAATATGTGATAACTGTTTTAGTCTGCTTCATATTCATCCATTGAGGAAACACTGATGTTAGACAAATTCATCATCAGCAAAAAAAAAAAAAAAAAAAAAAAAAAAAAAAAGTGAATTTTAGGATATTTCTAAAATATATCAATCAAACTGAATACAAATTAATAACTTTTTGCCTTTGCCCACATCAAAAAAATATTTAAACACAGGAAGTATTCCAAAGCTGACTGAGATTCAAATCTTTTCATGATCAAGAGAAACACTGCATGTACTTCCTTCTTGATTTGACAGATAAAGGTGACAAGTAAGAGTTCTTTAATCCTTATAGAGTGTGGTAAGTACAAGAGGGATAGGGTGGAGGCAGAACAAATGTCCTAATCCAGTTCAAAACATTAAAGGAAACACACTCTTCTACAACTGCTCCTCATCCAGAGAGTGCATAATGAAATTACATATACCTATAGGCATTATACTTCTCTAACTTTTAGCTCATTCTTTACAGCATCAGATTCATTATCCTCATTAAGTTAAGTAACAAAGTCAAAGAGTGTTTTAATTGAATGTATGCAAGACATTACTCAATAAAATTATATGTATCAGAAGAAACTACTTGAAGCAGAACAGTAATTCTAAGCAGGAATTAAGTAATATAAATATTATGAGGCCACCTTTCAGGTGACATAATCAGTCACTGAATGGAGAAGAAAATTACAGTTAGGACTAAAAATTCTGAGTTTTCACACTCAGAATTTCATACTCTGTGAAGGCACAAACTGAACAGACTGGCTCGTATGCTCTGCTTTATCTAAACCTCAATAAATACGTCTTGTCTTTGTAATAGCTATGTTAAATTCATCCTTAGTAAAGAAAAATGAAGAATGAAAAGATACATATTTTAGAGGGAAGGTCCAAGAAAGCATACTTGATTTCTGGAAAGTTCTAAGATTAATATTCAAAGATGCAAATTAAATTGCTCCAAAGGAGAAATCAGGATTCAGAATACTTTACTTCAAACTATAAGTCTCAAAAGTAGATGGAGGAGGAGACTATCCCATCATTATTGTCATCTGATAATTAAAATTCTAGTTTATGCTACTTCGGATGCATTTGTCAACAACTGATCAATGATTCTAAAACAGCAAATGAATCATGTGACAAGGAAGATAAATATAACTAGTTTATTAAATATAACTAATTCTTAGAACAGAATGCAATCAAACTCCTAAGCCGACTCTTGCTAAATGAGATAGCATATTTGTGCAGAAGCACTGATTGATGCCTTGTGAAAACAAGATAAATAAATTGTACCTGGAATTGTTAATCCAAAGCCTTCCAAATCAAAAATAAGTGAAATGACTGTTTTGGATCCACAAGATAGTACAAATTGCTACTGTAAATTTCTTGTAAAATGTAATTTGTTGGAAAAAAAGAATAATAATTAAACATTAAAAAAAAAAAAAAAAGTCTTTCAGGGAAGTGGATGGTCATTCTATTCTCTTATGAGCTGGTCTAGCATCACAGCAAAATGCATTGCCAGAAGGGATACTAACTCCAGCCTTGGAAACACTTTAACCATGATAGTTACTCTATCTCTCTTGACAGCTTATTAAGAACATTGCATTGGACATTTCTGCTAAGCGCCAAACTGAACAAGAGAGACCTATATGAAAGTTCACATGTTAATTGTTGAGCTACAGTCACAGGTGCATTAGCAGAAACTCAGGCTCTCCTATTATATTCAGTACTGCTTAGTCACTATGGCTTACTGTTTGGACAGAATGTTTTCAGATCAGTAAGAAACGAGAAGGATTCCTAACATGTGGGATGTCTCATTCCTACTTCTGAAGCATCATACCAATTCCGTATCTTATTTTTCAACACACTTCTGCTTATTTCTGAATTTTTTCCTATTCACACATTTGTTCCAGAAAGAAAGAAAAAACAACAACAAAAAAAGAATCAGAATGAGCATGAACTCTGATTTATACTCCCCTATAAATAGGTAGTTCCTGGGAATGCACACGTCTATGTTCCTCTATGACTAATACATTAGAGGTGAGCACTATGGATTCATTGCAGGAATGCGGGTGCTGAAAACCAAGCTGAGGAAGTTCTAGTTTGTCCCTCAGCAAGGGAGAAACAAAACTGTATCCAAAACTGTATCACTGATAGTGATAGAAAAAGAGGTAGTTTTAAACTAAAAGAAGGGAGAATTAGATTAGATAATGGGAGGGAATAAATGTAATAAACCTTTTCCTTATATCTAATCTTGTTTTATTGGAAACCATTTCCCTTTGTCCTGTCACAGCAGATCCTGGTAAAGAGTCTGACCCCTTCTTCCCTATAGATCCCTTTTAGATACTGAAAGCCTGCTATCAGGTCTTCCCTGAGCCTTTTCCATGCCAGAGCGCCAGCACTCTCAGCTTGTCCTCACAGGGAGGTGTTCCATGCTTTGGATCATTTTTGTGGCCTTCCTCTGGATGCTGCTCAACAGGTCCTGTACTGAGGACTCTATATCTGGGCATAGTACTCCAGGTGAGGAGTACTCTACCAGTGCAGAGCAGAGAGGGAGGATCACCTGCACTTTTGGTGCAGACCAGTTGGTTTTCTGGGCTGTCAGGGCACTGCTGGCTCATATTCAGCTTGCCATCCACTAGTACCCCAGGTCCTTTTTGACAGGACTGTGCTGTCAAAAAAGTCTCTTTCTCTCTACAATTTCACTCTAAAACCATACTTCCCCTCAGACTCCCAAAGGAACGATTCTGGAAATATGATGGCAAATACCTTTTTCACTGTCTTCCGCCACTAAAAGTTATCAGGACAGTCCCAAACTTAATGGATATATACTGCTGGGCTTTCACAGGCAGTAGAAAGTGAGGACTAAAGGAACAGAAGTAACCAAACCTACACTCAAAGTAGCAATCTTCTTCCCATTCCCACTCTTTTGCAGCATTCCTTATAACTTGAACAAGTATGTCTTTCTTTACTGTATATCCATGTATTTTTGTCAAGAAAATAGAGAAAAAAAATCCCAAAACATAGTAAATTGAAAACTTAGATAGAAATTACTAACTTTAAAAATTGTTACCACATGTGAATAGGACATTCAACTCCCCTCACCTCCCAGCTGGATGGGGGAAAGAGCTGCAAACAAAATAGAACTCGTGGGTTGAGATAAAGACTGCTTGCTTAGACTGAAAAGAGGAGAAAAAAAAAATAGAAAGAAAATTGCAATGGTAACTATTGTAACTCCAGGGCACAATCCCCAAGCAGTGGCCAGATTCCCAGCCACCTCCCCACAACTTTATAGCCTTCTGCATGATGTCACATGGTATGGAATAATCCCTTGGCCACCTTTGTCACAGACCTGCCCTGGGTGCACACCCATCATTCAACAACAGCTACCAACAGTGCAGTATCAACACTGTTTTTCTTCTCAAAGCCAAAACGTAGCATCATACTAGACACTACAAAAAAAAACTCCATTCTGTCTTAACTGAAACCAGAACACAGTTATGAATGAGGGGTGTAATTTTGGAGTATAATATGTAGGCAAGATAGACAAAAGTAAACAGAATTGGAAGCATCATAAGGACTCATTAAGGCTCTAAATATGTGATGGAAGCAATATCTTTCCATCCTTAGAAGCAAGTAGGTGTTATCAGTGATTTCAAATAAGAATTCTATCCAATTTCTTTAATGAGATATCTAAAGAGAATCACAAAATAGAGCATTCCTGCAGTAAGAGAAGGCACAGTGACAAATGGAAGAGGGAGTGATTGCTGAAGATGTTTGAAGGTATTAAGGAAACAGTACATATTACGGCCATCAAAAAGGGGTGAAAATCATCAAAATTTCACTGATCTGTGAAATTTCCACTAAACATAAATAATATGGAAAGTTCTTGTAGGAATGAAACTTGTGTAGTAATGAATGAGTATTCACTCAGGCTTTATAATCTTTAGGAAGACTACAGACTGATCTTCAGCTAAATTGAAGCTTAAGCTGAAGTTTTGAACATCAACTTTGTCTTGCATTTTTCCATTGGTTCAGGAATTTAATATTTATAAATAACTCTGCTACCTAAAATGAGCTTAAGAAATCAAGTCCATTAATAAAATAAAACAAATAGTGAACATTATTAACTTGGCAAGAAATAAGACAGCTTCAGAGGCATTTTGTTGTCCATGAGCATTTAAGGTAACAGAGCAGAGTTTAGTAAGCTTGAATTACACAATAAAACTTTGTATGCTATTGTAGTATCACCTGAAGATCAGCCAACTGGTAATGCTTACCTAAGACGAACATTATTAAGTAAACAGAAAACAAGTTTGAAAATGATTAGCAGAGGTAACTGAAGACATTGGATGTGAGGTCAAAGACATTTCACATAGATTCATGGTAATATATGTGTTTCACAGAGCACATTACACAACATGACTAGAATGACTGACCGTCTTGGGAAAGCACAAAATAGTACACAAAAACAGGAGAATAATCAGAATTAATGCAGGAAAGATAATACACAACAAGAAACAAGGAAGTACCTCCCAAAGATTATATGCTGATACTTTGAGAAGAATCAAGAAAAATATTAGCATCTGAAAGGCAAAGGTTTGCTCGTATGTATTTAAAACAAAGGACACTTAAAAGAAAAATGAAACTTAAAAAAAAAAAAAAAAGCAGCTAAAAGATTAAAAAAAAAAGAAAACTGAATTCAAAATAAAGCTTTCTACTGCAAGACAACTGCTGAGCAATATTTTTCAAATTTGAGGTAGTCCTTTACAAGGACTAGTAAACAGAGATGATTCCATAAATTCTCTGCAAAATGAAAAATAGTCCTGAGACTGATATTACTTCAAAGTCTCATTTCATTTTATGTTAGCTCAAGATCTTTTCCTGCACTATATGAATGATCCAGACTGCCAAGCTAAACAGCTATCTTAAAGGCATCAAGCAAAACAGACGTAACTGCTTCTGAAGTCTAGTATGGAACATAAAGAAACTTAAAAATGTAAATAATCAAAGATCAAGCATAAGTGAAGCAGAATTAATACAGACAGCTTGTTAAGCAGCATATGGAAAAGGACTCTGGGATTAACAATTTAGTAAAATAAGTATATTTGCCTTGTGATTAATAAATTATGTCCAACCTGTGCCAACTCATAGAGAACAGGGAATATTTGGGACTAATAAGCAGCAAGAGTAAAAAAAAAAAAAAAAAAAAAAAAAAAAAAGGCAGGAAAGACTTAGGCTGTAGGAGTTCTCTGGTGGAGCTGTAATCTAGGAAGAACTGTGGCATTTACACTAAAAAGGCTGAGCATGCAAAAAGCAGAAGACAATTTTCTGTAAATTTCTTGGTGTGGTCCAGGTAAGCATAAATGCTGCTATTTTTAGTGGAAGGCCAAGTACTGAACTACCGTGACAGCACAGGATCCTGGGCTTGCCTTGGCTTGTGTTGGCTTTAGCTTGTTTGAACAACAAGCTCTTCTTGGCTAACTACCTTAACAGCTTCAGCTGTAGATCTGTGAATTCATCCTGACTATAAAGTCAGATAAAAACTTTTATAAAGCATTACTCATGGTAGTACAAAATACTTAACTAAGACCCATAAGCTGAAATTAAACAAGGGAAACTTTTAAATTAAACTTCAGGATAGATTATTACTGCCATATGTGTTAGTATTTGGTTTGCAGAATAATAACCTAATTGGTTGTTTTCTCTTCCTGCCATATTCTGCTTCTTTAATCTTGATTCTTTGATCTTCTAGTCAACTCAATATTTTTTTGTCAATATGTCTTTTTTCATATAGATAACTAAGCTAACTACCTAACACTGCAGTGATGAGAAATCAAATAAAAAGAACAGTTCTATTCCTAAACACTTTATAGTTCTTCAGAAGAGATCACATTAAAACTGCTAACCCCCTCACAAAACTAACATCCATTTCTGTAACATCAGCAAATACTTATTACTGGATTTATTTTCCACAGCTTCAATTTCATTTTACTGAGGAGAAACTATAGTCATTTTACATGATTAATTAGATATATCGTAAAGAATTTGGAAATAGGCCTTTAAAAATCATTTCTCAGATGTTTGAGTTTTTATACTACAAAAGAAAATTAGTTAGCACTGAAAATAGTCTTCAAAGGATTTAATTCTTTCAGCCTTTGTTCCTACCTTTTTCGTTCCTAATGAAAAAAAAAAGAATTCTTAATGTAGTAATTGAATAGAGAGCAGTTAATTAACTCATTCTGCAGCTGAGAATGAAATGCTACGATGGAGACATTTCTTGAAACACAGAAGCCAGTTTTCCATCTCAGTATTCTAGACACTGGTGCTATCTGTTTGACAATAAATGTGTACAGTAAACTTTAAAAGCTAGAAGCTAGATCTTTCATTTCTATCAGGTTCATGCACATCCTGAACTTTGTTCTAGTCTCCAGTCAGGGAAGCTTGGTTGAGAAAGAGATTTTTTGTCATCATTTCTCTATCACTGATTCTTTCAATATGATTTATCTACCCTTTCTCCATCATATGACTTCCATATTAAAAGATATGACCAAAACTAATGAACTACGTCATATTAAGACTCGTACTAGCCTTAGCCATAATCAATCTCCTTTTCCATTAACCAATTTTTAATTTGCTCTCGAATTTGCTGTAAATATTTCTTATGATTACTTTGTCATATATATTCTCTAGAGTCTCAGTGTCATAGAACATCATCCTTCACTGGAAAGGATGCATGCAATAATTCCCTTGAAGAAAAGCACCGATTATTGTAACATATAGCATTTTTCCAAGTCTATTAAGTAAACCTATAAAAATAGTAGACGACAGCTTATTTTGCACGTTCCAGTCCATCCTCCATATTTAATTTATTTCTACGCCTGCTTAAACTGGATGTGACTAAAGAATGTATCCATTTCTTTCTATGAAGTTGTCAGATATATCATAAGCAAGCTAACTCATTTGAGATGTGATGAAGTACAAACGACCGGGAAGGAATCCAGCTACATGATAGGAATAGATCCAGAAAAACTCCAGCTGTTTATGCAAATGCTGATCCTGAGTGGCTGGCACCTAATCAAGGACCAGATGATCAGTGGCATATTTGTGTATTCTTTTAATGTATAATGTATGTTTACCACATCAAACAGGAACCACCAACAAAATTTCCCCACAACATTTAAAGGATTTGTTAAACTGGGGCATGCAATAGTATCTTATCTACTCATACTCAATTAATCTTGCCAGATTGAGGTCATATCTCAAAATTTCTGTCCTGTCCTGACCTCTTCAAACTTTAAGCACTATATTTCTCTTAAAGCAACTAGTGAAAAAAACAGCCACTTATGAGATACACACTGCCAACAGATCTCTCATTTTAGTTTTTCTTCAGTTAAAATACTTATTAAATATTTTTAAAATATTTTTCTGCGTGCCTCTCAATCTCTTTACTGAGCTTTACTGAGAAGTAAAGAATAAATGAAATTCAGTATATAAGGACACCAAATATGTAAGCATTAACTTTTGTATTACCAGTTCAAATGCTACAATCATCAACGTGTCTTGAAATATACAGTACATGGTCCAAGTGGAAGCAATATTGTGTACATAACTGGAATCATGGTTTTCTGTTTGCTAGCATTGTATTTTGAATCCCATTTCTCTTTTTTAAAGAATTTTGGTTGTAACTTTCAGTAAAGACTATATATAACATTACATATATGAGTGAATGAATGGAGTATACTCCACTTACATGAATGAGTGGAGTAATAGCTAAAGTTATCTATCTTTATATTTATTAGAAGAAAACTTAGAAAACAGAGTGTTCTTCATAAAAAATGAATATTTAAAAAATATACATTTTTATAACAAAAATGTTTCATCCAATCTTAATTTCTATTGGTTTGCATTACTTGTATTTATCATATATTTACAATATTTGACTACCAGTTTACATAACATAGGTACTACAATTTTATTTTACACATTTGCTATTAGTAGTATAAATATTCTAATATGCTTCTAAATTATTTACATATTAGTTATCTTGACATCCTTATCTACCTACTGCATACTGATATGTAGAAGGCAAACTGCTGAAATTTTTTCCTCCACTCAGAGCACTTAAACACTGAGCATGGGCTGTCGGAAATGTTCACGCTATCTTAAATGATTAAATTATTTTCAAAATATTTACAGGTGCATATACAGTTGATACTTGCATAATAGATCATACCGCAAAGCACACTTGCTTGTAATTACAAAATGTTAACATGTGAAAAAGCTGCCAATTTTATTTTGGAATGATTATCAGGTGAGATTACAGTTCTAAATATAAAAACAATAAAGAGATCAATTCTTAAGTAAAATTTTAAAAGAAATATCTTACATTTCATTGTAACTTAAAAGCCAATAAAAAATATTAATATACTTCTTTAATAAATATATTCTGTGTTAATCAAGTTAATCATGCTCTCAGAAAATTCAAAATAAAGACACATACGCTGAGCACTAAAACATAAGAATATCCCATTGCTGTGAAACCAGTTTCTTTACAATTTTGGAAAAAACTGAACTTCTATACTGATAAAGCCTTTTCAACTTACAGTGAATTTCTCTCTCAGCACAGTTTTTTGCTGTAGTCTTCCTATATTTTATAACTTTGTAACGTCAGCTTTACTCAAAGCATTTTTCACACAGCTGCTACTGGTCCCATATCATACAGTGCAGCTATGTTCTACTGACAACACTGCTCAACATCCAGTGAAAAATCTAGAAGCAGAAAAATTTATGCTCTTAGAAAAAATTCTGACCTGCTGCTTATGATCTGTAGCAACTAAAGGGGAAGCAAAATTAATTTCTTCATGAAATTGGAAGAATTTTACTAAAATACTTTTATTTCTTTGTAAAGAATATATTAATTTTCTGAAATTAATCGGATCCAACTAGATCAAATACAACTACATTATTGCTTTCATCCAAAACAATGCATCTTCCTTTCTCTGTTCGTTTTGAAAGTCCTATGATCTTACAATTAATAGTAATGTATTAATTTGTATTAGCTGTGGAAGACAAAAGTAAATAGCCTATTTGTTGCTTTTTAGCTGTTTTTTTTTTTTTTCCTCCAGTATGTCTGAATCATAAGTTGCTTTTACATTTTGAAAATATTGGAAGTAGTACCTACAGTCACAATGCACAGCATATGCAACATCAGACCCTGATAAGAAAACTTAAGTTTTACATTATCATAGCTACTTGAATTGGAAATTTCATCTCAAAAGCGTGTACTTCTCAGCCCAAAGGTTTTTAATGCTAATTTCAGTTCAGTGCAGAACAGCTATGTCTTATTGGCTTAGTTTTACAGAGGAAATCATTGCTAAGGTGTGAGAGGAAGTACAGAAGGTAAAGTCATGCAAGGCAGAAAAAAAAAAAAAAGGATATGCAATTGTTGAAAGAACAGCAGAAAGAGTTGGGGGTAGGATGCAGAATGCTCGGAAGACATAATATAAAACAAATATGAACATGTTACACGTGTACAGAGCATTCAGAGAAACTGAGTCCAAGCAATACTCCAGCCTGATCTTCCAGCAGCTGACTACAAAATGCCTGGCCAGCAAATACTCATCTGTTGACTCCTTGGATGTGATGAGCACACTGATTAATAGTCTAGTAGCTTGCTAGTGATAGATATCTTCTGGCTGTATTAGCCAATATATAACTGATCTGTATTCATAATCTGTGTGTATCCTTGCACAAGTCTCTTCATGCAAAGCAAAAAGTATCTAAATGAAAGTCCGGATAGGGACAGCTGCAGGCGTGTCAGAGGAAGGCATATATAAAATCTCTGTTGAAAACTTCTTGTGATAAATCATCATGCATTCTAACAAGGATAAAAAAAATATTATATTCAAGCAACTGAAAACTAATTAACATTGATTCTGTAATATTATCCTTCTTATTTGTAAGAACAGAAAAAGACCTCAAAAATAAGCATATGAAACAACCACCATCTGAACATGAAACGTTTATAGCACAAAAAGTAGCTCATAAAGCACGCATTAATTGGCAAAGTATTTAGTGCTTACCCAAAGGCATCAAAACCAAGACAGTAACACCTGTAGAATGACAATGTTCTTTCTAGGTACCTCAGATGTGCACTGTTACAGATATTTCTCAGCAGCAAACAATACCAACTGAGTTTCAAATAAGAAACTACAAAGAATGCTGCTTTCATTTTGAGCCATACTGCAAAATGAAAAGTGTTCAAGCAGATATCCTTTTCTGAAGAGATAAAGTTATATGAGGGGTTTTATTTGCTGTAGAAATGAGGATCTGATTTCCTTCCAAATGTTCCTGCTCATGCCGGTGATATATATCAAGATAAACACTCAGATAACTTTCACAACATATAATTTCATCACAGCCTTTTGGGCACTTATTTACATTAAACTTGACTTACCAATGTTGCGTATCTAAAACCTCTAAAATGGTCTCGGTATTTTTTAAAAATCTGACTACTAAAATAATAATCTATTTTTTGAAATAAATTTGCAAATAAAACAAAAATTGCAGGATTCAAACTACCCATCAGCAGTTGCTTGCTCATCTATTATATTTAGACCTCAGAACGTCACAAAGATTAACATGCATTCTTTCATCTGGTAAGAAAACA
This sequence comes from Chrysolophus pictus, assembly GCA_037305975.1. NCBI lineage: Eukaryota > Metazoa > Chordata > Aves > Galliformes > Phasianidae > Chrysolophus > Chrysolophus pictus. Next base: position 20,487,214 of record CM074579.1, read on the forward strand.
AGGAAAAGAACAGAAACATTTCTTTTTCATGTCAGTTTAAGACATTCTTGAGTTGGCCTTGTATGTGATCAAAATCAAACTTGTAATGTGTTTTTCATCTTCCAGAAGAAACTGACAGGTTTTGCTTTCAAAGACTCATTTTCCAAGAGGAAAACACAGTTCTCATGTTCAGTTTTGTTGTTTAGTTTTTGCTTTGTTGATGCTGTTTTATTTGTGTTGATTTTTCAAAGTTTCTTTGTTTTATACAGCTTTCAGTATGTTTCCTGGCACATAGATGGGTCAGAAAATGACTAGGAGATATGGAAATCGTCAGTAGTTTCTGTTTAATGCTCTTAAAAGTTGCCAGGCCTTCACTGTGTCTTAAGGGATGGGCACAAGAAAACAGTAATGGAAAGAACCAAATTGGGTGACAAAGGAGAACAGTTGCAAGATTTCACTCACATAGCACACAGCTCTCATAATTTCCCTAAGGAAAAAAAGTATTTTTCAGTAGTGTGCTTAGCACAATAAAATCTTTGATTATTAAGTGAGCTATGTATAAATATTGCTATAAAGGAATAAAAAATAGTATTTGCCTTGAGATACTCCTATAATACAAAGAAAAAAAATCATCAGTTGCTACAGTAATTACTACAATAATGTTCTCAAAAAGAGAAAAATATATCAATATGTGAAAGAATGAATGAAAAGAATTTGCATACTTCTGAAACATTTTTCCTTTTTATTCCTTCTTGCTACTATATAATCACCGTATGGGGGTCAAACTTGTAGAGTATAGAACTTGTATTCATACAATACTTACATGAACACTTTTAGCTACATATAATTATGTAAAAAAAAAAAAACCGTATATCTATGTGTTCTAAATTCTACCTGATTTCCCCTCAAGAAATGAGTATTTTTTTTTTAGTCTTAGTAAATTGCTTTTGCTCTTGCAAGGCCTTCAGGAAGATCTTGGCTTATCTTTCTGACTTATTGATTTCATGGGTGACTAGCTATGAATTCAAGTTTAATATGTACAAAAAATGAATCTCAGCGTTTTCACCTCTTGAGCCCACTCTATTCCCTCATCCTCTGATTACTGTGTAAATCAGAAATCTCTCAGACCTGTAATCAGGCTATCATACTCCAGTCAGACTTTTCACTCATATCAAAGACCCAAGGTATGCCATTTTCATTATATTCCTATAATACCTTCCCTACTGGCTCAATGGCAAAAACTGTGGTCTAAGTTTTTATTTTCCTAGATCTCAGTTATGCAGTCAATATTCTTTACATCACTGAGAAATACATTTTCCCCTTTTACATGTCTGTTCAAATTTGTTAACAGATATCTCCCTAATAATGATTCTTAAACAAATTATCTCCCTCAGAGGCAACTACAAATGGTTCCATAGTTTTCTATTAAATGAAATACAAATTGCTTATCTGTAGTACGAAAGCTTCTCCCCGTCTTAATTATCATATGATATTTATTATCTTGAGGTCAGGTCTTTTTGCAATTTGGCATCTTAAGCCAATCAACTCCAAAATAAATAAGAAATAAATAAAAATCCTTTCATGTTTCCAGGCTCAGAAAGAGCTTGATAAGCATCTGTAAAGCTGCATCATTACCCTTCTCCCAATGCATTCTTAACAGCCTATTCTCTTCTTTGTCCAAGAAAAACTTCATAATAGCAACACTACCTATCTGCTATGACTACTGCTTGTGAGGCAGGTCATCAGTGATATCTCCCTTCCGCTATGTTTGGTATCTATCCATTCTGATTTCCCTTCATAGTAAGTTATTTTGCAGCATTAGCTCTACCTTTCTTTAGTATTTACCAGCAGCAATTCATCTGTTACTAAAAGAGTTACGATTAAATCATCAGATGAATATATATATGAAAAAAATTCTTAATTTGTTTGCTCTAAATCACTGCTGTGAATATCCTTTAAAAATCTGTATCTATTAAGGAAGGGCATGGGCTCCTTACTTGTGATTTTCTACTAGAATATCAAAAACTTGGATTAAAAACTATTTGGCTTCATTGCAGCATTGTGCTATCTATACAATAAGATGCAATAGTCATGTTGGGTATGTCTTCAGCTGTCACCTTATTTTAAACCCAAAATCAAGCAAGTAGAAATAACAGACATGAATGCAGTAATGATTTATCTACAAAGCTTAGCTGCTAGTTCTCATGATTTAGGATCACAAATGCCATTTTCAATAGTCTATAACAGAAAACTAATTCTTTGAGTATTGAATAGATAAATGAAAATAAAAACAATGAAGAATCAAGTCTTGACCTAAGAAGTTTCTCTATTTCTTCTCCTAGTGTAATACTTGTATTTCATATCTGTGCAGCTGACCACCACTGCCTTTTCACTACAGGGCATCAGTTTACCAATCAGCCACACATAGTCTTTAAGTTCCCAAACTGGGAGAAAAGCCCCAGCACCAACATGCAAGTAGGTCTCCATGCCCATTAGAGATACACATCCAAAGTGCAATTTCTGAGTGAGAGCTCTGCTCTGCACAACACACCAAATATACCAGCTGGCTGACAACTTGTCAGCTAAAGGACATACCTCAGTGTTTCACCGGCATAAGATGTCTGGGGGAAAACAAACAAACAAACAAAAAAAAAAAACGTGATCAGAAGATACAATACTATGTCAGAGAATCCCAATTGTATTTGCATTTGTTTAAATTGCTAAGTAAATCCATTGATTTTAAGTCAGAAAAAAGCACACTCTTCCTCTTACCCCAATTCTCAACCTCCGCCCCCTCCCCCCTCCAATAAAAAAATATAGCAAGCAAAAATCCTAAAGAAGCAGAATTTTGTAGTCATTTTTTTAGCATGATTTTTCACACAACTCAGCAGTACCTCCCCATAATTTCTGGTTTTTTTTGTGAGATTTTTTTCCCCCACTTTGACCTACATTCATTTCAGAAGCCTAACTGGAAAGAACTCATACGTATATGCTCTGAAGTACAGAAATTAAGGAATATATCGTAATGACCAACAAAAAGTGTGGAAAATGTAATGAATAATACTAAATGGTTAAATTTCACATGATGAGAATTCATTCATGGCTATACCCTGAGCTCTATTTTTAATGGATTATTCCAAAAATATGAATAAAATAGAATGCTAATAGTACATCTTTGCCCAAAATTAATGAGGATAAATGTAGAAATTAAAAAAAAGATTATGATCATAATCTAGCTGCTCCCAGAACAAGATTCAAAACAAGTGTTTTAGAAAAATTTCTCTTAAAAATTATTATATCCATACAGGAAAGAGAGAAGTAGAATAATGCCTTTGTTTATAAATGTTCCCAAACTTTTTCTGTGATGAGTTCATTCTAAGCTTAATGATCAAAAAGAATCCTAGGTTATTGCTCAAAGCCAAACAAACAACAACAACAAAAAGATTTATTATTTATTTATATACGTGTTAAGGGTTGTTTGTGGGTAAAGAAGGGACAATATTTCTTGTTTCCTTTATACAGATGTTCAGAAGAATACAGGCATCTAATTTCGGATAAAACTGATATTGCATAGATCACCACAACATATAACACACTCTCAAGGCTGAATTTGAAAGGCTTAATAGATCAGGAGTACCTCTGTTCTAACGCCCTTAGATATTTGGGATGTTTCTATCTTATTTTTTCCATTTTTGAATACTCACAACTACTGGATCAGTTCAAACTGTAAGGCTCACAACTACTGGATCAGTTCAAACTCTAAGGCTCAAACTTTGCTGCAAGTATCGTATTTTGGTATTAGAAACTGAAATCTATTACTGACTCAAATAAATATTTAAAGGTTAACCATGGCTAGGAATTTCAAATCATGATTATATTAAGCTGGTTAAACTTCTGGCACGTTGTTGAATGACACAATCCTATTTAGTAGTTTGTATTGAAGCAACAGAATAGCTTGACCTTTCAGCAGGTAAGATATCGACCTGCCACTGGGCTCCACACAAGTCTTGTGAACTGCCTAATTTCTATTTAAGTCTTTGACAAAGATTTCTGTCTGTCTCAAGAGATAAATTTCATTCTTACTGAATACATAGAAAGCTTTTCCTTAGTCCTCTGGTAGTGAAGGACATAACAAAAGACAACTTTCTGTACAAAGATGAGAGTCCCTAACATAATTCACTTTGATTGTTTGATTTCTTTAGAACAAGATGCTCTTTCTTCAGTGAGTATAAGTGAGAGCAATTAAAGTAAATGGTATTTCTTTCTCTTCCTTCCTGTCTAAATACCTAAATTATTCTAATGTGTATTATTTGGTTTATCTATTCCTATCGGGAAACAGCTCAATAAAGTTGATGGAGATACTGAGCTTTGAAACCTGCAAAATGGAAATGAAAAGCTTGCAAGAACAGACTTTTAGTGTTTCCCTGGCCACATCACTTAGAAACAAACAGCAACAACAAAATAGAATTTTGTTTCCATGTGCCAGCAGTTTTGATTCAAAGAAATCATAGCTTTAAAATGAAAGCCAGCAAGTGTATTTTGCAAGCAAACCAAATACATAAATGCATTCCTATTTAATGTTCAAATTCCTTTAATAATCAAGCAAATGCCTAAGAATCTTTCCTAAGAAAAATGTTGCTAAATTATCTCACCTGTTTTTGTTGTTTTTTTTTTTTTTTCCACAAAGATATAACCCATTTCCACAGTGTATATTTTGCATGAATTTGTTTGAATTAGCTTGCTTTTTACAAGGGCTATTTTCAAGAAAAATGCATGTGTATGTGCATGTGTTAGAAGCCAAAAATACATTTAATGCAGCCATGGACCTTAGGAACATGTTTTCAACTGTAGGTATTGCAGAAAGGCTACTGAGTTTACCAAATACACATCAGGACTCAAAATGCATTCCAGGAATTAACATACTGTCGTACAGAAGGAAAGAAGGAAACTAATTGCTTCAGCGATATCCACAGCAGCAGGCAACAACAACAATGGTGGTATCAGCAGAAAAAAAAACACTTTTTTTTTCCCCACTGTTTATAAATGAGATGCAGCATATGGATAATTAAGGCTATTTCACTAGATCAGACTACAGCTCTCCAAGCAATCACAAAAAAGGTTTTCTGTGCATAATGGCTTATTTTAAGATTCTTAAAACAGCCATTAACACATCAAAAAGCATAGACTCATCTTGAAAGAACAGTTTTACACCTGCAGATTTTGTATGATTATATATATATATATATATGATCAGAATTACTTTCATTATTTAATATACATTATTTAATGTATACTGTTGTTCTGTCTTATTCTCTTCATTATTCAGTTTTGAACTTCCATTCTTCTCAGTTTCTGAACAATCAACTGCTTACCACCTTTTAAGCGTTGACTGAGAGGGCATGATTTCCCTTCAGCTCTTTCTCAGTCAAGAGTCTCCAATCAATTCAACTCTCATGAAGGTGCCTAACTTTTATCACTTGTAGCCTCAGAGTTACACTAGACTCTCATGTATGTCACTAGAGACAATCACACTTCAAAAAGAAAATTTCATGAGTGAAACATAGAAGAAATCTTCTTAAGAAATGATGTCCCATAAAGTTCAAATCCCAAAACATAAAACAAGTTTGCTATCTAAAGGACTTATTTCATAAGGTTTTTAATGCTTATATCTTGTTACTGATATCTGAAGAGCAATATTAATTGTGGAAGACTATGAGCTACCACGTGTAGAAAGCATCTTTTAATTTCAATTATCTCATGTACTGAAGGTCATCCACAAGAAGTGGTATATTCTATGCTGTGTGTTACATTTTCCAGATACATGGTTACTTTATTTCTAAAGGAAACAACGTATATGTAATAGGATAAGTGCAACATTAAAAAAAAAAAAATTGAGTTTTATTTGAAAAAACACATGTATCTCTGTAATATGGGCTTTTTGAAACCACAGAAAATGAATTAATCATATCAATTAGCAATAAGGATTGAATAAGCAATGAGAATACCACAAGATGCTAATATAAGAGAAAATACATTTAGTAGAGAAAAAGACCGGAAGCAAAAGTGGTAACACTGGTTTTAATATTACTTAATTGGTAAAATATATCTATATATACATGCGCACTAATCCCCTAAAACTCCAGTAAATTATAAAGGAGTACTGAGTTATTAAATCAATCATTGCATCATTCTCCCTACTACCTAGTATTATACTATATTTATACTGACAGTTTTCTGTTCAGCTCAGTACACGAGCTAGGGGGGAAATGTAGCGATAAATAAAAGTTTGAAATTACAGGCAGGCTTCTGTTTAAAACTGAGTTTATACTTCAATTGGAAGTATAAGTACTATAAGTACTATACTAGTACTATACTAGTACTATATAGTACTATAAGTACTAAGTATTAGTACTTCACTAAGTTTTGTTCTTTGAAGGACCATGCTGAAGTTCATGCTGAGTTCATGAGCATACTCATTTTCCAGAATTATCCAGACTTCTGAGGAAACATTAATGAACATGTTGATTATTTTCTCCAATGATTTGCAGTAGAATCAGTAACTTTGGAGTGGCAGAAAATGGTCTTTGTTGTTGTATTACTTCCCTTCATAATGCTTTTACTTCTTCTTTAACTACAGTTCATCAATCACTGAAAAAGCTAAGAACCTTACAAGGCTGCTCTCTTCATCTGCTGCTGAATGAGAATCAAAGAATCATTTGAGTTGGAATGGGAAGCAGATGACCTTTAAAGGTGACCTACTCCAACTACCCTGCAACGAACAGGGACATCTACAGTTTGATTGTGTTGCTCAGAGCCCCATGCAGCCTAACCTTGAAAGCCACCAAGGAAGGGGCACCACCTCTCTAGGCAGCCTGTTCCACTGTGCCACCATCCTTATCAAAAAACACTTTTTCAATATCCAGCCTAAATCTCTCCTAATATAGTTTGAAACCATTTCCCCTTGTCCTGTCACCACAGATTATGCTAAAGGCTAAAGTACTTCTTTAGATACAGATGGGTAGCTATCAGGTCACTTCACAGCCTTCTCTTCTCCAGGCTCAACAGACCCAGCTCTTTTAACCTGTCCTCATAGGAGAGGTGTTCCATCCCTTGTATCATTTTTGTGGCCCTCCTCTGGATGCACTCTAACAGGTCCATGTCTCTCATGTACTGAGGAATGCATAGCTGGACACGTATGTGACGCCTCACCAGTGCAGATCAGAGGGGCAGGATCAGAACCCTCAACCTGCTGGCCATACTTTTGATGCAGCCCAGGAAATGGTTGGCTTTCTGAGCTATGAGGGCACACTGCGGGCTCATATCCAGCTTTATATCCAAGAGTATCCTCAGGTCTTCTATGGCAGAGCTGTGCTCAGTCCTTTTGTCCCTCAAATTGTATTATTCATGGGGGTTGCTGCGACCAAGGTTCAAGACCTTGCACTTAAATTTTTTGAACCTTATGAGGTTCATCTGTGCTCACTGCTGAAGCTGAGTAAGTCTCTAGGTCTGTCTAAGATGGCACCCCATCCCTCAATCACAACTAGGCATCTCAACCACACCATACAGTGAATTAGTGAAAGTACATCCTGTGGCTGCAACTGAAAAAGAAAAGATATTTGGAACCAAATGTAATCTTGATTTTCCCAGTTCCTGCTCCCTATTCTGTTTTTACTCTGTCATTTCTAAATGGACCGCTAGTCTTGAAAATGCGATCGTTCATTTCACCACCAAAGATGACATATATATTTGCTGCATAAATTCTGGACAAAGTGAAGATTTCACTTTAGTAACTTCTTCTTTTAGTGACTGTTTCCTTAGCATGAATAAAGAATTACATATAGAAAGATTCTTTATATCAACACCAAATGACATGTCAGAGTCTCACAAGAATTAGAGAACATCTCTGCCTCTGAGGTTGCAGACATTTAATCATTTCTTCACTAGTCTGGGCAGCTGCACACTGACCTCCTCACCATCACCTGCTTCTGGGCTGTCAGCCCCAGTACTCTGTAATATAAGGGCTGCTTTGCATGCAGCTTTACTAAGAAGAAATGCCTCTAACTGTGACAACAATCCTAATTAGATGTTGAAATACTATTGTAAAGATCTGTCACCAATGATTACTCATCTCTTTAATGGTTCCTTCACACAGAGCACTGTTTCAGCTATTTAGAAAATGGCCAATATTATTATCATTCCCTCAGGGGCTTATCTAAGCACTCTGAAGGATTACTGTCCAATTTTACTTATAAGCAAGGTTGCAAAAGTCATGAAATAGACACTTTTCAAGGGGAAAATAAAATGTCTTTACAGCAAGAATTTCAACCGCAGGAAGCTGGGAGCATTCACATACCTCTAGGCAATCTCTAACACAGCAATTATAAGGAAAACATCCTCTTGAGAGGGAACAAGATTTTAAGAGAATGAGACCAATAAGGGATAAGAAGTAAGAAAAGGATTAGATTCAAGACTGGAAATAACAGTTTTGAATCCCCAACCTTCCTATTAGTATCACAAGATAAAACTACATCACTAGACAAAAATGGCATGACCTAATTTCCACCAACAGGATAACTGCATGCTGTTATAGACAAACCAACAGAACAGACATTTGTATTTACAAAGAATTGCTACTGGATGTAACATTAACAACTTGGTCAAAAATAGAATAATTGGGATTAGTTTTCCAACATATCTTTTTTCAAATCTTCTGTCACTCCCTTCCAACGCCTAAAAAATATGTTCCATTCTGCTTACAGAAATGACTATTTAGCTCCAGCCAAACAGCTACCCTAAAACTCCTAAGCCTAGATAGACCTCGATTCTAGCCAGTAATGTAATGCTTAGAGGATGAACAAGGTACTAATTTATCACTTATTCTCCCTTACTAACAATTTAACTTGAACACCTGCAGAGCTTCTATTCAATCATAAGAACACTTGTTGAAGCATATCATCCAAATAATAAGCCAAATTTTACCTTACAGTTGCTGTCTGGAAGCCAATTCTTCTGCACCGTCAACAAGAGAATCTAGGAGCACTGCCCATTTGAAACAAACATACTTTTTTTTTCCCCCCCTTGGGTCCCTAACTTCAGCTTGCTCTTGAACTGCAAGCTACGGATTTTTGCTTTTAGTCTATTTGTGTATTATTTCTTCCTGCAGAAGTTGCCATTAATACAGATAAGCACTGCCTGAGGGTGACTGTTTTAGAATTTAGCATTGTCATCTAGCAGGCACTAGCATCTGATTGAACAAGCACTCCTTTTGAAATTAGTGACAGAAGAAATTATTCAACGTGATCAAGTTAGTAAGAGACAAATCTATGAGATCTTATTCCCTGTGGATAATGGAATAACTTCAAGATTACTATGTAATTGTGTTAGCAATAATAAATAAAATACTGCTAAAGTATTTAATCAGAAATTCTTGGAAGAAAGTAGGAAGAAAAACGGAAAAAAAAAAAGGAGAAATAAATTTAGATTTAAAAAAAGTCTGTTGTAGAAACATCTATATTTTCTTTGATTCTGTGACTGACAAACACGTAGCAATGTTAACAGTGATCTGCAGTGATTAGTAGCAAATGTTTTAGAGAATGTCATTAACATACACAGATTACTAAATAAATAAAATCCTGACCAAATTATGGCTAACGCAGTCAGAGAACAGTGTTTCTGATATAACAGTGTTTCACAGAGTTACTTGTTCTCTAAAACCTTAAAATTGAAGCTTTATGTTCAAGGAGTACAATGAACACACTGACCTTTGAATTCCTTTGCTCAATTCTTTTTATTAAAATTATTTACTTCTATAAAATACTTTGCTATCAGTAAAGGAACTTTTACGAAGAAGAATATTAAAGAAATTTTGATTCTTAAAGATCAATCTTTTGATTCTTTGATTTGATTTTAAAGAATTCTGATTCTGAAACATTTTGAATTATATTTAGCATCAGCAGTTGTAAGAGGAACGTAATGTATCAAGAATGTTAAGCATGAGCAGGATCAGAGCTATTTCAAAGAAAGTAACAGCTGTATTCAAGAAAGTTCAAGTATTTATTCATTTAGAAGTCAAATATATTGTAGATACATGAAAATGCCTTTTAAAGCCTTTTAAATTGTATTTAATTTCTTAGAATTCTTTCACTCACTTTGGATTACAAAAGCATGTATAAATCAGCCTCCATTATGTATATTGTTGAATTTTGACATTTACTTCTATGTATTTATCACTTGTAGTTTCAAATTTTTGTTATTTTAAAGTTGTCATCCACTGTACAGAAAAGTACATCCACAGATACTTTTTTGCTAGGCTGTGACTAACATTACCTCAAAATTAGACTAATAATTGCATACTTGAGTAGAATTCTTTGGGGGAAAAAAATCAGGAATAAAAAAAGACAGGAGACTGTAGAAGAAGCTGATATAAAAGCTTAGATTTCATGTTATATACACATTCTCCATTAGCATCCCTGACTCATACAACAAAACAGGAAAACTAACTCCTAAAGCTATGCCATTCTTTGAGCTCAGCGGGTTCTCCTATGAACTACACACAGCAAAATTGCTGTTGCTCTGAGCAGAATTCAAACCTCCTGATTCCTTTTGCAAAAACAATTTGTTTGTAGTTTGCAATTATACGTATTTGAAAAGCATATTAAGTGGTTCCTCTTATTCTCTTCAGCTATTACAGGTAGATTTCCACACTGAATATTATTTTCTCAACTCTGTTTACTTCACCAGACTTCTCAATCAGTCCTGTTCTTTGTTTCTCTGACTCACTTTTATAACTTCCAAATCCTTACCACTTGTTACCAGTTCTTGTCTTTGCTTGTGTTATCTCTCATCTAGGTTTCCCCTTTGCCTATGTCATTCTCTCTCCTAGGCCACACTTCCAGTTCAAAGTAACCTTCTGACCTCTCCCAGTCAGTCTCTCTCCTGCTGTCTTTAATTGGCTAACATTAGTTCTTCACAATTTCTCTTCCTCTTCACCTCCATGGTGGGTCTCAGCCCTAAGTAGTCTTTGTCTCTTTAGGATACAGCTTCCAGTTCCCCTATACTGAAGGATTGTTCTGGTTTCTCCTTCCTCAGAACACACTTCCACAAGGTGCCTCTTTGTCCACCCTCCAGTTCTTACTCCTTCTAAAATCACAGCTGGAGTTTTCCAAGTCAAAAGGTACAGTTTCAAGAAAAAAAGATCATAGAAGACATGAGATATCTAATCTAGTTTCAGTGTGGCCTGTAGCACACAGGTGTTGGAGTTGTAACTCCTGTGTTACCATCAGCATTCATCCATGGGCTAGCAAATGTGCAATGCCACCAAATTCTGTAGTACAGTCAAGCAAAACAGACAACCATAAGTTTGGCCAGATCTGGAAAAGTAGAACCGTGACAAAGATTGTTCCTTGTAAGAATTTCAGATCCTTTCTCAAAGCAGGGAAGTTGCACAGCTCACTCACCTCCACTAAATAACACATTTTCTCCATAGCCCAACTTTTAGAAGCTGCACTGTTCTGATTAAATATTTTGTGTAAATTCTCTACAACTGTTAGAATGTATTACCACATATCTTAATAGACTGAGGATAGAAAACACAGAAATGGGCTGCTTCACATTCCCATGTTACTGCTAGTCTTCATTTCTGAAAGCTAAAAGGCAAAAAAAATAGTTACATAAATAATAGTGATATTTAATCAGGAAATAAATAAACAAGCGAACCTGTTAAAACAAATTAACAGGTTAACTGTAGCTGCTTTCCCTGACTCATTTGAAGAGCAAGACATTCAAAGACAACCTATCCAAACATCAATATCTGATATCAGCAAAAAGCTCTCTAGTTCCAGGCACGCAGGAAGTAAAAAAATAGTGGCACAGCAGAAGGTAGCAACTCAGAAATTGAAGACTGTTATTATGTAAGCCTAGTGGCAATAGAGATTGAAGTGTTATTTTCTAACCAGCTAGCCCCCACAAACTTAATACGTCCAGCAGTAGTTCATGTCTTTCTTAGAACAACATTCCAGTGTTACTGGTTTAAAGACAATGATTTGGTTTTGGTTTTGTTTTGTTTTTAAACAACAATATTTATTATGCTTTCCTGGTTTTCCCTGAAGTGACTTATGGCTCCTTAGTACAATGACCAAGCAGCACAATGATCAGTACACATACAGCATACAGCCAATACTGATGCATAGTAGGTTCCGAGGGATTGCTAGGATTGAGCATGATGAGAAAATATTTTTCTGCATGGTACCAAAAAAAAATTAACCAAACCATCATACAAACCTCAAGCCATAGAACTTAAACTGAAGTAAAATAACTCAATTTATTTTTTTTTTATTACACAAACAACTCCCTTGCTTCTTAAGAAGGAAAATCCAAATAATCATACTTTCAGAGCCCTTGCTACCTCTAGGTTTTTTTTTTTTTTGGTCTGATATTTGTCAGGTTTGATCTCTTCGTGGGCTCATGCCTTCAAATCCATGCCTTTACATAGTCCAAAAGGAATATTTTGACTAATGTGCTAGAATATCTTTTTCTGCAGTGTTCTCCACTCCTTCATTAATTACAGACAACTCGTTTAGCTGCCTTCTGGCAAACACCACATAGTATTAATTTAGTCATTACAAAATACCACTCTTTTTTAAAGGAAAACAGAAAAAAAATATCTGATATAAATTCTTTCATTATTAATGTATGTTCTGTGGATATTTTTCTGTGAAAAAACCTCAAAGCAATCATGAAGGGAAAAAATACCTTTACTTTTGATAACAAGTTGTGAAGGTAAGAAAACATAAAATGAAAACACCTACTCTTACCCAGAAATCTCAATTAGAAACCCCTTAGGGTTGCGATAACAAATAGGGGGTTCTGATCAGAGTGGCATAGACTGAAATATCTGAGGAGTGTATCAGAGACTTAAATCTAAATGAAAAGAGGCAGGCAGCAGGTTTGTTTGTAAGTAGTTGCTTGCCTCCCATTCCAAGATATCCCACTCATGCAATTTGTAAATCCAGTTGTTAGGGCATAAAAAATGTTGAGACTTCTGAAGCAGAAGTTACTTAGCCATATGGCAGGCAGGAATGAATGCTGAAGAATCAAGCTTCTCCATTTCATTTCAATAATATGTTATATAAAACAAGCGAGTAGGGACACCTTGGCACGTAAAGGAATGAGTTTAGAAAAAAATCATATAATTTAGTAAATGTATGAGGAGCAGCTCATCTCATCCAATGACAGCTACAACAAAAGAATAATCCTGTAATGGTTCTTTGACAGTTTATTTTCCAGGCATATGCTTAGGCAGTACATACTGTTTATTTTCTAAGCAGCTTAGCAGATGGGAGGTAAGTAGGATGACGATTATAATTCAATATAAAATACATTTAAATAAAGTTGGGGGTCTGACTTAACTTACATATTTTGACTTCTAAGGGCTTAAGTCTTCAGCAACATCCTTCGCTTAGCTGCTATTCTTATTTCCTGAATGTGGAGCAGTCTCTTATCACAGGCTGCCACACTGCTGGACAATGTAGAATTGGTATAAGGGAAGAATTAGTTCCAGTAGCTCCAAAAGAACAAGATTCTACTCTACAGGCAATTTGACACAACCTTCACTATGCTGCTTACTTTTTTATTTTTTGTAGTTGAAACTGGAGTTGGCATTTTCACTTCTTTTTCTATTATCTATTCTTTAATAACTACCTGATCTAACTTAATACTGTTTTTGGTGAGTTTTTATCTCAGCAAAATACTCTTATCTCTAGTTTTAGATAGGTGAGGAACAGAAGCATTATGTAGTTTGTTTAATTTTGCCCAAAAAACTCACTGAGATAATATAGTCCTTGAATCCAAGATAAAACCTCCTAAACACTTCATGTTTTTTGATGTTACAAAAAAAAAAAAAAATGATTCAAGGAATACATCTCATTGGTGAACTTAAAGGAAAGGCAAAAGACTTAATGCTAAAGATGAAGCTGGAAGATGTTTCTCAGTGTCATTGACAAATTATTATACTGGATTGAATATCTGCCACTGCAAATATTAATTTATAGATGAAATATCTCAGTCAGACATCTAAGACACCTGGAGATTACCTTTGAGACACCTGTTGATTACCCACTGCTACAAAAGGAAAAAATGTAGGCAAGTTTAATGCAGCACATTAATGTCTGTGGGTTTTTTTTTAATAGATTTTTAATTGCTTAGTTAATTAAGGGCAAAAATGCCTTTAAGTATGCACCTCAGAGATAAAAGGATTGGGGAAGGCTTAAAAGTGGGATACAAAATACAGGTATGGAGAAGACTGGATTTTGTGAGGTTTATGTAGGGTGTGCAGAATAAATGATCATTTCCAAGAACGTGGACTACAAATAACAATGTCTGAAAAAAAAAAAAATCAGTATCATATCACATCTTCTGCCTGTCTATAGGAAGAACATTCATGGAACACTAATTTAGATAAGTTAATGGGAGATTTGATAAATGCATGGAAGAAAATTCCATCTTAAAAATAGGAAACTCAGACTAAGGGAGCATTTGAGCTGCATATTCTGTGTATACTGGTGAAATATCAGCAGGTTTGCAAAGCTCTTGTCATGCAAGTTTCTTTCTGAATGGATGGCTAGTGAGCCTACTGGTTCAACTGATTGCTAATACATCGTTTTTCTCTAATATGCTGTAACTTGATGTTTCACAACAAAATTAGAAAAAAAAAACATGGCATCACAAAATTACAAAAACGACTAACGCTTGCATTTCTCTTCCAAAGACCTTAAGTTCAATAAGTCTGTATGACATGGACTTCTAAGTTTCTTCCAGAGAATTCAAGTTAATTGAACGTTTTGGTCTTCCTGCCATTCTTTTTTTTTTTTTTTTCTTTTCCCCCAGCAGTATGTTGATTTGTTAAAATCTGTCTTATTATAAACTCAAGATTAAGGCCACCATGTCAGAATGATATGATACTGAGATATAAACTGTGTGATACAAACTTAGTAAAAGACAATACTATTCAGCACAAATAAATAAGGAATAAAAAAAAAAAAAATAAAGGAAGTATAGATACCAGTGAGGTACTGTATTTTCTTACTGTCCTTGTAAAACCTACTCACACTGATGGACTTACCACTGTGTATATTTCTCAAACAATAAAATGAAAAACATCAAAAAATCTTCTTAAGCCCAACCAAGGATCTACTCATTCTGACCAACATATTTTATCTGGTGAGCTTGAAATAAAAACATACAATTCCTCCTCTTTCAAAAATTACATTATAATTTCTAGAGTCTTGCAAACTCCATTCCAATAGTTAAATTTATGTTAAACTGAAATTGCTTTCCCCAGTTACTTTATTATTACTGCAAGCACAGATGGGTTTTCATCCTATTTTATTTATGTATTCTTAATATCTAGGTAAATTTCACCTTTAAAATTAATTATTGCACCTGTATATTTTTACAATTCTTTCACAAGAGCATGTGTTTCTGGAAAAGCTGGTTTCCTACCATACCATCTAGATTATGATTATCTGTGATGATCATGGTAAAATACCAATGTTCAAGGTGGTACATTCACTTATCAATCTATTTTCAGAAGAAAAGCCTGATGTAAACACCTACTCACTAAAGAGAGAACACCAAATGCTGTAACAAAACAATAGCACAGCATAATAGCCTCTTTCTTATGCTGCTAAATTGAATGGATTTTTAGTAACTTTCAGTACTAATAAAAGAGTAAAACCAACAGCAGTTACTGACTTGTGCGCAGTCACTGGGAGTCACACTGAAAAGTAAAAAGATATAGAAAAAAAAGGAAAAATAAAATGCTGTAACAAAATAGCCAGTGATTATTAACTCTTTATTGAGAGTGTCCAAGGAGGGCCACAAGGATGATCCAAGGGCTGGAACACCTCTCCTATGAAAGCAGGATGAAGGAGCTGGGCTTGTTCAGTCTGGAAAACAGAAGACAGTGGAGAAACCTCAGTACAGCCTTCCAATCTTAAAGGGAGATTATAAACAGAAGATAAATCAGCTTTTTACATGAGTAGGTAGTGATAGGACAACGAGGAAAGGTTTCAAACTAAAGGAAGGGAGATTTAGATTGGACATCAGGGGGAAATTTTTAACTGAGAGAGTGATAAGGCACTGGCACAGGCTTCCCAGAGAGGTTGTGGATGCCCCATCCCTGGAAGCATTCAAGGTCAGGTTGGATGGAGCCCTTAGCAGCCTAATCTAGTGGTTGGCAGTCCTGTTCAAAGCAGGGGGATGGAACCCGATGATCTTTGAGGTCCCTTCCAATCCAAGCCATTCTATGATTCTATGATTGATAAAGGCACTGGTTATTGAATGGATTATCTCATGTCATTAAACAACAATATACTTTTAACATTTATGAATCAGGAAAAATTCTGAGAGCAAAAAGTTCAACTCTTATTACTTATGTCAGACTAGCATTTTCATCCAGCCTACGGCACACAGTTCCGCTCTTAATACTTTGGGATCAGCATCAAAATTTTCCTGTGCAGCTGAACTGTATTTCGAAAGACAGTGACTAAATATATGCTTAGAGTACGTACAGCTACCAGCTTCTGACTAAAGCAGACCCACTTAACTGAAACATTAATGTATCAGTTTCTCTTTAAGATAAATCTTAAATCTGAAACACCTGTATCATCTTATTATTGGAGGGGCTGAAAAAAAAAAATCAGATTAAAGAAGAAAATGGAAGGAATCAATTTAAACTGATTCAAATAAACAGAACTGAGCCATGACTTACCAATACAAAAGAATACTCCAATTTAACCTGACGGACATCTTGATACATTTGTGTTAAATATATACATATATAAAAAAGTAGATCAAGAGGAACTATGGAATTCCATTAGCTATTCAACATAAACGATAACTACTACAAAAACGTTACAAAGAATTTCACAGGGAACAGTTACAAACAAGTCACATAAGAGAGACAGTGACTTATAATTTCCTTTTACTCTCCAATTATTTCGTATCTCCTACCCCAGTAGATCACCAGCTAGATCTTTCAATTACAGAAATGTAAACTGAGGCTATCTGGAAGTGCAAGAAGTGGAACAGTCATAACTCACATCAGCAAACATGGATTAAAATCTCGACACTTTCCTTAAGACACTTGAAATTAAATTTGGTCAGGCATACTCACTCAGAGTGAAATGATTAGTCACAGATAACTCACTGCAGAGAAGCTTGCCAACAGCACCCAGTTCTACAGTTCTTGTCTCTCCTCCTCACAAAATCATAGATATATGAAATGCAGCTACACCACGGTGCTCACTCCCTGGAACCAGAACCTACAAAGGCATATTGCAGCATCAGTCAAGCTGGCTGAACATCTGCTAAAAGAGCTCTTGGATGAAAACTAGCCATGTTGACTGAGGAATGCACCTGATACAGAAATCTGCTCACTTTTTAAGCCATTCAAGATGATAATGTGACACAGCTATCCTCTTCTGGGCCACAGCAAAAACGCTGCTTTGTTTTGTTGGTGAGTCTAACCAGAGTTCTCCTTCCACAGACATGTTCATGCCCTATTTCACATGTTGATTTGTCAGCACTGAATCAGCTTGTTTTTTGAAGGAATTTTTACTCACAATTTAGATGTTATTTATGATGACTTACAATTATTGATTGCCACTTCACACTTATTGTAAACTATAAACTCGAACTACATGTGTTGAGCTGAATATAAGCATGGTTTAATGTATTTTGTATATATTATACACATATGGCTACACTTATACACTTACATGAATATATTTCACTAAATGAAATATAGCATTTCTTAAGACCCAAAAAAAAGTCAAATATTTCATTCTGCTATATAATTCAGCCAAAAGTATTGCAGTGACTAGATTCAACAACCAACCAAGCTACTCTGAGGATCTAAAACACAGTGGAAGAACAGATAACAGTTTCCAACAAGATACAACTATACTGTGTAGAAAATATAAGGAAAGCACTCAACAAAGGTTGTAGTTTGCTCTTAATCTGATACTAAAGAACTCTGCACTCTTGGGGTAAGCAGGACAAGCAGAATTCCTGGAGAAATAGCAAGTCTGTGAAATAATAATTAGGCTGGTCTATCATAAGTAAGTCCATTGTATAAACTTAGCTAAGGTTCAGACCAAAAAATGTTTTCTGTGAAGAAAATTACTGAATAATGCCCTGTAATGCCACCTTGCATGTTAGCAAGAAAGTGGAATAATGGTTGTTCGTTCTGACCCCATCTGTCTTGTTGCACCTGATGCAGACTGACAGCACTGTAATCCGTACCATACTGCTTTTGGCATACATTCCTCACTTCCCTTTCATTGAAGTGTATCAGGATTGAAGTTTCCTTCACTAGACAATACCCAGACAGACCCCTGCTCAAGTTCAATGTGGATCTAATACCATCCTAGGAAAAAAATGGAAAGAATTTTCCTCAGAAATGACACTCTTTCAGTGTCCTCAAGCACAGAAGTAATATAGACCATATAAAATACTTCAAAAGGGATGAAAACTATTTCCTTTGGTATAATTCTTTAGTTACATCTGTTTTCTTTTCCTTCCTGAAATCCTTTCACACTTTTTGAAGTGATTTTCATCTTAACAGTCCTAAGACCAACACAATACAAAACGTCAAGTATTCATGCATTTTTTGTTTTCTCTAAAAGCTTTTTAGTAGGTGTACATGTGCTTAAGAAAGTAAATTCTCCTTCATGATTTGATACCAATTCAATGAAGAAATAAGACTTTATCTAAAGATACTCCAACGGCAAGGCTCTAAAAATCCCAGGTAAGCGTGGGTCACCTAAATCCTCTTTCATTTCTGAAAGTCTGTCCCTAATAATTTGTAGATCTTTATACAGCGGACAGCTTGCAGTTCTAATGCAATTTTCCCTATGTTAAACTTTTCTCTGTTCATCAGCTTTGGTATTTTTTAGGAATTATGATAGATTCAGCTTGATGTAAGTGAATGCAGCTCCACCAACTGACAGATTTCACCACGGGTGATTATGACTATTGGGATTTTACTAAGCTGACTGCTTTAGGGCTTTTTTTGTTTGTTTATTAATTAATATAAAATCATATAGCTTTTTTCACCTAAAAAACTGTTATGAGGTAGGTAGACAAATTCTTAGATGTCCAAAGAGATAACATAGCTCAATAAGGAAAGAGTCCATTTTAACTACTCGTAATCTATTCAAAACAACTGAACAATTGATGGTTCAATGAAAGGATTGACAATAAAGTTATTGACAATAAAGCACAATTTGCACATTTTAAGAAGCATCACAATAAGCTGCAGATGTCTGGAAAAATTAAAACTATATAACTTGAAGCATCATTATTGATTTTCCTGCTGTGGAAAACCCACTTTTCATACTGTCCTTGATGGCTTCTGTTGGACTAAGTGCGCTTAGCATACGGTCACGCAAATATTAGGGAGATGAAAAGGCATAGTATCTTGATGAATTCTGGATGCCTCCCAGGAACTAAAGTGGCTTGATAATATGACAAAATCATGTTAGTTGCCCAAGCATAAATTTGCCTTGTCCATCCAAATATCAATATGCATTTGGTCAAATAATCTAAAATACAGAGACCCGTGAGTGAAACTGTTCTCACTTCCCTAGAAGAGGAAAGAGAATGAAGTATAATGGACAAGATATAAATGATGAATGGAACAACACAGGAAAACCTAGTAACAGCATGTTCCACCAATCATTTTTGAAAGAAAAAATTATTAGAAATTATCCAGAAAGTTTCTCTGGTTATGAATAATGAAACCTGGTTTGTCTAAGTAGGAAAAAAAAATATCACAATTCAACAGACCTGAAGGGAAAAACATATATATGCCAGAGATTTTCTATTGCATTTGATGAAACCAAAAAGACAAGACTAATTGAATAACAGAAAGGAGAATGACAATAAAAAGGATGAATACAGTAACTGTACACTGAGATGTGAACTTTAAAAAAGAGAGATAAAGACAAAAAACACTAAGACTTAAGGTAAGGAAAAATACATTTTGTATGATTTTGGTGGGGGTTTTTTGTTTGTTTTTGAGGAGCCCAGAGAAAAACTGTTAGAGAAAACTGTGTCAGATCCGAAAACAAAGACATCATCTAATGAATCTCTAGAATAGTCAAACTCCCTGTCCACCTCAGGTTGCCCTCAGGCTGAGAGAGAGAATTACCTAGCTATACCTAAATTGCTCCCAAGCTCCTGGACCTGTGACTATTCCCCATCTGCACACACAATTCATCCTGAAGTTCTTGGAAATGCACAAAGGCTCACATCTCAAGCTCTTCTCTGTGCAAAAGTTTCCATCTGAAGAGAAAAAAGAAACCCTTTCAGCCTGATAGCAGGAAAGAGGAATAGGAAGGGAGGAGGTAAGAAGTTGATGGGTTTGTTTTTGGAGGGGAATATTCAGTTTTGTTCCAAATTGTCTTTTTAAATGTAGCATTATAAACACAACTCAGAGTTACATTGATCCTGTACTTCATATAATTATTATAAAGGTAGATGTTTTCTTTTTTTTGGCCTCCTCATAAAAATCTTCCCATTAAATTTTAAGTTTTGCAGTACTGGAATTACATACAGATGCGAAAAAATACTAATTTATACATTTCATTCAGCACTGCTTTGTTATGCTGGTGGTTTTTGTTGTTGTTGTTTTTTGTCTTTTTTTTCCCCCTCTAATTGTTTGTGGCTTTGTCTTTAAAAAGTGTTTTTTCTTTCTAATAAGAATTGTAATTATTTTAGTATACTTGAAAATTGTATTTCTGTAAATACAAATACAAAATGACTATCAACTGTAAAAGAAAAAATAAAAGGTTAGTCCAAATTTTATAAAAACCTCATGAAGTTATCTAAGCTTTGACTTTCTTAGTTTAGTCTTTGTCAAAAATACGTTACACAATGGTGCATCAGGACATAATTACATTTTCTACCCTGTTTTAAGATTCCAAACCTCACACATACGCTATAAATCAAGATTAGATTTCTACATACTAAATTTCTGAGCTTTTCATTTGAAGTTTTTTAAATATCAATTTTTAAACACAGAATTATTGTCCACAGAAAATCATTTCTTGATGGTATGAAGGTTGTCACAACTCAAAATATTTTAAAATCAAATGGATATTTCAAAACATGCATATATGCATGTGTGTATGTACATGAATACACTAACAAAATATATGTGGATTAATGAGAAAATTTCTTTTGGATTTTACAAACATTCATGTATATAACAACATGACTTTCACATTTTCTGTGTCTTGAGCTTTTATGATACATTTAAATCATATTTTCATTATTTCATGATTTCATTATTTTCTGCATACATAAGCATTCTAACCTTACATAAGTGTTCTATCCTTTATTCATTAAGGAGCTTTCAGATTGAGTTATCTCAGACACATGAAAAGCTTTATACTGCCAAAATTTTTCTAGAATCTGAGGAATTATAATATTTGCACAAAGACTGAGAGCAAATTTGTATAGGGGAAGAAGATAAATCTTATAAAAATCTTCAGGAGCACTTACATACTGCATGTTACAGAACTTAGAGACTGGGTGTAGGTTATGATGTAGCACATGCAGATGTTCCACAACTAAAGTTTTCTGATCATTTCTAATGTCCACTTCATTCTGACCCCCAAAAATGCCTGTCAGGCTGTTTTTTCTTTCTTTCTTTGTCTGTCTTTGATATAATAGAATGATATGACGTAGGCTAATTTGAATTGATTTAGTTTTGAATGATTTGAATTGAAATAGTATTGTATTGATCTGTCTTTAAAGATATCCTTTTCCTCTGCCTGTCAATGTTAGGATGTTTAGCATTATCAACACACAAGGGTGCACATGATAGTTCTAAATTTATACTTTATTTACTAAATCCATTTTATTACTTTATAATACACAGTATATGTTGTTCAATTGGATATGCCTTATTTGCTAGTAGAATTTAAAGCCTCTGAATTGTTTTTCCTACTAGCACATCACTAAAGCTATGGGGTTTCATTTTGTTTTTTTTAATAAGAGCCATCTGGGAGGGATGAAGGAACTAAGAGAGAATGTTAATAAATCATAGGGTGGCCTGAGTTGGAAGGGACCTCACCAAATATCTAGTACCAAAATTCATGATGTGGGCAGGGTTACCACCCACTAGTTAAGGTTTCTGAAATTTTAAGATGAACTAAGAACATTAGAGGTAAAGGGCCACGCCAAAGAGAGAACAATTGAAAGCTAACAATGCAGGTGCATCGATGCAAAAGACAGAAATACGTGAAGTATTAACAAATTTAACTGAAAACAGAATTAACTCATATTTGTATATTTCAAATAAGAATCAAGTCCAAAATATTCAATGCTAGGAGGCAATTAAGGTTTTAATTAGGAATAAAACAGTAAAAAAATATGGGAATCACACATTACTGATGTTTTTAAAGCTCAAAGTTAGATTTTTCAGGGAGGTCTTTGTTCTACATTAGAAAAAAAAGAACTATGTTGAAACATTCCTCTCGCGGTAGGAGCTTTTTGTCAATTTAATGAAGAAATTATGCTAAAAAATACACAAAGACAAGTTTTTCTTACTTTTCCACTTGTCTGAAAACCAGAACTAGACAGAATTAGATAAAAATGAAAGGAAACTTTCACCTGAGAAAATCACTGCCTTCCATTAAGGATTTCATCAATGCACATTTTAGCAGATTAAAAAAAAAAATTCTGTTAGCCAGGGGGACAAAGACTACATACTAATTATTCCTTTTGATCTTCACTTGCAGGAAGACATCTGACAACTGTCAGAGATAAAGCTTACAATTAGGCAGCTTTTTTAAATAATTAAGTACAGGAACTGAAGCTTTCCCTAGACTTGCCTTCTTTCTTCTACCTCCGGCTGTACTATTGCCTAGCCAGC
Source organism: Chrysolophus pictus (assembly GCA_037305975.1). Lineage (NCBI taxonomy): Eukaryota > Metazoa > Chordata > Aves > Galliformes > Phasianidae > Chrysolophus > Chrysolophus pictus. The sequence continues at coordinate 20,510,135 of CM074579.1, forward strand.
TGAGAAGTCACATCCAGTCACTTTCCCCCATTGTCAATAAATAGTAAATAAAAGTCAGCTCTAGTCCACCCAAATCACTACGGTGACTAAGTTACCACCACGCTATGTAGTTATTTAGGAGAAATTAATAATCAGTGACTTTTCTAATTATGCACTAGAGGAAAGTTGCTTGATTTTTTTTTTTCCAGAAAAATTCATCATCTAGCTATTCAGTCATTAAAGTCTCTCCTGAAGATATTTACAACTAAAACATAAAAAAATATAACCATCATGAGCAAAAGATGAAATGGAAAAACCAAAGATGAAAATGTCCAAGGACTATGATGACCTTGAGGAAGTATTTCACTGCTTGGTAAACCTCAGCACTCAGAAGCACAGTTCTATCTGCATTTGTTCTGTTTTGCATACTCTACAATTAATAAATACTTAGCTTTTATCTTGGTCATAGAAAAAAGTTAATAAGCACTAGAAGTTAAGTAATACCAATTTCAGGAGCTGTCTTAATGAAAAAAAAGAGGATTTATAGAGGAAAGTCAGGAGAATTCTATCACAGCAACTTGCTATGCTGAAGAGCATTTCTAGCTTCTGCTCTCCAGACTGATGTCAACAGAAATCAAGAACGATTGGATATTACAAAACCTAATTATCTTCCAAGATTTTTTTTACTGACTAGTACAATAATCCTGTTTAAAGATGTAGATTTTTTTTTTAAATCTAACTTCTAGAAACAGATATATCACTATACTTGCTGTTTTTTCTTATTTTGCAAAATATTCACTGTGCTCTCATACAGAAGCCCACTTCAGTGAGATATTCAGATGCATCCAGACATTCATGTTAATCATAAAAACAAATAAATAAGCAAATAGCGAACCTCTTAAAAGCTGCCTGTTGCGTACTCTTGAAAGTAAAAACGTGATATACTGAATGGGACGTTCCTTGCGAGTCACTGAAACAGACTATCAGACAGGGAGGGTCAAGAATCATTAGTGATATGCTGCATTTTGAACTAGCATGCTAAAAAGGAATACTACTTCCTTAACCAGTTTAACTTTGTAAACCCACGATACTAATCAAGTCATTAAAATATTGTGAAAAATGGATCTGATAGAAAACTAATAGAAATATTTGAACATTTCTGCCTATTTCAATAGTATTAGACCAGATTCCTGAAGTATTACCTTAGTTTGATGGTGTTGTGATATAATGTAAGAAATAATATTAAAAGGTTTAAAATTGAGAGTTAGGCTTAAGGAGGAATAAATCTATATGAAATTATTCCTTCCCTACCCCCTCTTTTTTTTTTTTTTTTTTTAAAGGATGAATATAGATAGATAACAGTAAACTGGCAGTAAATCTGATTTTAATAGTGTACACTACATATCCTGTGCTTTTATTTGCTTTAGGGATAAAGTGTTGTTTCTTTGAATGTCTACTGTTTTGCGAAGGTTCTCCAAATCTTGACGTTGGAAGTTGAAGTTACTTTGGCTCAAATAATTTATAAGTCCTGCCATTTAAGCACTGCTTCTTCACCATGTTTCATTGTTGCAACAATAAAAGACACAGTAAGTTGTTTCCAGGTAACAAAACTTTTTTTGCTGTAATAGTAAATGAATATGGTACAAGTTCTTCACTTCCGTATTGAGGGGAGGGGTTTTATAGATTTACAAAATAATATTAAAATTGTTAATTCCAAGGCAACAAATACAAATGTCCACTACAGAGATCCCTACTTTTCACTTGCAAATATTAGTCCTATTTGGATTACTGCAACAAAATTATGAGACAAACTTTATGAGAAAAAGCCACAGCTGATTTTTTGAAGCTTGATTTCTCACAGAACACTCTGAAGTACTGCTGATGTTTTGTATTACCAGACATTAAAAAAAAGTTGTATTACATTTTCCGATGATTTCCTCATGCACTGGCACAAATGATACCAAACTCCTCATGCCTCTGCTTTCCTCTCAAAATAGGGCAGCCTAATCTGATCTGATTAATGTTCATAAATATCTAAAGGGACAAATGGATGAGGTCAGGCTCTTCATGGCGTGCAGTAATAGGATAAGGAGCAATGTCCTAAAACATGAACATAAGTAGTTCCATACAAAAAAATAAGTTGTTGTTCCTTATGGTTAGAGTGATGGAGCACTGGAACAGGTTGCCTAGAGGTTGTGGAGTCTTCTTCTATGGAGATATCCAAAACCAATCTGGACGCCTACCCACGTGACATATTGTAGGGAACCTGATTTAGCAGAGGGGCTGGACTCTGTGATTTCTTGGAATCACTTCCTACCCCTGAAATTTGGTGATTCTATTATCTATACCAGCACCTAGGAACAACTTTTTGCTCATGGTATATAAACTGAGAGAATACAGATTGTTATGGGCTTAAACCATGCTAGAAACACTCACATGATGCTTTTTATGCCTGTGCCATAGTCTTTTTCTAGTTCATTAACATAGCAGATCTGTTATGTTTCAAAAACTGCATTTTAACAATTAATTACAATACAGTACTCAAAGGAATGTTCCAGATTTATTTTTTTCCTGGCTTGTCCTGGTGATTTATAATTTTCAGGGTTCTCTAAAAAAAATCTCAGGCATCTTTTAAGGTTATTTTCTCCCCAGAAGCACCGCTGAGGGAAACAAGTCACATGAATTGTAGTGTCTTCCCCATCGTGCCCTGTGCACTCTCCCTCGAGGATATCTTGCAAAGTCAAAATTACTTCAGCACTATTATGGTACACACTGTTCTTTGATTTATGCCCCCCAAAAAAAAAACCCAACAACCACCAAGTATATTATCACTATACACTTTCATGTTCCTGGGAGGTGGAAATTTAAAAAAAAGATCTCAATCAGAGGCTTCTGTGCTTAAGTATCTCACAGGCTTTAGTTCAATGACTTTAATCACTTGACACTTTTGAAGAAATTCCTCAGCTTTTTGTCACTGACTTTAAAGCAAAGACATGTAGTCTCCTTCCAGATAGAACAAAAAATAGTTTCCCTTAATAAGCTTAGCTTTATTAGTTTCATCATCTCTACAAAATTACCAGATTCTGCGCCACAGATAAAAAAATAATTTAACAGTTGAAGAAAAAATTATTTGATATTTTGCTGCTTTCAGTGAGTTTGTGCTTTCTCCCAAGCACATCTTTAATTGCTTAAGAAAGATTATTAATTGCTATTCCAAGCTGCTCAGCAATTCTAACAACTTATTGACGAAATGTTATCTTCCTGAGACTCTAGACCTTGCTTTCATTTACTGAGCTATCACTAAGGTTCATTCATTATATTCAATATCAATATTATGCCAACCTAATCAAATAATTACTGCCTTTTTCAAATTACTCTCTTCTATACAAACTAAACATATTACTCCCTTCCTAAGTACTTTAAAAACTACAGCAGCAATTTGGTCCTATGACATTAACATGCCACGTTACTTCTTTCAATCTTATTTATTTTGCTCTCTACTTTGTGTCAGGGAAGGCTGTCTGTCCACTTCACTATCTGCCTGTATGTCTTCACAACTTCCCATAGCTGGGGCCTGAGCACCACCTGTGTTCAGAGAGCCTTTTTCATGACTGAAAGCACTAATGGTAGTAAAACCAGCATGGATCCAAAGATACTTTTCTGAAGGTGAATCTGTGCCTCAATTCCTAAGCACAGACACAGTACAAGGAGTCTTTGCTGACTCCTCCTTACTTCTGGTTTTGTTCTATTCTTCAGTCTTCACTGGACTTTTTTTTCTAAACAGTTTCTCTGTACAAAGTAAAGCTTTGATTCCATAAAACACACCTCCTGTAGCAAAGTACATATCCAATAGATTCCACCTAAAACCTAAAAGAATCACTTCCACTATCTTCAGTGCTCAGACTTTAAAATATTTTAATTGCATCTAGGATATACGAAGTTCAGCTTAAATTAGGCAAAATACCATAAAAGAAGGACAAAACAACAGAAATATGTAAAAATAGCACAGAAAATAATCAGATACGCAGTGCTTTAAGAAAAATAAATTTGTCCTTAACACACAGAAAGCTAGAACATGGAAATGCACTTTATGAAAAGCAAATTCTAAATAATTAGCATTTTCACATCTCAGTGGAATAGTGTGAGATTTTTATGATATACATAATACACAGGTTTCAGTAATAAAAGGATGAAGAAACAGCAATACAATTAAGAGAACATAGAAATCCACTAGATCAGATATTCAAGACAAGAATAGAATTTTGTCTGACTGTTTACATTACGTACATTAGCAACAACAACAACATAGTTCTTGTTTAATTCTGGGATAAGTGTCCTGGAGCACTGTAATATAGCAACTGAGGGAGAACAGGGCTGATAGCATGGAATTAATCTACTGAATTGTAAAAAGAATGGCTTCAGAATTGTCACGCAAACTACTTGTTTTATAAAAAGAATCTGAACATTTAAAAGCCGAGATTAGGGATTAAAAAAAAAAGTAGGATTTAAGTCATAATGATGATTTCTGAACATCTGATACCCTATAGCAGCACTTTTGATCATCAGAAATTGCTACAAATATTTAACTGACTGAATTAATGGAACAACTTATTTCCACAAGAAATTATACACTCTCATCAGTTCCTCAGTCATTGTCTGTACAGTTCCTTTACAGATAAGTTTTTTAAAAATAAAGAAAAAATAGCCAAGGTATTTTAAAATCTGTTAAATATATGTTAAAAAAAAAGACACTGTTGACACAGGTTTGTTCAGATACCAAAAAAAAAAAAAACTCGGCAAAAAAGATGTACAAACCAAATTAAAACTTCAACAACACAGAAAGTAAATTTGCTGTGGAAATGGAAGAGCTAAGCTGTGGGGCCTTTTAACCTTTCCATCTTTCCTTTTTCACCTCTTCAACGACCCAAACAACAGTGGGAGTGACAACAAAAGATAAAACTGAATGAAGGATCCCTGTTTTACCTTGAAAGTTGCCAAACTTCATAGAGATTCAAAAGAAATAATGCATCTAGAAAGAATATACTTTTTTTTCCTTCTAAAATGAATGCTCTTACATCAGAGAGGTATTCATCCCTTATGTATTAAAAAGATAAGCATTATTATCTGGTTAATAAAAAGCGAAGGCAACATCAGCAGCTTTCAAAATAATTGTACGTGAATTTGATCAGCAGAATGTTATTAACACTGCAAGATGAAAAACAAACAGGATGGAAATTTTCAGCATTTGGAGACGTCATTATACTCTGTTTTTGAGAAACAGAAGCAAACAAACCCTTGCTTAAGGTACTAATCATGCTCAGCTCACCACTATTATGCTAGAGGATTTTTAATTCTCTGCAAATATACAAGATGATGGAAGTCTCCTAGAGGAATATAAGGTTACAGAGCTCATCACACTTCAATCACGTAATTCATTTGGATTTGCTGGAATTTCATATACAGGATTCTCCCCCAGTATAGGAAACTTCGCTAATTGTCAAATACTACAGAAAAAAATGTTGATACTATTGTACATGTGTGTTTCACTTAGTATCTGTCTCTTTCTAAATAACGGCAGGAAAATTTAAATTCCTTCAGGTACATATTGTTTGAAAATGTTCAAAGATATCTTGTCTGAAAGCTTACACTGAACACTTACTAGGTGCTATTCTAGTAGTTGTCAGTAATGGCTTTTATGACAATTTTCTATTTTCTTGATTAGCAATCAAGAAAAATAAAAGGCAGAAAGAGAGACAACATGAAAATATGCTTCTGTTGAAATTTCCTGAAACTGAATTTTGTGTGTATGCGTGTGTTTGTGCACACATAACAGAGAAGTAATATGCTTAATTTTCTTCCTAACCTCCCCCCAGCCCTGACCTGACTTAAACTCCCTTTTCAAGGTTTTCATTATGCCAACTTCTCCCATGCCCAAAGCCATAATACCACCCCAGGGCTTAGATTCCAGCTATTTCTGAAACCTCTTCCAATTCAGTAGTAGACGAACACTATAGAAAAAGAATATGAAGATTTGAGAAAATTAAAGACGCAAATAACCTCAAAACTTCAATGCAGATTCTTCAACTTTTATAGGAGAGCTTTCTTCAGTACCCAATGATTCACTTGTAAATGGGATTCATAAAATGATCAACTAACAAACCATTTCAGGACTGATATCCAATAACGTACAGCATTTGAAAAAGATTAGAAAACAGAAGAATACATTTTTGTTATTTTGCTGGTCAACTCCAAAAGGAAAAATCATAGAAAGTGGTCCAGAAATCTAAAATTATACTTATTTGAATTTAAAAAAAAAAAAAAGAATAGCGAGCAGTTCAAAGCTGAAAAATTTTTCCATCATGGGCTGAAAGCATCACATTTAAATGGTAATCTGAAAACATATTGTAAGTAATAAATATTTCAGCATCAGACAAAACATGTATGTAGATTCAATTTTTTATATATATATATATGTATATATATGCATATATATATATATATATTCAACTTCCTTATATAAGCACAAACACCTTCTTATTTCATGCATATGCCTCTTAGGATAGTTTCCCACAGAATCTCAAGATCTGTGCCAAAGGGAAGCTGCAGACTTGCCAGAGTTCAGTATTCAAACAAGGAAAAAATTCCAAGTTTATTTGTAATATTTCCTTTTGCATCTGTGTGCCTGTCATTTACTGTCAAGATATATTGTAAGGGTATGTATAAGGAGAGAGCAATTTCTCCTTTAAGGTTATCTGGTCACACACAGCAAGCGAACGTTAAACAATATCAAGAACAGAATATATCACTATGCCACTGATCAATTCTAAAGTGCATTCACCTTCACTGCTGTTCCATATGAAGCAAAACAGACTTCAAACTTATGAGATTCAGATATCTCAAAAATAGAATACACATTCACTTCAAATACCCAAAGTATCTGACGTTTGCACTAGGCTGGCAGACATGAAGAGACCTATACCCTCTTGGAGAGCTGACTGACAATCGGATGACTATCCTGGCATCTAGAGCAGCACCAGATGCCTACATTTATTCTGAATACCATTCATCATGTCTATAAATCCATGAAAACAGCAGGTAGGGAATGATTATTCACAATTTCTCAGATACAAGGTATGAACATTAGCAGGTAGCAGATTTAAAAGCAAATATTAACCACATTTTCACACCTGTGTTTGCATGTGGAGCATAGGGCTGCTGACCAAGATGTCTCCAAGTACACATCAGCTGTACATACCTCTCATCATCTTCACTATACATTCACTCTAAAAATGCAAATGGCACCATTAAGAAGCTGTAACACTGCTACCGCTACTTAGTTAGAAGACGACTGGAGGGTGCTTTATAAGAAGGAAAAGAGTTTGAGCTTAGAATATTGATAACACTAAACTTGCATTTCTTATTGGTATTCTTGGATTGAAAAACTGAAGTGAGAACTTAAAGAATAGATGACCTTCTCTAAATAAGCAAAAAAAAAAATCAGTTGAATTTCAACTCCATTAAATAGAAATACGCACTGGTTATTCTGAAAGTAATCCCTCCTGTTTTATTCTGTTAGACAACATCAGAGGCAGATGTTAGTGGTATGGTAATAGAGGTTGAACCTTCCCACCAACATTCCATTACACTTTGTTGCTGTGTGACAGAAGACAACAGAGGGGCACTCTGACAAAATGGCACCAGACATGGAATTGCGTATGAAGCAAAGGTGTGTCACTGAATTCCTCTATGAGGAAAAAATGACACCCACTGACATTCATTGACACTTGCAGAATGTTTTTGGAGACTTAATAAATGAGGTCAGCACAGTGAGGTGGCAGGTGGTATGTTTCAGCAGCAATGACATTAACTGTGGGTCACCTTTGCTGGTGCAGATATTTATGAGCACAGCATGCTAATAGTGGCAACTCCGTTGAAAAATACTGTTTTGAAGCTGAGAATTTGCACTATCAATCAGTGTTACTGTGCTCTTTTATCTGTTGTAGTTTCCATAGAAATAAATAGGAGGCATTTCTTTTGGAGCAACCTACATAAACAACAAACTTTTATCATTTTCTGCCAGTGCATTAATGAACCAATAAAAAGGCACTACAAGTGTCCAGGGATGAGCAGCACAATTCTCAAGGGCAACAGTATCATTTTTCAAATGCAGCTCAGGAATGTAACTGGATAAATCAATAAGAGAACAAATTAAAAGTGAATTTCCTATCTTTAGAAATGGGACATGGCATATTTTTGAAGCATCTGTTGACTTAAGAACTTTGAAACTGAAAATACTGATACCAAACTAACACCACACCAATGGTAGGGAAAGAAAAGTAATCAGATCTATCATTTGAAAGTATTTCCAGGAAGTCTTGAGCTGCAAGCTGATTCTGATGATGTCATTCACTGCACTGAGTCTAATTCTTTATCCACTATTCTGAAAAAAAAACTTTGAATTTTGCTGATGAAACTTCTCAACGTGAAAACACTGGATATCATCTGAAACATTTACTCTATGGGAAAGTTCCTGGTCTTCAGCAGTAGAACAGGTCAGATTAACTGCAACAATAGCCTTGCAAATTAACTGATTTATACGTAGAATATTTTGTAACTTTGATCTATACCACCAAGATGCATGAACTTTATTTTTCTATTACAAATGGATCACTTTGGGATCACATTAAGGTTACGTCACTATACAGAAAGCAACTACACTACTAAATTATTAATGATCAGATTCTAAACAAGTGTGATGAATTGCAACACAGACTTTGACTTCCAGTTAGATTTCATTTTGTACTAATTCACTGGAAGCAGTATATTTACTTATCTTTATGTGCATAATCTGTTTGTTCTGTTCTAATAAAGCTTGCTTTTTCCTTAAACTAAAAAGCACATAAAGAACAACACAGCAATACTAATGTAACAAAGTCAGTAGAAATAACTGTAGATCACATGCACTAAAAGGAAACACTGCCCTTGAATTCTGATTTTTTTTTTTTCCCAAAACTTCACAGATGTGAGTTATTATCTTTCATTCCCTTCTGAAGTATACTCAGCCACAGAAGTCAATGGTGTTTACAAATTGAATTTTCTGAAATGCTTCAGGTTGTTTTGGTGGAGAAGGATTTTTCAGAGTGTGACCGATTCCAGCTGGTTCTCTATTATTAGCAGGTACCAGACACAATGAAAGACACAAGGACCTGAGTTTTCCCTATTGTACAATTTAAGGTGCTTTTCATGAGCACCTTATATGTTCCACATATAACTGATTTGCTTATTTTGAAATACTGCGGTCTTAGCCACATTCAAACTCAAAGCTGGAAACCAAGAGGAGCGGTTGACACACCAGAGGGTCAGTCACACAGCCATTCAGAGGGACATAGGCTGGGGAGGTAGCTGACAGGAACCTCAAGGTGTTCAGCAGGGAGAAGTACAGAATGCTGCACCTGGGGAGGAACAGCCTCAGCACCAGGACACGTTGGTGGCGTCAAGCTGGAAAGCAGCTCTGCAGAAAAGGACATGGAAGCCCTGATGGGCAAACTGAGTAGAAGTCAGCAGTGTATCCTTGTTGCTAAGTCAGCTAATGGGATTATTGACTGCATTAGGCAAAGTATCATAAGTAGGTCAAGAGAGGCGACAACATTGGTGCAGTAGCACCTGCAATTATGGGTCCAGATCTGGCTCCCCATTGCAAGAGAAAGCTGGACATATTAGAGTCCAGAGGATGGTTACCATGATTATCAATTCAGACAAATAAATGATGCTAAAAAAGGCATAGGATCATAAGCAACAGAAGTTATTTTCAAATTAAAGTACAAATCCATGGATGATTTACTGTCACAGCTCTATTTCTGAATTACATTTATATACTGTAATTATTAAATAATGCTGTTTCTGTTTCTCCCCTTGATTTTTGACACTGGAAGAAATCTACTATGCTTTTATTTTCTCTACATTCTTATCAAGGTAGGTAGTAGCACAGATGTTTGAATTTATTATCATAAAAGTACAGATTGATTGTATCAAGTTAAAAAGACATTTTTTATTAGCTCACAGAATGTCAAGGAGTAAAATTTGTGAAGAAATAGACATTATAGCAGCATCACACAACAAACATAATTTGACACTAGTGAGAAAATACCGAGTATCTTTTAAATACAGGGATACAGGATTTAACTTAACCATTTTTGCATTTATTTTTTAAAATGAATAAAATTTCTTTAAAAATCAATTCTCATTTATACTAAATGGCACCTTAAATGAGAGGTAGCCCAAAAGATAATCATCTTTTCAATTAACCTGAGAAGGGTGGTTGAATTAATAGCAATAGATGGAAATATAATTTCAGCACAATAAAGGTGCATTAGCTTAAATGAAAAGCATCACCTTTGTTTTCCTTAATAGGACTGGAGCATCAAGGGAAAAAAAGTCAAAATTAAAATTCACCATTTGATAATGAAGTGCAAAGCTTGAGGAAGTTAATGTGTGAAGATCCAAGTTGCTACTGTGCTTCCACAATGTATTTTCTAGGACTTGTGAGTATGGCTGGAGTCCCTACCCCTGCAGGTATTCAAAAGACCTACACGTGGCACTAAGAGACATGGAGAGTGAAAGGACATCACACTGACAGTTGGAATTGATTATCTCAACGACTTTTTCTAACCTAGATTATTCCATTATTTTTTAGACACAGTAAACCAATAAGCTTATAATCATATCACAAAAATTTTCATTAATTTGGCAACACAGAACAGACAATAATTATTTCCATATTTAAAGTATTTCTTTGCTCTCTATGACAACTATCATTCACAACATTTCAGATGTATAAATGAGAAGAAGCTTCCACAACAGCACAATCCATCTCTAGAAGAAAACAGAAAACGAATTTTAAAATGTAAGCTAGTCTTAAAGAAAATTTATTAGCCAGTTTATTCAAAGTAAATGACTGCACTGGTAGCAACAGATGAACACGGACTCCCACGTAACCTAAAAACATTTCTCCCAGCTTCATCTCCCACATTTAGTTTTGAACAGAGCTGTCATAAACAAGAAGTCAATTTAAAAGAATTAACAGTGAGACAATTTCCAGAAAACATTTTAAGAAAATAAATTTTCAAAACATAGGATGGCAACCGTATATTTATCAAAATTTTCATAAATCAAAGATCTATGAAAACTTATTCCCAAGTAATTCTCCAAGTTTAAATCTTTGAGACTGCATTTTATAACCCTATCTGTCTCAGTAATGCTGTACTCTGAGATGATCCGTTATCCATGCAAAACTAATACTCCCAGCCACCCTGTCACCATAATTTAATTTCTTACTTGATTTATTGGCTTTTTATATAATTTCTATTTAAAAAATCTTGAAAATAACATAGGAAAGCAGTGTAAAACAAGACTTGGGTGTAAGAATTTAGCAAGTATCTGTCCAGAGATTATTTAAGATAGAGGGTTCCACTTCCTAAAAAGAAAGAAGTGTGCGTAGGAGGACAAAAGTAGGTCCACAGGAAAAGCCTGCAAGCCAAATACAGCAGAACATTCATGAGGAAACTGTGGACATTTGTACTGACGGAGGAAGGAAAAAGCAGCAGGATGTAATTTTGAGAAGGAATAGAGAAAAATTTGATTTGAAAATTGAATCAGTACTAGTTATCTGACTGAACTATGTTGGAACACCCTACCTGCTGGGAATTGCCACTGGCAGAAACAGAGGCTGCAGATATATGGGCAGTGAGGGAGAAAATTTCCTGGCAAGATTAAAACTACCTGCATCTCATTTCACCCAGACACTGGAAACTTACAGAGACAGATGTCTGGCTAGGCTCCTGGCAGGATTCTGTAACCCAAATAATTTGTAACAAATAGTAGGAGTACAATACAATATACAAACACAATACATATGAATACAAATACAAGAGACTGGCCAGTGTAACGCAAACTTACATATCTTTTATTTCCACCTCGTAAGTATGGATTAAGAGATTGAGGAATTATACTCCTAGTTCTCCCCTTAGATTTGAGTACTGTTAGATAAGCAACTTAACTTTGTAATGACTCACAAAAGCTTTAATAAAAATGCATCAATATCAAGATAAACTTGCAAACATACCTTGTTAATAATCCACAGAAGTATACAAGATACTACGATTGAAGTATAAACAGAACTCTGGGTATGGGAGGGGCCAAGATGGAGAAAGAAAAAGCATTAGAAAAAAAAATAGAAAGGATTTGAAGGAATGGTCTCCATTAATAATCAGGAACACTACAGCTATGAAACATTAATGAATCCATTGTTTGCAAGAATACCAGAAAGTCATTGTACTAATAAGACTATCAGGACAGATGATCATCAGAAGACAACCCTATTCCTTGGTAACAGGAAGATAATGTTACAGAACACTGTATTTATTCCTTTCCCTTTCAGCCCTGAGATATCTAAAAAGAGAAAGTGTAAAAAATTCAGTTAGTAATGCAGACTTCATAAAATTTATGGATACTGAAGTAAATAAAATTGTGATGCAAAAGCACAAGACCATAAAAATTGTTAAGTTTTAGAGGCTACTTTCCCCTTCCATAAGATCTTGCACTGAGATTAGTGATTTTCTACAAAACAAAATTAATGTTCTTCTTGGCTCAATTTAGAAGAACGTTAGTTTTCAATCAATTTGGAATAGGCCTGAATGGATGCAGAATTAAATAAACCAACCAAACTCTCCAGTTGAGAAACCTGTACAGATAGATGTAGTTCAACAAAGAATCACAGAATTCCAGAATACTATCAAGTTGGAAGGGACCCACATGAATCACCGAGTCCAACTCCTAGCTCCATACAGAATCACACAATTTGAAGTCTAAGTTTGAGAGCATTGTCAAAACACTTCCTGAATTCTGGAAGCTTAAGACTGTGACCACTGCCCTGGGGGAGCCTCTTCCAGTGCCCGATCAACCTTTGGTGAAGAACCTCTTCCTAATCACCAATGTGACCCCCCCCCCCCCCCCCCCCCCCGAAACAGCTCCACGCCATTACCTCAGGTCCTAATATATAATACACATACACACATATATATGCACACACTATATATAAAAAATATACACACACAGAAGGAAACTTTAACACAGAAACAGTTTTAAAGTTACCTTAGGGGAAGAGAGCTCTAATTAACATATTAAGAACAGAACTGGAAACATTCCAAAGAGGTAACAGCATGATTAAATCCAAAATAAGGCTATGCTTTGAAACCAACACAGGGTTATTTCATCTTCCTGCATGGATATTGTTTTAACAAATGTCTTCATTCATACTTCTTCTTAATAGGATTACTCTAACTATGGTGTGTTTGCTGTTGCAGTGCAATCCTTCTAACTCAAAAATCATTCTGCTATACAATTACTTCTTACTGGCATTATATCATTTATTGTGTCAGTGAAAGAAGACAGCACTGTTTTATTAATTTTCAGCATTGAAGGTTCAAAAGTTCATTTCTAATTTTAACATGATCAAGTATTTTTCTTCTGGTTATTAAAAGACTGAGGGTCATAGAAAGGACAAGAAAAGAATAATGGAAATATATCTGCTAATTGTAATAGTTGAATGTCATATGTATTGTTTTGTGTTTTTTTCTTCCCTTCCCCTCCCCTCTCCCTCCCCCCCCAGTCCAAAAGATAACTTGTTAGCTGCAAAAAAAAAAAAAAGTTTCTCTTAAATATACTCTGCCTAGGAAATTGACTTCAAAGTGCAAAGAAATAAATTTCATTGTTAAGGGCAAAGAATTAGTAACCTCAAAATATAGCACAAGAGTGTCACAAAATCCAGATTTAAAGCTTTCTTAATCCATGTTTCAACATAGAACAAATTGCCTATCATAAAGTTACGTGGTTTAAGTTAGCTGATTGGCATGATAAAGATTGAATCCTGAGCTGTACTGAAGAACCACAAAGCACGCTGCCTCCACCAGGTAACTACTCCAGGTGTGACTTCTGCTGAAGTCTTGCACAGAATATTTACTTTCCTGTGCTATCACCATATGGAGTGCTCATTCATACTCTCATTCTGAAGATGTCCTGCTGTCATGTGTACATGTGCTAGAGACCTAAAAAGGCTGAACATCACAGCAGGTACCTGATACCTCTTCTCTTGGTGTAGCAGCTGCATATTCATTTTCCCCTCTCCCTCTGACTCCCCAGATGCTCTGATGATTCCTGCTGCTTCAGCTGTGCTAAATTAGCTTAGGCCACCCTCTGAGCAGGTAGGAATCCTTACTATGGTTGGGAATAAATAAACTACAAAAATAAAATTCTCAAACAAATGGTAATAGTACATCTAGGAACTTTCCCAATATTGCATACTTAGGCAAAGATGTTTTTGAAGAAGTACAGAAGTAAATACACTGGCTCACTTCCCATAATTTCAGAAGTTTTAAATGCTATTCAACTTTGGTATAAAAAAATTAGTTGGAATAAGCACAGTAAGTTGTCCCCCGTTCTCATTAAAATCTATGCTTTCTCACATAGAAATCTACGATTTCTCACATAGGCCTTCATGAATATTATCTTTTTCCTAAACACAGATAAATCACAAAACTTCTTTAGCTATCACCTGCCATTCATCATCATAAGGTGATGCTTATTTAGCTTCATGATTATTTCCTAAATTCTTTTCCCCCTTGCTGCTCTGCTGTCAAAATATTCTAGCAGCTCTCATTACAAGAGCCCCAATAATTTTATATTCACTTCAGTATTGCTTATTGCCTTTTTAATTTGGGTCATCTCAAAGTACAAATATAGAATGCCATAACTGGGGATTTCTTGGAGAACAAAAGCAACAATTCTGTCCTTGCATGGAAAAAAATGAAGTTCTTTAAGAATGAGAGAAAAAGGTCTTTGTCATACACTTCAAAAATAATGGCAGTGTAGAGCCTCTTATAATCCTTTATGTAGCATTTTCTCTAAGTCAATGCATTCCCTTAGCTGCAACCTCTCAACCAAAAGCCCCAGTCTTTATCCTTTCAGCAATAAGAATTATTTTACATTTCAATTAGAGAGCTGAAAAAATTCTGTACAACTGACTTTCCTTTCTCTTTAAGAAAGGTGACAAGAGTCACAGCCTATGAGCTAGTGAGACATCATAGAACTCTGAGAACCCTCCATGGTACAATTACATTAGCAGAGTCAAATGTAGATTTCAGCTAAGCAAAAAATGCTTACTATTTTGTCCTTTGTGTTAAAAACAGAACAGCATAACTGTTCATTTTGAATCCACTAAAAATAAAATGAGAAAATGACATTACAGAATATTCAAAGAAACATCACACTATATATTGTGAGAAATATGTTATCCCATCTAATTGCTATGAAATTAAAGGTAATTATTTCTGATGTTCTCTCCATGCTTCATTTGTGTTGAAGAAATCAGGAAGTGTTGAATTATATACACCTTCTGAGAATCAGGAAATAGAGTAAACATCTCAGGCATAGTTTGTGGTTTATTTTGTTGTTTTTTATGTTGTTGTATTGTATATATATATTATTTCTGCAAATGACTGGAGCCATGAACTTTGCAGGCACTGTTAAATATCAGGAAATTATCCCAAATCTGTGTGGTTCTTGAGCATTTCATGGCTCAATGCTACTTATTCACAGTGTATTACTAGTGCTGTACATGTATTCAGGAAGTGGACTCAATTCTTCTGGGTTCCCTTCCAATACAAGGCATTCTGTGCTCTTACAATTATTTTTTTTTTTTAGTTATCTTAAAAAACATTGCTGATTGTAGAAGTAGGAGTCATTAGGAGATTTCTGGCTGACAAAACGCATCCAAAACGTCAATGAACTTTTTAGGATCAGCAGCGATCCTTTATCTTCTTTCTAATTCACAAGTTTTTTGGTTGTTGTTCTCGAGAAATTTTTAAAAAAATTATAAACAGTGCTTTCTCATGTTTTGGAAAAGCTTTTCAAAATATAGGAAGAAAAATTAGAGACTCTTTCATTTATGCACGATTGTGCTTTTCAAAAGTACAAATACAACTGGGAGAGTATACTAATCTTCAATTAAGCACAGCTTGTTTGTAAATTAAATAGAAAAGGTCATTATACGCAATTGTGGAACACACAGCATTTAAAATGGTAAATATGCACAGTAAGGATTATTTTTCATAAGATATATTGACATTTGGGGGAATACCCCTTAGGATTACTTGTTCCATACCCCAAAGCCTATCAGTATGATATCACATACATACACAAAAGAACAAGGGAAATTAGGCATCATCTGAAGGTGTTCCTTGTGCATGTATGATAGGTTGCTCCAAAAGCAATACTTCCTATTTTATTAGGTCGGACCACAGTGTCAGAGGTGGTATAACAGTAAAAGTCAAACCTTTCCATCAATATTTTGTTATATTTGTTGTCATAAGGCAGATGGGAACAGAGGCGTAGACTCACAAAATTGTGCCTGACATGAAATTGGATATGAAGAAATATCACTGTACCACTGAAATATCAGTGAAATCAGAAATATCAGTGCATCATTGAATTCCTTCATGAGAAAAAATTATACCCACTGACATTCATCAACACATGCTGAATGCTTCTGGAGACCAAACAGTGAATGTCAGCACAGGGACATGGTGGGTGGTTCATTTCAGCAGTGGCAACAGCAACATGAAAGACATGCCCTGTTCTGCACAGCCATGTACAGCTGTCACACAGCAAAATGAAGTACTTCTCATTTAGCCCATCTGAACAAATTGGCTAACAGTAGTGACTCTGTTGGAAAAAAAAATATATAGTGTTTAGGAAAGCTTTTGGACCTATTAAAGTCACTTATTCCAGCATAGCATACAGAATATTCCACTTCACTTTGAAATATCTGTTCATAGTCAGGAAACACAAATTTTTATTTTGCAAGGAGAGTTCAAACTCATATAACATAAAACATGAAATACTCATATAACATAAATCACCACCAACTCCTTTATGTGGTGGTACGCAGTCTTCAAATAGTAGGCCTATTCCACTTTTATTATCTTAAATTATATTCTCTGGACCTTTGGGCTAGATGCCCATCATCTCCTCTCTATCACTAGCAATCTCTCTATACCACAGAAGATTCTGTGACTTCACGATCCTTGCCATGGAGAAATATTCCTCTGAAAACTTGCATTAATGAATCACTGGTTTCTTTCCCCCTTTGCTCCTTTAAAAAATAACTGCACTAGCAAAGCTTCTTCAGCCCAGAGCACTTTGGAATCTGTTGGTAACTTTTATGATGACATTTTTACTGAGCTAGTGAAGATGCACTTTACTCAGCTAGTCCTGACACTTGCTACAGAACACCTAATGAGGACGGACAAAATTTACAACATATTCTATTCCATGATGGATCACCACAAAACACATTGACAGCTACACTTCTTACTCACAGAAAATGTATAGTAACATTTCAACAGATATTTCTGCAGGACTCAACAAAAGCAAAGCAAAACTCCACCCTCAGAACTCACTTCAGAGCACAGGAGATTCTACCTCAATGATCAACAGTTCTCTGTGTTTGCAGACACATGTGCAGTTGCACTGGAATTACAACATAACTGTACAATTACCTAGGGAACTCTTAGTACAGTGACTGTTAAAAATTATAGAAATGTTGACCATCCCATCTGTTTTAACACAGGGCTTACACAGATCACATTGGCAACTGTCTGTTCAGAAAATAGAATGCTTAAATATAAGCCAGTAAATGTGATGTATTTATTTTTAACCACTACTAGTAAAAGTACAAAGGCTTTGAACTGGTTTGACTGTTACGGGCTCAGGATTTTTCTGACTCATTTTACGTTGCTTAGTCAAGATAGAAAGTACCAAGAAATCAGGTTACTATTGCTTTTTTTTCTTAGCTACAGTTTATAGCGAGAACAAGTAGCTACGCAGTGTAGCTAGACTTGACCACAACTCTAGAATAAAATAAAGTGAGATAAAGAAACTAGATGGAACCAGACACTCTAGACCGTGAACAAAAACACAGTGCTCAGTCACTACAGGGATTCCATAATTCAATTAAAACCAGTTTTACGGGAAAAAAAAAAAGAGAACAAAAAACTGAGCAATTGGACTAGCAATACACTACTGACCACATTTTAGCTGTGTTCCTTTGTTCCTCTTTTTGGACATTAAGAGGTTCTAAGTATACACAGGGTCCTTTCCCAGCAGTTCTACACAAAACCCTTTCCCATTTAACCTACCACACTGTGATCATAACCTTTGAGAAGGCATATAACATTTTCACATTGTGTCACAGAGGTGGAGTTGGGGCGGATATTTTCTTAAAACAAAGGCCATTCAGTTAGAGAATGAGGAATGCCTTTGTAACTTCAGTAATCTCAAGCAGCTGCCTCCCTTACAACACAAATACATAATATACATCTATATAGTTGCATTTATAGGTAAATATTTCCATATTGATATTTCCCATGTGAATATGCAGTAGAAAAAAAAAAAACCAAAAACACTGCGTAACTTCTTCCTAATATAAATATTCACATCGCTACACAACAATAAAATAAAGAAAAAAAGCTCTTCACAGTAACTTACATATCCTTGGAAAATTGATAACATGTTTAGACTGCAGCTCACAGACTGCATTTATAACAGTTTGAAAAACTATATTTCATGTACTACACCTATGGAAATGAAGCAACTCCTATAGACTTTCCTACTTAATTTGGGGAAAAAAGATAATTAAAAGTATCTCAGCTGAACAAGATATAAACAAGGCTTATTCAAATACATATACATGTATCCAAACAGAAGGGGCAGCATAAGGAGCACAGGCGTTTCAGGCCTTTTAAGCAGTACTACAGCCTTTGAATGCTGTGCCCAAAAGGACATCTCCCTGACTTACAAGACAGCTGCTATGAACAAATTCACATGGTTCCAGTCAGGTTAGAAACATCTGAGCTTTGTTTAGTTGCCTGATCCAGGAGTGGCCAGAGAGGCAGTGGTCAATGCCACCCCCCAAAATATTAAGAAACTGTCATTTTGTGCAACCCAGAAATATCCCAGTCTGATAAAATTTCACAGAAATTTTGATAACCATAAGTTCAATATTAGCAAATAATTTTCTAACTCTCAACCCGCTCTAAAATTATTTTATTGCATATTGAATATTGCTGTTTACTTCAAATATTAGCAGTCTACCAGCCTTACAGAAGAGGAGAGAGACAGTTACAACAAATATTCTTGAGCAAGTCTCTTTCAATATCTTCAGTTGGTAGTACTTCATATAGCATTAACAGTTTCACTGGAATACCGGTTGAATCCAAATACAGATATCAAAAATTCTCAGCTATGCAAAACTATATTTTGCCTAAAGTAGGGACTAAAACGCCTTCCACAGTAAGAACGTTTAAAACAAGGAAAACATTTTGCTGAGCCTTCTCTGCCTAAGATCTCAGAACTGTTTAATATGCATACCAGAAGAAGACGACACAGACCGTAATATTGCGGGTATAGGTGTGGTGGTTTTATGTGTAGTTAAACACCATATCTGTTTTCTAACTCCTCAAGAGAAAAGGGGGAGAATGATGATGAAAAAGAGTTCGAAGACTGAGATAAGGACAGGGGAATCGCTGATTACCAACACGGACACAGCACAGGGAGATTAACGTTCCTGATAGCCTGTTTACTCATAGAGTAGAACACCGAGAAACTCAAAGCAAAGAAAAAACAGTTTCCCCCCATCCACTCTCTCTTGCCTCCTCTCCCCGAGTAGCGCAGAAGAACACAACTCCATGATCCCTCCCATTGCCTGCCATCCTTCCCAAACTGACCTGTGCCGGCTTCCCAAGGGCGCAGCTCACCAAGCGCTGCTTCAACATGGTCCCTTTCACGAAGCCCACCTTCAGGAGCGCACTGCTCCACAGGCAGCAGTTCCTCCTGCCCTACTCCACCCCAGGGGGTGCAGCTCCGGCCCGAGGCTGCTCCTGCGGGGGCTCTTCATAGTCTGCTTCAGGCCACATCCTCTGCTCCACCACGTGCACAGTTGCACAAAGAGATCTGCTCCACGCGGCGTCTGTGGGCTGCAGACGACAGTGTGCTCCACCTGGCAGGCCTCTCCTGGGCTGTTGAGAGCTTCCGCTGCTTGCCTAGAGCACCTCCTGCAGGGCACTTTGGTGCTGGCAGGGCTGTTCCTCTCATTCTCAACCTCTCTCCCAGCTGCTGTTACTCAGTACTTTTTCCGTTTCCTGAGACTGGTTTCCCAGAGGAACCCAGTGTGCTCATGGCTCAGCTCTGGCAACGGTGGGTCTCCTTTGGAGTATCTGGAGCTGGCTGTGTTCACAGAGAACATACCTTTAGTCCCTTGCAACCAAAACCTTGTTATGAAAACTCTGTACAGCAGGAAGTAATTTTGTTTTTTTCAAATGCATTTTGCAGTAAGAGAATGCAGTATTGGCTACCCTGTTTGTTTCTTTGCATTTTCTTCCTCATCAAAGTGATACTGAAACAGACTGGGTACCTGAGCTAACTCCCCAGTGCAAATTTCTGTAGAGCCTCAAGAAATCCAAGAATTCTGTGGTGGAAGGCCCAAACAATTGGTTGGAATTCAACCTTTATTCAACTCAGGGTTGAATAAAGAGCTTCAGCAGCTGAAGGTAGAAAACAAAATTATGTCAGTGAGGCTGAATGCAAGCTTTAGGCTGAAAAATGCCAGGGACTATATAACATTGCTCTTTTTGTATTGAAAAAGTTGTTCATCGTCACTATTCCTAAGTTTACATTCTCATGAAAACTACAGAAAATATATAATTAAATTTATTTTGGATACTTTTTTGGAAGGGGAACAGAAAGAAGGAGAATTGCTTCCTTTGAATTTTCATCTTTGTACTTTTTCAGTCTTCGCCCTTTGGATGCACTTAGAGAAGAGATTTTGGAAATAAACAATTTCAGCATGATACTGTGTCAAGAATCAGGTGAGACAGTAAATAAGCTGTCAGAAAAAGCCTTCTTCATGTGGAAAATATTTTATTTTAGTCAGACATGCAGCACCTGCACAAGAATGAGAGATGCCTTGAAAAAATTGTGTGTAGTATGAGCATGCAAAGGAAGACAGAGTATAGCTCATCATGCTGCTTCTCCATTTCAACTGCTTCATAAAGTTAATGCGATTACTCAGGAGAATACAGGCTGCAGGAACAGGTTGCATAATGAAAAAGATGACATTTTTGTCACAGGGGAATGGGGAAGGCAAAATATCCATCAATACTTATAACTGAACAACAAATATGGAAAAAATAAGAAAGAAGAAAATATACAATTTCTGAAGAAGAAAGCTGACATATGAAATAATTTACTGACTTACTAATTTAGTTCACAAATTATCCTATCCCAAAATGTGAGGTTTTTTATTCAATAGGCTTATTTGTAAAAAATAATAAGAAATGAAGTGATTAAAGTTGTTAGAATGTGACTTGAAATTTAAATCCACATTTTATGTAAGTCTAAAACTGACTTGTTCCTATCCATATCATTTTCTTTCTGTATTTTTGAATTTTGCAGTATATTATGAAGCTCTCCTTTCTGCTCTCTCATCAAAACCACTCTTCATTTGGGATGGAGGGAAATACTTGTTTATCAGACAGAAAGCAGTAAAGTAGCAATTAGTACCTAAGTATCCTGTGAGTTTAGCTACATGACTTCCATGTAAGCATATTATTTAGTGTACAAAGACCAGTTATTTATGTGCTGCCAAAACTGTTACAAAGAAAAATGCAAACCAAATAGCATTGTCACAGAATGTTTAATATTTTATAATGGTTTTGCATATTGCTAAATTGGTTGCACATATAGTTGATCTCTGTTCAGGCCTCAGGAAACTTCTGTAGTAAAAGTAAGAATGCTGCACTTACAAATAGCACACGTCTGTTCTTACTCCTTTCCCAATGTATTTTTCTACAACATATGCACAAAAGATTCTTCCTTTTATTATTTATCACTCTTAAGAGCTACTCTGCTTTTAGAAAATTACACTGTTAGCAATTACACTATATTGTACTATTAGTAATATTATTGAATCTCTGTAATGAAATAACGTAATAACGCTAGATGAGAGATTCATTTGGAAATGAATAATCAGATATTGCCTAGCAGACGTACATCTAGCTCTATCTTCAATTAATGCATATTTACATAACTGCTGTTTTCTTATATTTGGTGTCAAATTTCTTTGTTGTAGAAATCTTGAACAAGCAGTTATGTTCAAGGTTGTCTTTTTCTGCACATCTGAATAATTTATGTGTGCTACCTGTATGCTATACCCGTTAAGGTAAAAATAAGATTAGACACATCTATCTGTCAGAAAGATATGTACTGTGGCAAAAAATAGTAACTGAACTTTATTTTATAACAAGTTTTCAGCTCAGTGGATTAACAGCTGCTACTTAATACCTTTTTGCCAGCCATATGGTACAGTATACTTCTGGAATTGTAGCTGTAAAGTAATGACTTAATAAAACTTTTTTTTTTTTTTTCTAAATTTTAATTTCAAGTCTATTATGCAGACATTCTGTCTCTAGCCAAAACTTGCTTGTAAAATTAAAACAACTATATTTCTATTAGTATGATTTTTTAGAAATGATAGTTCAGTTGTGATTCCAACTACCAAGACAACATCAGTTAAGAATTTCTTGCTATAATTTTACTCTAAAATTTGCAGACAACAACTAGGAAAAATTAAATCAATGCATATAAATGACTTACTAAAAAGCTTAATGTAATATTGCAGCAAGGCATTAATGAAAATAGGGGTGGGAGGAAAGAGGAGTGCAAAACATATGATTTAACACAAAGAAGTTGGGTGTCATTAACTGTATAACAGATTTAGAATAAAAATAAATTTACTGTTAAAAATGCAAGAGGGCCCAAATTCATTCAGATATTTAGAAATAAGGATTCAAACATGTATATTTTAATAAATTTTAGTGGTTATCAAATTTGCATATACATGCACACACAGATACGTCTATTGTCCTTTTATTCTTTTTTTTTTTTTTTTTAAATCTAAAACTATTGCCCAAGAAACCTGCAAAATCACATACAGAACTAAATAACTGCTGGGAAAGGGGCATCATTTAACTTTAATCTCCTGTCAAGTGCTTATCCATCTATCACAGATAGGTGGAATGCAAATTTAATTAAAAAGACTGCAGCTGTGGGAATTATTATCATTTTTTTTTTTTTTTGTCTTGTAAATGTGCTTCAGATCATAATAAAATCCAAATGCAGACAGAGTTCGGATGTAAAAATTCACTGTTTTCAAATTCATATAAAATTCTTTTCCTATATGGCATACATTTTTATTTCTGCTCTCATATTTGTTACTGAATTATTTTTCCTTGAAACAAAGAGCTCTGTAAACACATTGCATGACTCAATAGATTTTAGAAAGACTGAGTTTTAATCTCAATTTTGATATAACTTTATCTTCAGAAGCTATTATTATTATTCTTATTATTGTAGTTTCTAGGACAACATTTTCAGTTAAGTGTTCTGTGGGAACGTAAGAAAAAACTGCACGGAGCAGCAGCTGCGGAGCAAGATAAGTGGCATGAGAACCAAGGACACCTTCAGAAGAAGAAAGAACATCTCACGGCTCTGATTGGCTAAGCACCTGTGTGAACGGTTGGAGGGTGTTTTGCAGAATGCTCTGTTAACATGTATAAATAGAGTAGTGCTTAACAATAAAGCAGACTAATAGCTTTTAACCACATTGGTGTGCTGTTATGTCTCTAGCGCGTCCTGAGAGTCCAGAGACTTCCCCACATTTGGCGCCCGAACAGGGACCCTTCGTGGGACGGTTCGGGGAAGTGGACAACGGCAGGACGGTCGCGACAGAGGTTGGCACCGTGTTGCGGTAGCTGGATTAGGCACCGACGTAAGTGTTGCGGTTAGCTGGAAGCGGGGTCGCGACCCGCCCTCTGTATCCACGATGGAGTGGGAAGCTGCGGAGAAACTGCCGTTAAATATTCTCTCTAAGAGAGGGGAGCAGTCATCTCCTAAAGGCATGACCGAGACCCTGGTGCATTGGGCTCGGAAGAAGGGACATTTGTCAGAAGTGGCGCTGATATTCAGCGTCGACGAATGGTGTGATATTGGGGACTGCATGTGGAAATCAGTCATTAATGGTGGAAAGGAAGAAAAAATATTGCGGCCCCTTGACCCCTTGTGGAGGTCTATTATTAACTCTTTGCAAGCTATGCAAGCCGAGCGACAGGCAGCCACTGCAGCTATGCAGGCACTGGCCGGCACAGCAACTAATTGGGCTTCAGAGTTTGACGTGCCTGTTCGGGGTATCGCACAGCCTGTGTGTTCCTTGGCGGGTCAAGTAAAAGCATCGGTAGAGGCAGCAGCTCCTGATCTTTCAAATGACACTGCTACTGAGTCATCTGCAGTATTGCAGCAGGAAAAAGAGGCTATATCTGACATCACCCCTGATGGACACTGCCAGGAGCAGCCTCCTGCAAAATCAGAGAGCGTCGGTGAGGGTGAGGGATTAGAAAAACTGGATTGCAAGGTTGAAAATTTAACAGAGCTATTATGTAATCTGGAAATCTGTATGTGGCAAAAAAGAGATACGGGGCCTGACCGAGGCTCTCAACTAGTGCCTTCTACGGGTCCTGACCTACAGATAGTGCCTTTTGCTCCACCGACTCATCCGGCAGCGTCGCCCGGCTGAACTCCGGAGAGCTCGTTTCGCGCGCGCCCGCACCATTCTGCGGGACAGGGGGTGAGCGGTCGGGGTCTGTGCGGAGTTCACTGGCGAGGGAGCAGCCGGTAAATCTTGCAGCGTTACAGTTAGCTAACGTTTCAGAATCAGCCTGTATCTACCTCGGCATTAGCTGCCTTTCTCAAATGGTAAAGCAAAAATGTTCCTAAATTTCCAAAAACCAGATTCGCTTTCTATGGAGAGTTTTGGGACAAAATTGGCGCAAAACTCCGGGAGGTTTTTTTTTATTACTATGACAGCATGGCTGCTAAACTTTTATCTGTTTGGAACCAAATAATGGAAGGGCTTAAACAAATTCGACAAGGAAGAATTTCTTCCGATTATTCCCCATCGCCCTCCCTCCCACCCCCGCCGCTACCCCTCGGTGCAGAAAGCAGCCCTCGTCCGGATTCGATCCGCAGCTCCGACACCACCCCTGACCGCGGGGAATAGAAATCGCGACCCCCCCCCCGTTCCCCCCCCCCCCCCCATCGCTGCTGCCCTCGGCTCCGCCCCTGGCGTTCATCCCGCTCCCACCCTCCGCCCCACCCCCGTTGCTCGGGGTGACACTGCTTTCCTCTACCCCGCCTACGTCCCTTCACGCTGCGTCTCTGCAGCCTGCGTGTAACTTAGAGCCAATAACGGACCTGCTTATATTTCTAAAAGCATTCGAACTTTCCTCCAAGAATAGGGTGTTATATATATTACAGGCATTCCTCATTCTCCCACTGGACAAGCTATCATTGATCATACTCATCTAACATTGAAATCCATTCTTAATAAACAAAAAGGGGGAATATGGGAGACACACCACAAGAAAGACTGTAAGTGTTTTGCTTTCTCTGTGCCATCTGTCAATAAAGCGGAGCCAGCCTCTCGGTATGAATGGGTTGTACTGCCTCAAGGCATGAAGAATTCTCCAATTATGTGTCAGCTATTCGTAGCCACACCTTGCAACCTATATGTAAAGCAAACCCTCATCTGATCATTTGTTATTACATGGATGGCATACTGTGCTATCAGGAACAGCCTTTTGATAATAGCTGGGAAATGCAATTAATCTCCCATCTCTCTTAATTTGGCCTTACAGTGGCACCGGAGAAAGTGAAACGCACCTTTCCTATGTTAAATCTGGGTTGGAAATTATCAGATGCTATGATATGCCCTCAGACTGTAGAATTGAAAATTGACATTTCCATACTCACCGACTTACAAACTCTTTTAGGTCACTTACAATGGCTACGGCCAACGGTTGGCATTTCCAATGTTCAATTAGAACTGTTGTTGTTAAGAGGGAGATGTGCTAATGATGCGATCGTACTGACGCCTGAGGCTAAGCAGGCTCTAATTCAGATTACCGCCCAAATTCAGTCAGCAGCTAGCTATTGTCAGTCCTTACATCACAACATCTCCCTTGTCTTGTATGTCCAGGAGAAGCATGCTGTCGCAGTCATTTGTCAATGAAAACAAAAACAAACAAACAAACGAACAAACAAAAAAAACACATTTCTCCTCAAAACAGGCCTACTAAACAATCTTCTACTTCTCCTTCTGTGTTTTTTTTTTTTTTTGCTGAAATGGCTGTTTCTCCCTGCTCAGCCTCGGTCATCCTTGATGACTCGTATCAATATAGTAGCTGAACTGATTCATGTGGGCATAAAGAGAGTTCTCTGCATAGCAGGGCAAGAACCTGACAATATTAGTTTACCTTTTACCTTGCTGTGGGCATAGTGGGTGTACCGTCACTCCCTCTCCTTACAGTTCGCTTCAGAAGGGTACCCTGGTCAGTTTCATTTAGAACGCCCAGATCAGCAAGTAGCGTAGTTCCTGGAAAAAAAACTGACTGGACTGGAATACCTCGGTATTCGAAATGACCGGTGGATGGTCGCACAGTATATGCTGACACTGGATGCTGGAGCCACAAAGCTGCCTGTATGTGGTGGGACAATAGCTGGAAGCATCAGTTTGTGCCAACGGAGCTGCAAGACAGTTTACAAACTATGGAACTAAAAGCAATTTTATGGGCCTTTACTGCATGGCCAAATGAACCTCTAAATGTTGTAACTGATTCCCTCTATGCGGCTGGCATATGTCAAAGAATTGAGGATGCCCACATTAGAGACAACAAAAATGTGTGCCTTATCTCTCTGTTTTTACGTCTTAAACACGCATTACGGCAAAGAAAGGAACCATACTGTGTCATCCATATTCGCAGCCACCTAAGCACCCTTGGTTTAGGGGAGAGTAATGCTGTTGCTGATAAATTGGTTATGGTGACTCCTGTTAATCTGTTTGATGCTGCTCGTAGCTCTCATGAAATGTTTCATCAAAATGCCCATGGTTTACATAGACAGTTTAATATTTGT
The DNA here is from genome assembly GCA_037305975.1 of Chrysolophus pictus. Classification (NCBI taxonomy): domain Eukaryota; kingdom Metazoa; phylum Chordata; class Aves; order Galliformes; family Phasianidae; genus Chrysolophus; species Chrysolophus pictus. Next base: position 20,537,249 of record CM074579.1, read on the forward strand.
GTGAATGATGCAAGGTTGATAGTTCAAACATGTCCACAGTGCAGTTACCATAACGGTGGCCTTGGGCTGGGGACTAATCCCCGAGGATTGAAAGCATTGGAAGTGTGTCAAACGGATGTCACCCATATTGCAGAGTTTGGTCGATTGTGATGTGTTCATGTTGCTATTGACACTAAGTCTGGATTTATATGGGCTTCTCCTTTAGCGGGTGAATCTGCTAAATACATCATTAAACATTGGATTGCATGTCTTGCTATCTTGGGAGTTCCAAAACAAATTAAAATGGATAATGGGCCAGCCTATAAGTCGCAGTCAGTACAGTCCTTTTTGCAAAAGTGGGGAGTTCAACATAAGTTCGGGATCCCACATACTCCTACAGGTCAGGCTATTATAGAACGCGCACATGCTACGCTAAAAACACAACTAAACCGAATGAGCGATATACGTGATGTGCCAAATCGCTTCATGAGTGCTCTTCTCTCCCTTAACTTCCTTTTTGTACGAGGAGGCTCATCGATACCTGCTGTAACTTTGCATCATTCAGGCACTAGTATGAGAATACTATCTGAGTCTGCAAAAGTATCTTACAAAGATCCATTGACTGGAGATTGGAAGGGCCCAAGTACTATCATACTTGTGGAAAGTGGTTATTTTTGCCTTTCCACAGATGATGGCCCTATTTGGATTCCTGCTTGCAATGTTCACCCTTTGTGCAGATGCATTACCTGAACCGCACCAAATCAACTTGTGGCAAAATATGTGGGTCACCTGGGTAAATCAACAGGCCGGACCGACTTCTGCTTAGCACTTGCTTCTGCCACTGATCCCTTCCAAACTTGTTTTATAGGGATACTGTTTCTCAATGATTCTGACTTTTCTGCTTACTCCACAGGTAGTTGCAATGTACTGGATACTCCAGGTGATTGTTTTTTCAAGCTTCTCAGGAATCTCAATACCACTATACCCTGGGTCTCACAGGAATTAAATCTTCTTGGAACTCAAAAGATTGCTAGCACATCTAAGGGATGGAAGAAAACATGTTTTATGTTTGGAAATACCAGGAAGTGCTTTTGGGGGTCCATGTTACATTGGTAAATTCACTGTATTTTCTCTCACTTTCCAGGACATGCATGACATCCACTCTAAACATAGCGCATGGGTAGCATTAGCTGTCCTTATACCAGGGGCTGTTGTTGGGAATAGGCATTATAACTATTAGTATAGTTATCCGTATTGTAAAATGCTTACTTAACAAAATGTCCGTTACTGTCTTGCTTGCACAAAAGGAAAAAGGGGGAATGGTTGTGCGTACTCCCATTGCAGCTCACGGAACCCACGAAAAGAACGGTGTCAGGATGCGAAACAATGAGAAAGACTGAAACCAAGCTTGAAACGACCATGAACTCATAATGATTGGGATTGTGCGCTTCTTATTATTTGGTTTTGCTTTGTAACTTGTTGTATTGCAAATAGCAGAGTAGTAATTGTTGTTGTGTGGTTTTATTTTTTTTATTTTTTTAGTAATAGATTGAATGTGAATTAACAGGATTTAATGTTACTAATGCTGAAATCTACGGAGAGAGCTATTTTAATGTATTAGTAGCGCTAAGACAAAACCTGGAAAGGAATCCCAAGCAAAGGGATGACCCTATATTATAGAATGATTAACTCTCTTTCATCCCACTATTCAGGAATTTAAAATATGATCATGCAGCACCTGAGACAAAGGCACACGCTAAGAGAGTTAACCTTGATAGTTCATTCTGCAAGCAGGTGTTCCATTTGGCCTCTGTATCACGCACTGGCCATGCGGATGCAGTGTACAAATGAAAAATATCTTCAGACCCTGAGAAGAATAAAAGAAAGAGAGAATCTGGTGGGTGAGAGAGGAAAAGTGCACCTTGAAGCAGGGGACGCCCTGCTGGCACTGCCTATCGCATTCACCACCCTTTTTCTGCAGGTTGTTATTTCTCGAGGGTCAGTAAGTAATAATGCCCCTAGTTCTATCTGGCATGCAAAGTTCCTCAACTATTAATTTTCTATTAGCCCAAAAGCACAATCATGAGCACTCTAAAAGCATTTGTTGTACAAATCTTAGTGATTTTTCAAAATCAATATATCAGAATACATAAAAGTTGAAGACCTCTTTCAAAGCAGTTAGAGATTAGCACAGAATGGGGCCCTCAGGGATTTATTTCCAGGTTGCAGAAAGTTGGGCTGCAGACCAAACACGTGTTTGTTCTTGTTAGTAGGTTAACAGTATTTCTTGTCATGATGTTATGTTTGCCTTCTTTCCTTTCTCACACTTATAGTATTGTCAATCGAGGCCTTGATTGAGTTATAATGATTGCATTATTAATATAATTAGTGTTATTATTTTATAGTATGGTAGAAGTTTGCTAATAAACAAAAAAGGGGGAAATGTGGGAACGTAAGAAAAAACTGCACGGAGCAGCAGCTGCGGAGCAAGATAAGTGGCATGAGAACCAAGGACACCTTCAGAAGAAGAAAGAACATCTCACGGCTCTGATTGGCTAAGCACCTGTGTGAACGGTTGGAGGGTGTTTTGCAGAATGCTCTGTTAACATGTATAAATAGAGTAGTGCTTAACAATAAAGCAGACTAATAGCTTTTAACCACATTGGTGTGCTGTTATGTCTCTAGCGCGTCCTGAGAGTCCAGAGACTTCCCCACAGTGTTCCTATGGGGAATTTTTTCATTTATTCAGTGTGTCTAGAATCCATTCATTAATCACTTTTAAAGGCAGATGAATCAAGTTAAAATTAATGGATGGAAATGTAAATGGGATATTAAAATTTTTACTACATCTTTAAGACTCACACCAATGTTTTGAATAATGCAGTAATTTCCCATACTTAAAAAAAATAACCTGCTTAATATAGAGTGTCTTTGTATTTTTAATCCCAATCCCCAAATTAAATTAAACTGATGACATAGTACATAGTAGATTCAATTCTGTCATCTTCCATTAAACTTGTATACTCATTAAATAATTTTAACTTCTTTTTTTTTTAATATATATTTTTTTGCAAAGACCTGCCGCTCTCTGAGGTACTATATGCTAAAATAACCTTGCCCAAGCCATAGGTAGGGGTAAATTTATTTTTGCCTTTATTTACAAAGATTTTGTAATTTCTACTGTGCAACTACATGAACATGGCTACATGTTATCATTGCATGTTGAAAAATAAAGTTTTTACTGTTTTCTAGTTGCATAAACTTCATATACTATGAAGATTAAATACATTTTATTTGTGCTGAAGATTATTTGCTTTGTAGTTACAGGAAGTTTAACTGATCTTTAGTTCAGCAGTATTTACTGAAAAGAGCAAAGAGATTTATTTAATCTTACTTTAAAAAGATCTTAAATTTTATCTATTTTACTGATACAATAAACATAAAATCTTTGATAAAGAGTGACTGAAAATAAATCCACGCAACCTCCTTTTCCATAGTTCTAGCTGCATAGTCCTGTATATAGCTTTATAGTGTTTGTGTAACCTTTATTCAGCTGTTACTGCAACTACCATTCAGCACTGAGCAGAGCAGAAACTTTTACAGTCCTTATTCGATGTGTCACAGCAGCCCTTTAACATCACTCTTCTATTTTCTCTGACATCTCCTTGTGGTTTATTCTCTTTTTATCTCTCCTTTCTATTGCTCTTGCAATTCTAATATGACACAGAGAGTTGATAACATGCTTCCTCTTACCTGTTTATACTGCTAGATGTTTTCAGTATATAAACTATGTTTTAAAGTATATTTTATCACATTTTTATTATTACATACTTCATATAACTATGTAACTATATTTTTTTACTACACACACACACACATATATATATAAAACCTATTTTTTTTAATTTATTTTGAGTGGAAGAAGGACATATGTGCACCTGTGTATTCTAGTTTATCTAGAAACATTTATCTGTTACAAGATCTAAACTACTATCTAGTTTATTTTGTAACATTTATCTGAAATTAGACATTGCTGAATATCAAAACCTTCAGAACAAAGTTATTGTGAAAAAGAAACATGTTTCTGGAATAGTTTGTGGTTTTCTTTGTTCATTTCTTTTGGTTTCAGTTTTTCATATTCACTCAGTTGTTCTGAAGGGCATTTGCAGTAATATGCAAGCATAAGTAACGTTTCTGGAATTTTCTGAAGCTAAAAATATTAATCAAATAGCAAGCTAAATCTTTTCAGTTGTCTTTTTTCTGTGTCTTCTTCTTATTATTTTTTAAATCTTCTTTTCTAGGTTTGACTTCAGGGAGATGCAACAACTGCAAAGCAAATCTTCTGTCACTTTTGCTGTGACCCTGTTTTTTAAGTAGGTACATAAAGTGAAAGCCTGTGGTATGAGTAGGCTAGGCATTATGTTCAGATGCGCTGAAACCTATTACATCTGACAAGTATCTGGATTTGGGTATTAAGTTTCTTAAAAGAAAACATTCAGAATATTTTTTAAAGTCCTTTTTTGTTTGGTTGGTTTATTTTGAGGGACAGAGAAAACAAAGTGTATGGTTCTTAAAGAACAACTTTTATTCTCCCATGGCAATGCTAGAAGAGGCCTTAATAGCATGAATCTAGACTATTTCTGAAAGAGTTTATACTAAATGTAAGAACAGTGTTTGAAAGGAAGAAGAGATCATATAAAAATCCTTGAAAATGTCTGATATATCCTATCCAGAAGACAAAACTTGCAGAACATACAGAAGTCAAGCAAAAAAAAGAGTGCATGTTATCTCAAGAACAATGGTAAAGAGTACCACAGGAAGCAATTCAAAGAAGAAACAAAAATAAATATTAATTGAGGTAAAAACAAAAATGACAACATTTTAAAAAGTGATTGAAAGAATGTCTTTTAATTACCACCTCTCATTCCTTTATTGCCTTAGTTTTCTACCTGAGAGTCTTTTTCTTCAAAATAATAGAAACTATATAAAACTATGAAACCTAAAGATCCAGAGACTTAATAGAAAGAACAAATACCAAATAATGGAACCCTTTTTATTTTGTTTTGTGTGAGTGGTTGTTGTTTTGTGGGTTTTTTGTTTGGTTTTCTTTTGTTGTTATTTTAAATCAACACTGCTTTAAATCGCTTTTTAATATTCCCGATTTGCATTGGTGTGAGTGCAGCATAACCACGCAGAGTCTGTGCATTCCAAATAGGATAAGATGAGAAGAGTAAGGAAAATCTAAAATGAAAGACAAGGGCATTTTTTTAGTATGATAGTGCTTAAAATTTTGCTTGATGTAGCATTGGCTTTCATTACTAAAGTGCCAATTTTTCCATACTATTCAAAAAATGGAAATATTCTGCCAAGTTGTATAATAATTATTGCAGGGGACTTGCTGAGATGTACCCCTCTTACAAGAAAGTACAACATTGAGGAAACTTTGAAGGCAGGGGACAGTGAATGTGTAACGAATCTTCTTGATGACAGTTCCCTAGGCAACATGAACTACAGCCTTGAGACTGGTGACACCTGGGGAGCTTGGTGTGTGACTCTAAGAGAAGCAGCATGGAGGGTGGAGTGAACTGGAAAACTGCATTGTCAGGCTCTATGAAAACACTGCAGGAATGGGAACTTAATGGTACTATGGAACTGATAAACTGTGCTGCATTACTGTAGGGTAACAATAGTTTTGCCTTTTTTATTTTTTTGTCAAAAACACATCCTTGGGTGAACTTTGCTCATAATAACCTCATAATATAAAAAAGCATATCTCCACCCAAAGGATACTTGTCTCTAAGGTGTGACTACCCTTACATCTTCTCAATTTTTTAGCCTATACCTTTAAAAGCAAAGCAAGAAGATTTTATACCAATCACAACACAAAAAGTATGTATGACTAAAGTCACTCAAGCTCTACCTTGAAAGTTAGAAAGTAGTATAAAAATGGCTTAAAAGATATGGAATTTTAGGGAATATACTGTCTCAGACAAGTCAGGAGGACATCACTGATTTCTGGGATCAGTTGATGAGTTGAGCCTTTCTTTCCCCTGCCCTGTGGGAAAACCTGCTGGTTGAAATTCCCACACTTGCCTATAGCAGAAGTGCTCTCACAGGAAACTCCGAAATCTCTATTGAGTTATTCCATGATTTAATGCATTTGCAGTCAGCTGTATAATTCATATTCCTAATACCCCAAACAATTGGAAGTTGCATCTATTCAGAATGTCGGGTTTTTTTTAGAATAAACATGTAAGCGCAAATGAATTCTCTCTCCAAAGTATTTTTCTAGAGTTAAAGAGTTAGTCAGTGCAAACAACACCTCTTTCACAAAAAGAATATGAAGCTTCAGAGGCAAGGGCTTTTTACAACCTCAAAGAGCAGTGAATTTAAAGAACCATTATTTTGATTCACAATTACTTTTGTGAATTGTTTCAAATGTTAGGGTCCTCATTTTTAGCATGACCCTTACCATTCAGAGGCTTTATTTAAGTGTATCAAATGAGTAACTGTGTCTGGGCTTTCTGGTTCAGAGAGGGCATCTACAAAGAATTATTTTTCTGAATGAGTTTTTCAGAGAAATTGTGCCAGACCTATCAGATATCTTTGTTAACTATACTCATCTGGACCGATACAAAATAAAAGAAATGCAGCATTCAAGTAATCATATCTGGTATATTTAGCAAGAATGATATCAAGTCTAAATGTAATTATGTGGACAAATTTTATTTTGTATTTTGATATTAAATGGAGCAGAAATCTATACTGATATTTACTGCTATTTATTTTGTTCTTTCTTAAGTTTAGAAGTGTTGCACTTTTTTGCCAAAATATTTATATAAATATTGAAATGAATATCAATGTGTTAACTTCATGCATGAAGCAGTTTTATACCTAGAGAAGGCATTCATTCAAATTAGCTCAAAAGCACATGAAATCACTGTGGATTCTAATGGGTCCCAGTTTGGCAAGACACTAAATTTAAGCACTATTAGACTACACGAAATGATCCGAGACAGACGAATTTCATGATTATTCAGCGAGAGCAATTCAGTAGTTGTTAATTGCTATCTGGGGACATAGACACCATGCCTCTCTGATGGGCAAGCTCTCCCAGGGTGAAATACTGCTAGCATAAGGCCTTTTCTGCACACACACTGATTAAATGAACCAATTAATTAAGTGCTCACGTGTGAATTATAATGTGCTTGAGTTTGGGGGAGCATTCAACTTGAGTAGCAAACTGAGGAGACAGTTGCAAGTTGGGGAAAGAACTATGGCAGGTGTTAGAGCCTTCCGCCATGAGGAGAGTTAATTTCTGCCTTCATACACTTTTGCTCTTTTGACCAAAGGCAAAGATAATAAGCCTGCTGTTCTTTATATTACATACAAGTAAGTAGCGAATAGATATGCCTGTTTGAGTGGATTCATGGTAATAATCAAAATGTAATAGATAATTATTCAATTATAAATTCAGAAATAAACTCCTGAGACTGTTTTTGAATAGTTTTGCATTTCTGGAAAACTTTTCTTTCACCCCACCTTTTTTCATTTCCACTCACTTCTGAAAGTTTCTTAAAAATACAGTGTCCATAGTCTATCTACCCACCAAAATTGCTCTCTGAATCATTTCTCTTTAAATGTCACTCCATTTCTACTTTCTCCTCCACCACAGATATGTTCATGGCTGTTTATGAATATCAAAATATTAATTTCATATTCTTGATCGGTAAAGATCATACAGAAGTCAAGGCCAAATCCTTGGTTGATTTCATATTCCACACATTAGTCAGGAATTAGAAGAGTCACAAAGCTAACTAGAAAAAGTTTTTTCCTGTACAGCCTGTAGTGTTATGGATAGCTAGATCCCAAAACATTTAAAATTGATAAAGCCAGATTTTACTTAGGTCATTTATTTTTACTAGTACTAGTACCAGTATTCAATTTCCAAAACTACTTCTGTGGAACAAGTCATACCACTTCTCAGCTTTTATTTAACAGGTTAAAAAGTCAGGAAACTTCGGTAGTATATTCGTGCACCAATAAATGAATTAGAAATCTACTTCAGAAACAAGATGTCAAAATTATACAAAATATTAAAAGTAAGGTCTCTATATTATTTTGTGGATTTCCTCATTTCTCCTAGAAATATACTAGCTATCATACCCTTGGATTGTATTGTATCAGAAACTTACAACTATCCTGTGATTGACTGCTGCACCTCAGCTGATCAGTTCCTAGCTCACTGCAGAAAGTCTCAGTTTTAGTCCTCCAGTGTACGACCTTCCATGCTGTGCTATTGAATTTCTTCCCATTTCTATTACATGAGTCCTCAGGGTCATCCAATATACCTCTGGGCTATTTCACTCAACTAATGATTCCTGCCAAATTCATCCTTCAAGTCTTTTTCTTATTCCCATTTCTGCGACTTTCTTCTTCCTGCCCAGCAACTCTTAAAGACTTTATTTCCAAGTCAGTTCTTATGCCGTAAGATCCCCAGAAGATAGACTGAAACTCTCAAGCATTTTGATCTAAATATTCTAATTTATTCTTATTCTGGAAAAAATATCTTTTAAAAAATATTCATATATTTCTAATAAATTATGAAGAAATTAGCTTGTTTTCTACTTTCAAATAAACAGAATTTGAGAAATAGAAGACAAGCTATCAGAAAGTGGCAATCCATTTCAATATTAATTTAAAAATAATCCCAGATTATAACTAATATTTTTTAAAAGCTACAATATTTCATAATGTTTTTACATTGTGAAATCAAGAGCATAAACACAAGACGTGCACAGATGGCATCTTATGTTTATTTATCTGTCAGGAAACAGGCAATAAAAAAATTATGATTTTTGTGTTTCTGTGCCCAACTTGATGTCAGGTGTTTATGTATATTTATGTATAGAATTTTCCTAATTCAAAAAAATATCATTTTCTTAATTTCTTAATTACAGAATACCAATGCAGTTAGACACTTCATAATAATCGATGCAATTTTACTCAAAAAGCTTCACAATCTGTGATAAGCAACTTCTTTTTCAACTAAGGATATTGTTATTTTTTTTCTTCTGAAGATACAGTCTTCCAAAATTTAGAAAACACTACAAACCAACTATTTTCACCAGCAGATAAAGTAAATGTTCAAATTTATTTAGAAAAGTAAATAATAATAATAAATTTAGAATGTTTTCACAACTATCAAAGATATTCCAGCTAATGTAAGAAAATGACAGATGTCTAGCATACAAATATTGATTTCCTGAAATGCTCAGTAAAACATTACTATACTTAATGGGCAATCAGCTTAAGTGAAATTAATGACATGGATTGCAGCAAAACTGTAATGATTAAAGCTCGGTTAAAGACAGATAAGACATAGAGGCATTAATTCAGCCCTGTGTCAAAACAATCACTATTTAACATTAAATCCTTCCCACTATTAAATAAACCAGAACAGCAACAGTGCCTAGCAGTCCTGATCTTGTGTCAAAGCTTATTGTTCCCTGAATAAATATAATGAGAAAGAAGTTGCTCATCTAGAAATCTTTAAGTTGCTACCATTTTCTCTTGGGAGAAAAGTGATAGCTTCTTATTTTTGCATTGCCCCTTTCAGGATTCATCCTAACATCACTGCATTTGAAACATTGTAGAAGGAAGGAATATCTCTGTTTAATAAGAGCATACAGAAGCCCTAACAATCCCATATCTACTTAAGATTTTGTGTGTTTCAGTTCAGATTAAGTTTGTTTTCCAAAACAACTTTGTTTCACCTAAGCCTTGCTTCACTCTGCATGCATAAACATACTATAATCCAGTAAATGCATCCTAAATTTTAAAGTTCAGCACAGAATTTTATGGGAACTCCACATAAATCTCGGAGAGGATATAGGGGCTTGCACCTGGGTCAACCTCCATTACCAATACAAGCTGGGAGATGAAAGGACTGATTACAGCCCTGCCAACTACACTATCTAGCTGTATGGGCATTCATGAAACAGACTATTATTTTACTGAAATTTCATCTTTCAAACAAAAGCGAGCACATAAATCTCACTGTCAGATAATTTGCAAATTACCCCCTCCCCATACCTAGAAAAAATAAAAATAAGAATAAATTTATATTGTTAATATAGGAGACTAATAAGTCTCCTTTCTTTTTTCATTGAAGAAATTGACAGATCCCAGAAGAATTCCATATATGGCATTTAGTACTACAAGGTATCTATCCAAAATCTAATCTGCCTGTGACAGTAATTGGTGGGTGATCTCCCTGTCTGTATCTCAACCCATAAGGTTTTTCATCGTATGTTTTCCCTGTGTTCTCTTGAAGAGAAAAAGTTATAGAGAGGACATGTGGTTGCTTGATAACTACTGGTGTTAAACCACAGCAATCTGGCGTCTGAATTTATATGCAAGATGATTATCTCAAGGAAAATACAAATTTTGGCCATTCCTGAAATAACACTACGTATTTCTTAAATGCAGCTTTTAAACAAACAGGTTAAATACACTAAAGTCACTAATTCAACAAAAAGACTTATTAAATGCATCCTTTTCGAAATAGCAATACTAGTCAGTTCTTTTGATTTAATGACAAAACTAAAGCTGCCATTAATGCTATAGCACATTTAGTACGGCATGTAGATGTCTATTACATATTCAGTAATAGCCTGTGATGAATCGGATGTTCACTGCAATAATTTTTTTGTTGTTGATGATGTTAAGATTAGTAAATAACAAAGCAAAATTTGCAACTCATACAAGTCAAAACCTGCAAAAGATGTATATTAGAACATCCATTCTTTTTTTCATAAGCTATTCCCACATCTCTCCTGTAGAAATTCTATTTAAACAACATAACAACTCCTTATCTTCTGCATTTTCTTGCTTTTCATCCTAGCCCAGTTGTTTATTTCCCTCTCACAAAATAAAAATAAAATAAAATAAAAATAAATTGTTGAAATACTACTGTATTAGTGCAAAGGAAAATAAAAAGGACTATAACCTTAAAAATATTATAATTACTTAAGCATAAAAAGGCTAGACACAGACGGGTGATACTGCTATCCCAGAACCAATGAACTGAAATGAAATCCCTCCAGGTGCTTTGGAAGATGTCACAATCTCTTCAACATGATGAAGCCAACAGGCTTACAAAGATCAGGGTAAAAGTCAGTTAACAGGGTTAAAAGGTACAGTCATCACAGTTTGAACTTTTAACCTTGAAGAAGTTATGATTTTCTTTACTAATGGCTACCATAGGGACGTTTGAATGCAGGTTTCACATTATTCAAGTTAAACTAGTGATAGTGTCACTTGATAACAATAGGAGCCATTTTGCAAACTGTGCAAGTTTAGGCATTCAGTGCCTTCTGATGCTGGTATCTGAGATCTGGAGTTTCAGAGAGCTAAGTATTCCAGGCGAAAGCTCTCCATCACAAGGAGAAGGGCAATTCTCATTCTTCTGGATCTAATGAGAATAAAACATTACAATACTATTACACCCAATGTCAGGTACATACAAGGCATTTATCTAAGATGTCAGTGTGAAACTCCACCTGCACATCATGGCACAGATAAAATCACATGTGAAATTCAGTCTCATTTAATGGGTCCTTTTAAATCCCTTCCTGGTCAGTTTTTCCTCTAAGTAGGGATGGAGAGAATCACTTTACTCATAAAGCATCCACCCTCTGCTCTATTTTAGCTTAAAACAAACAAATAAATAAACAAACAAATAAATAATAAAAGGACATCTGCAAAAATCTACAAACAATAAAAACATACTGCTACTCTTGCAGCTAGCACTCGCTACTAGTTCTCGGAAAACTGTTTACAAAAACATTTCCTGACACCATTCTTCCAATAAATAGCAATCAGTTTTGCCATTAACGGATATTCCTCTCATTTCCTAATGTGTTCTATGTTGCTACTGGGGCTTGCAATTATTACCCCAAGTCATAGTTACCACAGCTGCAAGTAGCCATAGAACCCTTGCTGTTTAACATCCTGACACTTAGCCCTCCAGTGGGCTGTGCCCTCTTCTCTTCTCCTCCTTCTATTCAAATCATAAGAAGGAGACACCTAAATCAATTTACCTTTGTGTCCACAAAGACACAGTCAATCACCTATGCCTTGCAGAACAATAGCATGTAAGGTTAGTCTCTCTCTGAAAGAAACACATGTCAAAGTGACAGCCCTGGGAAGCCAAATCTTTTTGAGCCTTTTCTTGTTGCCATGAATGTTAATTCAAATATCAGAAAGCTATCAGGCATCACTGACATTGTTCTGTAATTGAATGATACTAATCATGATCACATTCTGACAAAGTAATGTTTTTCCAGGTCAACTGTTTTGACAGTTTCTCACTATATTACATGGAGCAAACTGGAACAGAAAATGAACAAAAGAAGAATCCTATTCAATATATACATGCTCTTTTACCACACCTTTAACCTTCAATATGAAGCTAAAGGGCATCTTTAGATAAGGTCATGGTAATGGTTTGTATTATGAAAGGTTTACCAAAAGGTTCATATTCATGCAACATAGAGTGACATCCAGTTTATGTAAAACACAGCAGAAGCCTGGCTGTGTAGTGTCTGGAAAAAGATGAATATACCTTGTGTAAATCAAGAGTCTCACATTGGTGATAAATCAGCTGTTTGGAAGATAAAGGTAGTTACAAGTGAGTGAAAGAGTAGCAGTGAGTGAATTTAGCTGCTGGAAGAGTAATAACCCAGGAAAAAAGCTGAAGAAAAAACATATATAAGGTCAGACAACTGTGTGGACATTTAACATCATACTTGCGAGCTGAGATAGGCATCAAAGTTGACATTCTGAAGTTGACACTAGTTTACCAGAGTATAGCCTTGTGAAAAGAGTTAAACACTGTTATTACTCCAAAAGGACAGAGAATACATGTCAAGCAATGACCCAGAATAGCACACTGCCTTGACTACGACTCTGCTTTTCAAAGTCAGGCTGAATATGCAAGTCATCATGAAAAATGGCCAGAAAAGCACTTTTCTGTATAAGAATCTGTCCACTGAGTTGTGGACAGATGCTAATCATTTCTAGACTAGATCACTGTTATTCCTGAATCTGAAAAAGAACTGTATCTCACTTCTTTCATGTATTGGTGATACTGCTCTGGTTTCCTTCACTCACTAGCTTACAGCAAACTTGCAGCTGTAGGGACTAAGGTAACTCTCACTTTTCCTTCCCAGATCTATGTGGTAGATAAAATTTCCCAGAAAATTAAGGATTAAGAAACCCTGAAATAGGCTTCCAAGATCAAGAAATAGTACAAGAATACCATGCAAGACTGCAGTCAAAGTTTGAGATAAATAAAGAGATGCTTTGGATTCCTCCTCTAAATAATGGGGTCAGCATAGCTTTCATGAAGTATCCAGAAAACCTAACTTTTCAAAAGTCCTGAAGTCACACTTTCAGAAAGGCATCCTTAAAGAGTAACAAATTCTAGTACTGTTCATGAAAAATATCTAATTATTTTATGTAGTATTTGAATCATTTTATACCAATCACATTTGTAAATTTTGTCAGAAATCCTATGATAAATAGTACTGATAGCATCTTAGCATAAACAACAGGATAAAATCATGTGCTAGGCTGGAATCTCCAAAGCCTTTGAAAATTAACATATTTTTATGGCCTTACTTCTTCCTCCTGTGCATATTGTATGAAGACTAATGCCGGTAAAAGAATCAGCTTCTTAGTAGTTACCTGATCCACTTCAGTCCATTAACTGTTAAAATAACATTCTTCTATAGAGAGGCTGTTTATCATAGAGAAGACTCTAGGGAGATCTTATAACAGCTTTCCTGTACTTAAAGGGGGCCTACAAAAAAATGAGAGACTCTTTGCCACTGTGTGTACTGATAGGACAAAGAGTAACAACTTTAAACTTAAAAAGGAGAGATTTAAATTGGACATGAGGAAGAAGTTCTTAACCAAGTGGCTGGTGAGGCACTGGACCACGCTGCCCAGAAAATCTATGGATGCCCCATCCCTGGTTGTGCTTGAGGCTAGGATGGATGGCGCTTTGGTCAGCCTGGTATAGTGGAAGGTGTCCTTGCCCATGGTAAGCGAGTTCAAACTGATAATTTTTAAGTTTACTTTCAACTCAAGACATTCTCTGATTAACACCAATGTCCAACACAGATTTTTCCCAACCAGCTTTCCATGTCTTCTTTGCTATTTGGTACCCCTGCATGTCAGGCAGTGTCCCAAGGTCTTCCAGTTCCCCAGTTCCATGCTTGTACATTTCAAATTCCTGGCTGAAACACAGTGCTGACTGTAATGCTCAGAAGTACACTTATTTTCGGAATCTACTGATTCCAACAAGAGTTTTATTTCAAACTTTGATTTTAACTCTCAAATCTTGATCACACAGCTTAAGTAAATCAAATAGTAGTCAACAGTCCTATGTGACAAATGTAATTTAAAGTGAAATAAAAAATGTGTTTAAGTGGTTTGTTGGGTTGTGGCCTAAATGTATTCCCACTGAATCCAATAACTTAAAATAAGACTAGTGGAGGGAAAAGAAAAATATTAAATTTGATTTATTTGACTTTTATACTTTACTGATACCATTTGTGTATTACGTCTTAGATAGCTCAATTTATATGAAAGAAGTTTTGTGACATTTTCAAGTAGGGGGCACAGAAAAATTTGACAAGTCAATCCATTTTAGAGTAATATTTTTAATGATTTAAACTCAGGCATAGTTTAGCTAGTTTTCCTTAAACTTTGATGAACCATATTTCCCGTAGCTTCAGGGTATATCTGTCAATTTGTAAACCAACACAAATTAATTTTCCCACCAGAAGCTGGAAAGAATCTAAAAATATGGTTTATAGTTGAATTTTCTCTGCTTCAACATAGTGATTATGTATATCTCAAATAAAATAGGAATATGGTCATATATATTTGATGAATATAACTTATATTTGGTCTGCATATCTGCACATACATTCACACATTAAAAAGTAGTTGTAAAGTATTGGTTTTTTTTTTAAAGATACTTAAAATTATCTTTTCTTTCTCTCTCTACTCCAAGTCACAGAATAAAAGAAGAAAAAAAAAGCTCACAATGAAGCCTACATAAAGACTTCTACATGAGACATATAACAAAATCTATGCATTTAAAAAACAAAAAATTATTTTTTAAAGTTGTGAGAGGTACGTTCATGTTTAAACATAAAAAGAGCAACTGCAGAGGAAAATATATGACGAGAAATTTCTTTATCGGTACCCATTCAACTGAATGCATGAGGGCTCCTCTGAAAGTAATGCCTCCTTGTGGAGGAAGATGTAACTGTGAGTGAGTCACCAAGGAGTTTATCAGACTCTTTGGTAGACCCTATCATTGTGAAACCTTGGGAGACTGGAGTGTAAGATAGAGAGCAAAAGATGTCTGTTTGTGTCTAACGGTGAACAGGAGTTCTTCTGTATGCTTGTTAATCTTGTTGCAATTGAGAAACCTTTCATTCTTTATCACTGTTGTTTGGGAGAAGCTAGGGCCAATTAACTAATTAGTGGAACCTAAAGGGACAGGAACTTCTTGTTTGTAAGTGAATGGTACATAAGATGCATGTTGAACACAATAAGGGAGAACTATTCTGATGCTACAAGAAACTGAGAGAGTTCTCTAACTTGACTGAGCGCTGACACCTTCTATTTTGTTATGTTGGCCCACAGTGTCAGGCATGGATGTTGGTGTCATGGCAGTTGAAGAAGTTGAGCCTTCCCACCAATATTCCATTACATTTTGTTGCCATGTGACATATCAGCAGAGAGGCAATCTGACAAAGTGGCATCTGATATGGAAGTGTCTATGAAGTAAGGGTGTGTCACTGAATTCCTGCATGAGGAAAGAACTGCATCCATTGACATTCAGCAGTGCTTGCTGAATGCTTATGGAGATCAAACTGTGGATGTGAGTACAGTGTTGGGTTATGCTTTTCAGCAGTTGTGACAGCAGATCACCTCCACTGATGCAGATTTTTACAAGAACAACATGCAGGTTCTTGTTCATCACTGGTGAAAATACACTGCTAACGGTGGTGACTATGTTGAAAAATAGCATTCTGAGAAATTGCTCTATTAACTACTGTGCTATTGTGGTCTTTGTTGTCATTTCCATGGAAATAAATAGGAGGCATTACTTTTAGTGTAACCTACGTACATTTCCTTTCATTCCCACATAGTACAGAAAAAGTCTGAACAAACACATTATCAGTAAGGAGCAGCTATGAAAGAATGCACTGGAGCAGGACCACCAGGCCTGCCCCAGCTGTTTCACTCCAGCATTCCAAACATCCCTGTGCCAAGGCAGAAGACCCTATTTTTGCCCTAAAAACTACATACAAAAGCCCATCTTTTTTTCAGAACTTCACATCCTCAGCGGGACTGTCTGTGAAGCGGGGAAACAATTATCTGTATGAAGTCTGTAGATGCTTCTTTTCTGATAACGTGTCTCACAAACAAGTCCCTGGAGTAAGAGAGAATATGAAGTTGTCCACAAGGATAAATGCTTCTCTAAAATATTTCCACTAAGTTGTCATTATTTAGTGAATGCAAGAAGTAAGACATTATGTCCTACTTATGTTGAATCACAGTGATTGGAAGGGACCTCTAGAGATGATTAAGTCCAACCCCACTGCTAAAGCAGATACCCTACAGCAGGTCATACAAGTAGGCATCCAGACAGGTCTTGAACATCTTCATAGAAGGAGACTCCACAACCTCTCTGAGTAACCTGCTCCAGTGCTCCATCACCCTAACTGTAAAGAAGTTCTTCCACATGTTAGTACAGAACTTCCTACATTCAAGTTTTAGGCCACTACTCCTTGTCCTACCGCTGCACAGCACTGAGAAGAGCCTGACCTCATACATTCACCTCCTATCTCCATTCAGATATTTATAAACATTTAGCAGATCACCTTTCAGTCTTCTTTTCCCCAGGCTGAACAGATCCAGGTTACTTAGCCTTTCCTCATACAGGAGATGCTCCAGGACCTTTATCATATTTGTGGCCCTTCGCTGGACTCCTTCTAAGGGATCCCTCTCTTATTTGAACTGGGGAGCCTAGCACTGGACACAGTAAGTCTAAATGAATGTGGCCTCACCAGGGCAGAGTAAAGGGAGAGGATCACCTCCCTTGACCTGCTGGCCATGGTTTTTTTAATGCATCTCAGATATCATTGGTCTTTTTGGCCACAAGAGCACACTGCTGGCTGATAGTCAACCAGTTGTCCGCCAGGACTGCCAGGTCCTTCTCTGCAAAGCTCATCTGCTGAGAAGAACTAGATCAGCTTCAGATCCTTTACAAATTCTTCTTTAATTCCAAACAGACTGTATTCAAACATTGCATTTTTAAGACATTATTTTATGTTCTATTGAATCTGGCCTAGGTAATTGTAAGCACCAAGTTCAGGCTGAAGCTTAGTTAGCAGAACTAAAACTGAAACGATCCTGTTGATTTTTAAGAGAGTATAGACAGCAACTACCAAAAATTCCAACAGAGTAATAAATATAGTTATTTAAGAAGTAGTTAAAATTAAATCTTTCATGCAGAAAAATGAAGCAGTTGCTCTGTAAATAATTCAGAGAAATGGAAATATGATGATACTGACCTCAGGTTCTGTTGATTTTATTTCATTTTAGTTGCTATTATATTTAAGTATTTTAAGTATGTCTTCAGGGCATTTCTAGAACTATCATGATGATTCAGTGTGTCAAATTACAAACAGGACCGTTCCAGAAATGATAGCTCAGTTTTATAATTGGTTGTAAAAGACTGCAATAATTTCACTTTTTCTATAGGCAATTTTTTTCCCTATTAAATATTTCTTTTCAATTTGATAAAAAAAAAATCATAACAACAAAGGAATTTTGGAAAGGCTATTCTTTATGGTGTGGGGAAAAATGATAAGGAAAGAAAGTTCCTACAAAAAAAAATTCTTTGTGCATTTCCATAAATTCAGAAGCTGGGACAAGGCAGTCATGCCTAAAAGAACCCTTTTAACACAATAGCTACTGAACCAAGTATCATGTATGGTTAATTACAAACAACATTTTGCACAACTAGCTCTTTATTTTATTTTCATTTACCCAAAACAAATTCATTCACCTTTTATTCTGTTAGTACTTTATTTCACGGTTGATTTCTACCAATAAAAGTTTTAGAAATTCTAGAAGTTTTGAAAGTTAACAATGAACACGCAGAAAGTTTTTTTGCTCCTCCACGGATGTTGAAACAAATCCCATGACAATAACTACATCCTATGAAACCATCGTATTGCTGCCACTAGCATTTATGACAACCACAATTCTGTGATTTTAACTCCCTTCCTGATTTTGTCATTAGCACAAGGCAACTGTCAAAAATGAAACCCCCAGACTAGTATACTGACAGATAAAGGGAAGAGAACGGATGAAAGGGGGAGACATGCTAACTGTAGGTAGATGGAATTTGTCTGTTTCAAGAGGAAGAATTCAAGAAATTATTGCTTAATGAAAGATGGATAAATTAATTACATTTAAAAAAAAAAAATCCCATTTCTTTATTAAAGAATCTAATCTATGCAATAGCTCAACTTCAGCAAAACTTCAGTATCCCTTGAGCTGGGGCTCCCAAGTCTGAGACGATGTCCTAAAAGATATTGAACACAACCTAGTGCTTCTGTTCCCTGTGCAATTCTTTAGCCAATAGAAAACGTTATACAAAAATACATTAAGGAAATGGAGTGTTCAATAGCTATCTGCAGAAGTGAATTCTTGAAATCAAATGAAAGAAAAGTCTGCCTGGAGTCCTAAGTCAGATGGAAAACTTTCAAGAGCACTTCAGAAGTAACCTAGTATCGACTGTATGTATTTGGCTCAGTCTTATAAAGCATGGTTTTTCTTATCCCATTTGAAGGAACCTACCTTTCCCTATTTCACCATATGGGTAATCTTTAGTACCTGTGTCCAGGCTCTATTGAGAAAGCTTGACAGAGAAACCTAAGTCCAGCTGCACTCTAGTCTCTAATCAGACTAACAAGATATGACATTTAAAACCCTTCTTTCCATTTTTATCCCAGCTTCTGGAAGTCTTGCTTATTTATTTGCTCTTAGAACAGAGGTCTGCATTGTATGAAATGTTTCCATACTGTCTACTATGCAAAACATGAAAAAGAACGATCACAAATAAATAGGGAAAAAACACTTATGACAAGAAAAAAAACAAAAAAACAAAAAAAAAACAAAAAACAAAGCACAGAACCACAGCAACAGAATATATATTTTTTTAAGACCTTGCTTTTCTCTCTGGGTGAAAGTCAGATACACACCCATCTTTAGTTCTGTCAAAGGGAATCATTTTTTCTTCCTGCACAAAGACAGCAAAGACTGAATAGAGTTTTCTCCAACATTCTTCAGTGTTCAGGCTCAGAGTTTGTTCAGTGTACAACTGTACAAGCAACCACCCCGCTAGCACTGCAATGTAGTTTAAATCATTTGGTTAATTATTATAAAAAGAAATGGTACTTATCCAGCCTGTCCTTCTTGGTCCCGGTACGTCATATTGTATGAGAATACAGATGACACTGACAGTAAGATTTAACTTTTCCCGTGAATACATTGGCACATGTTTGTTGAAATGCACAAAGCTGTGATTCCTGCTGCTACAAGAACAGAAATGTGGTTCCAAATATTTGCAGCAGTAATGTTTCTTTTCAGCTTTTGTGACATCTCATTTTCACATATGAAGAGGAGACTTCATTAGTTTTTTTTTTTACCTCCTGACTGCACACTGCATTTTAATATACCATTATATACTTTGCCTAATTGCTAATTTAACGAATAGCGAAGCTTTGCCTCTTTGTGTTCTAGGAATCTTTTTAATAGATCAGTTCTGAAGAACTTAAGTGTGAGAAGAATTGATTTTTATATCCAGGAAAAAATCTGCTTACAACTCAACCTAAATTCCTTCTATAATTAATACATTCCATCTGCAAATTATTCTTCCAATTTGTGATTGCATTTGCTTCCCTCTGATCTCACACACATGGGGTTTACATTTGCCTCAGGGAAAAGATCTATCAGACAAATGTTCTAAGAAAAAAAGTTGACAAATACTACATGAGTGAATCACATATGATTCCTTGCTTTTTGCAAGCAGTGAGATTTGCTGTTACAAACAAAAGATGGCAGTGAGGTGGAAATGGACTGATGTATTACAAACTTGAAGTTTTTTCCCAAATGGAGATGAATTTAAGAGCAGACAATGAGAACAGCTGCGTGGAAAATAGTCAAAAGGCAATGAGAGAGACTGGAAGGACAGAAAAGAATGATAGACACTAAGTGATCGCCCTAACACAGAGAAAGATGTTTTCAGGAGAAGCCTGAGGCAGCATATGTCAGAAAAAATGTATTTCTGGAATAACTCACAAAAATTATTAGGATGTTATGCAGGGTGGCTGAATATGTGGCTGCATGGATGGAAGACAAATCAAAGGTGAAAAAAGGCCTACAAGACGAACAAGAAGACTGAATTAATAACAGGCAATAAATTGACTTCAGCTTTCTTTTTTTTTTTTTTTTTTAGTCTCTTGCACTTTTATCTTATCCTGTACGATCTGGGAATGTAAGCAGTAAGATAACTGGTTATGTGTCTTTATCTTTTTTTTTTTTTTTTTCCTGTGGCAAAAAAAAAAAAAAAAAAAAAGTAATCTGAAAAGAAGAAAAAGCAGATGAGTAATACTAAAATAATTCATCTCATGTTGTTCTTTTTGTTCTCATAAATTAAACAACAGAAACCCCTTCTCAATTGACTACCTCACTAAAGGAACTCAAAAAAGACCAATTAGATACCTGAAGTCTATTTTGTTTTTAATAGACATTTCCTAATCATATTTCCAAAGCATTTATGGTTTTAATACATTTATCCTTTAAAACAAGAAGTTAAGAAAATGTGAAGTCTTTACAGAGCAAGAACTACGTGTAGACAAGAAATCACACCATATTGTGGCTTCTAGTAAAACAAATTGATTTCTACACACCTCCCCTATCTTCTCTTTTTTTTTTTTTTTTTTTTGCTTGATAAATCTTTTGGGTACCACATTCTACAAACTGTAAAACGCTTCCTCCCTTCCACAAATACTTATTCATTCTTCTTTACATAGTCTGCAATCATTCCTTTATTGTAACCGTAACTAAAATTAGTGAATCTGTATGGCCCATTTCTAAATCAGTACAGCTACGTTGCCTTCAGGGGAATTACATCAACCAAAGGTCTGTGTCTGATGGGCTGTTGGGCAGGGCCTGAACACTCAGCTACAACCTGTACATCCTCTAAATGGTTCATACTGCAGAGAGCAAACAGATCCTGGCCTGGAAGAGAAAAGTGTTCAGCCATCTTCTTGCCAAATCATCTCTCAATGGATTTTAAAACTGCATACACACAGCTTTAGAGAAAATCTTCAGAAGAAAGGCAAATCCCTTGATGACATATTTGGGTGGCTCTGACTGTTCTGGTTTCCTGGGCAAGAGTTTAAAAAGATATGAAAAGGGCAGAGTTGTGCTTGGCATGCACTTTTATAGGCAAAGGAGTGCTAGGGTTACTCTGGGAAAAAAAAAGAAGATGGAAGGAAACAGAAAGTGATAATCCAGGACAAGCCCTTGAAAATAAATATTCTACTATAACTCCCTCTATAACTCTATTTCCTTTTTAGCTCATTAGCAGCAGAACTAAATAATAAAGAACTGAAAATAACCACATAGTGCCTTAATAATAAATCCACCTTGCCTTTTTTTGGACAGATGTTAGAATCTGGAATTTGCTGCTGAATGCTTCAGGCAAACCCTTAGTCAGACTGCATGCTGTCGTTCTAGAATTCTTTTTTTCCCCCTGTGATATGTCTAGCTAATATTCAGTGCTTGTCAAAATAAAGTTATAATCTCCACTTCAAATTAATACCCTTATACCACATCAGTCCTCGTGAGTGTTCTTTTTATTAATTGAAGTAATCCTAATTGCTTCAGGCTGTGTCCAAACCCAATTTGACGTATACTATACTGTTCCTTTTTTTTCTTTTTTTTTCCTCATTTCCACACAGTTACTTAAATGTAAATCATAAGAAGCCTCTGGATATCACGAGCAGTTTGGAAGACTGACTGGTTGGCTATCCGGCATATCTTGTTTCAGTAATGACGAAGGTACTTCGCAGTTTGAAACATAGTGACGCAACTTGTATTCCCACTAAAAACAGTGTAAGAGTTAAGCTATTCTAGGAGATAGATACAGTTTCAGACACAAACACTAGCAATTCCTACAGCAGGAGAGACGAAAAATAAATTATTCCCTGATTTGAAATTGCTTATTTAAGACCAACTTTTTAAATAAGCACCTATAAATAAATCTGCAATGTTTGCAAGGTTTTCCCTTGTGTAGATAAATATATAATTTCACATGTCATTTAGTCACTGAATCAAAAAACTCCAAAATTTCACACAAGATTCATGCAAGAGACTGACATTAGCTTATTCCTATTGTAGCTATAAAGGAGTTTCATAATTAGAAATGTATAAAAGAGCCTGAATTTCCCATAAATTCTGCAAATGTATTTGTTAAGGAACAGCAAAATGCAGCCCTTAGTGAGAAATATAGGTGGCTGTTTACTTGATAACATCTCTCTTAGCTGTGAATCCTGTGCTGGATCAATAAGGAAAATTTTGAAGACTTACAGAGATCTGAAAGATTCATTTTTCCATTTTTTTCCCCCTTCTCTACAAATAAAATAAACTTGGGGGGGGGAGGGGGGGGGGGGGAAGGAATCTGCAGGAATACCTGGCTTTTATGGGATATATCCAATATATCCTCTTTATAAGAATCTATGAGAACTTTTTATCATATAAACACAGAGACTAATGCAATAGAATTCAGTAAAACCAGCATTAGATGTAGGTTAAAATAAGTCAGTAAGTTTGCTATGACCATTATATATATATCTATATCAAGGATGGAGAAATCAGACATGCTACCTAACTCCCATTGCAGAAAACAAGGTGAATTTGCCATCTAAATTCCATACCATTAAGATGCAATCATAAGAAACCATTATAACTATGTGACATAAATTGTGGTAAGAAGTCCCTTCAACAATATTTGTTTAAGATGTTTTTATTTTCATGGTCATGTTTTTTGTTTATTTGTTTTGGTGAGAGGTAAAAGAACAAATTAAAGAGTACACACTAAGCATTTCCTGAGCTTAAAGGAAAGGAAATAGACATCATTTTTGTATAATGTCAAACAAACAAGCAAATAAAAACAAAAACAACATGCACAAACAAAAACAGGATAGCAGTTCACAGAACAGATCTGAAGGGAACAGTTACTGCCCAAAGGATCTCTGATAGTATAATTAAATGCCTATGAGAAATTCAAAAGGCATTTGCTTTTTGCATATAGAGTTCAAACTTCCACTTCAAACTTGCCACTTCCTCAGCTAGGTGATAAATGTAAAATCTGAATAGATACTTAGCAGCAGAGTTGCTAAGAGGAAGAAGTCACAAATATTGTATTATTTTAACTCAAAAAGTGGAAGACAAGGTACATGAAATCTAATGAGAAAAGTCTTCTCTATCATAAGATATATGGCTTATGTAGCTCTAACCTGTATTTGAACACCTGTCCAAAACTGTAAAGTAATGTGTTATAACTCCTGTATTTTCTCATCATTAATTCAAATGTAATTTAATGTGTGCACTATTGCTTACACATCATTATCTGCATACATTGTCACAGCTTGTGGCTGTGAAGGAAATTCTTTGTATTTGGAACAGGAGCTTATAGCAAATCATTGAGTGAAAGAGATGCCAAATTCCTGGGGTCCCTCTCCCTGATCTCCTTACTGCACCTTACTGCAACCCCTATCCTTCCCTCATTAAAAACCAAACAAACCTGTGAAGCAAGCAGCATCAAGCAGTTCTGACTATGTTGAAGTAAAGCTAGCTTTCTGGCATGTAAGAGTAATTATTCAAATGTATTTCTCTCTGCAAGGAGAAGCCCACAACTACATTCCTGCTCTGGTTCAATTAAGAACTGCAGTTACTAACTGCCTCATGCTCTGTTCAAGCAAACAATGGGATTTAAACCAGCCTGTACAGCATCTTCCCATCAAATCTGCAAGAAACAGAGTAAGGCTAGAGGAAGAATAAAATACATATTTGTTAAAGATGGAATATATTCTGTAATATATTATAATCAGATATTTAACATCCATGCAGTAAAACTATAATCAATACTGTGCATCAAAGCACAGAAATTTTGCTAATAGAAATGTATTGAAATTTAATAACTTTTTAAAAACTTTTTTTAAGGTTTTAAAACCATTTTTTAAAACTTGGCTTCAGAATTTTCTTCATGAAAACATTAGACTTAAAGCTCTTGGAACAGATTTTCAGATACCAGATAAAAATATGCTGTTTTTTTGTTTGGTTGGTTGGTTTTTGTTTGTTTGTTTGTTTGTTTGTTTTTCTAACTCAAAACTCAACTATTCAACTTATTAAGGCTCTAAAAAAAAAATAAAAGTCAATATGAAATGGCTTTTATTTATGTTGGTCAAGAAAAACTATTTTTTACATATTTTTCAGAGAAATTTTCATTGGAGAAAAAACAAACAAAACAAAGTTATACTACCTGCTCCATTGAAAATTATCCCCTAACAGTTCTCTTAATTTTCTCCTACTGTAATTCTGTTCCATACAAGAGTCATGGACATGTTCCATACAAGAGTCATACAACCCATTATATATAGCAGTGAGAACACTGAACCATAAAAAAGAAACAAATAATGACTGCTTCAAGAGCCCCAGTGCTGCAGAGTTCTGTAACTGATCAAACGGAACAAAATATTTAAGCACTATAATAGTGTCACATTTGGGAAAATGTGGCCCTATGCATTTGTACTTACATGCCATTCACTGTGTATATTCTAACAGATTTGGGAAGATAACTATGGAGAAAGTTATAATTATGTTTACAGAGGAAAGCCAATATTTATATTTACCTAGAGAAGGCCATTAGCTAAGATGTAATTACCTTTCATGGGGTGGTATTTCCATTGCTGTTAATTTTGTCTACTTAGATGTGTAAAGCAATCAAATTTACACTTGGTATAAAGAATCAGGCTAGAAAAGCATCATTTTTTGAAACAGTATTACAAATATCTAGATCATATTACAGCAGAATATTTTTGGGAAAATGTAAATCAAGTAAACCAAATTCCACAACTTATGCACTTACGTGGTATTAATAAATAATACAAATTCAATCACTGTTTTAACAATAATGATCTCCTCCACGTTTTACTCAAATTAAATCTATTAATTTTTTTTTTCTTCTGATGCAAATAAATTATTCACTCATTCCAGAATTGTTTCTGATCATTTAACTTTATGCACTATTAACAGCTCTATTTTTCAATGGTATGCTTTTGCAAAAGCCAAGACAGTTCAGTAGAATCACAGGTACAATGAGACTAAGGAACCAGATCAAAATACAACATAATGAAAAACAATGAATCATTATAAGCAATTGTTGTTTCATAGCTCTCTTTTTCACTTTGAAATCTTTCTCTAAAACATACCCAGAAAACCGAAGTGAAGAGAAAATAAATCTATCATCAATTAAAAGTCTCCTTTTAAGTAATTTTCAGCACTTCAGAAGCAACTGAAACTATTCTTCTAAGACAGAAGAAAATATAGAAGAAATGCAAGGTGCAAACAAACCTTGAAAATATTTAAATACTCACTATAAAGAAGCCTTTTAAGCTGTTTTTAAAGTTGCATTTTGAGACCCCTGTTGATTTCTTCTGTGTTAAGCATTCCCATAATACAGAAAATGGTATCCCCCCCCTCTTGCTTAAAAAAAAAAAAACAACAACAAAAAAACACTTCTTTGTTTCTTCCTTTTTCATGAGAACACCTGGCCTATGAAATTCAGTGACAGAACCTTCCCTGGGGTGCTGTTTTTGTAGAAAGATAACAAAACTTTAAAAAGTATATATTTCTTGCCTCATTGGAGCTTACACAGCTTTATTTTAAATTTTTTCCATCTGTTTGCCTGGCTCAACTGTGGGTACCAATATGTTTAAAGCAAGCTATATTATTTGTCCAACAGAAGCTTGCAGTCAGCATGCTTCATTCTATTTCTAGCTAACAGTAGAGCCAAAAAGTTCCTCTGGGAAGAAGACAGGAGGGAAGGCAGGGGTGGGGAAGGAAGAGAACATTTCTCTTTTCTTCTACAAAGAACTGAACTTGTAATAACTGGATCAAAGCTTCTTCATGGATTAATGAGAGGATGGGAGTCATTCATTTCTTTAAAGGCAGTGGAGGGAGCATGAATTAATGAAAATAATGCTTAGGAATACTTGTAAAGGCTTTTTAGTTAGGACGACAGCTGGCCTGAGATCTTGCTCTGCCTCCGATCTATATCAAGTTCTGCTTCTGTTTTCTCCCTACCACCACCACTCACATTCCTTGTTTGGCCTGCAGAAAGAAAAGAAGCAAAAAAATTCACCAAACCCACCAGCACCATTAAGGAGCAGCAAATAAACTCTTCAAAAAGATTTGCATAACCAGTATTTAAAGTTAGCCATCTTTCTTAATGTTTCATGATTTAAAATGAAAAAGGAGAACATGAATTCAAATATTAGATAATTGATTTGAAGATATTAATCTTCTCAGTTCAACAACTTGCACACAGTGTATGTTGCAGGAACAGAAAGAAGAGAGCATCTGAGTATCATCTTTAGACTTCCAGCCATTACATGGCATTTTGCTCAAGCTAAATAAGAAAATGGCAACTGTAGATGCTAACTCCTGTCCACAGGCATAATATACAGCCACAGCAATGTGAAATCCACACAAATACCTGATAGGTATATAATAGGCTCCATTTCTTTGGGATTTTGATACCGCCCTTTCCAGTACCTGCCTACACTGCATTAAGCAAAACAAAACTCCACCAGCTGTCATGTGTAATTCATTCTTCCTCTCATTCCGTTCCTGAGGGGACAATTGTGTGCACTGGAGTGTTTTCTTTTGATAGGCTCTGCTCCTTTTTACAGTGTACATGTTTTTCTCCATTTATATTGGAGAAAACAAAGCCAAAGGAGTGTACATTTTGAAAGAGGTAGAGGGCAGAGGAGCTGGGGCTATTCTTGATTCTTATAAACTTGTTGCTAAGAACTTTTGAATATAAGACTTAGAAAAGGTAACCAGAGCTTATCACACACAGATACACCAACCACCCCATTTTACTCCATATCGGCTCCATAAATCAACCCCAAAATATTCCTAATCATACCTATGGAACTGTAAACATCTCAACTCACAGAAATTGTTTTAGAAAGTAGTTGATAAATGCTCTTTTCTGTTGAATTGAAAGGATGGTGTGAGAATAAAGTGATGCTTTTCTCTAGATCACTTCGCAGTACTGGATTGATGTAATGCTTACTGCAGCTTCAGAATCATGTGAAGAGCTTGGTTTTACATTGGTCAAAAAAACAAAGGAAAAGGGATGCACATTCAGGGTTTTGTTTTGTTTTTTTTATCTTCAGTGCATCTTCAGTGAAGAGTAAAATAATGAACTGAAGAAAATCCAGTGCTTTAAGCTTGGTCTGCTCACTGGAGTAGGCATGATTGTATAATGGAATCAAGGTATGGTTGTTCAATAATTTGTTAAAAGTATGTGATGAGTACACGGGGAAGTTTGAAATCCAGATGGATTTTCAACATTCTGAAATGCATGAAATTTTTTATTGGTGTAGATGAATGCATGTATTTGAGAGCTCATTTGTATTATTACATACAAAGTTCCCACCTAGTCAGTGGAAGCTGAAGTTCCTTTCTATCTTACATTTTTTAATTATGAAAATATTATTTCAAATGCTTTGAAAATTGACCACAGCAATTCCCATAGTCTCTCAATTTTGCAACTGTAAAACAAAGTGCCTTCATTTTCCCTCTATATCTGCACACTGCACAACAACAATTATATACATCAGCTTAGTATCAAGAATTTTTTTTTAAATTCACAGCTATGTGATTTTATTTTCTTCATCAGCATCTATAAGGCACATCAGATTCACTGATATGTCAAATTTGTTTCTAAGTGCATAAGTCTTCCTTTTAAAAAAAAAAAATCTAGTGTTTTTACTTATCTGATTAATGTTCAAAGCACTGATGCATTCTCATATGAATTCCCAGTCAGCAGAAGCTTCTTAACAGAAATATATTCAGCATTAAATATATCAATAAAGTAAAATAGTAAAAAAGCACATATGCAGACTGTACTAGGTGGTATAAACTATGTATGAGTGTATACTAATATGCTATCATTTCTGCTATTATTAGCTTTGTCTAGGATTGAGTTGTTTTCCATCAACATTATATTCATATTTTTTAAAAAAGACTGGCATGTAATCAATTTCTGTTAGATTTCATATAATTCTATGTTAGGAAATTAGTCAGAATGAAACATTCTACAAAAGTTATAGGGTTTCCACTATCTTCTTCAGAAATAGACCTAAGAAAACTGATTAACTGGAATAAGATGTTCCAAATTCTGCTAAGAACTTCACATTTTACAAAAGTTCAAAAGCATTTAAATGAAAGCATCTTCAATTTGGATTTAAATTTTACTCAAAATATAAAGAAAGCAGTGACTACAAAACAGGTTACCCATACGCCATATATGGAATAATAAGGTTATCCATATGGAATACGGTTATCTATATGTAATATAAGGTATCCCATTCCAGTTCCCTGCTTCTGAAGTTTTGTAACTCTATGCTACTTCTTATTTTATTCTGTTGATTTGAATTCATAAACAAATACTTCCAGAGACTGTGCAGACTTCTCAGTCTCACCCTAGTGGAAAATAAAACCAACTTTCCCCTCAAATCCATCAAAATCACACTGCTGTTTTTCAGCTAGTCTGACTAACAGGTCCAGGTCAGTGCCTTGGAATCTTCTTACCTGAAAAAGAGCAAAGCACCATTGCTTCTCTGCTGTGTCACAGAGGACACCTCATTCCAATAAATATGTCTATCATAACAAGCTATTGCTGATTGCTGTGGCTAGGCATGAACTTCTTCCATCTCCATTTCTTTATATGCTATTCCACATACTACTTTTCAAAAAACAGGAACAATAAGGCTTCTGACAGTTTAGTGCACATTTTTACCTTTGCTTGTATCTCACTACCTGCTTTTTTACAGCTTTTATGAAATCACAGCATCTCTTATGTGTAATACTTCTATCTCCTGCAAGACTAATATTTACCACATCTGTCCGAGACTTTCAGCATATGATTTATTTGAATCACTCAGAGAGCAGAAGGTCAAATGCATACAGCAGCATTAATATTACTTCCTAAGCCCAAGCCACAGTTCTCAACAAGATGATATGTGGTAGTGACAAACATAAGACGACAGCCTCCCTGAAATGTTAAAAGCTACCTTTTATGTTGTTTGCATTCACTGTCCTTTATCAATGACCACTAGGCTAGTACAGAAAAAAAAATGTAGCTCATCCTAATTACTGCAAGGCGAAGCTTTCCTTGAGCTACCTAAGGCATCTCAGCAATGTTACCATAAGGAGAATAATATTATGCTCGAAGAGCCAGTTTTCTTCCCTCCCAGCCCCATTTTTACTTAGTTGAGTGTATTCCATTTCTAACATTTGTATCTCTTTTTCATTGCCCATAAAATGAGAATTTTTCTATTTTTATTTTTACAGTATTTTGAAATCTCACCTTACACCATGAAAAAGCAGTTAAATCTCATGTATTACTTTCTTTAAATTACTCACAAACTATGTGAGAAATACCCTGTATGTTTCAATAAAGAAAACACCTCTCACTCTTATCATTCAAACCAGGCATAAGAAAAGATCCTACAGAGACTGATAATGCGCAGATTGTCAGAGCCTCTTGTTCCCATTTACCTCATTGTTAACAACAGTGATTCCTGCATCGATGTATTTATCATAATAATATAATCATTTCTAAGTATTGATACCCATCATTTACTCCCTTTTCTTGCTAAACCTGTCAGTATTCTTCAGGAAAGGAGAGTGACTGTGGAGAAACAGGTCTGGTTCAAAACAGAAATATTAAACATTCAGTTTGCTGAGATTGTAATATTGCGTAATAGGCAAATATATTGTCATAACATTTATGTTATGATGCGTGTTAGTGTTTCAGATACAAGCGATGTTAAAATTCTATTCTACATCTCAATTGTCAGGATTTATTGCAATTATGAAAGTTGGGAAAGGAGAAAGGGAGAGAAAAAGGAATGGGGAAATGAATGGGAGAAAAGGAAAGAGAAGGAAGGGAATGGGAGAAAGAAGAAGAAAAGGGGAATGAGAGAGGGGAAGGGGAAAGTTGTGTCTTAGGATTTTTCGCTCATTACCTTACTGAGTCAATACATAGACAATTTACATTAGATGTGTATGTGTTGACATAGGGGTGCTTTCATAAAATACTGGCTTCCATACAGAAGGTGATATTGATATGCCTAATCAAAGAAAACATAATCCAACAGTAAAGTAGAACATGAAGTACACTCAAAACAAGTTAACATATCACATTTTGAAATGTGCAGTCTCACATGAATTTAACTACACAATGAATTTCACTACAGACTCTTTCTGTAAGCACAGAGGAATAAGAGAAGGATACTTTTTCATCTAGACTGACCTTGAACCAGCTACTGTTGTATTGCAGGAAAAAAAAAATAGGCTTAAGAAAAGAATAGCACAAATAAAAAACAAATAAGCTGCTCAGCTAACCAGAAAAACAGGCTAAGCCTGCAATAGGAACCATCTTCAAATTTCTTTTACAGAGACTGGATTGTTTTATATTATAAGCAAGTTTGGCAAAATCAAAAATCATACCAAGAATTTTAGTATAAGTGAACACATAGCTTACTCTGCTCTCTTACGTGTTATAAAATGGGATATTACCAAAATATGAATAATGTCTGAGCATGAAGAAACAAGAGAAGAAATACAAAATTGCAAGTAATTAGCCAATCTACTTGTTTCATTTTTAAACTTCTAATTAAACAGAAAGGGATGTGGGGGACACATAAAACAACTCCTGCAGTACTGCATAAAACTGTCTGTAGTTACAGAGGACTATCAATACAGCTAACCTAACAAGCTACATAGATGACTCCCATCAGACACTTCAAAGGAAGATGCAAAACCACTTTAAATCACAATTAAGTAGACTCTAAAAATAAACTTTCTGCCACAGTCAGGTAAGAAGTGAATAACTATTAACTGTTAAACTTCAAGAATATCTACCTTGCACATTTCATGTTCTATTAATTACAACTGTATTAGTTTAATATAATTCATCCAATGATGTTGTATATAGATAGGCTTCATTAGTATATATATAGAATGATCTCATTGCAACGAATACAAGAATTAACGCTGTAAAACTATATTACCTAAGTTCTTTAGAATATCACTGCAGCTAAGAATATCTCTGGCAGTTGAAGGTTCAAGGACTAAACGGTCAAGAGGGCTAACCTCATAAACTACCTCCGCACAGCCACAGAATTGCAGGGTGAGCTACAACATGTTGTCCAGGACCATGTCCAGGCGTATTTTGAAGATCTCCAAGAAGGAGACTCCATAGCATTTCAAGGCAGCCTGTGTCAATGCCCTGTCACCCGCACAGCAGAGAAGTGCTGCTTGGTGGTCAAAGTGGGCCTTCTGCATTCCAGTTTGTGCCCACTACCTCTTGTCCATGGCAGTGAGCATCAGTGAAAAGAGCTGTGCTCTCTTTTTTGCATCACTGAGGTATTTATAAATGAGAGCTCCTCTGAAAATAACGTCTTCTATTTTATTATGTTGGTCCACAGCATCAGAGGCAGATGGTGGTATAGCAATAGAGGTTGAACCTTCCCACCAATACTCTATTATCATTTTCTTTGCCATGAGACAGATGGCAGCAGAGGGTTAGTCTGACAAAATGGCAGGCTTTCCTGTGCTATATAAACAGTGGGGAAATATTTTCATCAATCTTATTTGTCTTGGTATCATATTTTCACCATTGTTTTATACCCTATTTTGTAATACATCAGACAAACAAATTAATGAACTATGGAAGAATATTTGCTTTCCAAAAGGTTGTGTTCATTGTTCATCCACTGAACCCACCCCCCAACACACACACACGAAGTTACAGTTAAGCAGTAAACACCAGATTGAGGAAATAGATATTTTAACCCTTTCAAGGAGATGCATAAAGAGCTTGCAAGTTTCAGACTAAGATTATTATCAAATTTCTAATCATAGATATTCAATCTACAAACAGAATTTGAGATTACATTTTATCTATTTATATTTTTGATTTTTTGATAGATTTCAACTTGTAAAAATAAAACAAAAAGATACTTTTTCAAGAGAAATCCACCTGCTGAAATGTGTAACTAATGCCCCTCTAAGGGCAACATAATGTTTTTACCTGATGTAATGTTTCACTGAGGGTTTGGACATGGGAGCCTTGAATTTCCTTGTGGAGTTTTTCCTCAAATTTTAAATTGCTATAAATGTAAGTATGTAATTACAAAATTACATTTGGTTAGAGATTTTTTTAATGCTCCCTAGAAGATTCTTTGCACAGAACCAGACTGATCTCAATGTTTATCATTTGTTTATTACTCACAAACATATCTGTGAGTAGAATAAAGATTAATTCAGAAAAAAACGTTTTAAAGCATATTTTGTTTATTGTCCCCAGCGTAACATTTTATTTGAAAGTGTGAAACTGAAGTTTCTAGCTGATATATCTTCTGCTTCACCGCATCTTTGTAGGCACTGAAAATGTAAAGATCTGTGCTTGGAGACTGAACACAGTAGCTTGCAAAAAGCAACTGATTAATACTGAAACTGTATGTAAATTCTATATAATTTTTACCTTTTTCTTTTTTTTTTTTCCAGTCAAATTACTATTTAATTAATTTGATGGAAGATTAATAGGCTCAAATATAGATATAATATAAATTAAAAAAAAAAAGAAAAAGCATGATTCAGCCAGTTAGCTAACTCAGCACTCAGTATTATGAGGAATAATAATAATTAAGAAAACATTAGAACATGAATTCTGATCTACATTTTGCAAAATCATGTAAATCGATAGAAGTAAAGAAAAATCATTCTGTAAATACAGCTCACAACTTACAAAGAAATTAAATTGCTATGTAATCCTCAGTAAAAATGGGACATGGGATAATTAGAAATGCTAATGTTAAGAAAGTTTAGGCTTTGTTAATATTTTTAACTGCTAATTGCTGCAATTAAAAATGAGGAATTCATTTTAATTTTCTTAACGAAGACTTCAGAAATGCAATATACTTTGAAGCTGTCAGTGTTCAGAAAATGAATGCTGAATCATAACTTTGGAAGTGTAACTACTTAATCAGAAATAGTGTTAGCTTCATTAAGATGTTTGATATTTAAAGAGGTATCACTCCTGGACAAAAAAAAAAAAATCCTTGTACCTTCTTCATTTGGAGAAATTAAATTACAGGTGACTAAGTCACTTATCCAAATTCACAATAACAATGCAATACAATTTGTATCATTTTATTATATGAACAAATACAAAATGAATATTGATCAGTATTGAGTGGGTCATGAGATGGAGAAACAGGTGTGTTGCATCTTTGGGTGTCTGATTTATAGGAAAAAGGGAAGGTAAAACTGTTTTGTAGATCTAGAATAACCTCCATGTACCATACATTACTTCCGGATGGCCAAATACAAATAATAAAAAAATCACAAATTATCAGAATTCATGCAAAAATTATTGTGGTGTTTCCAATGAACTCATGCAAAAAGACTTTTTGAAGTTGTTATCACCAAAAAATCATCTGTATTAATCAATGAACTATAGTAAGGATTAGAAATACCATTAATCAATCAACCCAGTTTTCTATATCTTCTGTTAATTAGTTTTAAAAATTAGTTAAAGTGATTATAAATAAAAAGTACATATCACATCACATTTTTTATTTTTTCTTTTCCTTTTAACAAGGCTTGACATAAAGCATCATGTCATTTTACAGTAATTATCCAGTGCTATTATCAAGAAATGAAATAATACAGATCCTTAAGGTATTGTTTTGTACAGAAGCTGAATCTGAAAAAATAATTTTGAGAGGTTATTTCCATAGCTTTTCTTGTGACATAATGAAGGAGAAAAAAAACAGGAAAAATATGGGTTGAGTCACTTGGAATTGCTTTATTTCACTCAAAAGTGTAAATTTGAGTTAATTTCATATTACTGCACAATAATCAAGAACTTTCATTGAAAAATTAAAATACTCAGGACAAAAAAAAATGTCTTGTCAAAGCCAATAATGACTTTTTGGCTAAGCATTCTAATAACAGCTAAAGTCTGAATTTGTTAATGATTGAAAGCAAAAAATATCTTCAACTTTTCAATCTGTTGGCCTAAATCTGTTCTTTTTTATTGTCTATATACTTGCATGGTTAAATTGAAGTTTTGCTCTCTACAAGACTTATTTTGTCATAAAAAGTCATATTTCCAGAAAAGATCATGATAGTTATATTAACTAAAGTATTGTAAAGTAGATTTTAATATGTAAGGTGTTATTTTAAACATGAAAAACCTCTAGGCCTCCAAATATTCACAAGTATTTTTTATTTTTATAATATCAACAGAAGATAAAATGCTTCAAAATAATATTGATTTTATTTATGTAGAATATTTTCAGAGAAAGCATTATTACATCACAGTGTACATTTATTTTCGAATTTACTTTCTACCACCTGCCCCTTAGAAAAGTCAGGTTTATCTAGCAAAAAGAAGAGATTGATATCAAAGGATTGTTTTTCCACTAATC
Organism: Chrysolophus pictus; assembly: GCA_037305975.1. NCBI lineage: Eukaryota > Metazoa > Chordata > Aves > Galliformes > Phasianidae > Chrysolophus > Chrysolophus pictus. Next base: position 20,572,195 of record CM074579.1, read on the forward strand.
AGATCTAAGCTGCTTTTTATTGTTTGAAGGATTTACTTAAGAGATCCAACATTAAACTTCAATCAGATTTACAGTTTCTGGTTCATTGACTGGCTGCTCCTTCTGTTGAGTAAAGGTAACAGAAGTCCTTCTTAAACCTTTTCTCCTCAGAAAAAGGCTGCAATCATTAAACCACTCTTCATAATTATGTAGGGCCAATGAGTCTTTACCCATCCAGAATCTCCACTATTCTATATCTCAAAACATTTTCTTTCAACTGTTTTTCAAGTCTTGAAATGTGCAGTAAAGTATATTTGCAAGTAAAGTAAAGCTTAGCAGAGAAGAGTCTTGCAAATTTATCTGTAACCCTCTTCAAGACATGACTGGCTCAAAATCCTTGAAATCATCAATTACAAACCTGACTTCGCAAACTGCAGCTCTTTTGACCTCAGTAATCTTTGTTCCTGTGGTATTTATGCATGTTTCATTTCTGAACTTCTTTGATCCCTGTTAAGATATATATGCCAAGAGATAAAGATTCTATCAATCTGTAGTTTTCTTCTTGCTTGTAAACACAGAAATCTATACAGAAGTACTCCTTGAAAGGATTAATAATGCACTGAGTTGACTCACATATGCAGCTGCAGAGTGGAATGCCAGCTTGAAAGTCTGCTAATGACTTAAATTTACTCCCTATATATAGTATTTGATGCTTCCTTAAATTAGTGTTTCAGTTTCTTAGTTATTCACCATCTTGATGCTTTACATTTAGTGTAAATCTGAAAAAATATATATGTATCAATAAAATGTTGTAGTATGCTATTCAATCCTGTATTGCTAATAGTGTTACATCAATCCAGACTTGTGAACGTGTAAAGAAATTTCACAACTCAGCTGTTTCTGAAGTCTGTCATAATCAAAACAAGAAATACTTTCCCATCCTCGTTAAAATGGATATGAAAAATGAACCCATAGATCTTCTAAGCAAGTTTTTCCTTTAATGTAAGAAGTTTCTCATTTGTGAGTCAGCAAAAGTTTCCATAAAAGCTTTTGTTTCCTAAAACAAATTCTAAGAAGAACCAGAGATAGACACAGAACAATCTCTGCCTTAAATTCTCTGGCATATTTATCACAACCATAAGATACCTGACATGCTCCAGAGCATACTGAGAACACAACTGAAGAAACAGAATATCTAAGGCTCATTAGAAATCAGCCTCAGCAACAAGAAACTTTCTAGGCCAAACAAAATGTGACAGATCCATTGGCCTCACACAGGGTGTTTTTATCTTGCAGGCCTCTACATATTGCCAGTTTCTCCAAGGTACATGTTGTACCTTACCCTTGTGTTGAAGGTTTCTTCTATGTAAAACCAAAGTTTGACTTTACTTAAGAAACAAGACAGATACTTCATAGCTTTTAGGATTTACAAAGAGGCTCACCAAGAATCTTATATAACTCCTCCTTTTAACCCATACTATTTATCAAATTCTTAGAAGGAAAATAGAAATTTTTCAATTTTCTATCACAAATGATGTGGTTGAAAGATGTAAGGCTGGAAGGTAAACAGCAGTCGGAACTGATGATCTTTAAGATCACTTCCAACCTAAAGCACCCTATTATTCTAGGTTATGTGAATCAATTGTACAACTATGAAGTTGGATATACCACAAGTTAGTCTCTGAAGTCCATTAAGAACTATGTTCTCTTGTACAAAGGTTTGGGAGATTATAATTAATTTCCAAATCAAAAGTTAATGATGTAAAATACCTCTTTTTGCGTTACATAAGTTTCCAAAAACTGGGCACATAGGAAGATTAACTGTTTACACCCTCCAGTGTCATGAGCAAGTTTAAGGCTATAACAGGCACTGCACTTTATATATATATACATCATCAACTGAGCAGGGTTATATACAGATTCACAAGTCCTCACAGCCTACTGCTGCTGAAGAATTGAAAGGAAAATGATCAAGACTTCTGTTTCATTTATCTCTAGTTCTTTTAATGGCATCACTAAAGCTAGAGATCAACAAAACTAATGTCAGACGTTTGAGTAGAAGTAGTCACTAAAACTCTTCACTAACTAGACAGTTTGGGTTGTTATTGGTTGTTTTGCTTTATTTTTCCAGTTCTAGAAGTAATGGAAGTCAATAAATTAAATAAAGGCACAGAATCTTCACCCAGCTTTTTCAAGATACTGGTTCTTTATATATGCAAAGATGCATTGCACTTTAATGCTAACATTCTTAGATAAAATAAGTATTCATTTTAAAGCCATTTTGCTCCGGTAACTCTATATGAAAACTAATATAAATTTCCATATGTTCCTGTAGGAATTAGTACTACATGGAATTTCCCAGCCTATGCTTCTCTGTTGTGGAAATGACACGATTTTACAGATTTTCTTGCCTATATTCCAAATCTGGGTCAAAACATCTAGTTCTTTGATAAAATTGTCTTGTTTGAATTATCAAGTAGAACCAAATACTTTCATCTTGAAGTTTCATTGTTCTACTGAGTACATATGTGGTAACTGAAAAACAGCAATGAATGTGTAAGCCCAACAGGTCATGGTTCCCAGGAGTACTAGATAAGTGGAAATCTAAATGGAAGGAAGAACAAGAAGCAAGTGCCTCATTAGCTTAAAATGGTGACTGCTACACTTTCAGTTAAATTCAAGTCAAGCGTGTCATAACTACAGCATGTGATCCAGATCTTGTAGACAGATTCTACAAGTACACGTATAAGCACCAGATTATTTTTTAATGAAAGATTTGTTACTAAAACATTCACTCAAGACATACTAAAGCCAAGTAATTACAGTAAATGTGAAGTGTAGAATTAATTGGAGTATTCTAGCTTGAAAACTTGCTTTTACAAGTAATATCCTCTGTAAATATAAAAGATCAAAGAACAGCTTGCCATATATTATGTAGGACAATGGTATCAAGTATTCAATATAACATAATCATTTACTTTTCATCTTAGTGAAATTTTCTACCTTTAAGAAAAAGTAACTTTCTAATAGTTTAAAAGAAAATTTGAAGTTAGGCCTCTGTCTGACATGCTTCTATCACAGAGACATTGCTAGGGTAAGAATTAAAACTTTAGTCCTTGATTTGTTTCCATATTTGTACTACATTTTCATTTTCTTGGATAAGGCTTCAATGAATGACAAAAACACTTCAGATGTCACATAATTTACACTTTCTGTATTTTATTCATTCCCTCTTTTTTCCCCCCGACCCCCTTTCTTTTTTTTTTTTTTTTTTTTTTTTTTTTTTTTTTTAAGCATACGTTCCTTCCAACATGAAAATTCAGGTTCTTGTTAACCAGGAATAATTAAGAAAAATTTAATGATGTGCATACACCAGGCTAAAAAGAACCATCTCTGTCTTTCTGAGTCTTTCAGATGGAAATAATTATTGTATTCTTACATCGCTGACAAATATTTTAGAATTAATATGAACAAATGTCCAGAATGCCCTAGGGAGTCTCAATGGCCCAGGATACCTTAAAGCAATTGTGTACTATTAGTTGCACATTCGCTAAATAATTTTGAACAACCAGCTGATAATGTTTATCTCCTTTATTCCCTATTCTGTCATTAGACAAGCAAGCTTTATATTTAAAATGGCACTTCAAAAGAAAGGAAAGGCTTTACAATACTTAAGATAACAATTATGTATTTCTGTTTTATGAATTCACATATACAAATCCAAGTCTTGCTAGAAAATTTTCATTCTGAATCACTAGAATTTCATTTGCTATTGCCATGGGTATTTTAATTTGGCATTTCCTCCAGAAACAGGGGTTTTCTACTGTTCAGTATCCTTCCTTTTTGTTCCTGTTTCCTGTGAAAAATATTACTGCCTGTTTTGATTTAAAATCAGTGAGTTAGTCTGTCTAGGATTTTTGGAAACATGAAGAAACTTCACGGAAGTACCAGTAACCCTGTGCTTATCCAACTGTACTGAAGGATCAACTCCTTCCTGCATTTTTACCCCACCTATCCTAGGTTGATCTCCTATCTTGCAGTCTAAGCTAAGGCTACAACAGAATCATATGCCACTAATACTTATCTACCACTTCACTAATGCTTGTGATGAGGAGCTCATAATGAAGAATTTTCCACCAGGCATTCTTCCCAGTTCAGTCTTTCAAAATAGCAGATAAAGCCCAAGTATTCCTGTGCTAAACTGTGAATGCACAATTAGTTGTGGCAGATTTCTCAAAAGTCTAAGAAAAGTAATCAGGAAACTGAAGACAGCCAGGCATATATCTCTTCTACAAGTACTTTAGACAGGAAAACCTGTGGGATTCCTCCTTCAAGACAATCAAGACCCTGGACAACTTAAGTAGGAATCATAACTTGGAGAAATCTGTCTTTTAGAGGGGGGAAAGGTTATGAGAATTATTTTTGTTCACAGGGACAAGACAGCAGTTGTGCTCATAAGAGGGAAATCAGAAAAGGACATGCAAATAAAAGGAAAATGGGAAAAGAATCATAGAGTCCTTAAAATTGGAAGGGACCTTTGAATGTCATTTAGTCCAACTACCCTGCAAGAACAGGGACATCTACAGCTTCATCAGGTTACACAGAGCCTGACCCAGCCTCACCTTGTAAGTCTCCAGAGACAGGGAAACCACCATATCTCTGGGCAACCTGTTCCAGTGTGTCACCATACTCACTGTAAAAGACTTCTTCCTTATATCTAACCTAAATCTACTCTCTCAAAGCTTGAAATTATTTCTCCTTGTCCTATCACCAACCGTGCTAAAGAGTTTGTCCCCTTCTTTCCTATAGCTCCCCTTAAGATGTTGAAAGGCCAATATCAGGTCACCTCAGAGCTTTCTCTTCTCCAGGCTGAACAGCCCCATCTCTTTCCATCTGTCATCACAGAAGAGGTGGTCCATCCCTTAGATTATTTTTGTGGCTCTCCTCTGGACACATTTGAACAGGTCCGTGTCACTCCTGTACTGAGTACTACACACTGTTGTCCCATGTCCAGCTTGCCATCCACCAGTACCCCCACGTCCTTCTCACCAGGGCTATGGTCAATCTTTTCATTTCCCCCTGTATTGGTAACAGGGGTTGCATCAACCCAGGTGCAAGGCATTGCACTTGCATTTGTTGAACCTCATGAGAGTCACCTGAACCTACGGGTTAAGCTTGTCTATGTCCCTCTGAACGATATCCTGTCCCTCTGGTACATCAACGTCACCCCATAACTTGGTGTCATCACACTCAACTTCACTGTCAATCTCACTGATAAAGACTAAACAGTATCAGTCCCAGTACTGACCCCTATGGGACACCTCTTGTCACTGATCTCCATCCAGACATGGAACCACTGACCGCCTGTACAATTAACAAATGTACATTTAGAAGAGCGGCCTGGTTAGGATGGTATTTTACAGGTTAATAGTTAGAAAGATTATCATGGTGGAATTCATGGTGGAATGAGACAATCAAAAATGAAATGCTCACCCATATCCTAGGCTTATAGTAGAAAATTCCAAAAGGAGAGATCCCCAGAAAGAGATCCTTCTCTGGGGGCAGTCAGCCCTTAAATGGGGTCTCGGAGAGGAGGAGCCAGGCTCCACCCCTTCTGGTCACACAGATGAATTGCCTTCACCTGTGCTCCCATGCCTGACTCAGTCCTTACCTCAGGTGATCAATCAGTGGTTCAGGCCATGACTAAATAGTTTCCATACACCGCCACTCTCTGGAGTCAATCCTGTAGCCAGTTTCTTCATCCATTGAACAATCTACATATCAAATCCATATTTTTCCAACTTGGAGAGAAGGATGCTGTGGAGTACCATGTCAAGGGTGTTACTGAAGTCCATGCAGATGACATCAGTGACCCACTGATGAAGTGATGCCATCATAAAAGGCCACTAGCACAAATTTGTTCTTAGTGAAGCCATGTTGGTTTTCCAGGTTCTCCATATGCCTTAGCATAGCTTCCAGGAGGATCTGCTCCATGATCTTTCCTGGCAGAGGTGAGACTGACAGGCTGGTAGTTCCCAGAGTCATCCTTTTTACCCTTCATAAAAATGGGTGTGAAGGAGGTAAGTCTATCAGATGCTCACCTACACCACTACCAAGGACACTGCAGATCACAGAATCATAGAATCACGAAGGTTGGAAAAGACCCACAAGATCATCCAGTCCAACCATCCACATATCACCAGTAGTTCTCACTAAATCATGTCCCTCAACACAATGTATAAATGTTCCTTGAACACCTCCAGGGTTGGTGACTCCACCAACTCCCTGGGCAGCTCATTCCAGCATCTGACCACTCTCAGAGAAGTAGTCTGAATCTCCCCTTGTGCAACTTGAGGCCATTCCCTCTAGTCCTATCACTAGTTACATGGAAGAAGAGGTCGACCTCCAGCTCACTACAATCTCCCTTCAGGTAGTTATACAGAGTGATAATGTCTCCCCTGAGCTTCCTCTTCTCCAGACTAAACAATCCCAGTTCCCTTAGTCTCTCCTCTCAAGGCCTGCACTCCAGACTCCACCAGATGTAATCTGAGTGACTAGTATATGCTGAAGAGATCTCTGAGCCACCAGATCCTTATCAAATCTTTAAATATTGAGGAGACACATTCTTTCAAATGTCTGTTTATGCACTTCACAAAAGACAAATCAAGGCAAGAAGATGTGTCAAATTCTGCATCTCTCTTCATATTGTGAGAAAGGGACACACTTATGTTTTGCTATCAAGTGGTGGCTGGAGTTCTCAAAGATCTACTGACTGAAAAGATCAATAAGTCACTTTCAACTCATTCATTTTACCAATTGCACTTCATTATTTCTATACCTCAATTATGGTTTAAAGTTTATCCACAGTAGTATCCTTTCAGTTTAAACAAACTAATCACCTAAAGTCTTGGGAAAGTTCAAGTACAGTCAATTAACATCACTGACACTAGAGATAGCATTACTTTTCTGTCAAGAAAATTGTCCTACTTTTCCTTTTAAGTCTCATGTGCTTTCATACTTTCAAATAATCTAAGTTTACAATCATATGTCAGTTTTTCACTGCTAAAGGAATACACAAAAACAGACTTCAAAGCCATCTTTGTTCTGCACATACATATCAAAGAAAACATCTATTTTATTTTGCTGCATCAAAGGCTATTAAGTACTATTTTAACATTAGGGAAATAACACTATTTGACATTCAGTGAACTTGATGTTCATCATTGTGCCTTCATTAATTCCTTTTCTGGATTTTAACTTTTTGAAGTCACATCAAAAGTTCAGAAATTTTATAGGCAAAATTGTATATATAAGTACATGTATTTATATATCTACATATATGCACACACAGACTTGCCAGACTGATGATTTTATTCAGAAAAAGATTAAAAGCTTATAATTATGATTGCCATTATATAAGAATTCTTTAACCAATGACAGTTCTATTAATAGTTCTTTTAATTCGCACAATCACCCCACAGCTTCTATAGTTTTCTGACTTTTTTCCTCCCTTGATTCATTTATGGAAATCTTAAGCCTTCTTAAGTTATGACATTGAAGTATTTTTAAGCTCTTGTTGAGGTTAATCAAAGTCACTTAAAAGCAATCCCTAAAAGCCCCTTCGCTACACAACAAATGAATATTTCTTCACAAACAGACTTTAGAATAATGACATGGATTTAGAATCCCAAGTGAAGTGTGACCCTGGTACTTATTAGTGGAGAGATAATTTATACTTGTGAAGCTGCCTGTGGTGTTTAGGACAGAAAGTGTTATGTTTCAAAAATGAACTTCTCTGCTTAAATGGCCTCTTCACATAGCAGTTCCACATAACATTAAGAATTTTTATTTCTTTAGTTTTATTTTCTCTGTTCCATGGAATAACTGAAGTTACATTCTTTTTGCATAATTGTGATTATACATGATCTATAAAGATGCAAGATGTACAGTTCCACTTTTTCACTTGGATACCCAAAATAAGGCTTGAACAAGTTACTGTTTAAAACAATCTCACAGTATGAAAAAAGATAATTAGCTCGTTATCTACTCAACACAGGACCTAATCAACTCACAAGCTATTATTGAGACTTTCCATGTTGCTAAAAATGTACACTGCTAGGTAGAAGCATTCAACAATATTATAAGCATTCCTGATCTTTTTCTGATCTTATTCATAAACTTTTATGTATAAAGATAACACCGTCTTTGTTGTCCTCTTTGGACATACTCCAGGGCCTCAATGTCTTTCTTGTAGTGAGAGGCCCAAAACTGAACGCAGCAGTCCAGGTGCAGCCTCACCAGTTCTAAGTACAAAGGAATGATCACTTTCTGAGACCTACTAACTACAGTATTTCTGATACAAGGCAGGGTGCCATTGAACTTCTTAGTTATCTGAGCACACTGCTGGCTCATGGTCAGTTGGCTGTCAACCAACACCCCCAGATCCATTTCCTCCACACAGTCTTCCAATCACTCTGCCCCAAACCTGGGGTTGGTGGGACCAAAGTGCAGAAGCTGGCACTTGGTCTTGTTGAACTTAAATTCCTCCCCAGGTGTAGGACTTTATACTTGCCCTCATCGAACAGCTAAAATTATAAAGTCAGTTAAAACCAATAGAAAACAAAGACATTTCTTATGCAAAGATAATCTGAAGTTCAGCCAACTTACCTCAGATAAGAAAAAAGTATTTATTTCCAAATTATTCTATGCAACAAACTTTTTGAAAATTTTGGTACTGAAAAAAAAAACATCATTCTACACTTTCATCTCTTGTTTTCTTAGTTGTATTATTTATGTTGCCATTCGTAAGTCTTCCTCTACTCACACAACACACAAGTTTCAGAGAATCATAGAACAATTTAGATTGGAAGGTGGTCTAGAGGTCACCTCTGCCAATCTACTGTTAGGATAAGATCACATTTCTCACAGGTATAGCCAGTCAAGAGTTGAATATCAATTATTTTTTATAAATTCTTCCTCCCAGAGGAAGGCTACAACTGTGCTGCTGCTTGCCACACTGCTAGAACCCAGAAGCCACCTCACCCCCATTACCTGGAATTGTAGATCATGCAGAGGCCGTTGGGAATGCTACACATCTCAGTGTACCACAGAGAGAATCAGAACTCACATGAGACTGCTATGGAGCACGAGACTAGGAAATACAGCTTCACAATACGCTTTGTCTCTACACCCAACAGCCTATCATGTGGTATCATGATATGGAATACTGATATAACCAGGACACCTCCTGACATCATAAATAAAATCTCTCTCTCTATTCAAACCACTGAAACAGTTTTTGCATAGCTGCGATGCAGGTAATAGCCCCATTCAATCACTAACCTTCCTTCTCCTAACAAGGTATTAGAAAAAATGTTATATCTCACTTACAGTGCACTAGAGTCAGCTCCAACTAAGCATTTGCTTTCCTCAATCTATTCCTATGGTGGGCAATATCTTTGCATGTTCCTTATTCCACCATTTGTGTACTTTGTTTTCATGTTCAAGCTCAATCAGGAGCTTCTTGTTCTGCCAGGCTCAACTTCTGCCATGCTAACGTGACAGGAATTGACTATTCTTGTACCTTGAAAAGGCTGTACTTAGAGATCAGCCAGCTCTCCTGGGCCCCTTTTCCACCCAAGGTAGCTTTCCATGGGATCATCATAAACAGGTTCCTATGCAGGTTGAAATACAGTCTTTAGAAGTCTGGAGTTGTTATTATGGTATTGTCTCATTCAGTACTCTCTGGTTCTTCAGTGGCATAGTCTCAGCCATGCAAACTGCACAGTAATACATTTGCAGATACTCTGCTCCCCATGGAGCACCAAAACCACAAAAGGCAACTGCATTCAGATGCCACTTTGGAGTGAGGCACACCTCATCAGGTCTCCTGAGATTGCAAGCCCATCAGAACAGAACAACAGTCACTCAGTTTGTGGCTGTTATCATCACCACATGTTCCTACCACCCACTCTGCCCTCACGGCAAATTAAAGCTGCACACAGGTGTCTGCACAGGCAGACAGCAAAGCATAGTTCACTGCCTGACTCAGGAGAAAATGGCTCAGCCTTCATGCTTTTAACAAAATCAGGACTAAAGCAGTTAATTATACAAGCAGTTAATAACACATGTAAGATGAATATCAGCAAGGCAACAAATAGACCACAATATTGCACACTTTCAGTTCCTAAATTTATATACATTCCTCTATTGCAAATCACAAAATTATGTATTCTTCCCCCTCACATACGCACTCAAACATAGAATTATTCACACACTATCACCCTTTCTTACAGGACATGTGAAATGCAAGCAAACCCCCTCTCTTGACACTGCAAATCTAAATATGTGTTTAAATATGATAGAAATAAATAGTTTATGTCAACCGATATATAAAAATTTGATTATTTCTTATTATTGACAGACAAAAAAATTATTTTCAAAAGGATTAGCAACCCTTGTGCTGTCAATTACATGATTATCAAGTTTATTTTCATAACATTTACATTCCTCATATACCTAGCACACAGTTATCGTACGTGATTACATTATCAATATCTGCCACTAGCAAGTGAAGTTGAATGAAAGTCTGTGAGGTTTGAAAGAAGTATTTGTTTTGACTAACACAGGAAATAAAGATGTGATGCAAGATCAGTGAGGCAAGAAAGCTATCTACTTTATAACTTCATATTGCCAAGCATCAGCTCAATAACACTTCAGAATAGTTGGAAAAAGAACAAAAATATCTCTCACATTACATATGAATTCACAGAAAAAGAGAACGTGTAAGCAGATTTTAAAAAATGGCACATTTCTTTGGATTTGTTTGTCCTCTCCCAGCATTACACATTGCTTCACACCTCCAAATATACTGTCAGATCTGATTAGCAATGTGCATGGGATTAAACTTGACCCTTGCCTGCAACAGATAATAAATTTAAATATTATTACAACAGTATGACTACCTTATGAGCTGCTAATAAACTGATATATTTGAAAACCACTAGAATTCCATAGGTTTCTGAAACAGTATCATGCTTTTACTCAGAAGTTTCAGTTCAGCCTAATCCACATGGCACCACTCCAGTGAACCCATTCAAGGAGCTGCACAGAGAGTAGTACCTGCTCTGAAGTAAGAGAAATAAAGATGAATCTGAGGGAAAAAAAAAAAAAAAAAAAAAAAAAAACCTCAGTTTTTTTTCATTTGAAGCAGAATTTACCATTAATTGTCTGACTACTGTCAAAACATGTCTTTTTTTGCCAGTACAGTTAAACGGAAAGACAAGACATTCAATAGCCTGAATTATTAATCTTAATTCCTTTCAGAGGCAGGATTTTGAAAGCATGGCAAAGTAATCATTAAATTCCATAACTAGTAGAATGTGACACATATTTGCTCTTGGGAAATACTTTGTATAATGTCTTGAGCCTGAAATGTTTAGCTCTACATTAATGGCAACGTTGCCTCAATTTACAAAGAGCATCTCTCTCTGGACTGTTAGAACATTACTTGGATTAACAATAAAATGATAAAACTTTTATCCATAGCTATTCTAAAGGGGGGAGAGAGGGGCTCTATGAATCTGTGAATTTGAACACAAGTCCCTCTATTTCACTCTCTTTGTATCATAAATGAAGATGCCCTACTTTAAGTGAGGTCTTAGAATTAATATGAATTTTCAGAGAGGCTTCTACTGAAAATTAATACTTAGATGTGAATTCACAGGAAAATGATATGAGATCAATTTTCAGTTAACATACATAAATATGTAAATATCTAACAATTTTAATATGTAATTTAATAAAATAGTTGTAACTGCATAATGGCAGGTGAACATGTAAAGCAACAATATGTTCTTGGAAGTTTTTATTTATAAATTATTCCATTGTTTTCGTTCGTTATCTTCTCTATCCTTAAAGATCTGCTATCAATTCAATATGCCTTTAGCCAACCTCTTTAGAACAAGGCAGGAAAGCCTATATATCAAAACTATTTCATTAATTACTTGTGACATATTTAACACACACATTAAGCTTTAAAGATTGTAGCATTATAGTTCAAAACTTCTTCAGATGGACAATGTTGATAACTTAAAATTTTATCTAATTGAATAAGTTCATTTAAAACGTAGAAAGAAGTTGCAAAACAACTGTGTGTCTCTCTTGTAAGTGGCTAGACATACACAGCACCTTTCATGCAATCAAAAAAATTTTCCAGAGTGGTTTAAGGAATTTTGTGAACAGGTCCAAAACCCGTTACATGATCAAGGATTAAGTCTTCTTGATTATGTTCTGATGAACAATCACACAAGAATGTTAACTTCGACGTGAAAAGATTCTTTGTTTTATATCTTTAGATGAAATACTATATATATATATATATATATATAAATAGAATATATATATATACAGTATATATATATATATACTGTTTCAAGACTGCAAACAATCTCCTATACTTTTAAGTATATAGAGAACCTGCAGCTCTCAACTCAGCAAAATCTCACACACTGCAGTGACATTACCTCAATAAAGGACTTCCTTTTTAATCTTTTTTTTTTCCTAATATCTTCTAGATTATATCTACTATCTTATGAACTTAGTATTTCTACCTTCAGAATTGGTTAAAAAACTGCAGTCTTTAGACACTCAGCTATACACATTTTCAATCCTGAATTCAAGATATGAGTTGATAACATAATCTGGGAAGTAACTTTGTGCATTATGTTACTGTGAGCCTCTCTGAACACATTTGTAATTATTAACAATAATGAATACTACCAGGTGAGTGTGATATATGTGTTGTTGAAAAGACTGAATTACAGAATGACTTACAATAAATTGACCAACATTTTTTATAGATTACAGCTTCTTCTAAAAAGAAATCAAACTACATGGCAAACAATAAGCACTTTTTATCAAAGAAAAGCTGAATTCCTAACGACAAATGCATCAGCAATGTGAAGAATATGTCAGTGATACATCTTAAACCACTTTTAACATCTTTACAATTGCTATAGTTCAAGCAAAGGATAATTTGCTATGCAAATAGTATACAATTAAATGCCTTCATAATTTTTTTTTTTATGTATCATAACAGTTGATTATCTTTTCAAATTATGTTCATTGAAGAAGAGACTATAAATAGGAAATCTGAAATAAAATACATGACAGCAGAGAAAAACTGTGATGAAACTGTCTTTGCATATTACAGCTATATATTTATAAATATTTCACAGTAAATTAAAAAAAAAAAAATCATAGCATTAATCAGTAAAAAAAGATAAAAAGAAAGCAGTATGCTAGAGTAGTTGAATAGGCTATGTATTTCCAAGTCTGTTCAGGCTGATGCAGACCTAGGATCCCTACCAGGTTTGGTGTGAAGTATGAGCCTTTAGCAGCTGTTTTGGAAATGTTCTAAAGAACACTTGAGACTTTAAAAAAATAAAAGTGGCATCATACTTCCCATCATTAAAAGGTAAGAATCAAACATTTTCATTTATAGACTTCTTGCCTCAAATAAATTCCTAAAAAAAACCCAAAAAAATAGAGAACAAATTGCCTTAAGTGCTGGGAAAAACAGAAAGAGATGAGAAGTCTGTATGGATTTATCATAAACATATACTGTCAAGGTAACAAACCTTTTCTGATATGCTAGGAGACCCAAAGAAGAAAGAAATAACAGCAGATGTTGTAATTTGACTTTCCCGATGTTTTTGATGTGACATTCTGATAAACAATCTAGAAAGCGTAGTGCACATGAAAAGCATGTAAACTGGTTGGAAAGTAGTTAGAAATCAGTTGTTAGTAGTTCCCTGTCAAAATGGAGGGCAACATTAAGAATGGTTCGACAAGGCATCAATCTTTTACTATCACTTTTGTTGATGGTAGAATAAATGCAATATTTGTAAATAAATGGCATATGAAATGAAGCCTTGAGGCAGCATTTGAAGACAGGAGTAAAATTCTGGTTCAAAACATACCAGCCAGGTTAGCAGCATAAGAAGAAAGCAGGGCATGAGGAGGAAGGAAGGAAGTAAGGCAAAATTCAGTGCAGACAACACTCTGCACCTGAAAAGGAATCATAGAATCATAGAATCACAAGGTAGGAAACGACCTGCAAGATTATCTAGGCCAACCGTCCTCCCATTACCATTGCTACCACAAGCTACTAAACCACATCTCGCAGCTCCTTATCCAGACACCTCTTGGACACTGCCAGGGACAGTGACTCCACCACCTCCCCAGGCAGGCCTGACTACTCTCTGAGAGAAAAAGTTTTTCGTTATGTCAAACCTAAACCTCCTCTGGTACAACCTGTGGCCATTTCCTCAGGTCCTGTTTGTTGCCTGGGAGAAGAGGCCAAAACCCTCTCATCACAACCTCCCTTCAAGAAGTTGTAGAGTGCAATAAGGTCTCCCCTGAGCCTCCTCTTCTCCAGACTAAACAATCCCAGCTCCCTCAGTCACTCCTCGTAAGACTTGTGCTCCAGACCCCTCACCAGTTTTGTTGCCCTTCTCTGGACACGCTCCAGGGCCTCAATGTCTTTCTTGTAATGTGGGGCCCAAAACCAGTGCTGAGTACAGGGGGATGATCACCTCCCTGCTCCTGCTGGCCACGCTATTTCTAATGCAGGCCAGGATGCCACTGGCCCTTTTGGCCACCTGGGCACACTATCAGCTCATGTTCAGCCAAGCATCAACCAACACCCCCAGGTCCCTTTCCTCTTCACAGTCATTCAGCCACTCATCCCCAAGCCTATAGAGCTGCATGGGGTTATTGTGGCCAAAGTGCAGAACCTGGCACTTGGCCTTGTTGAACCTCATCCCATTCACCTCAGCCAAGCGATCCAGCTTATCTAGATCCCTCTGATGAAGGGCCTCCCTATCTTCAGGCAGATTGACACTACCTCCCCACATGGTGTCATCTGCAAACTTACTGAGGGTACACTCAATCCCTTCATCTAGGTCATCAGTAAAGGTATTAAAGAAGATGGGCCCCAGTACCAGCCCCTGGGGATCACCACTTGTAATGGGTCACCAGCTGGATTTAACCCCATTAACCACTACCTGCTGGGAACGGCCCTCTAACCAGTTCCTTACCCAAAGAAGGGTATACCCATCCAGGCCACAGGCAGCCAGTTTCCCCAGAAGAATACTGTGAGAAACCATGTCAAAGGCTTTGTTGAAATCTAGGTAGACTACATCAACAGCCTTTCCCTTGTCTACCAGTCGGGTCACCCAGTCGTAGAAGGAGATGAGGTTGGCAAAGCACGAACTGCCTCTCATGAACCCGTGCTGGCTAGGCCTGATCCCCTGCATGCCACACATATGCCGTGTGATCTCACCCAAGATGAACTTTCCCTGGTAACGAGGTCAGGCTGACAGGCCTGTAGTTCCCCAGATCCTCCTTACAGCCTTTCTTGTAGATGGGAGTTACACTGGCAAGCCTCCAGTCCTCTGGGACCTCTCCACATAACCAGGAGTGCTAGCAAGAATGTCTCAGCAATCACCTCCACCAGCTCCCTCAGCACCCTAGGATGGAGCCCGTCCGGTCCCGTGGATTTTTGACAGTCCAGATGGAGGAGGAGCTCTCCAACTGTCTCCACCTGAATCACTGTGGGTGTATTCTGCATAGCATCCCAGACTTCCAGATCAGAGTGTAAAGTGCCCTGAGGATAACTGATCTGCCTATTAAAGGCAGATGTAAAGAAGGTATTGAGGACCTCAGCCTTCTCCTTATCCTCAGTGGTCACATTCCCTGCTGCACCAAGTACAGGATGGAAATTCTCCCTGGTTCTTCTCTTACCACTGATATATTTATAAAAGGATTTCTTATTCTCTTTTACTGCAGTGGCCAGTCTGAGTTCAAGTTGGGCTTTTGCCTTCCTAACTTCCTCCCTGCATACCTTAGCAAATTCCTTGTAATCTCCCCAAGTAGCCTGTCCCTTCTTCCAGAGGACATAGACACTCTTCTTCTTCCGGAGTCTCAACCATAGTTCCCGGTTCATCCACTCCAGTCTTCTTCCCCTATGGCTCACCTTACAGCATTCAGGGACAGCTTGTTCTTGTGCCTTTAAGATTTCTATCTTGAGGAGCGTCCAGGCTTCCTGGACCCATTTACTCTTAAGGAGCGGCTCCCAAGGGACCCATGATACAAGTGTCCTGAACAGGTCAAAGTCTGGCCCCTTGAAGTTCAATATAGCAGTTTTGCTAGCCACCCTTCTGACATCTTGTCACGAAGTTAACTAGATCAATCTATGCCCATGACAGGGGGCAGTAGGCCCCTGCCCCCCAGTGGGAAGGAAGGAAGGGAGGAAAAAAAAAAGCAGTGGCAACAATCTATGGAGGAAAACTTATTTTACTAACCATGATATCGGAATGCAAGGTAACACAATATAATACAATCTAATTG
Organism: Chrysolophus pictus; assembly: GCA_037305975.1. Classification (NCBI taxonomy): domain Eukaryota; kingdom Metazoa; phylum Chordata; class Aves; order Galliformes; family Phasianidae; genus Chrysolophus; species Chrysolophus pictus. The sequence goes on from CM074579.1 coordinate 20,588,587, forward strand.
AAATTGAGACTAATAAATCAAATAAGATAGGAGAGAGAGAGTTCCTGAGACTGAGTCAAACCTGAAAAGCTTGGAACGGCTAGGAAAGCACCCTCCGGCACCCACTGCCAGGCAGTAAGAGCACCCCACCCTGAAGGGTCAGATCCCATGACTTCCATAATGTATAGGAATAGGTATCTGGAATTGGAGCATTAACACTTTAATTCCAGTACATGATGTTTTGATGCGGAATACTGAAAACCAAAAAACATAAAACCACGACACATCTCCAAGAATAGAGAATTCTACCATTTCATGGTCACTCTGTCCAAGACAGTCCCCAGCCTTCACATCTCCCACCAGTCCTTCACTGTTAGTGAAGAGCAGGTCCAGTAGGGCACCACCCCTGCTAGGCTCTTGTACCAGCTATGTAGGGAAGCTATCTTCCACGCACTCTAGAAACCTCTTGGACTGCTTCCTCTGCGCTGTATATTTCCAACACATATCAGGGAAGTTGAAGTCTCCCATGAGAACAAGTGCTGGCAATTGCGCGACAAGCTGCTCATAGAATGCCTTGTCCATTTCTTCAATGCCTCATCCATCCCTTGAAAGAAATCAACCACCTATGTACAGTGGGGAGTAAACCAGCTAGTCAGCAGTAGTTCAAGGGCTACCTGGGAAATTAGTAAATATAAACTGAACAGAAGTTGAAATGTCATCTTGCACAAAAGAGAGATCTCATACTACATTTATGACTTAAACATAATCTTTTCCTCTCACCTTAGTAAGCTTCATTTAGAGTGCTGCATTCATTTTCAGGCATCAGCTGGAAGTAGTCAGGAGAAAAATGAATGATCAGAAACAACATCTTTTGAAGAAAGATTGAATGAACTATGTTTGCTAAGCTTAGGGAAAACAATGAACAAAGAATACAATAAACTCTGAAGTGTTACTGGATAAACTGCTTCTGAGCCCATGGAGGGTAAAAAAGGCTTAATACAGTAAGAAAAGGAACATGTGAACACATATCCTTTGAATACCAAGATATTCCAGAACCATAAAAACTGTCCTTAAAAATGTCCAAATATGCCCTATCTTGTGTGAGGAAGATACAGTTGGTTGATTCTACCTTAGAGCATGCAAATGGCTGGAATAATCCCTATTCTTGCCTCATTTTTTATGCTTGGACACCAGAACAGACATTTAAAAACTTAATGCTTACATAATGGAGAAAGTAAATAAAAAATTGCAAGTATTACTTGCAAGAATTCATTCCCTGCCAGTGACTTGAAACATTCAGTTTACACTGATTAATTGTTTTCATTATGTGGAAAAAACTTGTGGAACTAATGATAATTCTAATTTTTGCATTTCAATGCTTTGAAATGACAATAGCGTGATAAAGATGAGTCTCATTACTTTGTACATTTTATGCAAGCCATAGAATATGTACATAGCAGAATTATGAGAAAAAAAATAAAGTTACCCCCTATGCAAAACATTTGCTTTGGTCCATTTATGTATGTTTGAGTTTATTTATAAGCCAGTTGTGCTAAATGAAGAGAGAGGTAGCTTAATATAGTCAGAAGTGTAAACCCATATTCAACTCAGAACAAACTGATGAAAAAATACATATTTCAAAAATAAATGTTACTGATTCATTTTTCTCTAATGATTATGGATCTGCAAGTTAAAAAAAAAAAAAAAAAAAAAAAAAAAAAAGGCCTGGAGGAGCTGAATACTTCCCTTTCAGTAAATTTGAGTCTATATCCTTCTATGCATATCTGTGTAGCTTTGAAAAGTAACAGGTCTGATCCTATTCAGTAGTGGCTAAAGTCACTAGACAAAACTTGTTTATGTAGGCACTTACTGCTTTGAGCATGTAACTAAACTGGAATAAAATGTGAATAGAAATGGAATATATAGAGTTGCAATCAGATATTCAACTCAAAAATCTGATGATGTCTCTTTACTGGACTTTCTTTTTATCCGTATCTTTAGCAGAGAAAAACATGCTTCACAATCACACTTTATTCATGTCATCACTTTTTGGCAGTACACACACATTGAACAATTATTTTCAAGGATGAAGTACAGGAGTAGTACAGTAAAATTTCATCAAAAATCTCTGATGAACACCTTGAAACCTCACTAAGAATTGCAACCACTGCCATCAAACCAGACTGGTACATTAGTTTCACAAAAACAAGGTCAAATATCCCACTGACCACTATTGCAGATTGTTACAAGCACGGTATATAGGTTCCTGCTCATCACTGGTGAAAATGCATAGCTAATGGTGCTAGCTATGTTGAAAGAAGTATCTTGTAGCTGAGAATTTGATCTATCAACTAGTGTTATTGTAGTCTTTGTATCTGTTATTTATGAAAATAAATAGGAGGCATTAATGTTGGAGCAACCTATGTATATGAGACCCAAGACAATTTCTGTTCACTAAGTGTGACTCAGGGAAACCAAAGAGTTGGACACTCATTCTCTAAACTATTCCGAAGTGTAGATTAAACGTATCAAGCAGATTCAATATTTGCTTACCACTTAGTTTCATGATGATCTGCTTCTCTAATCACAGCAGGTTTCTGTCTGCAGGGCTGACAGCAATGTCAACACACTTGCAGTGGGCTAGGTTTAGCTAACAGCATGATGCCCACCCAGAGAAAACATCACATAAAGATAGGAACAGCACATACCAGCTACAGAGGCTGGCAGATGAGGCTCTACCTTGGGAGAATTACCGTAATTTATCACCAGTTAGCATAGATTTGGGTAGTGAGAAACAAAAAGATAACCACTGTCCCTTCCCCTTTCTCAGGTTCAGCATCACTCCTTTGCCCGCAGCATATCTATCTGAGCCTCAAGCTGTACAGGGCAGATAGGAGGTTAATAGTAAGTACACAGTAGTTCCTTTCTGTCGCTCCTTCTTTCTTACATTTTTTCCCTCTCCAACATGGGCTCTCCACAGGCCACAGATCCATCAGGAGTATCCATCTGTTCCAGCATGGGCTGCACCACAGTCTGCTGAGGAATACCTGCTCAGTGCCTGCAGCACTTGCCCTTTCTGACCTTGGTGTACGAGCTGCTGTTTCTAAATCTTCTTTTGTTCTCTTCTCCTCTATTCCTGCCTGGCATTTTTTACCCCTTCTTAAATACATTTTTGGAAAGGCATCACTGTTCCGGAATCAGGGCCCAGCCATGCCAGGCTACTGGAGGCATTTGGAAGAATTTGTGTCCAGTATGTATGGGGCAGCCCGGTCTCTTTTTACAGAAGCCTTTCAGCTCATGCTGTCAGTACTCGGACACCCACAGTCAATACCATGCTGAAATGGAATATACACAACCAAATTCAGTATCTTTCCCTTCCTTTTTGTGAAACAATGAGAAATCATTCTCTTTTATAACCTCAGCAAACTTCAATCTGTTTTGAGCACTTCTATTTCAACATTCAACAGCCACTACCAGCAAAGATTAATTCTGCTTAATTCTGTTGTTTTAATGTTTGACTTCCAGTCCTCATTTCTGAATCTATTTTAACTGATAGTAAATAAAACTATTTTTCCCCAAATCAAATCTGTTTTACCTGCTGTAGTCTTAAATAGATGAAATCAAGGCACAAAACACACTGGTAGTTGATTGTAAGATCCAGAACTTATTCAGAATGAACGTTGAGGTAGATTATGGATTATGGTAATGTGAACAGTTTAACCTGATCCACAGAATGAGAGAATTGTAATACCGTGGATCAGTAGCAAGTTATCCAGAGACAAAGCTAGGATTCTTACATTAATGAGCTCTGATTCCAGAAACTTAAGGTATTATCAGAACACTACTCCACACAATGAATTCCTACACAGAAAACAAACAAACAAAGCAGGAAATAGAAAGATCTTGTAAATAAAACTTCATTTGAACCACAGTTATCCTTTAAAAGCAGAACCTCTTCCTTAGATATCTCTTCCTTAACAATACCTTTTGGTGAAATCTTGGCATAATCTACTTAAAGCTGATCATACTACAGGATCTCTTTTCTTTTATCCTTGCAGATTCTTTTCCCTTTATCATAGAAAGTTTCCCATACTGAGGATATGCAATAATTTCCAAAAATTGAACTATTTCTGCATGCAGAGGAGATCCCACAGTGGGGTTGCTTACCTTTCTCACAGTACACTTTTTAGTGGAAGATACCCATAACAATCTCAGAAAGGCACGAAGAATACAGAGATGATGACCTAGAAAGTAAAAAAAAAAAAAAAACTAGAATGTAGAAAAGATCTTCACCATGACAGCACATAGGCAAGGCTCTACAATGACTTTTTAGGAAGTTTCTGAGCATAGAACTCATTAGAAGATAGAATTAAAAATTTAAAAAAATTATTAAAAAAAAAAAAAAACAGTGGAAAAGCCAAAGAAAACTTCAGCAAAGGCCCTGTTAGGAAGTTCAAGAAGGCTGTCTACTGGAACAGAAAAAAGTTGAAATGCCACAATCTGCTACAAATGCAATAATTACTAAAAACTTCATCAATATGAACAAAATGTTGAAGCACAAGACAGCAAGAATGAGATTATTGTCCTTATCAGAACAAAAACTATTTAAATGGCAAATGTAGTCCGTTTATTCAAATACACACACAATCAAGACAAGAACAGACACAGCAAGCTGATCATGTCTATTTATTGCCCATGTACTCCTTAAAGGAGGAACATGTTGATCTTTGTTTTGATTGTCTAATTAAAATTCATTTTGCCTTTAGCTCTTCTTGAAGCTCTGTTTGTTGTTGTTGTTGTTGTTGTTTGTTTTGTTTTGTTTTTTTGTTGTTTTTTAACTCATGACTAGGCTTTCTCACAATTTCTAAAGGATAGAGGGTAGGAATGAGAAACTGTTCCCTTGTCATTTGTGCATTTGCTCCACTGTACATGGAACTTCTCTGTCTGATTCTTTCAGTGATACACCTCTTACTTTTACCAAAAATAATATGAATTATATTCAGCAATTAAAACACACTTAAAATTATCACAATTCATTCTTGTACATATACCTTAAAATATCCTTTGCTTTAAGGAATAACTAATTTTTAACACTATATGTTATTAAAATAAATACTTAAATTCATTGCAATTATAAAATGTCCAGGGTTATTTGTTGTTTGTTTATTAGCTGGCAATAATTTGCTTCAATATTTCATAATAAATTTTCACTTAAATATTTATTCAAATTAATGCACAATTTCACATTTAGAGATATTATTCTTTCAATATGAATGTAGTCTCAAATGTCAGACATATTTTTTTGATTGACCTTCACAGAATTTTTTTTTCTTATTTTGCATTCTTACTCTATTACTAGTTACTGAGTTTGATGAAAGTGACTGTGGAAGTTTGTGGCCTACTCTATAAAGGAAACAGGATGGTCTGAGATAAAAAAATCTCTGAATCTATGAACGGAAATTTCAACATGAACTGTCAGAGGCCAAATTTGTATATGAGATACACAATCACCATCACCCTGTCAATGAAAGCGCTCATAGTTTGATTGCTTTTTTAAAACAGTTTGATGAAAGAGTGAAATAACTAAAATTATTTAAAAATCATTAAACTCACTAATGCATGTGAGGTAAATAGTAGATTTATTAAACTGAATGTAATATGTAAAGAAAGCACAGTAAGCAATTTCTCCCCCCTACTGGTGTAAATTTAATTTAACATTTTTCAATGAAGAAGGAAAGCTGTACTTCTTCAGCTTTTATCCCATTTTCTCCATTGTCTGGCTAATCTTATTTCAAACTGTAACTCTAGCTATTGAAAGGAGATGGCTAATTAAGAGACAGCTGTGCTTCTCATTTACTAATTAGTGTCCCCCTTACACCAAGTAGAAACATTAGGCATGCTCCACTGTATCAGACAAAGAAAGGACATTGCTAGCAAGTCATCTTCTGTGATGGATCTTCAACTGCATTTCCTTCCCTTCCAGAGGTTTGCTAAACAGCCTGAAGAAATCTTTAACATTACCTTTTAGTAGCTCTTGGTAGGCAGCAAAGTCTAACACATTTTGGGGCTTTGGTGAAAGTGTAAGCTATCTTGCTGTGAGATACTGACTGGTTTGTGCATGTATTGTTAGTATTAACTGATCTTTTGTTATCAACAGCAATTTGGAGTTCTCCATAAATTTTAGTTATGTTTGTATTGAGATTTCAGACAAATATGTCAGCAATAATCTAGTAGTAAAGAGATGTATAGGAAGTATGTTGGATTTTTTAAAGTTATTTTTTTTAGTACTTGGGAAATTTCGTAGTCTGTACTGGATGCATGCTGGTATTAAAATTCTGAACCAAACCAGAAAGTTTTTGAAGCGCAGTTCATGAGAACAAATGAAAATCCATCAATATGTTCCTCTCCTTACTGCTGGCTGTAGACTGTGCTTATGCCTTAATTACATAACTACAGTAATACTGCAGTAATATAATCAAACTGTATACCTTGCTAGTACGTGTCCGGATAAGTAAGATCAGTTAAAAGCTTATTCCAAAGTAAATCTGGAAGAGCCACAGAAAAGATTGCTTTGAGAATCTGACATTTCACTTGGTTATAGCCCACAGAAATGTGTTAATTTTTTGTCAATTTTTGATGAAAAAATATTTTACAAAATGCAGACATGGATCACACCTTTTAGCAAATGAAGTGTTCCACAAAATATCACTCTAATTTTGGAGAAATACTGATAATTTGAAGAGTTGTCAACTCGAGCAGAATACTAAGCATGTAAACCTTGTGCCCTCATCATTTCTGGATTACCTGGATACCATTCAGTTTTTGGTACAGTCCAACCAGTGCACCATCAGAGAGCTCTATCTTATTGCATTTTATAGTATCCATAGATAAGATGAATACATTCATTTCAGAGTATATTTGTGTGGGTTTTTTAATTCACTTATTTATACTATACAACAAACAGAGCGTGGCTGCTATATCTTCTCCTCCTCTCTGATCCTAACAGAACCATTCTGCTTAAAACGATGTACATAACTTTGAAATGTGAATGGAAGAAACCATCAAAGGGGGTGTCATTCCTCATTCCTACGCAAACTGGGTAGGGGAATTAGAGCAAAAAATGTGACTGATGATGTATGACTTTTCTTCTTTCCTGAACAGACTATTTCTTATCAACACAGAAGTAATTTTTATACAACATGGAGTATACAAAATGTTCTGCAAATTAAACAGTTTGTATTTGCTTGCAGACTATGTTCATTTTTGAGAGCATCTGGTATCACCGAGTATCACAGAATCACAAAATATCTGAAGTTGGAAGGCACATCTGGAGACCATGTAGTCTAACCTCATAGAGCAGGATCATCAAGAGCAGATTGCTCAGGTGCGTCCAGTTGGGTTCTGAGTATTACCAACTCTCTGAGACACTAAAATTTCTCTGGGCAGCCTCTTTCAGAGTTTTACTCCCAAAGTTAAAAAAAAAAAAAGTGTTTTCCATGCTTAACTGGAATTTCTCATATTTCAGTTTGTACCCATTGCCTTTTGTCCTTTCAATGACTACCAATGGCATAGACTTTTTTATCAGTCTCTGATTACTTAGAATCCAAACAACATTTAAGCATAATGCAAAGAATGAAAATACAAGTTCTCCATTTTCTCTTTTATTCCAGGCTGAAACATTTAACCTCATTTCACATAATCAAGTAGTGACAAATGAGTAAGTAATCCTGGATACTACAGTAAATGATTTTTTTTAAATCCTGAGCTACTTTAGTCTGATAATACTTGATCCGCTATACAATAATCAATCCTATAATTTTATATCAGTCACTGTATATGGCATCCTAAATGCCTTAAAATATCACTTGTATTATTTTAAGAATACAAAAGAACCATTGTGAGAAATCAATCATCTTTCAAAGGGCATTATATTTGTATATCAATTAAAAACTGTTGCCAAATACAGTCTATTTCTTCTAAATTATAAGAAATTTAGATGACAAATAAGAAAAAATTGAGGGATTTGTACTTTTGTTTTCCTACAATGACATAAAGTAGTTGAAGCTTCACAAGTTTTATGGCATTACAGGAAAATTGAATAAAAATTGAATTTGTTGCATAGACCATAAGATTTACTGCAGGAGATGGTCTTAAAAGCTATTGGAGAATAGCCCTTGATATAACAGTATTCAGCTTTGTTTTTCAAAGGATAAATGTCATGCGATGGAAAGACACAATGGCTGACGTTGATCAAAAGCAATCTTTCATCTGATACTTGTGGAAATCAGAGCAAAACAGCTTCTATTTTTAAGGTCTTTAAAAGACTTGTGCTTTCTTTTAACCTAACTTCAACACTCAATGGTATTTTAATAGAACTTTTAAAATCAAGACTTTGTGGGGTTTTTTTGCAATTTTTTTTTTCTTCCTTACTTTCCCTAGTAAGGTAATTTGAAGTATTTTCACGAGAGTAAATCACCATCCCTGAAAAATGAGATACTTTACTCCACCTCATTTGTGTAAACAGAAAGTGATTGAACAGGAGCAGGGAGAGAGATTTCTGAGTTTAGTGCTGCTTTGAAATTGTTTGTACTCCGTTGCCTTACGTAGCTGAGATATGTACAGGCAAAAGGTAACAATGCAGGCTGTTCAGGCTAGATAGACTAACTGTCATAACATGCAGTGGCAAAGCATAAGATCTTGCTCTTCTCTAAAGGCTGTCACCCCAATCAACTGTTTATTTTGCAAGTGCTCTGAAGTTGATTTACTTGCAGAAAAGTTTCTCAAGGCAATTATACCTATCATCACCACACTGTCTAGACCTTATCAGTGCAAAATTAGAAAAATAAGGAATTAGAAAAGTATGCCTTTATAAGAAGGCTACATACTATATAGAAAGTATGTAGCAATATTGTTCATTTAGAGTATAAATATCTTTACAATTTTCAGAGAGATGATTAACCTTAGAACAGTAGTCGAACAAAATACAGGTAACACTTACATCCCTACTAAATACACTCTACTGAAACTAAATTTTATTTCTTAAGTCTTGTCAGCCTGGAGTAGATCTCTGATGAGATTTGAAAGTGGAATTTCAGTATATAAAAGGGAGGTAAAAGAAAGATGGGGACAGGGTAACGGTTTCAAACTACAAGAGGGATGTAAGTTTTCTACACCAGGGGCAGTAAAGTACTATAACAGGTTGCCCAGAAATGTGGTGGATGCCTGGAGACATTCAAAATCGGGTTGGATGGGGCTCTGAACAACTTGATCTAGCTGTAGCCCTGTTCATTGCAGGGGAGTTGGACTACATGACCTGTAGAGGGCCCTTCCAATTTAAACAATTCTATGATTCTATTTGCCAGTAATTAATTTCTAATACAGACAGATGTGTTTAAGAATATATTTATTTTGTTCCACTGCCATAGTAATTCTGAGACTCTATGCATCAATGCTTGCAAAATTCATTGAGATACTTAGCTGAAATGATGACTTCACTATAGAAATATGTTATCTGTTCTTATTCTGATACAATGAAAGTAGAAGAATAAAGTAATCCAATAATGAAACAAAAAGTATTTGATAATGTCTTTACTGTAAAATTTTGGGTGTGTTTTGGTTTTTTATTTAGTTATTTTTTCACAGTAGTTGGAATTTAAGTGTGCAGTGAACTAATTTTCCTGAGTTTACTTAGCAGGATTTCTGTTCACAGCCATATACCGTAGTTTTCATTAAAAGGATAATGACAAAAGTCATATGCTATCTTGAGCTATAAATTTTGCGTATAATAGAGTGGTGCAAATCCCATTACTCAAGCAACATCTGCCCTTGGTCCCTTAATCAAAATCTCCCATATCATTCTCTTCCTGTAAATCTTCAAAGCACAACAGCTTGTGACTGCTCCAGGGGGGAACAGTATTTCCCTCAGGCAGCCAAGATAATTTGAGGCCTCTTCATAATCAATTAATTGCCAAATGTCTTCTGTTTAACTGTATCTATCCCACCTGAATCAAAAATTTACATCGGAGTTCTCAAGCAGTAAGAGGTCACCAAAGAGAAAAGACAGGATAGAAAATCCAAAAATCAAAATGGGATTTACTTGCAAAATGATAAACCACATAATTTTCCAGAGGAATTAGTTGGTGCTGTACAACAAACATTCGAAATGTTAGCTAGCAGCAGACAAGTACCTGGAGGAAGGAGAACTTGCAGCACCTCATTAACTGGCAGATTCATATGAATAACTGCCAACAAAGGAGATAACCAGGAGTTAAAGCACACAAACATATCCTTTTGTATGCACAATGCCTGCAAGAGTCTTTTATGAGTGACAGGTGATGCTAAAAAATACTAAAAATACTGTCTTTGTTTGTTATTTCTGTTTTAATGGAATATCAATATAGAGCTAAGTGTTAAAAAAAAATCAGTGGGGAGACACTTTTAATTAAATAATGCGTTTAGGATTTTTATACATATACACAAAATAAGTTTCATTAGGAATAAGATCATAGTCTAAGCATTCAGTTTCATAAGTTTATATCTGCCTTATCATGTAGCAAGGCTACAAATATGTGTAATTTTAACATATATTTCTTCAAATACTTGTTCAGTCTAATCTAACTAGCATGAGTATTAATAAAAATGAATGTGTGGCTTCTGAATGTGTATGCTAAAAATTATGTTAAAACATTGCATAAACTATGATACATACAAGGCTGACTAACACATAATGAAGACAGTACTACTGTATCCACAATGCTTTCATGCTGCACTTTGAATAGTCACGTATTTATGGAGAAGACCCCACTCTAAGTTCTGCTAGCACTGAGGAACTAGCCAGTGTTATAGTGTAGTTTGGGCTTGTATATCTAAGTATAAACTGTGCTATGGGTGATTTTCTCCCATTTTGAAAAAAAAAAAAAAAAAATCACAAGGGTGATTTGCATATCCAGAAAAGGTTATGCAAAACAGTTGCAGTATTTATATTCTTGGAAATATTCAAAACTTGACTGAATATGACCCCTGAGAAGCCCATCTATCTTGACTCAGCTTTTATCAAGATGTTGGATTAGATGTGCCCCAGGAGTCCCTTCCAACTCAAGTGATTCTATCACTCTCTAAGAAGCTTGAAGCATATTCAAATCAATTAATCCTTTTCTGTATTTGTTACCTGCTACATTCATGTCAATTTCTCATTTAATTAAGGAAAGTGAAAATTGGTACTTGCTACAAAACGCCCAAGAAAATTCACCCTTTTTTTCACTATAAATTGCATGGATTCTAAAAACAGCTTAACACTCTTTACAGCGTTATGTTAAATTTTTTTCTAGGATGGCTTGATCAAACTGCGACAAAGATGTCACATTTGATTCCTCATTTGTGTCCATGTATTAACATTGTTAATAACAATATGCAATAGCATTGGAAACTCCTGTTGCTTAGCCTACTCTGCTACTAAATAGATTTTAGTTTAGTTTCTACCTCTCTGTATGAGGAACACCAACAGCATACTGTGGAAAGCACTGCAAAGACATGCAAGCTTGTTCCAAAGAGTCTGATTTATTCACTGTTACGTGTATACTAACCTAGACATCTGTGGAGGAGTAACCCCATGTTATAGGGACTACTGAGCTGGGAAACAGCTTTGCAGGAGAGGACCTGGGAGTCCTGGTGGACATCAAGGCGAGCATGGGTCAGCAATATACCCTTGCAAGAAAGAAGGCTAAGGGTATCCTGGCTACATTAAGAGGAGGCTGAGGATGGTAATCTTGTTATTTTCTTAGCATTTGTGAGCCAGAGACCTGGATTAACTTTGGGCTGCCCACAAGATAGACACAGACATACTGGAGAAAGTCCTGCGATGGGTCACAAAAATGATTAGGAGCCAGGAATATCCATTCTGTGAAAAAAGGCTGAGAGCTAGACTGCTCAGAAGGACAGGAGGTAGCTTGGGGAGAGTAGTTGGCTTACAGATGAAGGGAGAGTGTAAAGAAGATGGAACCAGGCTTTTTTCAATAGTATCCAGAGAAAGGACTGTATTTTGTTTACATGGTAAGGTTCTGATAGTAGGGGGGACACATGAGTGGTATCTGTGAGCAGAGCCCAGCACTATTCCCTGTCAAATCAGAGCCAGTTCCCGTTGTTCCAAAAGGAACGGGCTGCAGAACTGAGCCATGAGGGAGGGTGGGTGCTTCTGAAACAGCAGATTTAAGGAAAAACTCCTGTACAAGAGTAGCTGGATGAGAAGAGTAAGAAAAATTGAGAGAAACTTTGAAAAAACCTTAGAGGGAGAAATGGCCATAGATTTCAGGCAAGTGTTTATTAGAAATTAGAATCTGTTGTCTGGCATATAACTTGCTGGCCTAAACTTTCTGGAACCACTTGGAACTTGGTGAATTTGGTACAGTTCACTTAGTTCCATGACCCACTGAAGTAAAGCGATCACAATTCTCTTCAACTATGTTTGTCATGATGCTCATATTTTGGTTTGAAGTTTTGTTTGTAAAATATAAAATCTAAATTCTGCTTTGTCTGCCTTGTCAACACACCATTTTGGAGCAAAAAAAATTTAGCCCAGTCCATAATATCAGAAATCAGAACTCTGTTTTACATAACGTCTTCTAAGATAATGCAGTGTTCTTTACACACTTGTCATAGACCTGGTCTACTCATATCCTGCCTGCAGTGTCACTCTTTTACCCATTTTCACATTCTCCAGTTTCAAACCATCTTGGAATTATGCCAGTAACCACCTATTCTGAGTGCTACTTTTTCCAAGAATTCATCAAAATGTATATTGTGAGATGTCAAACCGAATCAAACTGAACCGTGTAGATTTTGCAATTGAATTTGTTTTGACTTGTACCTCTACTAATTCCTCTAACAGAGTATAGCACACTTCTGACTGAGTGCGTGGGTAAGCATGCAAATGTAATTATAGCTATTCAACTGTAAATTCTTTCATCTTCATCACTTATCTTCAATTTTTTTTTTTTATTTCTACTCTCAATCTGCAGTGCTTTACATACAGTTTCTTGTAAAAAGAAATATCCCTCATATTCTTGTTTCTAGATGTACTCTATCATCATAGCATAACAAGATCCAAAAGCTCAAATACTGATCTATTCCTCTATTCTTCTTAACAATACACACTTTACCAAGTTGAGCTGGCTCTAATTTCCAAAGGCATTTAATAATCTCTGGCAATCAAATGAAGTTATCCGTAATATCATAGTTATTTTGATGCATAGCACAGAAGAATTATTTCTTTTTTCTTTTTTAATGAAATTGTATTGAAAATTTTGAAAAAATAAAACATAACAAGAATGGCTATGTAATACATACACTGCAAAAGATTTGACCTGTATTTACTGAAAAGTGATGCAAGAATTCCACAAAATGCTGGATCTACTGCTCTGGTTGACACTTGTGCACTGTACTACACTTCAGCTTCTTTCCTTCTGAAAAGCCATAGAGAAGAACAATGCAGGGATCGTTTTTACCTGAGTATTTGTATTTATTTTCCACAAATAACACTTAAAGATCCTTGGAAGTCAACTTTTTTCAGTTAATGTTCTCTGAAAAATCAGAAGCATGATGCATGCGTGCACTAGACTTAAGCACAAGAATAACTCATAAATGTTATTTTCAGCTCTATTATTACTACTTAGAACTACATGCAACTTCAGTGTACTGCTACTACAGATGGTGTACTTTGGCTTCAGAAGTACCATGCAATAAAACTTTAGCATGATATATAGATTAAAAAGAACAACTCAATCTTTAATGTGAGAACTAAGTAATGTAACAGTGAATCCACGGTGACTATTCAGAATGAATTTCAAGAAAAAGAGCAGTTGAGACGCTTAATAAAAACCTGTGAAGCATTCAGATTGAATAACATAAGCAGAATGCTGCAATATAAATCTTCTTAATTTACATCTAGGGCTTCATTATGCATATTTTATAGCACTCCACAGAACTTTAATTTACAGATTTTTGGAACTTTACCAACCCCAAAAGAAGTGCTAAACATGCCTGTTGGAACATTTAACCAAAGTAAGTCACTAGAGATTTCCTTAATGAGTGCAGAATTATCATTTATTTGCATTCTTAGTAGATTTAAAGCAGTAAGGCCTATTAACAAGATAATGGTAAATGCTATTTGAATGTTAGTCTTCAGCAAACTATTCACTAAAATGAATAACTCAATGTACAAATTTCATAGTATGTAACTAAATTCAGCAAGCATTTGCTCCGCTCATTTAAATAGGTAATTTGACTCAAAATAGCTAGTTACTGAACAATAAGCAGTTGAACAGACTCAGTCAAATTACTTCAATAAAAACTGTTGTCCTTGTCAACTTTGTCTGATAATTTTCCTAAATACTGAGCAGCATATACAAAAAGAAATAGAAACTTGATATTATAAGCTCAATATAGAACTAAGAAAATTTTGCTGGTGAAAGCAAAGCCTTGAGAAAAGAAGACTGAGAGGGACCTGATCCAGGTCTATAAATATCTAAGGTGTGGAGGGCAGAGTGGCGAGGCCAGACTCTTCTCTGCAGTGTGTGGAGACAGGACAGGGGGAAACAGCCAGAAACTGCAGCATAGGAAGTTTCACACAAAAGTGCAAAAACTTCTTTACGGTGAGGGTGACGGAGCTCTGGAACAGGCTGCCCAGGGAGGTTGTGGAGTCTCCTTCTCTGGAGATATTCAAGACCCGCCTGGACACCTACTTGTGTGACCTGGTGTAGGGAACCTGCTTTGGCTGGGGGGTTGGACTCGATGGTCTCTGAAGGTCCCTTCCAACCCCTACGATTCCGTGATTCTGTGAAAGCACAATGCGTGCATTTTAATTAGTTTCACAAACCTGTTCATTTAAAAAAAAATGCAGACTAACTGTGCATTACACTACAGATTGGAAATGCTTGGTCTTCATTTCAGCTCTGGAAGCTATAGTGATTTTTAAGGGCCCAGAAAAAGGACAAATTTGATTTAAGGACACAAATGTGACATCTGTTGATTGGACAAGAGTTACTTCTATGACAGTATGCAATTCTAGTACCCTTCTTAGGGAAATAAACAACCATCCCAATCATGCATGCATTGGAGTGACTAGCGTGTCTCATGCCACAGATGGCTGCACAACTGATTTCCATTATGAGCTGCGGAATGCATTTACCATAGCAAAAGAGCAGTTGCCTAATAAACTACTAAAATTAGATTGAACTGGACAGCATTATATTATACGCGAAATTATCCTGATCCCTGGACCTCACCAAAAGTTAACTTTGACAAACTTCCTCTCTCCAAAACATAATTGCTTATAATTTAACCATTTAATGAAGTTTAATGCATTTTTTTTAAATTCCCTTTATCAGAATAAGTTTTGAATAAATGGAAATGGGAGACACAGACTGTACAGCAGTCCCGTCCCAGCACGCTCCACAACAACCCTGAGACAAAAAATGCAGTTTGTTGGTTTGCACCTTTTTGTTATATTTTATTTGATTTTGTTACATTTTTCAGGAAAAAATTTTTGCAACATTGAAATACTTGGTTCTCAAACTCTTTACAGAACAAATACCCATGATAAAGTTATGAAATCAAGAAAATATAGGAGTTTGGTGCTTTTTTCTACAAGGCTTCCAATTAGGCAACCAAGATTGCACAGACTCATTCATTAATAGTGTTGCACTAATTCAGGAAGCATGTCTTCAGCTATCCCACTACACTATAACTTCATTGGCACAAATTGATTTTATTCTCCACACTAGGTTTAGTCCTCAGGATTTTAGTCCAGATTGAGTTACTGTTTAGAAGACATCACACCTCTTTTCCTATTTATACACCAAAGGCACTTTTAAATCTTGGAAGGAAAATGTAAGCATCTATGTCTCAGTCTTAGACTGCGGCTGGGACAAAGCAAGCAGCTGGTTATCAGACTGGTAAAGGCACAACAAAGTATATTTGCCATTCAGGTACACTGAAACACTGCACTAAATATACAGGTCCCATGCCAACATTTAAACTATTAAATTCCCAAACAGGACACTTTTTTTTAAATTATGAATGTGACTGCATCATTCTTGTAACCAAATCTGAACACCTAAAAACTACAAAGGGTGATGCAATAAGATTTACTAGCTAATTTTGAAATATTTGGCTTTTGACATGATTTAATTTTAGTTGAAAATAACTTTTTTTCGTCAATGTAGACTAATTTGAAAGCAGTAATCCTTAGAGCTTCTATTATGACACACTCTACTGGACCACGCTGTGAAAATATGCTGTGTAGAGGTTATAATTTACATAAACATATAGATAGCTTTTCGAAAAAAAACAAGCATTAGACTAGATTGGCTACATTAGATAGTGAACATTTAGAATTTCTTTTCAGACTATATGTAAACAGTGGGGAATTTATGAAATATTTATACTGTGTATAATGAGTGACCTCTAAAACTGCTGATTACCATTTTGCTGCTCAATAACCCTATTAACGTCTTGAAAGACAAATGCTGAAATATGATCACATGCTGAAAGCTTCAGGACACATTTAGTTATAGGGTTTGCATATTGATATGATGTTTAAGTCAAAGCACAGAATATTAAAATTGGAGAAATGTACTGAACTCCCACTACCGTAAACTGGAACTAGCATATACAATCTAGAAGTAAGCAAGGACATGGCATATAAAAAAATAAAACAAATGAAAATAAACACTCATTAAAAAGTGCACCTTTGTTTGCTTGTCTGTAACTGCAATCGTTATAAACAGAGTTTTTAAATTGTGACAAAGAGAAATAAGAGAATGTATGAAGATACAGACAGTCCTGTGAGGTCTAAATTCTTTCCAGCAATGTGCTGATGCCAAAATTCTATTCCAGCAAATATTTTTCATTTTAAAAAAATTGACAGACATGCCAAGATCTTGGCTAACAAATCATTATGAGATACAATATCAGTTATACTTTTTTTTAAAAATTTTCTCTGTCCCAAGAAATATAAGCAATCCAGCTCATCTTGTATACATGTAGGAAATATACAATTGTAGACTAATACAAAAAAACAGGGATTATTTAAATTTTAAGCAAAATAAAAAAAAAAAAAACTCACCAAGATCTACTGGTGGTATCATGATTGCTTTTAGCACAGATCAGAAAAAAATTCTGTCAAGAAAAATAGTTCAGAATAAAAGAAAAGATTTTAAGGCTTATAATATTAGCAGAATATCTGGTAACATGGATGGGGATTGCAATTCTCTTGATACCTGTTTCATATGTGTGTGTGTGTGCGAGAGAGAGAGAGAAAGAGTATGCATGTAAATTTACTGTTGATCTACTTACAAAATTTTTACTGCTTTGTCACTTATGACTGCACTTCTTTACTGGATCAATGGATTGAACATTTTTCAGCTTTATACTAAATTCATGATATTAGCTTAGTGTTTTATATTTCTCTACAAAGCAATTATTGTTTTTCCTTCTTGCTAGCTATGCTTTTGGAAGCCAAGGCATTCCACTATAATAAGGGTTTAGGTGAGTTCCTTACATGAAGGTGCTTGTCAAAGTCTTTTGTAACATGCACCTTCAGGCTTATCTTACACTGTCAGAGGCAGCAGCGGGCAGCAAGATTTACTCATCATTAAAAATAAGAATGCTACTGCTTTATTTTAATCTGTCATTTTATAAGCAGCAACAATTCTGTCAATAGAGGACTTCCAAGCCATGCACAGCCATCAAATAATTCCAAGCTATCAATAACTACTATGTTAATGCTGCTATAGATGGATTCAAACATACACTAGTAGGTCCCTGAATCAACATTAATAACTTCTGCAGCCTACCAAACTTGTTACTAGTCTGATAAAATTTTAATTACCCAACATCATTCACACACTATGGCAGTGTTTCTGCTCTTAGTGGCTCTATTAAGGTTACTGAAGAGAGCTATGATATGAGATCCACAGGAATGCTAATAGTTGCACAGATTTTTCAAGACAATTTTTAACCAAATGAAAGATTTGCCATTAGTTCAGAAGGATCCATCTATGAGGTGCATTTATTGACATAATGGCTGATATGTCCTTCAGGTAAAATCAGTCTTATGCAGGAGACTAGCAGAAAATATAAATTACTAACTTATTATTCTGAGTAGAATATCATCCTTCATATAAGGATGCATTACACAACACAGAGTTTCTTGAACTCAATATTTTGCTTAAGAAATACAGGTCCAATGACCCTGAAAGACACTGTTTTTTTCTACTGCTATTGAAAAGCATATTTTAATATGAAATTAACTTTAAAAAAAAAGTTATGTTTCGCAAAGTCTCAATTTTAAGTCAGCAGTGGTAGCGTGTTGAAAGCTTTCTAATTCTACCTTAGCTGTGACTCTGTGACAGTACTGACTGCTAATAGCATTTGTCATCCATGTAAAAGCTAAGACAACTAGAAATTTCTATAATATCTTGTAGAATCTCTCCTTTCCAGAAGGCAATACTGATTTGGTTTATGAAATAATGTCTGATTGGGTTTTTTTTTTGTTTGTTGTTGTTGTTGTTGTTGTTTTGTTTGTTTGTTTTAAACACAGCATTTTCCATACATAAGTATATATGTAAGTGGATATACATAAATATAAAGACTCAATATACATATATATGTAAATATAATATAGAAAATAGAAAGATGAATGGATAGATAGATAATGTTTCAGTACTAGAAATTAGTTTTACTTTTTTTTATTACCATGATAAGTAACTGTGTTATAGGCCACAGAAATATTACATTAAATATCTTTTTGCAGTTCATAAATAACACATTTCTCTCTGTGAAATAATAATAATAATTAAAAAAAAACACCAAAGATCGGTATCTGGAATTACCTAATAAACTTCAACAGCTTTTTAAAATTATTATTATTTTTTAGATCTTTTCTGTTTTTATTGATTGTTCTGAATTTTCTTAGGAGAAAATTCCTATTTAAAAGATTTCTAATTTGTTTTTCTTTCCCCCAGGAATATTATTTGCACCATTTCTATGGGACAGTAATTATTAAATATTAATATATTTATATTCATATATTTACATATATATATATTAAATATTCAACTATTACCTTAAAAGTCTGCACTAAAATTATCTTAATGTAGTAAATTAATGTTGAATTTGGTGGTAAACAAGGCCCTAAACATTCTCTTAAAGATACCCACAGCTCTGACAATATCAGACCCTAACAGATTCATAGAATGGCTTGGGTTGGAAGGATCCTTAAAATCATTTATTTCCAACCCACCTGTCCTGGCCAGGACTGCTGCCTACTAGCTAGATCAGCCTACCAAAGGCCCCATCCAATCTGGCCTTGAATGCAGAGATGAAGCACCCACACCTTCTCTAGGCATACAGTTTCGGTGCTTCATTACTCCTTGAGTGAAAAGTTTCCTCCTAATATCTAATCTAAACCTCCTTTCTTTTATATAGGTCTTTATAAGTAACAGCTCTTATTTATTTCCATAGAAATTACAGTAGATACAAAGAGCACAATACTCTGCTATCTGATAGAGCAAATGTTCAGGTACAAAACGCAGTCACTACCACTGGCTATGCAGTTCCACCAAACAGCGCATACTGAGTTTGTAAAAATCTGCACCAACAGAGGTGACCCATAGTTTCACAGCTGCTCACTGTGCTCACATACACCTATTAGCCTCCATAAACATTCATCAAGTCTAGATAGATGTCAGTGGGTACCATTTTTTCTGCATAGAGGAATTGAATGACACACCTTTGCTTCACACACATCAGATACTATATAATATGTCCAGTACCCTCAACCTTTCTTCAAAGAAGAGATGCTCCAGCCCTCTAATAATCTTCATAGGCATTCTCTGGACCCACTCTAGCAACTCCACATTTTTCTTGTGCTGGTGAGCTCAGGTCAGAACACAGTATTCTAGATAGAGCTTCACAAGGACAAAATAGAGGGGGACAGTAACCTCCTTTAACATGGTGGCCTTTCTTTTGATGCAGCTAAAGATACTGTTGACCTTCTGGGCTGCATACTGCTGGCTCACGTCAAGATTTTCAACCACTGGAACCCCTTTCATCCTCCTCCCTAGGCCTGCTCTCAATAAATTCTTTTACCAGTTTGCAAACCTTGCACTTGGCCTTATCAAACATTATTTAAGCTCATATTGGCCAATATTTCAAGCTTGTTCAGGTCTCATTAGATGATGAACTTTTCTTCTATCATGTATCACAACACTCAGCTAGGTGCCTCTGATAAAGATGTTGGGACTGATGGTCTTTAACACAAACTCCTGGGGGACACTACTCAATGAGATATGAATTTATGAATCAAGACTGGACCTGGGAATCTTTTAATCTGTCACATACTCAGATATTTTTAACTGATAATTTACACAAAAGTCCATAAGTGTATGCACATCCTTGGATGCCACAGATATTTTGGTGAGGCATAAAACTTTGCTGCATTATTCATCTGTTTCTTATGGTAATTATACAAGCCTACAACATTATGGAGTACATGAGCAGATTTAATCTCTCTCTCCATAACACAAAGTTTGCATGGGATATCAACTTAAGAAAGTAAGATTTCCAAGAGTAGTAAAGATCTTAAACCTGTTATTCCTACATTCTAAAATGGTATTTGGAAATCCTGTATTGATGGCTAGAAATAATTTCTGAATGTAAAGACATAACTACTTCTTGACATTAAACTGTTTGCATTTTAAGATGAACTGACATGAACAGTAGTGAGAAATAGTAAGCATGGATTTATGTAATAATTAAGTTTTCCAGCCATGGATATGAAATTCTTGCAATTCTTCAAGATTCTACAATTCAGAAATGTCTATTTAAAGACCTCTGGCCTTTAATTAATAATTAATTATAATTAATAATCAAAATTGCAGCAGTAGACCTTAAAAAAAAACCTGATTGTCAACCACAAAATTTTCCAGTTACCCAGCTCAATCTGGGGTGCAAAACTTGTGAGGCTGCACTCCAAAGTCACATCATATCAGATTACTGTGGTCCCATGTATACACAGCTACCATTCTTTTGAATCATAATTAGCTTGATGTTCTTAACTCTGTCCTTGTTTTATGGGAGATAATTGTATGACTCACAATTTAGAACTGTAAGCTCTCATGGATATTTCTTTAATGGATAGTGTGTAATGGCATTTATTTTGACAATGGTGAAAGAGTGAAGACCTGTCTTCATTATCCATAGCAATCTCTAGAACCATTTTTTCCATTATTGGAACACTCAAAAAAACAAAGAAGAGAATATTATTACCAAGTTTGATTTTAACCAATGTGTCAGGGACCTCACTGTTTGAAGTTATATAAACTTTATTTCTTGTTAATGTGGTTCTGACACAACACAGCCACATTGTTTTTTTTTACTGCCATTGTTTTCTTTCTTTCTTTTTTTTTTTCTTAAGGTGAACTTATTTTATTTCAGTTGAATTGTGGGAGTCCTTAAAAAACTTTATTCTGATAAAAATTATCCCATTTTCATTTTCTATATTTTGTAATAGTTCTAATTTTGAGGCGATACTCACCCTGTTTCTGTTCCACAGAAAAACTAATTTCCTTATAGTGGGATGCAGCTGTAAAGATGCATGAAGGAAAAGGATCTCAAGGTTAGCTGACAGCCAACTAAGCATGAGCTAGCAGTGGGCTCAGCTAACCAAGAAGGCCAATGGCATCCTGGCTTGCATCAGAAATAGTGTAGACAACAGAACTATGAATGTGATCATCATTCTGTACTCAGAACTGCTGAGGCCACACCTTGAGTGCTGTGTTCACTGCAAGAAAGACACTGAAGCTCTAGAGTGTGTCCAAAGTAGGACAACAAAGATAGTGAAGAGTCAGGAACACAAGACTTCTGAGGAGCAGCTGAGGGAACTGAGATTGTTCCATGTGGAAAAGAAGAGGCTTAGGGGTATACCTTATCACTCTCTACAGCTATCTGAAAGGAGATTCTAGGAAGGCTTGGGGGGCAGGCTCTTCTCCCAGGTAAGTAACAACAGGACAAGAGGTAACAGCTTTGAGTTGTGCCAGCGGAAGTTTACATTGGATATTAGGAAAAATTTCTTCTCAGAAAGAGTAGTAAGGTATTGGAATAGGCTGCCCACAGAAGTGATGGAGTGACTGCCCCTGGAGATGTTCAAGAAAAGGGTAGATGTGGCGCTGAGAGACAGTGATGGTTTAGTTGAGCATGGTGTTGATGGGTTAATGGGTGGGCTAGATGATTTTAATAGTCTTTCCGAACCTTAATTATTCTATGATCTGGCCAACTTTACCAATTTCTTAGGGCAAAGCAAAGATACTATCCAAGCTTTTTTCTTTAAGGTTTCTGGAAAAAAAAAAAAAAAAAAAAAGAGCAATGAAGTCTTTCTAATGCTACTGATACGAGGATAGTAAATTCCCATTCATGCACTCTACTTCTATGATTCTATGACAATAGTATCCTAATTTTTCCCTATTCAGTATTAATATATAAGCTTGCAAGTGGTGGAAGCACTAAGACAAGAATCTGATAATCTTTCAGGATTCAGAGGACGCAGCTTTACTAAAAATATCCTCATTCAGCTCTCTATATCTGATATTATTCCCATCTTCACATTAAAAACTATAATTAATTTTAATATATTTAAATATGCTACTATTATAATATGCATGTGTTACAACTGGTAACCTGAATACACAACTGTTACTCACCAACTCCCTCATTAAAATACTCCAGAGGCACTCAATGCTAGTAGAAGTTCTCTTAAATACAAATAAAGGGAGTACTTTACACAGCATTGTCAGCAGTGCTGATGCAGGAGATTACTGTAGAGACAAATAATACCAATGGGTTTACAAAGAAAACTCCTGCACAAAAAGTCCATAAATGCATACTAAAATAATTAGCTACAAATGTACTCTCTAATATTCTAGTGCAAGAGTTAAGAGAAAAGGGGAATAGCCCACAAAATGTGTTTAAGCTCCCTTGTTCATTCAAAACAATAAATAGTGCCAACACTTAGCACTATTGGGTTATAAACTGGATGGATTACCAATCTGACCTACCAGGGCATTTTACACTTTTTCATTCTAATGCACAATCTCTTCAGATTTCTCTCTATTGTAAGCACTTTTCCCCCAGAATCTACATATAATTTCTGTGTCCCATTCATAGGCTGGAGTCACCTCTTTTTATTCCCCTTTTAGTACAGTTGAATTTGTTACCAGACTGTTCACTGTTAACTTACAGTGATACCGAGGTCAGGCTTTTGTTATGGATAATATGAGGGAACTCACTACATTAGATTACTTGATCTAATCTACATTAGATTACTTGATTTGATGCAGTTATCAGTGAAAAGGCTATTGCTTAAAACTGCATAGCCCACAAAAGAAGTCACAACTGAATCCAGAAACTGGGTTTCTCTGCATTATGCCACAAATGGCTAATTTCCCATGACCCTACTTTCTGTAAATGAAAGCGTAAAGCCTTCAATCCTAGCTAGAAGGGAGGACTGACTTAAATATTTTTGTCAGAATATAGGGAACGCTGTTTAAACCGGATCATAGCATCACAAGATAATTCAAATTAAAAGGAGCCTCAGGAAGCCTTCTGCTCGAGGTATGCTGAGCTATGAGATCAGATCAGGTTGCTCAAGGCTTGATGTAGTCCTGTCCTAAAAGCCTCAAAGGACAAAGATGGAAAAAACTGCACTTGAAAAAATCTGTTCCACTGCTTGTCCTCATGAGAAGAAAGGTTTTCCTTGTATCCAGATTGCCTCTCTCTTGTTAACATTTATGTCTGTTGACTCCTATCCTCTGTCATAGGTTCCAGGCCTTGTTCAGCCTGGTTCCGTGACTAAATGGGACAGGGTAGAGACCCACAGATCCATACCGTGAAATTAAGGGGAAGGGGGAAAGAGGAAAGGTAGGGAGATGGGCCTAAAAACAAAACAACAGCAACGAGGTAAGGGAGAAAACTAAGTTGCAGAATATGATAACAGAACATGAGATAACACAATATCATAGAATATAATTGGAATTGAAACTAATAAATCAAATAAAACGACAGTGTCCAAAACTGAAGGCCTTACTCTAGTTCTGAAAATGAGACGACTACTTTCCTAGTACAGTACAGGATGCTCTCAACCTGCTGTTCAGCCCAGTTTGGCAGTTACCAACACCTCCAGGGCATCCTCAGCAGAGCTACTCCCCAATTTGCACCACTATAGGGGGCTCTTGCTTCTCAGAATAGGGCCTGGCATTTGTCATTGTCATCCTTGCTGGATTTCATAAGGTCCCTAGTATCCCATTCCTTCAGCCTGTCTAGGTCCCTCTGGATCATGGTCCCACACTCAAGAATATCACCAATTCATCCTCCTTTTGACATACATACACACACACACACACACACACAGGAGTGCCATCTCTAAACCTGATGAAAGCACAGTCCATTCACCTTCTCCAGATGAGTGATAAAGATGACAAATAGGACAAGTCCCAAGATAGTCCCTAGAGTGCTCTGTTTGTTACATGCCTCTAGCTAGACTATGACATATTAACCTATTAAATACTACTCCCTGAGGATGATCATCCGGATAGATTTTTAATGTAGTTTTATACTCGTATTTAAAAAGTTCTAGCTTTGAAATAAAAATATTGTGACAATTCTGTTCAAATCCTCGTTAAAGCTGAGGTTAATGACATCCGCTGCTCTCCTATCATACACAAGTCTATCATTTCATTACAGAAAGCAATTGTGCTGGTCAGGCATGATTTGCCCTCAGTAAATCCTTGCTGACTGTTCCAAATCACTTTCTTCTCCTTCATGTGCCCAGAAACATGTTCCAGGAGGACTCACTCCATGATTTTCCCAGCTGTATCAGCAAAATCAGGACATCTGGTCATTTCAACCTAATTCCACTTTCAAATTAAGCTCATCGTACAGGTCATAATAAAGTGAAGCCAAACACTCACCTTCAAACAATAGCATCTGTCTCACTGATGAAAGCAGGATGATTTCAGCAAGTTGGAGTGTGTATACCTAAGCATGTAAGTGCTAATTAAAGTTACCTTAAATAACAAAGAAGTATTCTTTGAAACCAAATTCAATGACTGAGAAAGGAGCATGAACACTGGGGAAAAGGTACAGACATTTATCAGGAAGTGCATAAAGCATTTCTAATTTTCTGAAGTGTGGAAAGTGCCATATGTAGTTCTTTTAGATCTACAGCTTAGGTTTTATTACTGCCTACCTATAACCATTTGCTGAAAGCGTGTAATATCATAAATGTTAAAAACAGAGAAATTACATACTGTCAGGGCACAGCTAGGGTAGTCACACTGGGTACTGGGGTGGCTCTCTGTGGCCAGGTCTAGGCTACTTTAGCACATCAGGAGGTAGAGGCCAGGACCAGGAGTGGTGATGAAAACCAGGGACAGCTGAGCAGGCTGAGGCCAGGCCAGAATGTCAGTCCCAGTAGGTCTGGGCTCATACCACAGGCCATGGCCAGACACAGGCAACAGTACCATGGAACAAGTGCTGATATCTTGGCTGAAAGCAGCACCCATGGATGCTGCAAAAATGCCAGCAGTAAGGAGTACTGCAATCCATCAGTCAGAACTGCCACATGCTGATGTTTTGGGTTACTTGGCTGAAGGCAGCAACCACGTGCATGGCTCAACCCTAATTATGGTCTCCTCACAGTCAGCAGCATGATGGGGCTGCCCTTGGCTGCACTCACCCTCAGCCCTAGTAAACAAAGCCTGGTCAGGATGTGCGTTTTGACAGGAAAACTATACTGGCACTTGCAGTCTGATAAGAATTAGTGGATTTTATATGGCAGGGGAATTGCTCACATCTTCTCAATTGCTACATAACTTCAGTGTTTGTAATTAACAATCTGAGGCATCACTACCTGAACTCCACTAACATACATAGAAATGTATATGTACTTATGCTTACATTCTCCACACTGTTCACACATTTTGCAGACAGAAATTCAAGTTTATACTTTCAAAATCAAGTTTCATATTAGCATTTTAGAATGTTATTTACTGTTTGCAATGTCAAAAAAATTACTGTAGCAACTATATCAACTTCTAGCATTTTGCCCTTCCCTGTATTCTCCTTCTACAGTGGACAAAAAAGGTAATGAAGTTGCATTCATTTATCCAGGATGACTATGCAAGTTTATCTGTGTTACAGTTCAATATTATTTCCTCATAGTACTTCAAGACTGAAGCAAATCATTTATTCTTTTATAAAAAACTTATGTTCTTATTCATACATTGATGCCAGCACTAAATCACTGGTAGTCCATGAGTGCAGTGGTGGTAAGACACTATCTTTTGGTTGGAACTGCAGGACAACAAATTAACAGTTCAGGCTTATAGTTTTTATCAATGATTATCACACTTATTTTTATCTTTGATGATTTTTAACTGTAAGTTATTCCTAAATCTTCTATTAATTTAAAAAAAAAAAAAAAAAGGAACCAGCAGGAAAAGCCTACTGAAGCATTTAGATGCCCGGGTGCTAATATGAGAAAGTCAGTGTTCATTTGTGTTTCTTTGCTGTGCTCTGGGGTTTTGGTAGCAAGGCACTGGTTGGTTTATCAGCCTACATTTTCAGATGCACAATATCCAAAGATGTCAACCTGTCAGTTTCTAATGGATGAACCTAGAATATAGTAGGAAAGCCTTAGGGGAAGAAAAGACAAGAAAAGTTTTAAAGATGCTTGAAATGAAAAATTAATTTACTTGTATAAACTATTATTTTAGTAGTTTATAAAAAAATGACTTCAAATCAGAAATTGTTAGAGTGGACAGTGCATACTCTAAGATTACCCTGATTTTGAAATGCACTTCGTGAAAGCATTTCATAACTGTTCTCTTTTTACTGTATTGTTGCTTATGATTAAAAGTATCAACTTTTAAATCAATTTTCCTATTAACTTACAATATATTTATGGATGTTTACTGCTCTGAAAGATTCCACCTATTATGTGCCTGAATTTGTTTTGAGTACTAATTTCTATTGATTCTACAGCACGGAGTCCTGATTACTTCTTCATTCTTATATCTGAAACATGCATTATAGCTTGTAGACACCTCCCAATTTGCATGAAGGAAGTGATGATTTTGAAGAAAAGCACAGTCATAGAAACATAGAATCTCTCGGGTTGGAAAAGATGACCTTAATGATCATTGAGTTCAACCATAACTTAACCATATTACCCTAACTAACGATCCTCCACTAAATCATGTCCCTGAGCACCACATCCAAATGTTTTTTAAATACATCCAGGAATAGTGACACAACCACCTCCCTGGGGAACCTATTCCAGTGCTTAACAACCCTTTCTGTAAAGCGGTTTAACTGTTTTTCACGGTATCCAACTAAACTTACTCTGGCACAACTTGAGGCCATTTCCCCTCATCCTGTCACCTGTCACCAATGAGAAGAGACCAACCCCGCTCTCGCTGTAAGCACCTTTCTGATACTGGAAGAGAGCAATAAGGTCTCCCCTCACTAGACCACAATACTGCATAGTGCTGAGATTTCAGCATGGCAGTAAACTGAATCCAGCTTAGAAAAATAACTACAATGGAGACACCATCTCACATGTAAGTCTTTCTTGCTTACCATATGTCACACAGTTACACTATAATACTTGTCTGTTCTATATTTTAACAACTCATCTCTACATTTTGAAGAGTATTTAAATGAGACAGATCATACATTTCTGTTGCCTTTTTTGTTTTAACCTTCAGATGAAGTTAATAAATACGATAGTCTATCAATCTATGGGCCAATTGAGACTTTACTACATTTTCTTACAGTTGTCTTTTCCCAGTATCAAATACTTCTGTGACATATGCTGCATTCAAGTTTTACACATACTTTTACACAGACTAATAAATACCTTGAATCAATTTTCCTAGAGTTACAGTTATTGTATATCTTAAGAGCATGAAGTCTTGGTTTCAAACAGTTTATGGGGCCAGCAGTTCTAGGCAATTATCTGAAATCCCAAATTTGGCAGTGATTTAAAAATAGACATCTCCATGTAGTAATTTATGCTCCTTCTCTGTGTGCGTAACCAGACAAGAAGAGGATAACTGAAATGGGATTTCTGATGTCTCAGTAACTTAAGAGATATTTTAATAATACAAACACTTTTATCCAAAGCAATAATTTTAAACCACTTCAAAGCACTTTATAAGCACAGTAAAATAAGACGACTGAGTATTGAGAGTGTAACGGATTAGATAAAAAGAATAATTGAAGTTTCTGCTAGTGGTTTACCAAATCTTCATGAATAATAGCCAAAGATTTCAAATACGTCTAATGAATTTGGACGTCTCTATTATATATAGTAAATACATTAAAAATGCTACTGGATTTGATTTTTAAAAGAAGCATAATTAACATATTTTCCCTGACATTAGACATCTAAACTATTTAGTCACTTTGAGGAGAATCCTGTCAGTTAATAGGACACTACTTGTATAATTTCATACAGGACCATTTTACTTCTTCATGTGAAAATACGGAAAATTTATGTGCCTGCAAAAACTGGGAAAACTCTAGCACTCTATATTTTTGCGTATGTAGGAAAGCCAGTTGTACTTGAAGTTACAATTGAAATACTTGCATTTTTTGTTTGCTAGTATATATTGTGATTTATCTTATTTAGCTTAGTTGAAAACTGTGATTCATATTTTTTCCCCAAATATAACAGCATTTTGACTACAGCACCTAAATATTAGAAAGTTATGTCTTAATTTTGTATGTCTTAATGTTAGAAAAAAAAATTTTTTTAAAGAGAATGCTTTTGAAAATAAATATCATTAATGTTTGGGTGGTTTTTTTTTCCCCCCAAAAGAGAAACATTAGGATACCAATTCTGCAGTTATTTTACCATAGATCAAAATACAAAGGAAGTTGTACTTGATGATAAACTAGTAACACAAGGTCTCGTACACTGATGTACATTAGACTACTCAGACCATGCATTTTATTATTACAGCAAGGATCTTTGCTTAATTCTCTCCAAATGTGTTGTAAACCTATATAATTGCATTCAAATTGTTGATTCTGGAAGTCAATAATGATGCTTAGTCCTTACCCTGATGTAAATGTCAGGAAAAGAAAACAAAGAGGTTTTTAAATTAAGATTTCTCTTAAATACACAAAGAAGTCTTGATGTGGATTTAAGGGATTTAGGAAGACAGAGAAAGCCTGGAATCCCGATGTTAACTCCATCTATTTCACTGTTAACTATTATGATTACATTGAATATTCCTGAGTGATTCATTATATTACTAGAGGACTGCATTGGACAGTCTGCTCATTGTTAAAAAAGTCAGATGCCCATAAAATTGAACCTGAAATCTGGTAATTGTTTACAGGTTTTCCTTATTAAAACTAGAATGTTTACAAACTAGTAAGGAAAATATATTTCCACTATGTTTCCCCTCTGTATCGCATGATGGTAGGAATTTCTGGCAGTTTCAATTTTCTGGTTACCCACTTTCTCTTGACTTTTAATAAATTCCCTTATCACAGCTAAAAGTATTTGCACAACTTGCAGAATTCTTCAACACCAAAACTATCCCAGAGGCATTTCAGAATTAATTTTAATAGATTTTCTTTGCTGGAGAAATCATTCTATATTTCAACACTCACCATCAAATGACAATGCTGCACACAGATATCTTTAATATTCTGTCCAGGTACACTCCTGTAGTTACTACTGCGAAGACTCCTTGCTCTACAACTGCTCCTGCTGGGGAAAAGGTGTTGCTATAGCTGCAGGCTAATAGTAACTGCCATGGCTGATTTGATTCCATTTAGTCTGTATCTATTCAAATTCAAGAAAAAAAGAAAACTGTCTGTCTTCCCTTTACGTCTTTGGAGATAATCACTTTTCATCACCAATAACTTTTTTCTTTTTTCGTTTTTTTGGTTGAAAGATAGTAATTCAATACTTAAAATCAGACATTCACAACTAAATATGCTAATAGTAAAATGTAGTTTTGTAACTCATACTTAATGAAAAGGAAAGCACAACAGTATGTAGAGCTCTGGTCTAATTCATCCCTAAAAAGCATTTTAGGGATGCTTTATTTAGAACAATGTAGTTTTTAAAGCTGAGAGAAGGATGAAGTCAAGAGGTATGTTAACCTCAAAACACAATGTAATATTTCATTTTATTCATTCTGAATTTCTGAATTTGGCCACTGACAGAAGAAAGCAGAAGCAGAGTCTCCTGTATTAAGCCATGTCACAATCAACATGCATGTCATACAGCACTACAAATTTTCTTTCACTTCAACACCTACAATCTGCTGCGCTGAAACTAAATAGAATCACATGTTGCCTGTTTTTTTTGTTTGTTTGTTTTGTGTTTTTTTGGTCAGGACTCATGACTCAATGCAAATTACTGGTATTTTTAACCTTCAACTGTTGCACAGGGAATGTGTAGCATTACAGTGTTTACTGAACTTTCACCCTTCCTTTTCCTCCTGGTAAGAAAACTCTTCTTCATACCTCAGGAAAATAATAAATTATCATGAAGTGCAAAACAGCCAGGCGGAAAAAGCTTCATTTACCAGGAGCAAGATCACTAAGGTGAACTTTGCGCTATCACCCAGGGTTCAACTCCAAGTTCCGCTTAAAAACCACACAGACCACATCGGTCTTTGCTCCAATGAGGGAGGATTCTGAAGTTGGTTTGTGTTTTTTTCCCTTGTGTAGCTTGTTTGCTTGCAAGCTGTCAATGTAGCTCATTTATGTTCAGTTAAAATCCCAGGCTCTCTAGGAATGAAATCCTGAAAAGCTATAAAACTGTGACTCAGGTTATCTGCAGTTTGGTGCTAAAGCTCGCTGTCCACAGCACTGTTGTAGAAACCATTGATAAACACAGTATTTCTCTGGTGAAGTCAGGTAAAAGTTAAATTAAAGAAATTTCAGTTAACATGACTTCATAGCAGAATTCGGATATGGACATGTTGCAGAGACCTCCAAAATGTTGTTTTCAGACAGCTCAGCACAGAATCATGCAGAAACCCCTCTTTAACTCTTCAGGCAGTCCATTAATAATTACGATACAGCAATCCTGTCTAGCGCTAGTCCTAACTCACAAACAGCCAAACACTCTACTTGCCACTTTAGTTCCAGAACTAGCTTAAACAGAATTGGCTTAGGTCCTCAATATTATTGAAAGTCTAGGATTACAGTCTGTAAATGAAATTCCCATATTTGAAATAATTACGTTGTTTGAAATTCTCAAAACATCCTAAAAACTCGCTTCAGGGCGAGTTTCTTTTGCTTGTCTTTTTTTATATTCTCATTATTAAAGATTAAATAATGATTTCTAAATTACTTAGTTGATCCACTGTCTAGCATTTTTGTAACAGAGGGGAAAAAATGTTCTTAAACAACATTTATATAACACCTCGTCAAAAGAAATTGGAAAGAAATTTTTAAAAGTACACAAGTTTGACATGTCACAGATGTTAAGTGTAAAGGATACACTGCATGCAATTTGATAGTATCTGCAATTGCAATACAGCACTACAAAAATATTTCTTCATCAGTATAAATCATTATTCACTATTATGTGATATACTTTCAGTACTTACAGAATGATAGCTTTAACTAAATATAGCTGGTGAAAATACAAAATAATTCAAAATACCTTGAAAAATGGATTTCATCTCATAGATACTAGAATCTCAACCAAAGAACTGAAGTAGTGAAGGAGAAAACAAGAAAAGAAATTCATGCATTAGCAAGTTATAAAAGGTTTCCACTTAGAAGGGGCTACAATAAATATTTATTTGTAGGTACAAGTGTGAGAGGTAACTCATGCTCAAAACCAAAAGTATTCTGAAGGCAGAACATCATTCTTTATGTTCTAAAGTATATCAACTCCTCAAAGCCATAATAGGAATTCCAGAATTTTTTTCCTTATAAATAGAACTCAGAAGCTGAATATATTTCCATTGACTCTTATCCTCTCACATTGACTGTTGTGAAAACTGTCTTGGTGACTTCTGGGTAAACACAGAGGCTGTTCTGTCCCCAAATGCATCTCTTCCACAAGGTGAACCAGCCCAGCTCCCTCAGCCTCTGAAAGAGCAGGCATCTACTCCCTGATAAACATAGGAGCTCTCTGCTAAATTCATTACAGATTATGCACGTTTTTCTCCTACAGGGTGACCCAAAACTGGATACAGGTATCTAGATTTGGTCTTACAAGAGCTGGACACAGGAGAATAATCACTCCTAAGGACCTGCTGACCATGCTGCTATATGACAGACCTGATGACCTAGGCCTTCTTACTGGCCAGGATGCACTGCTGACCCATGCCTAGCTTGCCACCTACCAGGGCCTTCTTACCCATTTAGCACAGAGGCTCTTCCTTCCCAGGATCGGGTCTTGGCACTGTCCTAGTTAAATTCCTGAGAATGGTCCAGTCCTTCAACCTGCGTAAGTCTTCTGGATGGCAACCCTGCTCTGCTACTGTCCCCCAAGTCCCACTTGGATCCCACCTGCAAACAACAATTAGATGCTATTTAGCCCTGTGAAGTTGATCAGGTGGGTTTTTTTTTCTGTAAAATATTAAAAACATCATGAAATTAGTAGTGATTGCAAGGTTGTTAAACCTTTGTTACAAACAGAACAGTGTGCAAAACAAGAAAAGTTTTGTAACATGTGACCATAACTAAATATCAGCATTTCTTTTCCATCACAGTTCAGCTAAAACCTTCATTGTTCTGCACCTGTCTTCTACCAAAAAGGCACAGTAAACCAAAAAAAGATACCTCCTAGATAACAACTAACCATAACATACACTGGCCTGACATTCTTACACAAGTGAACTGCTAATTCATCTGAATACTTCAAGGACAGAAGGAACAGCACTACTTAATATTACACTAGTATTCAGTCTTCAAGATATATTCTCAAGATGCAAATCCAGGAGGAGAATTAAGAAGCCCTCTGACAATGTTTCAAAGCTGCAACTAAGCTGAATTTTTCAATTAAATGATTGGAGAAGAGATGACTGTGAGGGTAATATAACATCCCAGCAGGGAATGAAAGAGGTTATTCAGCTTGTCCATGTTGATCCATTCTTAGTACTCCACACCCCTGTGGAAGGTATCTTATTTTTCTCATATGACCCCTGTGATTTTGCCTGAGCAACTACATCTGACAACCTGTTTCACACATTTATCATTTTAAGCATGAAAAATGTGGTCTTGACACCTATCTTGAATATGATTATTTTTCTTTAATCTTTACTGTATTTTCTTGCTTTCCTTCTTTTTTTCTCCTTCTGAAAACAGTAAACCACATTTTATCTAAGTTATTTAAATTTCTTATCCTTTTCATTAAAACTTTTATTAGCTATTGTTTTCAATCTAATATACAGATTCTAACTTTAGATTGTCCTTTTCTTTCTGCATTTAACCATCAAGTTTATATATTTGATATTTTATTGCCTCAGTCCTCAATGAGTTTCCTTCAACATAAAAGAAGCCTAAGACTTCTAATTTCTAAAATTATTATTTCATATAAGAAAACTACAGAGATATGGATGCAAATTTTACTGCTAAAGATGAACTTAAGAACTTCATGAATTTTAGTGATGATAATTTAGTTCTGCCCAAATATATGTGGAAATGCAAAGAGCCCTTTTTCTGATTTGTATGCCTGTGTAATTTAAACACATTCAGTGCATATAACAATGTTTATGAAAAAAACCTGATTGAATAGCTCTGTTTCTTTTTGGCTTCAAATCTGTAACTGTTGTCCTAATTCACCTCCTTTTTCCAGAACAAGTTTCAAATTTATGTTCCTGACTCTTTTAAAAACTCTGTCCTGAGTGGCCACTGGAATTGTCTCTACCTATTTCAGTTTAGTTTCTTTATACACACGTATGCCTTTTCAAACAACTAATCAGCATGTAAATTTACTGTAGACTGGGAAGCATTGTAAACTTTTCCTTCATTGTAGCAAAGAGAAAAGAAAAAGACAACAAAGTTCCTCTGAGGTCTGTTTTCCTACTATACCGCTTTCAAGATAGTGTCCTACATACTAGAATGAGAGGAAGAAGCATAGTTTAACTTTCAGTAAAATGTATGTCTGGATTTTCTACATTCACATAACACGACATCTGAATGTCAAAAAAGTGGCTGTGGTGCAGAATCTCTTAGTGCTGGATAGTTGCCCTTGAACATGTTTCTAAAATACTAAAGAATGTATTGCAACCATCCATGGGAATTACTGAAGCAGAGGATAAAAAACAGTAAACAGTGGAATTCAGATGTCTTGGAAAACCTGTTATCTGAATGTATGCACCGTTGATCACTGCCTATTAGAATTATGTTTCCTAATATTCATAAAATGTTTTAATTATATTTCTGCTGCTTATAGCGTAATATTTGTTGTGATGTCATAGAATCATAGGTTTAGGTTGGAAGAAACCTCAATATCACCAGGCTCCAAACCTCACCAGCACGAGAAGGGACACTGTCCACTTAACCAAGGATGGAGCACCCAGTTTGTCTGGGCAACCTGTCAGTGTGTCACCACCCTAAGTAAAGAATATCTACATGATATCTAATCTAAAACCTAATCTCTTTTATTTGAAAGCTATTACATCTTGTCCTGTCACTACATGTCCTTGTAAAAAGTGTCTCTCTAGTTTTCCAATATCCCTTTAGGTATTAGAAGACTGCAAAGAGATCTCCTGGAGCCTTCTCTTTTCCAGGCTGAACAACTGCAGCTCTCTCAGCCTGTTGTCATAGAAGTGCTCCAGCCATCTGACCATCTTCATGTTCCTCCTCTGGACTTTCTTTAACAGGTCTATGTCCTTCTTATGCTGAGGGCCTCCAAACTGAACACTCAAAGCACGTTATCATAAGAGCAACTGCCAAGACTACTCAAGATAGATAGTTGCTTATCAACTTCATCTACCAGTTCCCTCAAAACCCACGTATACATCTCATCAGGCCCCATGTTTACTTTCAGTGTTCTTCAGGTGGTCTCAAACAATCTTCTCCTGCAGTGGTTGGCTCTTCATTCTTGCAGTCCCTGCCTTTGCCTTCTGTCACTTAGGCAATTTGGCTAGAGCACTTGACAGTGGAGACTGAGGCAAAGAAGTCACTGAGTACATTTTTTCTCAATATCCTTGGTAACAAGATCTCCTGTTTCCTACCAGAAAGGGCTCACATTTTGACAATAAAAGCAAGACTAGTTAATGTACCTGTAGAAGTCTTGTTGCCCAGAATAGGGATCAGATTTACTTCTGTCAGGGGATTAGGTTTCCAAATCAGATCCCTGGCTTCTCAGACAGCACCTCTATTCTTAACAGGTTATTTGTCCTTGTTTTCACCCACTGAAGGCCTCCTTTTTGTATTTGAGTTTGTCCAGGAGCTTTTTGATCATCCTTGCAGGCTTCCTGTCATCTTTGTCCAACTTTCCCTTTGCTGGACTGCATGTAACAGGTCACTAACATAAGGAATTACACCTACTCCATGTCTTCCCTATCTGTCTCTTTCCATTCTATCACTCCAATCATGAGAATCTCCACAATGTCAATAAGAGCCCATTTATCTGTTTGCTTGATAAATTTTTGAGTTGACACTTGACGAATTTGCCTCATCTTAATAGCTGAACTTCTAATTCCTTTGTGTTGTATCACATATATAAGATCATTCAAAGATGTTTGCACTTTGAAGTTATTAGAACATAGCACTTACTGCTTTCATAGTTTATCTGTCTGACTAACATCAAGTAGAACTTTGGGAGTAACTGGACTAATTAAGAAGTTTGACCCTCTTGACTTGTTAGTACACACTTATTAGTGAAGTGAGTTACACTGTCTTCAGCCTATCAGGTTAAATTTCAAGTTCCAGAACAAGGAATGAACGTTCAGTTTTTCCAATTTTAAAATTCTCCTCAAGCCTCAGAAGAAGCACTTTTAAGTTTTAACTTGGGAAAACATTAGAAAACCTTTTGAAGCAGAGAAAATCCTCTTCCTTCTATTTTTCCAAGGACTGACTCATGTTGAAAAAAACTTCAAATTTACCCCCATGGACTTACAGAGAAAAGAATAAAACTCTTTTCTTTTTTTTTAAACCTTCCACTGTCTACTGTTTTTTATCCTCTGCTTCAGTAATTCCCATGGATGGTTACAATACATTCTTTAATATTTTAGAAACATTTTCAAGGGCAACTATCCAGCTCTAAGAGATTCTGCACCATAGCCACTTTTCTGACAGGTTGGCTAGTTAGGTTAAGGGTCTTCTTATTTACATTTGCTCTTGAGCTTTAGTACCTCAGATATTCTGCTTCCACAGCTAGCGTCACTAAATCTAATGCACAGGACATTCCAGAAGTTTTTTCACTTAGATTCTCGTTTATCTCACAAAAATTCCATTTGAAAATGATCTTTTTGAGAATATATACTGAACAATAAAAACATAAGATTTGAATAATATTTTGTGGTTAACTCTAAAAGCAAAGTCACAACAGAGTTCCATCTAATGAAATTAACTGCACTCCATCTAACTTTTTCATGTTTTCCTTATTCACTTATTTTTTCATTCATTAAAATAACTGTAACACACTTTTTAAAGGAAAAAATATTAAATTAGAATGTGAATAAACTTCTAAGAAGTAATTTTAGTACAGTGTCATCAGCTGAAATTAATCCTCAAAGATCAGATACTTTAAATATTCACATCATGTAACAATCAATTCCTAGTTAGCTAGGAAAGGTTGAATCTACAACAAAATAGAGAATTACAAAATCTGTTGGTTAAAAAAAAAAAAAAAAGCAGGGGGACTCATTAAAAACTGGACCTAGAATTCAAGATGCCTTTTCTCTCTATCACCAGTCTGACCAAAGGCTTGCTTTACATACTGTGGGGGAACTTTAAGAAGTAAAGAAGTATAGCTGATCACTTTCAGAAGTTGCAGTAAGACAAAATTAATCTAGCTCATTTACCACAAGGAAAGATAATACACTTGTAGTAATCAGAAAAGACTTTCTAGAGATCTAAAATCTTGCTACATGCTCTCCCATTGCCTTAA
Source organism: Chrysolophus pictus (assembly GCA_037305975.1). NCBI lineage: Eukaryota > Metazoa > Chordata > Aves > Galliformes > Phasianidae > Chrysolophus > Chrysolophus pictus. The sequence goes on from CM074579.1 coordinate 20,625,725, forward strand.
TTTAGGAATATGCTCATCATCATTTAAGGTAGAGTAAATAAAGTCTACGGTACAACGGTATGACCCCGCCTCTAATCTTCAAAAGTACATTTCCTTAGAGGATGATTTGAAAATGTTTATCAGTAGTTCATCCACGTCATCAATAGTATTCTAAGATTGGTTCTTGTCCTGTCAAATCAGTTTTTTTCTCTTGCTAGATTCACAGGAAAAAAAATGCTTCACTACCACCAATGCAAATTAATATCAGACGTGTCTCTTGATGTGTTACTAGAAAAGGAGGTTCCAGACAACACAGCATTAACATGAATAATCACCTAGTCAAAGTCACTGTGAAGCTGACCTGTCATATGCAAATTTGATACAGAAGCTTTTGGTACAAAAGATGCCATTTTTCTAATCTTTACAGTGTCTCAAAGGATTACATGGATATTTTCAGTCAAAAACAGAGTTCATCATTGTACCAGATATGCTGATAGAAGGACGTAGTATTTCAGTCAGTCCCGGTTGCCCGCAAAGATCAACCCTACAATTTTCTAGACTGGTAGAACTCTGTCCTGATTCGGCAGACTTTTTCATTTTTCTGTGCACCCTTTTTTCATTATTTTTTAGCATCCCTTTTCTAAGTTCTCCTTACCTCTATGTTTGCACCCTTGCAATGCAAATGCATTGCATGGCTTTCAATGCATGCAATGGCTTTCTCTGAGATTTAGCATTCAAGGTTTCACAGTTTCTTGGGTATGAGACTGAACAATGGCTTTCTGCTGACTTTCATCAGTTTACACAATAGTAAGTGATAAAATCCATCTAATATGAATCATTAAACAGAACTGAGAGTAACAGCAGATACTGTTGTCCTCTAAGTTCAAAAGTCTCTTACAAAACGTGAAAGCTCAAATCATACCCTGACATAGCAACTCATGCTAGCAAGACTTGTTTCTTGTCTCAATATTATCTTTGCTTTCTTGTTTCCTGATACCTATACAACAGAAGTGTTGTTGTTCTGTTGACGACGACGGTGACCATGGTGATGATGGCCCCTTTTCAATGCTTTCAAAGTGGTCGAGTCAGCTGTCTTTGGAGTGACAGCTCAAATCCAAAGTGGTAGAGTCAGCTCTCCTTGGAGTGGCAGTTTCTGGCTCTGGGATCTCAGCAGAAATTCTTTTGTTCCCACCTTCCGGGCCTCACCAGCAGATAAGAGGGAGCAGGGATGCCCATCTGCATCCTGTTTTTCACAGGACACGATGGTATCATTCCCCAGTTTTCCTATTCCAGGCTGGAGCTATTTAGTCACAGGCCAAATCTTCCACCAGTAAACACTCCTGAGCACTCTCTTCTGGAGGTAAGCAACTCTGGAGGAAGGGGCTTTCAAATGTTCCCAGAGGGATGTCAATTGTCACACGGTAGCACCCATCACTTGCCTCCTCAACAAATCAATCAGAGTCTTATAACAAGAAATACCTCAGGAAGCAAGCTTTGAGCCAAAAAACAAAGAAGGATTCTCACACCTGGAGATACTTAAAAGCCTCCTAGCCAGTCTTGGATAATCTGCTCTAAGAGCCCCCCCCCTTCAGAAGGGAAGTTGGAACAGATGATCTCTAGAGGTCCCTTCCAATCTCAACCATTCTGCAATCCTGTGATTTTGTGAAAATACACTTGCAAAAAAACATGCAATTCTTCCAGTTATGCTGATGAAATATGTAGCTACAGGTTCAAAAAAAAAAAAAGATCAGAAGGACCACTGATCCTCTGATTTTGTACGTGAGTAGCAAAGGACCGTCAAATGACTTCCTGACTTTCAACAGATGTGGATTATATCTACACTGCTAATATGATGTCATTCACTGTCTAGAATTGTAGGATTCCCAAAATCAGTGGAAGTACAACAAGCTGAGAATTTCTCATAAAAAATGAATTTTTAAGATACGAAGTTTAGTACAGAAGTCCGTATGCCAGGAATTAATTTGAAATAGATACTTTTCTAACATGACAGAATGAAACATTTTGGATTTTATGTAATTGTAAACACTTCATTAAAATTTGTACTTTTGTACAAAAGGAAAAATCCACTGATAGCAATGAGCTTGTGTGCAAATTGCCTATTCTTTCTACTTTAGCAAACAATCAATTGTAATACGAGGTGTACTAACGTATATGCAGTGCTTTCTGCTAGGAAGCAACAAAGTGTTGAAAAAGGCTACTCAGTTTAACAGTGCAGGTTTTGTTATGAGAGACCCTTTTCCAGTACACACTTGTCTTGTACTCATGACATTATACTGTGAATTCGGAAAAAAGAAATTCCAAATCTATCACCTAAACATGTTTATATCAGATTCACTGATACATAACCTATCTACTGATAATCAGTGGAGATTATCCAATAGTGGATGCTTTCTGTTGACTAAAACTTTTAGACATAATTGTCTACAGTTCAAGTACAGACACATCAGGTAAGACATGTTACCATCACAGTACTCAGGATCTATTATTACTCTCCTTTACTAACCTTTACTAGTTTATACTCTGAATATGTTTTGGAAAGTTTGATTTTGCTTCCTTTCAAAAACAAAAAAAATTGAAAACACTAAAGTTAATTTAGCACAAGAAAATACTTCTTCACAGGTCTCTTCTGGAGCCTGCCACTCAACAGTGAGATGAATTGCTGACTTTCTTGTCAGCAGACATATAGCTTGGAAATAACAGCTCTAGCAGCTGCTCCTTTCTTAATCTGGTCCACTCTCCAACTTCGGTAACTCTGTCAGTTCACAAGTAGAACATTACAAAATTTTTGGTATAGCCATTAATTTGTCACTTGTAGCAATAATCTACAAAAGTATGTGATTTAAATATTTCCTTTACAATGAAATGTCCTTAATTTAAATAACATTAGATGAAATGCCTATTTGAAATGATTATTGTAATTCTCCTTAAGCAGTTCAGGTTGGATTAAGACTGTCAGTCTCGCATCTCATATACATCATGTACCTGTAAAACTTAACCCCCACTTAAAGATATTGATTTGAGTGCATTAATATTGATTATATTTGATTTTAAAATGTCAACACAAGTAATAGGTTTTGACAAGTATTGATAAACATAATGGATATTCTCCCTAAACTCCCAGTTTCCAGCACCTCAGAAAGATAAAGTCTTTACCTTAATTTTCACGAACAAGAATACATTCTTTTTGCTTTCACGTTCTGAAACTTTCTTGAAATTCCACTTACTGTACAAGAATGTAAACAATAATATGGACTCATTAGAATGACACTCTCTTCTTTCACAGTGGTTGTTCTCAACATGAATTTAATTGGCTGAATGACAGAAGCAACAAACACTAGAATTATAAGATATACAAAAAGTGAAGGCAGAAAATTTCAACTGATATGACAGACAAACAACAGAGCTAAAATTTGTTTTACTGTTGTAAAAATAGGCATTTTTGCCACTCATGGCATACTTGTCAAGGCTTCTAATGAAATAGTCTGGTACTTAATCAGAAGTAAATACATAGGGGAAAATACGCAGGGGGGGTGGGGAGGGGAGAAGTGGACGATATGTAGAAATGCATTAATTCTTCTGTAAACCAAAAAATGTTCCATTTCAAGAAAAGATGTAATGTATCCTCTAAAAGAGATTTTTCTTCATATTGATTTCATGTAAAGTGCAATATGAATGCATATGCCTGTGAGGAAAGATAGGATCTACATAAGAGTCTGATGAATAGAATTGTAGTGCAATCTATGGAGGACTTAAGCATTGTGTTAGCCTCCAATACATGTATTCTTTGTCCTTAGACAATCAGACTCCACATTTGCCTGACAGACTTGAAATACTAGACAGAATCTCAAAACCAAGCACAGTGTTTCCACTTACATCACTGGCCCTCCAGTCCACAGATGGTGTTCCCACAGTTGCTGTCATACACACGTGAGCTAGAAGGACTGCACAATGCAATCAGGAGAGCTCTTTTGTTCTTTAATTGTCAATACCTCCAGGTGGAGGCTGGTAACGAGCGGCATCCCCCAGGGGTCTGTCTTGGGACCAGTCCTCTTTAACATCTTTATCAATGACATCGATGATGGAATCGAGTACACCCTCAGCAAATTTGCTGATGACACCAAGCTGAGTGGTGCGGTCGATGCAGTTGAAGGAAGGGATGCCATTCAGAGGGACCTCAAGAGGCTAGAAAGGTGGGCCCGGGTGAACCTGATGAGGTTCAACACGGCAAAGTGCTAAGTTTTGCATCTGGGCCGGAGGAATCCCAGGCATCCATACAGACTGGAAGGAGCGGTCCTTGAGAGCAGCCCTGTGGAGAAGGACTTGGGGGTCTTGATAGATGAAAAACTTAATATGAGCCAGCAGTGTGCCCTTGTGGCTCGGAAGGCAAATGGTATCCTGGGCTCCATCAAAAGAAGGGTGGCCAGCAGAGACAAGGAGGTGATTGTCCCCCTCTACTCTGCTCTAGTGAGGTCCCATCTGGAATACTCCCCATCAGGCTGCCCAGAGAGGTTGTGGATGCCCCGTCCCTGGAGGTGTTCAAGGCCAGATTAGATGGGGCCCTGGGCAGCCTGGTCTAGCATTAGGTGGGAAGGTTGGTGGCCCTGCATGTGGCAGGGGGGTTGGAGATTCATGATCCTTGAGGTCCTTTCCAACCCTGGCTATTCTGTGATTCTGAGGTAGTGAAGATGCATAATGTTATAAAGTCTCAGATATGTGAGACCTTGACAACTGTCCAGGTGACTGAACTAGTCAAGTTCAAACTTGAAAACAAACTTGCTAACTCCACTCCTCAATGACACATTTGCATTGGGAAACCAGAAAGTGTTAGAAACTCAAATAAATTAATTGACCTTAGATACAGAGTATGCCAGAGATTGGTCTGGCAGTACATGACTAGCCCAGCTGTCGCCTATTTATGCCAAAAGTCTAATTTAGAAAGCAACAAATATCTAAAAAGTCCAGCCTTCCCACTGTATCCAAGGCTCTGCAGAAAGCTGTGCTAGAGGTGTAAGTGCTATGTGTAGAATCTAGCCCCCAGCCAGGACACCAGCACAGTAAGCAGCCAGAGCATATTTCGTGCTCCCTTGTGCATGGTGTTGGATGGAAGTGGACAAGAAGTGCTGAGGTTTTGGCTTGGATGAGACTACTGTTTGTCTGCCACAGACAATTTCTGTTTAGAGCAGAAATCACAATACACTCACTACTCTCATTATTCCTACTAATGAAATTACAAATTATATGCCTTTGAGAAGCATGATTCTGTCACTGCCTATGCCCTACCTAGAAGTTTTCCTGTGACAGGTAACTTTTCATATTTTTTAAGTTTTTAGTCAGATCTGTGAAATAATAAGTAAGAGTTGGAGGAAACAATCAGAGTGAGACTGGAAGTAGCTGAGCTTTTCTCTAATAAGACAGAAGGTATGAACAGCAAAGAAGATGTAAAGCTTGTGAGCCAAGAATTTTGCTTCAGGAATTGTCATTCAGCCAAGTGCAGGAGGAACTTCTATATTCACCTCAGATGCTTATTACTGCACTGTCACTAATTCACAGCTCATTATTGTCAGAATTTGCAGTGAGCTTACTTTATCAACTTAGCAAATCTCTTTTGAACAAGTTTCCACAACTACATTTTCTTGTATGCACTACATATTTGAACAATTTTATAAAAATCAATATAAATATAACTAATCCAATTGCTATATTCAGATAAGTAGTAGTCAACCCTTAAAAAAAAAAAATCAAAGGTATCTTTGGGCTGAGCTTAGCAAGATGATCTTCTCTAATTAACTGCACTTAAGATTTGCTCTTTAGGAAATTATAGCCAACTGAATATGGCCACATGCGATTAAAGAACATACAGAGAAGACATCATAAGAAAGCTGAACATTTAATTATTCCAGTCAATTAATTGGTAAAAAATCAAATGCTTGAGTTATCTATTTAAACTTTATCTGTGATTAGATACTTTAAATCAGAATATGGTTAACTAAATGCAGCGTTCCATGTCTCCATTTTCATGTAAGTCAAGCGCATGATGATTCTAAGGTCAAAAAGTCAATTTTCTATGAAGTTCATAAAGCAGGTTACTCTGGTTTACAAATTATCCACTCTATAGCATGAAGTTCTTTGGTCAAGGTTATAGGATAAAAGCATGTCTTAATATGAGGGAAATACTACTTCTCCTTCTGCTTCACACTACTGCTGATTTAATTCTATGACTGCTTTACAACCACAAAAACACTCAGTTTTTGAAGATGTTTATGTTGTTTCTGAGATATTCTATTTCTCACGTATTATGCATTCTCCCTCATCTCTATATCCCAGTAATTCTAACTATTATAAGACAGGTCATATTTAATAATTGTTTGGAGAAATTAATCCAACATCTGTATCACTGATTTTTAATAGCCAAAAGATCAGCCAAAAACTGCATTCCATTTTTAAGCACTATAAAAAATTCATAATCCTTTAAGAGCTTATACTGCTTTTATATATTTTACATGCTCTTTCTTACATCACACTGTGGTCACCCAAATTCTATCACAGTTTTACTTAGACCCTAACAGCATTTTTATTTTACCTTTTTTTCCCCCCAATTATATTCCACATTTAATAGTATTTTTCACTATTTTGTTTAATGCTAACACTTGTTCACTTTTTTTAATTTTGCTTTTTATTATACATACTTATTTAGACTACATGTATAATGTCTATGCAATTAAGTATTTACTATAACAAATTATGTTTATAATAAAATGATTTTTGCATGCATATTATATACATAAATATTTTTACATTACAGTTACTGTTTGTAATTACACAGTTGCAATTACTGCTTGTAATTCCAACTCTATAATTTATTTAAAATCATTTCATATCTGTAAACAGTTATTGTGACGCTTTCAAGTATTTTGTCCTCACTCCTTAATTGTCCTTGCTCCCTAATCTAGTCCTAGCTAGATTCTTAACTTCATCTGTAGGTAGTTTGATTTTATAAATTCAGCTATTTTTAACTCTTAAAAGAAAAGAGTTTTTTTTCAAACATACTCTCATCACTAAAACAGTATTCCACGTAGCTACACTTTTAAGCTACTCCTGGTACATTAATGAAAGCGTTTTTTTAAATAAGGATTAATCTCTATCACTGATCATGATAGCGATTATGCTCTGTACCAGATCTTAGTCTTTTTGTTTCATGATTTTCTCATATTCTTCAACACTTGTCTCTTCACCCTTTCAAGCAATTGTCAGCAGATGACATTCCATAGAGTTTGACATTGTGCATTTGACATACCAGATCAAAACTAGTTTTTATTCTGACTATATAGATAAATCTGAAGGGAGAATTAAATCAAATACACATAAGCTATTAAACTATTTACAGGAATAAAACTGTTGAAGTCTGGCAAATTCTAGTTGTTATGGTTACCAGACCTTCCTTTGAAGTGCTTTAATATTGAAGCTAAAACAAAATAAAGTGTAAATATAGATTAATGTGGAATAAGGCTCCCATTCTTTAAACTGCCAGTGAATGACCTCAGTATGTATTAACTTCAAAGTACAATAAATGTATACGACACTAATACAAAAAAGGGTCCTGAGTTATTTATATGATAGATATGCTTCATTTCTCACTATCCTTCATTTACTTATATAAAGGCAGACTTAATTTTTTAAAATAGAAACATCAGTTAAAACTGACCCTGTATGGCAGCTAGTTCCCATAACTACTGCAGTTGCTTCTTAAAAGAAGTTATAATTTTTTGATCTTTGCTTCTCTGGCCTGGTAGTTTGAGTTTCCTATATGCCAAATCGTATTTAATTGTATTTCCTTTGCTGTTATTATATTCTCATCAAATAAGAATTTATTTGATGGGCTAGCAATTTAAGGACTTTTGGTACTTTGAATTTAGCATATTTCCTGCATTTATAATTACCAGAAATTCAGGATTAGTGATTTGGGCCTCACTATTTTGGGAAGCATTCTGTTCATCATTTTATCACTAAGCACAAGATGTCAAAAGGAATGGTTATAAGAATCGTATTTCAGAAACAAGCAAGGCATGGATATATTCAAATTCACTGAAAAGCCGCGAAGAAGAATAGGGTTTGGAATACTGACACAAGAGGGAGAGGTAGAGAGAGTTAAGGTTGTTTAGCCTTGAGAAGAGAAGGCTCAGCAGGGATATTACCAGCGTGCATAAATAACCAAAGTAGGGGCATAAGGTAAACGTAGCCAGGCTCTGCTCAGTATCAAGGGAGAAGAGATAGGGAACAAACTGAAATACAGGAAATTTTATGTTAATATAAGAAAAAAAAATAACTCCTCTACACTAACAGCTAGCTATATGGCATTGAAATGCTTTCCAGAGAGGTTGTCTCTGTTATTGGAGACACTCAAAACCTGAGTGGAAACTGCACTGGACAACCTGCTCAGGTAGCTGTGCCTGAATAAGGGATCGGACCAGGTGACATCCAACCTCTACTATTCTGTGATTCATTTACTTAAGGCTCAGATAAATTGTAACATGCACAGAAAATGACTGAATACAGAACCACAAATGGCAATAAGAATAATGAACAAATATGACTGTAACATAAAAGCAAAGCTAAACCTCCCCCATAATTGTGAAAACTAAAGCATAGCATGTCAAAGATGAATTCTGGTGCAAATAAACAATATCACTTTCTATAACATGCATTACCTAGTGTCTTTCATAGAATCTACCTAGAATCATCTGTTATCTGATATGACATGAATTTGCTTTTTCTACAAAGAATGTTTTTTATCCACATAATTAATTAGTGCATATACATATATACATAGCATTGTACATACGCAAACACACTCTGAATACCAAAATAAGCATGATAGTTCTTTAAACTAAGGAGCATAAGAATGCTTGAAAATTGTCACTACTTATTTCTTAAGGTAGGTTCCCATGTGATAATTCTCCTGTTCATTGAAACAAAACAAGAAAAAAAAGAACCAAAACAAAAAAAGCAAAAATCTTCACGTCAACTAAGCTAGGGAAGATGTATTCATTCTTACCAGCATCAGGCACCTGAGCTGTGATTGCACCAGGCCCCATCTCAGCACCCCTCACTTGTCTCTCACAACAGTCCCACCCAGCCTCCTAAGCAGTGGCTCTTCAGAACATACATTGATCCTGCCCACTGATCCTCAGAAGCAGTAAAATTAGTTCTGTTCTTTGCGATGCTTAACAAGGTATCACTAGGAACATTAACAATCACATATAGAAAAAAGTTGACTCACCCAGCTAGCAATAAGATTTCTAGCTATAGAACACTCCATCTCCTGGATGAAGGCTACTGGGAAGTTCTCCCTTTCAAGGCTAGCCCTTAAATGAGTTCAGGGAGGGGTGGGTGACGTGGTAAGCGCAAATGAATTGCTTGCACCTGTACTTACTAGGCCAGTCATAACCACCCCCTCCCCCTTTCATCAGGTGCTCAATCATCAGTTCAGGCCATGACATAACACGCAACAGTTTCCCAACACAGCCCCTGTAGCTGGTGGCTAGGATCCCAAGGGGGTGGTCCATGCTGCAGTGGCTGCCAGTAGGCCCCCCAACTTGCTCCTCTAGCTGGCACAATAGGCCAGGGGCACAGACATCCCTGGTCAGACTCCAGAACCTAGCCCCAAATCCACTTGCAATGGGCTCCCGGGAGCTTGCATTTAGTTCTTACAGCACTTCATGTATGTCAAAGACAGCAAGATTATACGGACAGACAGTATACAAAGATACAAAAATAAGGCAGGCAGTAATGATCAGGCAGACAGCTGTAGGACTGGTCCTGTTCTTGTCTGCCTGTTACCCTCTTTGTTCCTCTCCAATCTCCTTTCCCTAAAGGTTCTACGTTGTTCCACAGGTCTCTTTAAGATATGCACGTTTTTGTGTTCCTCTTGTTTTCCCTTTCTTAACAGTTATACAATCCAGGAAGTCCTCCTTACTTGATGCTGTACCTGTAGGTTAATGGTCGATCAGTTTGTCCCTAGAGACTTCAGCTGTTTACCATATATATATATATATATTTTACCCCTTTCCTACCACATTCCTGTCTGACTGTTTTCTTTGCCTTCTCCCTCTCCTTGTTAGTGCTTTTTGAAATTAAGAGGTTCTTTATCAGACAGCTATAAAGAAAACAACTGCTTTCACCTTCTACATACGTTTACACATTTAAATGCACATCACTTCTGAAAAACAGCAAGTTAAAACACTGTAAGCAACAAAGAATAATTTAAAAAGTTAATCTTTTGTGCTGCATTGTAGTCCAATGTATATCAGGGAAGTTGAAGTCCCCCATGAGAACAAGGGCTGGTGACCATGCAACTTTTGCCAGCTGTTTGTAGAATACCTCGTCTATCTTTTCCTCCTGGTTAGGCAGTCTGTAATAGACCCCCACCCAGGATGCCTTCCTTGTTAGCCCTCCCCCTAATCCTTTACCCGTAGAGACTCAACCGTATTCCCAGCCCAAGGTTCAACAACACCAAAGCACTCTCTAACACAGAGAACCATGCCACCACCCCTCCTTCCTTGCTTGTCCCTTCTGAAGAGCTTAAAGCCATCCACTGCAGCACTCTAGTTATGGGAGCAATCCCACCATGTTTCCACAATGGCAACGAAGTCATAGTTTGTCTGCTGCACAATGGTTTCCAGCTCTTCCCGTTTGTTGCCCATGCTGTGTGCATTAGTGTAGATGCACTACAGCTGAGACTCTTGCCTTACCTCCAGTCCCATCATTGTTCCCCTAGGCTCAGCTCTAATGGGCCTGGTTTTATCTTCTTCCTCCTTTATATCTAGTTTAAAGCCCTGACAACGAGCCCTACCAGCTCCTGGGCTAGGATTTGTTTCCTCCTTTGAGATAGGCAAGACCCATCTACAGCCATCAGGCAGGTGCCCCATGGTAGAAAAAGCCAAAATTCTCACATTTGCATCAGCCTCTCAGTCATGTATTTATGAGAAGGGTTTTCCCAGTCCTTTCAGTAATTTTCCCTGTCACTGAAGGGATGGAGGAAAATATAACCTGTACATCTGCTCCATCCAGTAACCACCCCAGTACCCTGAAGTCCTTTTTGATAATCCTCAGGCTTCTCTCAGAGACTTCATCACTGCCAGCCTGAATTGTCAATAAAGGATAATAGTCAGAGGGTGTAGTAGGCGCAGCGAGGAAACGGGATGTGACGGGGTCAGGCTCTCCCTATGCTCTGGCGTGTGCTTGCCAAGTATTGTCCACTGATAGGTAGATGCGCTCTACACGTATGTAGGGGCTGTGTATTTAAACGCCCACCACGCAGCAATTAACGCCATTTTGCCAGGTTTCCTGCTGAGGTTATTTGGCACTCGGCCCCGACTGGTTTAGGTCGGCTTCGCTGAGTTGCGACTCCTGGGCAGACAGAGATCGAAAGCCACTCGCTTGTGGCTGAAGTCAACAAGTGGTGACCCCGACGTGATCTGTCTGTCGGAGTGAATCGCCCGGCGTGCCCGTGCAGCGGATAAGAGCCTGTAAGGTGGTGGCAGGTCGCTCACGGAAGACACATCGCGGATAAGAGCCTGTGAGGTGGCGGCAGGTCGCGTGTGTAACTATGGACCATATCATTAAGGTACTTTTGCAGTTCTGTAAAGACTATTGTGGGAAAAATACTCCTTCACGTAAGGAGATTGCAGCGGCTTTATCGCTTTTAGAGCAGCTGGGGGAGCTGGACTCTCCCCGCCAAGTTTTGGACTCTAGCAGGTGGGACTCCCTCACCTCGGCATTATGCCAGCATGCTATGAGCAGCCAGAAAGCTGCGGAACTTAAAGCTTGGGGCCTGATATTGGGAGCCCTTAAGGCGGCCAAGGAGGAGGGCAAGATCGGAGCCGCTGGGGGTGGAGAACGGCCTTCGGGGAGCGGGTCTGTGGAGTCTTGCAGGTCGGATGGACAGACGGAGGGGGACAAGATGGCGGCGAGGACCGAAGAAGACGCAACGAAGAACAGAGAAGAAATCATGGACCCCCTGAGTGACTCAGCGGTCGCGGCGACCCCTCCTGGACCCTCTGCACCACCCCTGCCTTATCTTAATCGGCTGTTATATCCTTCTTTGGTAAAATGCAGCAACAGGGGGCGGGGTCGTCCTCGAAAGGAAAAGAGGGGAGAGGGGTAAAGTTACGGATTGGGCAAAGATAAGAGAGGAGGCGGAGGATCAGGTTTCGGCACCAGTCCAGATATAGTCTGAAACTTTCTTTGTGTGTACCTCCTGGAGTTGCATGGAGCGATATTTTTAAAATGTAAACGTGAATCCTTCTCCAGGAAGACCGCTCCGTTTTCTGAAACTTTGCTTTTTATGTGTATACCTCTCGGGGACGTTTGAATTAACTTTGATTACGTGAGTGCCTCCTCGGGAAGACCCTTTCTGCATTTTGTGATTTAAGTATCTTGTAACTTAAGTGTGAAATTTGAACCCTTTGTGTGATTCCCTCAGAGAAAGGGAAGAGTGATTGGAGCATTTGCATTTCTTTAGTGTTGTGTGCCTCCCTGGGGGGAGGTAAGGAGTTACCTGAGCTTTTTGAATACGGTAGCGGCCCCCCTGCGCGCCGGGTCCGAGGCTTCTCAGAGTCGGGTTGCTTGGGAATGCAGCGGGGCGCGGTGGCGCACGCCTGTAGTCCCAGCCAGCTACTCGGGAGGCTGAGCCCGCCGGATCGCTTGAGCCCAGGAGTTCTGGGCTGCAGTGCGCTATGCCGAGCGAGCGTCCACGCTAAGGCCGGCATCAATATGGTGAGCCCCGTTCTGTTGGTGCTGCGGCCCCGGCTGGCGGGACTCGCCTCCGCACTACCTGCGTGTCTGTGGCCGTGACGAGGGCCCGCCCCGCGCTCACCCGCTCGGCCCGGGAGCGTCTCAGCAGCGTAGCCTGGGCAGATAAGACTGGTCAGAAAGACTTTTGCCTTAGCTTGCAATCAGCAACCTCACCCTTTCGCACTTGCTTAGTAGGCATTCCACGATATAAGTTAGAGGCTTTTGCGGGATACACTACAAACCATTCTGTCTGCCGTAACGATGCTGATTTAGCCAGCCAGACGGCATGCCTGATAAGATCTTTGAATGTGTCCCTTCCATGGGATCCACAAGAGTTAGATATCTTGGGGTCGCAAAAGGTACGCAATGGGTCACATAATGGCACGTGTACTTGCGTTACTTTTGGATCAATATGCTGGCAAGAAGGTATCTTCATTGTATGTGATTTGTTTGACAGGGTGTTCGATAGATCAGAGGGGGTAGAGAAACAGTTGCAGGCCTTAATTACCCGATGGGCGGGAACGGATCCTCGATTGAAACCATATAATGAGACCTCATGGACAGTGGTCAGTCCTGCAAACACAGAGGCCTTTTCCATCCGGTCAGGTTACTGTGGGTACACTAAAAATGAAACGCGGACCTTTAGAGGATCCAATATAACTTGCATTTCAAGAGGTGGGGTCCCTCTCACTAGCAAATTTGGATATAGCTGTGCAGCAATATGGGAGTTTTATGGGTATGGGTTTTCTTTCAAAAGAGGTGCCAAGGAGGCCCTATGGAATAACAAAACAGCCAAGGCATTGCCCCCTGGGATCTTTTTAATTTGTGGAGATAGGGCTTGGCAAGGCGTCCCGCGAAACGCATTAGGAGGGCCTTGCTACTTAGGACAACTGACAATGCTTTCCCCTAATTTTACCACATGGATGCAATTCGGTTCAGATATAACAGGTCATCGTGTCAAAAGGTCAAATCCCGTTCCGGAGGACTGCAACGACGAGGTAGAATTATGGAGCACTACTGCTAGAATATTTGCCTCAGTTCTCGCTCCTGGCGTTGCAGCAGCTCAAGCTTTGAAGCAGATTGAACGCCTGGCGTGCTGGTCAGCTAAGCAGGCAAATTTGACGACATTAATCCTGAACGCCATGTTGGAGGATTCGAACAGCGTCAGGCATGCAGTTCTGCAGAACAGAGCAGCCATCGACTTCTTGCTCCTAGCTCAAGGACATGGGTGTGAAGATCTGGAAGGAATGTGTTGCTTCAATCTCAGCGACCACAGCGTATCGATTCACAAGGCGCTCAAGGCCTTGCGAGACCACACAGAGAAGATCCGAGTGGATGACGACCCCTTTGGACACTGGCTAAGAGGCTTGTTCGGCGAGTTCGGCACATGGATCGCGAAAGTTGTTAGAGTGATAGCGTTAGTGTTATTCGTGTTAATCTGCATTGTAGTAGTAGCGCCGTGTGTACTCATGTGCTTTCAGAATTGCTTATCGAGAGTGATGTATCAGCTTATGGATCAGCGTATACAGTATCATCGGGTTAAGGACCAACTATAGGGTTTGCGTTCGCGTTGTGACGGGAAATGTGAGCATAGGGAGGGGGAGATGTAGTAGGCGCAGCGAGGAAACGGGATGTGACGGGGTCAGGCTCTCCCTATGCTCTGGCGTGTGCTTGCCAAGTATTGTCCACTGATAGGTAGATGCGCTCTACACGTATGTAGGGGCTGTGTATTTAAACGCCCACCACGCAGCAATTAACGCCATTTTGCCAGGTTTCCTGCTGAGGTTATTTGGCACTCGGCCCCGACTGGTTTAGGTCGGCTTCGCTGAGTTGCGACTCCTGGGCAGACAGAGATCGAAAGCCACTCGCTTGTGGCTGAAGTCAACAAGAGGGGTGAATCAGACTAGGAATTTTTCTAGAAATATCCCTTACCCAGGCCCCAGGAAGGTAGTACACTTCCCTATGGGTAGGGTCAGGCCCTCTGTTCCTCTCAGCAGGGAATCACCTACAACAATCACCCTTCTGTCTTTCTTGATGGAGGCAAAGCTGACATGTGGAGTTGATCACTTCACCCTAGACAAGCTCAAGGGTGAATGTCCTACCACATCCTTACTGATCTCTCCCTTGAGTTCCAGAGCCTCAAATCTATTATCTGGGGAACCAAGGCAGGTCAGGACAGGGACTGCCTGGGATGCCAAGCTGGAACCTGTTTCTACCCCTCCTCTTCTCTTAAATTGCCTCCCTCTGCTTGATGATGGCTGGGGAAGGGGGTCCATCACTGTTTGGGGGAGGGTATCACCCCAGTATCTTTCTTGAAAGTTCTACTCCACCAATCTATCTCCTGCTTGCTCTCTCTGATACTCCTCAATCACTCCACCTCCTCCTTGAGCTTCACCACTGTACTGAGCAGATCATCCATCCACCTGCTCACACCTCACTCAGGTGGAATCCCTGCCATCTTCACCAGCAGCAGTAGGCTCAGGCACTCAATGCAGTCAGAGACTTGAACCACCACATTTTTAGGCAGGCACTTCATCTGAGTCACCACATTCTGTCTTGCCAGATCATCATGTCTAGTAGTGACCATGGCTAGATTTGTTGTCTGGGAGGAAGCTGATAGGTTAATTGGTATCCCTAGAGGAGACAGATTCTCTGCCCTCTCTGCTCACCTGCCCTGTTTTGCCATCCTCTTCTTAATGTTCCTGGTCACTCTGCTCCCTAGTGACAGATTTTTTGCAGAGGGGTGGGTGATCCTGTCGCTGATTCTGGCTCCACCCCCTCGACGTCAGGATGTCACTGCAACACGAGGAGCAGGTGTGCCCGGCAGCTGCTCTCTGATGGGGCTATTCCTCAACCAGCCAAGACAATTCCCTGCTTCAGTATGGAACGAGTCGAGTACCTCATAAAAAATGAAGCATTACTGACAAATTTTGTGACTTAACAAGGAAATAAAATAAAATAAAATAAATAATAAAATGTGAAGTACAATACTTTTTAAATATTTCCACATAATCTATATAGCTTGCTCAGTACTAGAGTGGAGGAAAGTTTACTCAACTAAGAGTGGGGTGAAAGCAAAATATACTATAAAACATATTTTTATAATCCCTTAAGACACTATTTTAATTAGGCAGCTATTTCTAGGATGTTACACAGTATTATTGTAGGTTATGTAATGGTGTTGAAGATCTCAGAAAAGTACTGATGATATGTCAATGACTGATAGCTTTTTAGCAATAATACCTACATTTCACCTGTGTCTATATTTTGCTAGATCAATAGTAGTAATTTCACAATTTATTAAGATTTATTAAGATCTATCCCTGAACTGAAAGAATGGGGTTAGAGGCTGTTTAGCAAAACAGAAAAGAAAAAAATGTGAAATAGCAGTAGTTTCATTACTTACAACCTCTGTATGTAAGAAAGGCAATAAACTTGATGACTGATTCTAGCCTGCCATATTTTTTTTCTAGATATACGTGACAAGTGTTTACATTTCTATTTTGCTCTTTGAATTTTCAAGGTGTTATACAAAAATTGCCCATTTAATCCTCATAAGACAAACATTAAAGTTGCAGAAAGTAAAGCTGAGTGTAAAACAACCTCCTGACTGGTGAATTAAAGATTTAATCATAATAAAAAAATGTTGTTGTTTATTCCTAGCTTCTAATTAAAATCCCTTGAGTCCTGTAGCAATCAACATGATGTGTTACGGCAGTTTTGTTTTGTTCAGTCTTTACGTTCTATAGTCTTTGGAATGAACATTGATGGTAAGGCCTCACATGGAATACTGCATCCACTTGTGGAATCCTCAGTACAGGAGAGACACAGACCTGTTGGAGCACATCCAGAGAGGAGCCACAGAAATTATCCAGGGGACCTCCCCTACAAGGACAGGCTGAAAGAGTTGGAGCTGTTCAGGCTGGAGAAGATTCCAAGGTAATCTAAAGGGGAGCTACAGGAAAGAAGGGGACAGACTTTTCAGCAAGGTATGTGGTAATAGGACAAGGGGAAATGATTTTGAGCTTCAAGAGGGTAAATTTAGGTTGGATATAAGAAAAAATGTTTTACAGTGAGGCTACTGAGGAACAGGTTGCCCAGAGAAGTGGTGAATGCTCCTACCCTTAAGGTTTTCAAGGTCAGGCTGGACCAGACTCTGAGCAACCTGATCTAGCTGTGGATGTCCCTGTTCATTGCAAGGGAGTTGGACTAGATGACATTTAAAGGTCTTTTCCAACTCTGAGGATTCTATGATTCTACAATAAAAATATAGATATATGAAAGATCAACAATGAAGTTTAAATCACTTTCAAATCAGTTTTATAATGTTCTGAAACTCAGAGATCTCTCTTCCAAGGTTTCCAGTGTTCCAAGAAATAAATAAAAAGCAGTTCAATAATTCAAAATGACATCCTGAAATTTTGAAAGTAGACAAGAACACTACCCTAAGCTTTCCACAGGTATTAGATTCTTTCTTAATGTTCCAGTGATACACATTTGACTGTCTTCAAAGTGTTCACATTTTCATTTCTCTCACAGAAATAAAATCAAATAAATCAACACACTCTTTGCCAAGTTTTAATCTAAGATCATATATAGACATCAGATTAGCATTGCTCATGTTCCAGGCCTTATTGTTATCTCTCAGTTCCCTGATTCTGCAATCACAGTGTTAATTTTAGACAGAAGTGAACTTAACGCAATAAGTCTGAGTTCTCAAACCAGGACCTAAGTTTTGTAACACCTTAACCTACCCTGCTCTTCCAATGTATGACTTTCCTGAGACTTTTGAACTTATAGTAAAAGCACAAGCCTAAGCAAAGAATCAGTAACTTTTTCCAGGGAAATAAATAGATAAGACAAAGAACTTGCAAAATAATGTCATCAGTCTGCTGTAATCCAAGACACAGACAAATCAGAAAAGATGCCCTACTCAAATCTCTGAAACATTGGACATGTGGTTGTTCCTTATAAGTTAAGAGAACTGTTACATTTTGCATGCATCTGGAAAACTTGAAGACAAAGAAAGAATTCTGCAGTTTTCCCTGCAGAGCATATTCCACTCAGTACTAAGAGGCCATAGAAGTATTTTGTTTCAAGTGTAATGTCTTATTTATAGAAAAAAAAACAGAAATATTATTCCAAAATGTATATGTTACATATAGAGTTGATAAATGTGTCCAAATTAAAATATCATTCAGGTAAATTACAGAGAAAATTAAACTCTTTCCAAAATGCCTACAGGGAGCAGCAGATTTTTTGATTCCTATAAATCAAGGCTGGATTGCATTGTGGAAGGTATTTTTCTTCAGACTGTTGTGTTCAGTGATGAAATCTTGTGGTCTGTGCTATCACAGCAGTCAGACTAGATGATCTACCAGTTTCTTGTTATCTGTGAAACTGTCAGCTATATTAAAATGAGTATGTTCTTCATATGGCCCTTCTATAATTGGCCATGGTTGAGGATTGCCATAGACAACCCTAAAAGCAAGACTAGATTATATTTACATGAATACTTTCTTTATGTGATTGTCACAGAATTAACTAGATCAGTTTATACCCGTGACGGGGGGGCAGTCTGGCCCCACGGAGGGAGGAAGGGGGAAAAAGAAGAGAAACAGCGGCAACAATCTATGGAGGTAAACTTATTTTACTAACTATGATATCGGAATGCAAAATAATACAATATAATACAACCTAATTAAAATTGAGACTAATAAATCAAAGAAGATATGAGAGAGAGTTCCCGAGACCGAGTCAAACCTGAAAAAAAGCTTGGAACGGCTAGGAAAGCACCCTCCAGCACCCACTGCCAGGCAGTAAGAGACCGTCTCCCCGGAAGGGTCAGATCCCATGACTTCCGTAATGTATAGGGATAGGTGCGTAGAAATGAGAGCATTGACACCTTAATTCCAGTACATGATGTTTTGATGTGGAATATTAAAAATCAAAAAAACAAACCCATGACAGTGATCCTTCTATAATTGAATTTGGTTGACTGTTTTTTTAGACTGCCTGAAGAGAAAGACTAGCATATGTAAAAGCAAATTTTAAAACTCCCATGAAGATAATAAGAATGTCTGAAACTCTGTCTTTCTGGCCTTCTGAGCAGGAATAAAATCAACAAAACTAAGTGCATACTACTTCATAGGAAAAAGCTATTGCTGCTCATAGCAGATGTCAGAAGAGTAGCCATAATTGCATGAATTTCCAAAGATTTGTTATCTTTGTAATATGAAAGTGTGCTGACCTTTGAATTGCCTATAAAAATAATGTCATGTTTGTTTTTTCCATTAAAGAAAGGCGAATCACTAACAGATGTGATAAAGAGATTTGAATCCTCCAACATATGTGACGGTGTGCTCCCTCCCATCCTTTCTTTCACCCAAATTCCAAGGCTTGCACAGGAAGACAGTGAGCAATAGTACTGATAACACTCTTGCTAAAACAGATTAATGACCACAAATTTGTTTCAGACTGGGGGAGGGGGGCTGGAATTACTGACAACTGACACCTGGTTCAACAGCTGAGGACCAACTGAGTATGTGCCTAAAAAGCAAACTATGACTACAAGTCTTAACATTTTACTCCATAAATAGCGAGCATCCCAAGTGCCCTTATGAGCTCTCCTGCAAGGCATTAGACTGTATGACAGGATCTCTCCTCAAGCAAGGATTCTTGTTGAGGTTTATGCCTGCGCAAAGATCCCTTCCACCATGATGCCAAAAATACTTGCAAGGATCTGCAAATACAGATCCTTGATAAGTAAGTTTATTTTAAGCTTCGTTAGCTTTTCTAAGATCATATCTTAGATTGACTGTATACATATAATCCCTTAACATAAACCGTTGACTAAGTTTGGGACTAGGACTGGATCTAGACATGCGTAGGCTCCTTAATAAATAAATATGTTCCTGCTTCTCTTTCCCTCCCCCCCCCAGAAAAGGGTGTAGAATTGTTTTTTTTCCATCCACGACAGCATATTGCACATTAGTCCTAAATCAGCTAGACTTCTCAGACATTTCTGAATCTCTGAAGAATTACTTAAAATAAGCTGTTTGTCAATTAGAATATTGGAAAGATGGTAATTGTCAGAGGGAAGGTTCACATGCATTAAATTTTATCTTTTTGTGTGACTAGTCCCATTAAGTTTATCAGCTACCTCTTCAGACCTTTAGTTTACTGTTCTAAAATAAAACATACATTCAAATGTATGTTTTAGCACTGAAAAGAGTTGAAAATATTTCTAAAGATGAAATTTATAGTTCTGTTTCTCAGTCACTTCTATATATCAATATGAATATCCAATGAAACAAAGAACATAAAAAATATCTTTGTAAGAGGCAATATCAATCTCCCTTAGTCATAAGGAATTATATTGCTGAAAGACTATTTATTTTTCCCTTACCCTTCAGGTATGTTAAGAAAAAATAGCTCTAATTACAGAGCTTCTGTTCTTTTAATTACATCACAGATTATAAATCTATTAATATATAAATATCTACAAACTATTTATAAATATATTAAAATAGCCTCTCTATATTAGTAATCAAACAGTTCTCCTAAAAAAATTGACAGATCCAGCTGCAACTTCATATTCACTAATTCTTTGCTTAGATCCCCTCCATAATATTGTACTTCGACAGTAATATATTAAATGCTTTTAGTTTCACAAAATACAGTATTGCTATAATATTAGTCATGGATAGAGATTTTGTGTGAGATCAGTAAATGCCCAAGATTGGTGAAGGGTTGATAAGCAACCTGAAAGTGAAATTCATTAGTAACAGATTTAGTGTAAAAAACTCAGCATGGTGTATCATGAAATCGTAGTACATAGCTATTCAACTAAAAATCAGAATTATTTTAGACTGCTTTTGTTGGAAATGAGCCAGTTTGACAAAGTATTTTATCTCCCACTGTGTACTTAAAAACATCATTGTACGAAGAACAGAACTTTGATATTTTTATTTTGAAGATAGCTAGCCAGTAAAATATGTAGGATGATAACAGCATCACAAAAGACTTTCAATGAACAAAAATGTCTAATATACTCTTGACTATGGCATAGGTCTGCTGAGGAATACTTCCAAAAATTATATGTAGTCCACATTATCTATTTTCCGGATCTGTTTCAGTCCCTCCTCTTTCCTACATGAAAATGTATGTATTCAGAGCGTCTGTGAAAGTTGATATCTGAAAGTTCTTTCAATCTCTACAAATGCAGAAGGAACGTGATTTTAACATTTAAAGCTAAGAATCTAACTCTATTAATTAGCTGACTTCAATTTGCATCTAAAACTGATTCATCTTTCAAAACTTAATCCATTTTAAAAGCAGGTCTGTAGTCTAAGCCAGTCCTCTAGCCTCATTCTGCAGTTAATCAAGACAGATAAGAATCTATAGTGGCCTGTGCACCCACAGACAGATAAGAATCTATAGTGGCCTGTGCACCCATAGACATAAAAGAAGATAAATAGGATAAATCTTTCTTTTTAAGTTTTCCATTAAAGATAGTCTAGATAAGTGCCTTACTATATAGGCATGATATTTGCATAGCTGGAGGTTGGCAGGGTGAAATAATGTGTAATTTATTCCTCATGTGGAAGATCTAAATACTGTCATACACTAAATATTAACTGTACAAAAAAAGATAGCAAACTATGTTTCGGTGCTAATCTACAAAGGTACAGATCTACAAACAAAAGGGAACTGTAGGCAAATCTCTACACAGTTACATTCACATCTGTTAATGACCGACGCTGTTCACAGTGTTTGCACCTACACAGCATTCACATGTTTGTTATATTGTCGTGAAATAGGCTGCCTCATCTCTTCCAGCCCAAAATTATACATCTACATTCTAGTTTATAAAAAAAAAAAATATAAAAGGTTAAATCTGTTTGTCAAGAGAGCAGAAAATAATTATATACTTTCAAACAGCAGTAGAATGCAGAGCCTAGATCTATCACACAGGTTTCCAGTGGGGCTCCAAGCCAGTATGCCTCAGATCCATAGTGCTTAGAAGCCTCAGGCAAATCAGAAGAGAAAGCATGAGTCCTCCTTGACATTCAGTGCATTCTCAGGCATATATTAACCCATGGATGAATGAATGGATGGGTCCGGACACACTGGATGAGTTTCTAATACCATAATTTCAACAAAAATTTCCAAGCATCAACTGTGTACAATGATATTTACCTGCATAATAAGTCCAACTCTTTTTAGTAGGACTAATTTCCAAAATTACCACATGATTTTATTAAACAAGTAGTTTTAAACAAACTAGAAGTTTTTATGCTTCAGAAAAGACTCTATTTTACTTAGTTGGCATTTGATCCAATTAATGCATGCTTATAAAGACAGTGCATTTCCTAAATAGAATTAAAATAAATACAGAATTAAGCAGTAGTGCTAGACAGTGCACAATGCAAATATATTCAATATTTATGGATTGTGTGGGTTGTGCTTATAGCTGTAAAGTTCCTCTTAAAGTTCATTTAATCTAATCCACTCAGTAGTCTCATGAGATAAAGTTCCTCATTTAATGTCATGTCAAGACTTAGTCGAACCATTGCACAGTCATTGTTTTTGACATATTGCTGAGATAGAACCTTTGCTTCCCGAGGCTGACAAGTAGAAACATATAGCTGAAATGATTAGTCAAATTATTTGGAATAAGGAAATGTTCATGGTCTTCTCTGAATGAGACATGAAGCAAGAAAATGAAGCAGTGGCTAAATTCATAATGTAATGTATGCAACTTCTTGACAAATGTATGCAAAAATACTATTAGCAATGTACTTTACCATTTTATTAGATATGCTAACTGGTTTATTTATACAGGAAATAATTTATCAAACCAGAGAGTATCAGAAATAATTGTGACATGCTACAGCCTTTTGAGATGGGTAGTTCAGAGAGATTATTTTTGTTGCTGCAGAGTCTAACACAACAAATCTTGGTTTATGACTATAAGACTTTCGCACTGCTAGCAATGCAAAGACATCATATATGACTGTGAAAGAGGTACTGTTAGATTCCTGTGCACAAATACTAAAATTGGAAGACAAGTGGATTGAAATTGTTCTCACTGACAGCAGGGTAAATTATCATAATCAATGTGTAAAAAGAATCTGATATCAGCAAAATAGAGATCAATACATGTTGGATCAATAGCCAACTTGTGACTATACTGAATGTGTATTTGCATCTTACTACACAGCATATCACATTCTAAGAAACCAATTTTTTTTTTTTACTGTTGTTGATAAATTACTGTATCACATTACAGCTTACATTATAGTATGGCATGCATAGCATTTTGGTTTGATACATTTACATATTAAAAGAAAGCCAGGCAGCACTGACTGCGCAGATATTATTTAGTAGAATATTTTGGTGTGAAACACTATCCAAAAAAACAAACAAACAAGACAACAAAAACCAGAATAGAGGGAAAAAAGCATTGCAAAGAACTGTCAGCTTTTAATTTTATCTGTAGTTAAAAGTAAGTTTTGGATACGCTTATAAGTGTATTTTAAAATTGATATATATCTTTGTTAAGATAAATTTATCACAAAAATTTCCAATGAAAAATAATTATAAAGCCTCTGTAGTTTTATGTTCCATAGAGGCTATTGTCTGAAAAAACACCCTGTAAAGTTGTACAAATACTGGACATGTTTAGACTATCAAATCAACTGACACTTTTCATTAATTAGAACAAGCAGCCTAATAAGAACATTTCTTGTTATGCTTGTTTTACTCCACTTAACAATAACACTGTAATTCTGAGCCTGAAATTTAAGTTCTACATCTATTTGTTATATTTTTTGGAGTTCAGAGTCTTTATACTCACATTTTCAGAAAGTCTGGACTTCTTCGCTTACATTTTAATGTAAGTGACATATTTAATACATACACAACATATTTGTTTTTATCTTCTTTCCAGTTGTTCTGTATTTACAAAAACTAGGGAAATTTGTTAGATTAAACAAGATTAGATAATGCATATTCCATTTTTTTCTTGTGTTAATTTTATCTGTAGAACTACCAAATACATACTCTATATTTTCTTTGTTTCTTTAAATACCTTGCTAAATAAAATTATACTTTCCATAACAAAAAAGAAAAATATTTTTCTCCTGGCTTAAAGAGTAGACACAGATCATATTTTAATAGTGTGCATATATATATATATTTGACACATGAACATATGTATGTTATGTATACACCTGTATTCTTCTCTAGTCTCTTAGAAATGTTTTATCTCACGTGTAACTATTTGAGCAAAGATGTAACTTACTTGGCCCACCAGACCTGAGACTAGGACCTCTCCAAAAGATTCAGTATTAAGAACTACTTGCTATTTCTTCCTGGGACCTTGGCTTCAGATGGATGCTTTTTAACACATATTTTACCTTTGAAGTCAGTTCTTACACGCTCATATCGAAAGCAGTTATTTGAAGTAACACAGTAACATTTGATGGGGCTATTAAATGTCTCGCTAAAATATTATTCTTCACTTGCTTCAAAACTAGGACTAGATAATCTTGCAGGTGGTCTCCAACCTTGTGATTCTATGATTCTCAAACAGATACTGACAGCTCTGTGATTTCTCTATGAACTGTCTCTGTATAAACAAATATTGCTCATGTCAATCTCTATAACCACATTAAGATTTTGCTTTCTCTCGTTCTACAGTAACATGCACCGTATTCTTTCCTTTCCAGTACAAGAGACTTTGAGCCGTATCTACCTTAGCAGCTTTTCTGATGAGCAATACCGAAAATTGTCCTTTAATTTTACTAGTTTATTTTATTCGGTTGTTCTCACCAAGCACACTGAGATTATCTTAAATGGCTGCTCTGCAACATTCATGGGCGGTCCAGGTTGGAAGTGACCTCAAAAAGTTGATGTAGGATGTCTTGACAATTTCTGAAATCTTTTCTCTCAAGGAGGACTTGAACAAGTTAAATCTTCATCAACCCATTGACAGCTGTTAATCCAGCTGATAAAAGTAATCTCTTTGGAAAGACTGTATGCCAAAAAAACATTGAAGTTTTAATTTCTCAGAAGCTAAAGATCATTAATTGCATGAACAGAAACATGACATGAATACTTAAAAAAAAAAAAAAGGATATTTGTCCTGAAAATTAAAAAAAAAAAAGTGTTTGGACTTATCTAATCTCTAGACCGCTTTAACCATAAGCTTTTATATATCTGATTAAATTTGACTGTCTGAGTAAGCTTGCTGGAAGCTGATAGCAAAAGGACATCAGCTACACTTTTGATTCTGATATATCTTCTACTGAATGCTGAAACAGATTATCTCCTAGTTACTCAGCAAATGCTGTTAAAATACCTGTTAAAGGACTGCCTTCTTTGCAAAACTACTAGTATCAGTAATATTCTGAATTTCAAAATGTAAAGATATCTGACAGCAAGCTAGTGTCTACCATCTTAGGCTCAGCATTTCAGAGTTCACTAGTATCTGCGTACAAAGTAAACCCGTAATTTACGTCAAAACCTAGCTATGAATGCTGCTCACCTCCTCTAACAAGGTGCAGGTCCTCCACATACAATTAACTGTATTTCTGAAATTCAGGTATCTATACTGAATTTTTTTCAAATAAAATAAGTGTTACATTTAGATCACTCGTGCTCTGGGATTTTTCCCTCTGTCATTTTGGAAGATCAGAAAAGCAGCTGCTAAGCCATTACCTATTCCCAGTACATTTTCCACCCAGAACAGGATGTTGTACCATAAAAAATAAAATACAAAAGCCCTTACCATCCTAAGGACTCACGGGACATTTGCCATCTGCTTTTTTGTCATGTGGGCCACAGACTGATTGTCACATACACAGAAATGAATTTAGCTGTTAGCAGACTTATGCTATATTGTTGCTGCCATTAGAAAGGGGAGTGAAGTTATGGCCCTCATAACACATGATTCTATTTTACTCTTTATGTAGTGCGTCTGCAACATAAAGTATCTTACACAGCACTCAGCCTATACTCTAAGAACGTCCATGGTTATTTTGCTTATATACACATCAGTTTGCAATTGCTTGGACAGCTAAGTAGTACACTTCTGCACAAAGTTTTTCTCTTTGCTTTTTTCAGTATCCTCATTACCGCTTTGAATGCAGGTTAAAAAACACTTTCTTCCATTTAAAATCTTCCTGAAATAACAGAGGATGAGCCATGTAAGGAATCCTAATTTCTCACATAAAATTCAGATTTCAATAATAAGTTGAAGCTTTTCTTCTATTGTTTATTGTTAAAACAGTACTGTTTTATTGTCTATAAAACCATAGAACCATAAGTGAAGGTAAGTATAACACGAAAAATGAACTGCCTAGCACAAAGGAACACTACTCTCAGAACTTAAAACTATACAGACCAATATCATAAGCCTGCATGAACAAAATTCAATTTAGCAAGCTCCACATTAAAGCCAGAATTTCTGACTGCTGTCATGGCTAAGTACTGCACTGGATGAGGCTGCAATTACACCAGGTGTCCCTCAAGATAAAACAGGCAATAAATAACCTCATAAAAAGTTTCAGCTTTTGAACATGAGATACAGGATAAAAATATACAGAATCCTAGAATTTACTGAACAAGCCAGTAATCCTCCTTTAGGTCACTACATTCCTTATTTTTTATTATTATTATTATCACCCAATCAACTTGCAATTAAAATTCAGATTTCTCATAACATAATTATTCATAACTGCATCACATTTTGCAATTAAAATTCACAACTATCTAACAATATGGAATACATTTAATCAATAATTTTTATGCGGATTACCTCCAGTTAGGTAGTGATTTTGTAGCATTTTTTTCCCCACTATTTCTATAGTGTAAGTTTTACGGAGAAATGCAATTACCACAATTCTCACTTGCTTGATTTTACACAGCTGTGTTCCTTGACAATCAGTGGTCAAATAAAGTATTTCCCCTTGCTCCAGTGAGATCAGCTTCCCTTAACAAAATTTGTCATTTTTGCTTACATTAAAAGAAGCAGACGGATGGTGAGAGGAACTATTACAGGCACAATGTTGTAGCTTTTCTTACTGTTTGGCGAGAGAACCTCTGAGCTCATGGAAAAAAAGATTCCTAAGGGAAAACGAGAACTGAAAAGTGAGTCTCCTAAAATATGACTGATTCACTGAAGATTTTTGATGTAAAACCAGAACAAGATAATCTAAGCCACAGAGTTAGTAAATGCAGTATCTCCCTTCACAGGTTTTTTTCTTTTGCTACAATAATTGTTACAAGAGCCATATTTGGTTTGGAAATATAATCCCCTCTTTGTGAACATATATTTCTTCATTAAAAAAGAACACACAGTATAAAAAATATGAGGAATGGGTTAATCATTGTCCATTTACTCGCAGCAAATGAACACTGACATTGCAACATCTTCTTTTTTTCTCATTTTCTTTCTCAAAAGTACTAACATTTCATTGACAAAATATCACAGAAGTCACATTCAATTTTGTAATTGCTTACTCTTCCTCACCAGCAGTGAAACTGCAAAAAGGCAATGCAAACCCAAGCAACCTCAGGTTGAAGGATCTTCTTTTAAATTAAAATGAACATTCAGGGAGACCTCATACTCCATGTGCTGGGTCCTATCTGCTCTATGCAGAAACTCCCAGTTGGAATTGTGCAGCACTCTCCCAGCCAGTAAACCAGCTGGCCATCTGCCGGCATCTCTCTTCTATGCTAATTCCCAGCTCCCAGAAGTACATGCTGCAGCTTCAATTCACTTTACTTTGCAATTGGCTGTATCATGTTAAGGAGTTATTTGGCTGGTACGGATACATTTATCTTTTTTTTTTTTTTTTTAGGATACTGGAGAATACAAGGGTCTGTTCTTTAAACAAATATAAATCATTGAAAGCAGCCAAAGACTTGATTACACACAACTCCAAAAAAAAAAAAAAAAAAGTGCAACAGTTCTAAGAATGAGAACATATCTGATTTGGCTGACACAGGTTGGGCCACTGGCCCAGCATGATGCCTAACCTGCTAGTAGATGTTTCAAAGGAGAAATAACAAGCATATAGAAAAAAAAATGTTTTGCTCAGTGCTTTGTTACAAAGGAGAGCTATTTCCCTCTGTTGGTTAAAATTCGGGGGGGAGGTTATCTTCCCTCTGCAAATAGATTGTTCTTTGTTCACTTAATTGGTCTGATGAGCTATCAGGGAAATATTTCCCATATACATTTTTTTTTCTTCTAGAGGACTGTAGCCAATTGATATAATTACTATACTGTTACTGATTGAAGTAAATTCTAAAATACCCGCTCTTACTAGAAAATATACAAACATACATGAGTCAGATAAGGCTCATATTTCTGTGCTCTCAGCCATTATGGTCATTCTGACTTTGAAAAAGAAAGAATTAGAACCTACAGGTTCATGGATATTTCATTAATGTGAATTTGTTTGGGTTGCCCAAGTTAATTTCAATTTTCTTATTGGCTCCTGTGTTTGCTGTGATTCAAATTCTGGGAACTATTGAAGTACCTTATATCATAATCTTGAGACTTGAAAGCAGAGGCTAAGCAGCTTTCATCACTTCAAGAGTTAAAAACTCATAAATCCCATTAGAAGTTGTAATTTGGAGTATGCATGCATATAAGAAGAAATATAACGTTTCCATCTCTTCTGAATACAACACTAACTATTAGTCTGCCTAAATCTTCAAAAAAATTTTTCAAAACATTGGAAAAGGTTCTGACAAGCTTCATAAGACTGATTCAGGGTCTGGAGTCTGAAATTTAAAAAGCTCTCTTCATTTAACTTTTCAAAGACAAGATTCTTTAATCTACTAAACAAAGGCGTAACAATATCTAGTGACTGCAAACTGAAATTAGATAAATTTCCAGCTATAAGTAAGGCATAATTTTAAATAGTAAATATAATTGGCCATAAGAAACCAGTTGGTAAAAGGCCCTCTTCCTAGTCTGAACATGCATGGAAAAAATTATCATCATTCTCTAGTAGGAATATCAAGGACCAGTGCAAGGAGGGATATTAGAAAAAGATATTTCTCAAGTAGCCACTTTCAAGAGTTTTTATTTCCACAATGTGCTTGATAAAATTTTCTTTTAAATTGCAGTCAGTCTTACAGTCTGTATTGGAATTCTCCTCTGCAAGTTGAAGCATGCACTGCAAATATTCCCAGTCTATACTACTTTGTTAAGTTTTTTCTATTTCTGTTTTAGTTTCCCAAAGAAATGTGAAATTCACACTTAATTTTATAATTAGTATAAATGAATTACTTACAATATTAAAAAGCCATATACAATTCTAAAAGAGATGGTCATGATGATTTCTGTCAGATATTTTATATTACAGAAGTTCAGAACATACAAAGCATATTCTGAATGGTTGGGCACTGGAACAGGCTTCCCAGGGAGGTGGTGGAGTCATTATCCTTGGAGATATTCAAGAAATGTACAGATGTGGTACTTAGGGACATGGCATAGTAGACAATATTTACAACAGGTGGATGGTTGGACTAGATGATCTTAGAGGTCTTTTTCAATCTTAATGATTCTATGACAGGAGCATTTTTTAACTCTTTCTTCGAAAGAGAAGAGATGCATGATGGTACACAGCTGTGCTAATAACAGATTTCTAATACTGCTTGCTTACACTTGTTGTTTTTTTAAATCATGACATTGCAGCTTTCTTGAAAATCCCATCTTGCCACACAATTCCATTGACTCCTGCTAGTCATAAACAAATTAAATAACAGCCCATGACATTTTGACAGTGCTGAAGAATTTGTAGGCAATTTTAATGATGGAAAACCTACCTCATCACACTTATCAGACTTCTGAATTGATCTTCGGCAGTGAGGCTGATAATTTGATGGTTCTGTAATGTACAGATGCATAATTTCAAAACCAGAAATCATTTTACAGAGAAACTAATTAAATGCAAATGAAGTCCTTGTACAAGATGTTAATGTAATAAAGTGATATATACAGCTATAATTTAATAAGAATAATAACGAATATAGCTCATCTAAATATCCAATTAAAATACAACTCTTTAAACGCTGACCTTCACATCAAAGAATCCATAGTGCCACAGTACAGATCATTGCATCATTAAACAGAAATATTACATATTAAGTAAGTCATTCTTTCCCTTTTGCCATCTTTCTATTCCCCCCTAATTGTAGGTTCAAACAATCTCCTAAATTTGCTGTGCTTACTGGCAGTGCTAATAAAACAGAATTAAAACTCAGTCTATCACATAGGTAGACTGCACAAAGAAATGGAACACTGGATTGCAGATTATAAACCTTATTTTAACATCTCATTTCTAATTACCAGCAGACTAACTAATATTCATTTTACCTTGACTCTTACAGACAGATAAATTCCAAATTTTCCTTCCAAAATAATACATTCTTTCATGCATATAAATATTTCTGCATAGGTCAGTAGTATTAAGCCAGCTTAACAAAGTTCGCTGCCAAACAGATAAAAATATTGCCCCCAAGATAAATACAACATCCACTGTTTTTTTGTTGTTGCAAAATAATGACTAGCAAGGCAAATCTTCCGTATGTGTCAGCTATCTAGCCTTACAATGCCATAATGCTCCATATTTTAAAAGCACTATGCATGAAGGATGCCTAATTAGAAACAGTACACAGTATAAAATTACCAGAGGCCCTATTTTGAGGAAGTAGAACTTAGAATCACGCCTATGGCATTTCCTAAAAAGCAGAGAAGCACTTGCCTTCCAGTTCCAGTCAGGGCTCAGCATGGACAACAGGTCCCAGAGGACCAGGACCAGAGGGGCTAGATAAGGATGCAGGCCAGTTTAGGCCTCTTCAAATTCTACAAGACTAAAAATATACTAGGAGGTCAACTTAATACAGGAACATAATTACCAACTTTACTCTGACATAGATAATTAGCAAATAGCAGATAATTAGCATTTTTACAGATTTTGGATACATGTGTAATCTACCAGGTACCAAAATGTTACTTGGGAATATATTTAATTCTGTTGAATATATTGAGAAGGGTTTTGAAAAGAAATTACTCGTTAGAGTACTTTCTCCCTTTCTTAAAATGTAGAAGTGCTGAGAACCCACCAGCAGATTCTGAATAGAGGATAAGCAACATGTAGATTACAAGTCATTATTAATAAATTGACATATATTTATCAAGAAATACTGGCTGTATTAGTAAGTAATAATGATTCCTATTCAGATAAGATATGCTTGAAGATTCTGGTGCAGAGTATGTGAAACTAAAACTAAAAGTGAGAATCATCATCATATCTCACAGGTTTGTGAAAAACAGATGATAAAACGTGGCATCTTTGCAACAAATGAATTTAAAAATCAAAGGTTTGACAAACACAGGAAAAACATAGACATTTAAAAGCAAGACTTCATTCTTTGTGACTGATTCATTTATGTCATAACACTACCTTCAGTCATATTGTCACTGAGTTAACCAGACCAATTTATGCCCGTGACAGGGGGCAGTAGGCCGCTGCCCTCCCCACCCCCCACCTGGCCCCACAAAAACGGGAAGGAAGGAAGGGAGGAAAAAAAAAAACAGTGGCAACAATCTATGGAGGTAAACTTATTTTACTAACTATAATATTGGAATGCAAGATAACACAATATAATACAATCTAATTGAAATTGAGACTAATAAATCAAATAAGATAGGAGAGAGAGAATTCCTGAGACAGAGTCAAACCTGAAAAGCTTGGAATGGCTAGAAAAGCACCCTCCAGCACCCACTGCCAGGCAGTAAGAGCACCCCACCCAGAAGGGTCAGATCCCATGACTTCCGTAATGTATAGGGATAGGTACCTGGAATTGGAGCATTAACACTTTAATTCCAGTACATGATGTTTTGATGTGGAATACTGAGAATCAAAAAAAAAAACAGAAAACCATGACACATATCAAGAACTGAATGATGTTGGTAAAAGATGTTTTAAAATATAAGTGAATGTCTCTAGATCTTGGAAATAAATTAGCTACAAAAGAATTGAAGGTATTTTTTCCTGATTATTGATTATTATTATTTTTTTAATTTAACAGAACCCTTGTTAATATCCTAACTTTCTTTATAATCATTGTACTTAGGTTTGCTTACACAGCTAACCATCTTTGTGAAGGCCTTGAATGAGGAAATTATACTGGTATTTTAATAGCCAGGATTTTTTCTTTAATCTTGTTGACGTGTGCCCAATATTTAACAATCTATGAACAGCTGTGTTGTTGAATATCTAAGCAGACTGTACCAAAAATGATCATTTATATGTTGTGGGCTTAATGGACAAAATAAAAAAGGATTTTTTATTAATAGTTACACTTTTTGTACATCTTATGAGTTAATAAGGTTCAATTAATATTGCCAAGTTGCATGCTTCTTGCACGTCTCAAGGGTTTTGCAAAGTTGAGAAGAAGGCTTAATGAATGGTTGAACAGTTATACTGGTACCCTAGTAATTACAGAACAGGTAATTAATGTGCATCTGTGGCAGACTCTGGGGTACTGTCAACGACCCTGCAGTGTGGTAGAAAAAGGAAATTATGAGACTGTCAAGGGACTACAGCTTTCCCTATTTTCTTAAATTTTAGATCTACATCTGTGTTTAATTAGAAGAAGAAATGAATTACCATTAAAATTATTAGGCAACAAGCTATGATTGGTTAAGGCCCACATGGACTTGGAAACCAATGAAAATTCAGCAGAACAGATGATATTTATTTTGTGGGTTTTTTTAATTTCTATATCTAAAGGACTTTTTACAGAATACCAGTACAGAATACTAGTACCAGATATCTAGAAAACTAGAAAATTCCACTGTCTGGAAAACTGATATCCATGTATCTATAGAAATATATCCATATATTTCTATGAATTTTATTGCTACCAGCTATTTTTAAATTGGGGTGTGGGTACCTAGCTGCTGACAGTGTCACTGTAGGGGTCTCCGAGCAGATGTTGGGCTGTCCTTGATGGATACAGATGATTCAGTTTAGCTTCAATGGCCCCATGCCTGGGGCAACTTGTCCCCCTAGCCAAGATGGTGGTGCCTTGGCAAAATGTTTTTGAGAAAGGGCAGAAAATAAGCCAGTGTAGAAAGAACCAAACTGAGGAAAGGGAGTTGGTTTTTTGTGTTAGTTTATTTTTTTCTATTTTTACAGTCTGTGGAGATCTTATGCAGGGAAAGAGGATAAGTAACAGAGATGAACTGTTAAGAACAACACTGCTTGAGTCCTGAGGAAATTTAATGTTGTTTTAATGTTTCTTTTTCTCTCTCACTACCTAAATTAGTCATTACAATTTTATTTTAATTAGTGCTCAATTAAGTTAATTTTTCCCAAGTCAAGGCTGTCATGCCTATGATGATAATTAGTAATTAGTGATCTCTGCATCTTTATGTCAACCTTCCATTTTTCCCTTTTTTTCCTATTTTTTGCCCATCCTGCTGAGTGACTGAGTGGAAATCTGACTGTTATCCAGTGCTAACACACAAGAAGATGTTACTGTTTTAAATCCAGTGAGGTAAGGTTCATTCACAAGAGCTACAGTTTAGTCTTACTTAACTTTGGAAGAAATACAAGAAGCATCTTCTATCTGAAACATCTAATAAGTAAAAATCTCACAGAAATTAATAATACTGAAGAATGCTTATTGAAAGATAGCCATTGCAGATGCTACAGATGACTAGGGAAGCTGATGCTCTTGTTTCTAGAGGGGCTCAGATGAAATTGCTTTTATCTCCTGAAGCAAAGTAATATTCCATACATCGCATGATGATAAAAATGCATCCTCGGGGTACATACAAGTTATCTGTACTTTAAAAAAAAAATCACAATTCAATTAGTATGCATGAAGGAAGGATTGCATTTTAAGGGAACAAGCAACTCACCTGGGCTCACTGTTTTAGGAGACTCTACTATCATTTGTAACAGTATGTTAGCTGCAAATTATTTCTGTTTGGCCATAACTAACCAGATAAGATTCAAAGTTTCAAGCGTTAACTGATAATTAAGTCACAGAGTACAATTAACAGATTTTCTTCTAAAGGCATTCTTTTTCAGATCCAAAGTAGTGCTGACCCCAAGATAAGTTCTGCCTCATCAGAAAACTTCAAGCAAAGAAAGGCTGCTTATATCTGCCTATATCTGTAATATATTTCTCAAATTCTAGTTTTCCATTGACGTTAGAAATACTCTACATCTACACCTACTAAATACTCTAGAGCAAAGTTTTGAAATTACTATATAAATGGGATGTGTAAATACCTTGAGCTGATGAACATTTTAAGCAAAATCCAAGCTACCTCCATTGCTGGGGAAACCTATACTCTAAAAGTGAAAAATGTCCAAGTAGGCTACATAACAGGTTAGGACAGAGGGAGATCTATAACAAAGTCAGCAGTGAGTTATACGCTCATTCACTAGGTCTAATAAAGGATGTAGAAGCCTTCAAAGCAAAATTTGTTAGATGCTAAAATTAGCACGTAGACCAGACTTTGCAATTACAAATTCAAAGTTCTTGGAGAGTTTCTGAAAACTGCAGAGAAACTGGTATATTTGAAAACTGCTAGAAGACATAGAATCACTAAGACTGGAAAAGATCCAAGATCATCCAGTCCAAACAGTCCACCTACCACCAATATTTCCCCCCAGTAAACCCTTAGTACAACATCTAAACATTTCTTGAACAGCTCCAGGGACAGTGAGTCCACCACCTCACTCAGCAGCTCATTCCAGCACCTGTATGGTACTGAGTGGTACTCTTTCAGAGAAATGTTTCCTAACATCCAACTTGAATCTCTCCTGTATTTCTTTTATTTTATATTTTTGTGTAATTCAAGCACAAGTGATTGTGCTTGCTCTCCTGATTCCCTAAAATGATTTCTAATTTTGTTGTTGTTTTAAACAGTACTTCTTCAGCAGGTATTCAAATTACATAGGAATGAACTCTAGCTAAGAATCACCTAGTTGGCATTATCTTCCTAGAAAACAGTACAGAGTAGATATTAGACTGATCTTATGTGTTCAGAATAACACAGTTAAGATTTATATATTACACACACTAAATTTACCTGATATATTGTAGGTCTAGACTGAACTTATTATAAGAAATAATATCAAACAAATGCAGTTTTACAGTAAATTAGTAGAGAATTAATAAGTTCTCACTTCACCTAGTAAAAAAAATAAATTTATTACTAGTAGGAAGAAAAATAAACTTGTAGAAAGACTATATTATATAGTTCAGGTAAGGTATTTTGTTGTGAATAAAACCAGTATTTTATTTTAATGCAAAGAACGTTGAAATTGTGACTACTTTGGGAAAAACTACTTTGAAAAGTGTTCTGTTATATCATAGCTGATAGCATAAAACAGAAGGAAGATAAATTGATATTTTACTTCTTTTTCAAGGAGAAGAAAAGTGAGTGGCAACATATTTAGACTAACCTATAAAACAGGTTATTTTTTTAATACATAATATTCATTGAAGGGAGGCCATCTACTCAGAATACTTGAATATCTATCTCTGAATAAACATCTGCAAAAGTCAGTTTTGCTGGGCCTTCAAATTCAACAAGTGAAGTTGCAAAACAGCCAATAAATGTCCTCCTAGGTAATAAAAAAAGAAAAAACATTACACATCTGGACTGTGACATAATTAAATGTCATGTTGCACCTGTAGGCCAGAATGAAAAAGAGAGGAGTGTTTGTCTTTCTATGAAAACCAGTGGAAATTGAAGACTAACACCTATGCACCTGAACTGCTGTCCACAAATTTAAGAAGGAACAGAAAGCCAAGCTTGGGTCTTGTGTATCTTGGCATAGCACAAAAAAGAATGCATTTGTGGAGCAGGAAGCAAGTTCACCTAACGGCAGTGGTCCAAGGAGGCAGTCTGCCTACCAGAGACATTGAGTAATCTGAGATGCCCCAAAAACTTCTGTCACCAAGTGCGCTGCTACTTCCCTTATCAGGTCAAAAGCATTTGGAATAGTAATTAGCAATATAACATGTTGCATACATTCTAAACAACAAATCTAGAAACTCCTTTTCCTATTGGCATCCCTAGCTGCTTAGTAGTCAGGCAGCAAGGCTCACCCCGATGGTCATAGGAGTGTATCTCAGCCATTTTCCAGAGCTTTTTTTTTTTTTTTTTTTTTCCTCCCCAGAGTAGCTGGCAAGCACAGTCACTCCTTTCAGTTAAAAGCCTATAGATGTTCTAGTATGCTGACCACAAAACTGAAGCTCACTCATGATGGGCAGCTTGAAATGTGTACTACTACAGTGATTTAGGAGCATCTCAGGAATACTGTTCACCTTTCAATACCTTAACTCTGACAGACAGGGATCATTTTGTGTAGAACACTCAATCATAGTTTTCTAGGTAGAAGTTCTAACGGAAATGTTTCAGTTTAGCGTAGTTTTACATACAAGCGCTATTAACTGTTGCTACTGTGAAGCCATTACTTCAGTCACCAGTGCCAACATAAGTAACTGAAACACAAGTTGAAAAAGCAGTTGTATTACATACAATAGAAAAAGAATACATGTGATTTTCTAGAAAGTGGGCTTATAATCAATGAATACATAGATATTATAATTAAGAAATATACAGGGAGGAAAGTTAGGCTAAGTAAGATCAGTGCAACAGAAAGATAATAAATAGAAAATACTTACCAACATTGTAGGCTTGCAATATACTCCACAAGGAGTGATCTCCAGGAAGAGATCCTTCTTCAGTGGCAGTCAGCACAAAAATGGGATCTAGGAGAGGTGGAGCCAGGCTCCACCTCTTCCAGTAGCACAGGTGAATTACCTTCACCTGTGCTCCCATGGCTGATTCATTGCTTG
Source organism: Chrysolophus pictus (assembly GCA_037305975.1). NCBI lineage: Eukaryota > Metazoa > Chordata > Aves > Galliformes > Phasianidae > Chrysolophus > Chrysolophus pictus. Next base: position 20,662,433 of record CM074579.1, read on the forward strand.
CTCAGGTGGTCAATCAGAGGTTCAGTCCACGATTCAGTAGTTCCCATACAGTGGGATTACTGGAAAATAAAAGACTGTGGGAGGAACAGGTGTGTCCAGGAACAGGTGTCATCTTTGGAGATCTTTGAGTGTGGCGAAGAGTGAAACAATAAGAGTTATCTGGTTCTCTGGAGTGACTTTTCAGTAGCACAAGAAGAAAAGCATTGATAACATGAAAGAAAATCCACACTTTATTTTCATACTGAAATGCAAAAAATGTACGCCTCAAGATATTACATATATATTTCAAAAGAAAACCACAAGCAGCTTCCTTTGGTAAATTCAATTAAAATAAATATCTTAACGTACTGTTATAAAGCATAAGCTAAAGCAAGTACTTATGAAGGAGGAGAAGAACACTAAAGAAAATAGTGAGAAGAAATGAGAAAAAGAGAAACAGAGGCAATGTAAATATTGAAATAACCATTTTGTTAATTGAATGTTATAATGGATTTCTTCAGTCTCTGAAATTATACTTTTTAAACTAAGTATTTTACCTCCAAGCTCTTTGCCATCACGTTTATATCTTTTTTTTTTTTCTCCGTGATCAGCATGTTACAGATTTTGTGTATGGAATAATCAATTGTATATGGTGCTCTGAATTTCATTGTGATATTAAAATCAAGAGACATAGAAAAGTTAAACACTCTTGGTGAAATATAAGAAATACTTAAAATTCATCAGATATAATCTAACATAAATAGGGGAATATTTATGATAATCCAATATTGATATCACTATCTCCATAGTGGATTTTATTTTTTTAAATGATAAACATTATTTTGTTTGACTTCTTAATCTCTTTTTTGAGCAGCTACTCAAAGGACATAAAAATAAAGCATCTAAAAGAGAACAAGGAAAAACAGGGTTAATCTTTCTCTGACACATACTTTTTTTTCTACCTCAACCTTTATTTACTTTATATATCCATAAATGCCAACTTGAGGGGACATGTAATTTTTACTGATGCACCTGCTTTCTGACCTTTTAATGCTAGTGCTGAATATAGCACAAGAATACTCTAAAGACTTTTAAATAGTGAAAGTCCTTCAGAGAAAAAAGTCCAGAAAATGGCATATAAACATATATTACTTACTTAAGTCCAGATTCCCATGTCCTGTAAACAAGGATAACTGAACGTTCATAGCTTTCAGATATTCTAATGCTGAAGGCAAGACATCTAGGAAGTGCACGCACCACAAAAAAGAGCAGAAAAAGAAGGGGAAAAATGATGGAGTAATGGAAATGATGAAATAATTAATTGACAAGTACATCTTTTAACACTGTGAATATCTTGGAATAATTCCATGAGTATTTATCTTACAAGACCACTTAATTACACGCACACAGTTAACTTGAATCACTGAGTATTCCTTGAGTATTTTTCAAAATTAACAAGAATTACTACCAAGTTCTGAAGAGCAATTTAGTCAATATGATTAAATGATAAAGCAATGCCCTATCATTTAAAAAGTTATATTGCAGCATACGTAATCATTTGTCGCACAAGCTTCCATTAAATTATTAAAATACATAGAAACAAAAAGTAAGTAAAAGCTATTGATTCAACATCCTTCCAACCTATTTCAGGCTCCCTGAGTTCCATTGTAAAATATTGAAATGCAAAATAATTCAATTCCAGTAATTTAAGCAATTAAAGCAGAAGCATACATTATCTTTCTATTATTTTTATTGTTATTTTTGTTGATTTAAGAGTATACATTATATTAGTGGATGTGAAACTGGAAATATTGCATTAAATTTATTGCCTAAAGAAAGAGCCTCGGCCCCAAACCAACAATACTTAATTAGCTATCTATCTAATGATAGTATTTACATGAACTTAGTAGAATATATGAAGCCATAAAAGCTAAATAAGAATTACTTTTTCCCAGAGTGAATTTTGGTATATTAATAACTTGGAACAGATTTTGTTGGTCTGCTTTCTCTGCAGTTATTCATAACTTTCATACCACCCACATTAAGCTATATTAAGCAAGGGTAAAGGCTGTCATCTTTTGACACACAACACTGTTATAGCAGTGAACCACAGATTTTATGTTCATTCAGTACAAATACCTGGCCCTCCTAACACATAAGGACTCAATTTTACTGTCAGGCTTAACAAAGGTCGGCCTATAAACCACTTTCTTGTTTGAGGAGAGCTTGGACAAAAGCTTTATTGACTGATTACTTATCAATTGTTTTTTGGGCCGGTTTGGCCCAGTTCCATGTCTAACGGGGCAGGAGGACCCACAGACCCACACCCGGAAAGGGAGAAGGGGGAAATGGGGAAACGGTATGGAGAGAGATGGACCTAAAAACAAAACAGCAGCAATGATCAGAGGAGGATGTGGCCTGAAGGCTGCAGCTGATGGAGAGTTCCTGCAGGAGAAGCTTTGGGTCAGATCTGCAGCCCATGAAGGGGAGCCCAGCAAGGAGGCTGGGGAAGCTGCTGCCTGTGAAGACCAGAGCTGGAGCAGTCTGCTCTTAAAGGGTGTGTCTCCATGGACAGACTCATGTTGGAGAAGAGCTTGAAGAGCTGCATTCCTGTGGGAAGCCCAAACAGGATCAGTTTGGGAAGGATTGCATCCCATGGGAGAGACCCCATTCTGGAGCAGGGGCAGAGAGTGATGGTAAAGGATCAGCAGAGATGAAGTATAATGGATTGACTACAGCAGCTCCCATTTCACATTCTTCTGCATTGCTCAGGAGGAGATAGAAGGGAATGGATGGGGGGGAGGGGAAGATATTTTCGTTTTCTTTAAGCTCTCGTCGCTTCATTGCTTTTTCTTTCTTTTTTCTTTCCTTTTTGTTGTTGTTGTTGTTGTGCTGCCAGTAGGCAATACCTTACATTACTCTCCCTATGCTGAGTGTATGCATGTAATTCTTTGTGTAATTGTTTTTGTGATGGTAATTGCTGAATGATTTCCCTGTTTTTATTGAAAACACATGGATTTAATAGGGGGACCATTTGACAGGTGAGGAACTGGTTGCAAAATTATATCCAGATAGTAGTGGTTAATAGTTGTATACAGATGGAGACTGGTGAAGAATGGTGTCCCTGAGGGATCAGTACTGGGACCAGTGCTCTTTAATATCTTCATTAGTGACACTGGCAGTAGGATCAAATGAACCCTCAGCAAATTTATGAATGATACCAAGATGCATGGTGTGGTTGGCACCCAAGAGGGATGGGATGCCATCCAGAGAGACCTAGACAGGCTCAAGCAGTGGGCCCACGTCAACATCATGAGGTTCAACAAAGCCAACTGCAAAGTCTCACAACTCGCACATGCTCACACCCACTATCAAAAAAAGCTGGGGAATGAAAAGATTGAGCACAGCCCTGCTAAAAAGGACTTGGTGGTACTGGTAGATGGCAGATTAGACATGAGCCAGCAGCGAGCCCTTGCAGCCCAGAAAGCCAACTGTTTTCCTGGGCTGCATCAAAAGAAGCATGGCCAGCAGAGTGAGGGAGTTGATCCTCTCCTCTAATACTATAATACATTAATGCTAAATATGTTATTTTATTTTGATAAATGCTGGTCTTCTTCATAAAAATATTTATTTCCAGTTTTATTCTGATATGATGTTGTTTGACCTGGGCTTTAGTTACACATTAAATTTTTCTACATGGAAACAAAGCCCTCCAGATGCCTTAAACTAGAACTAATCAGAAAGATGGTGTTTGGCTGACTGGTTATTTTACAAAATGTATCAATTGCAGCTCAATTCCAAAGAAATCTTGCTGCTTTTTCTTGTTGGGTATCTTAAGCTACTAGCATCTGCAACTGTAGATTTTGTTCTCATTTTCTCTGGTTTTGTTGTTTGTTTTTGGTTTTTTGTTTTTTTGGGGTTTTTTGTTTGTTTTTTTGGTTGGTTGGTTGGTTTTTGTCAGTGTTTTTAAATCATTCTTTGCATGTTGTCATGCTGGGGACATGAGAATTTAATTCCGTGTAATTCTATTTTCCTTTTCTAATTGAAAATGCAACTCAGTTTCTTCATTTCACAAGAAAAATAAAATCATGTCAAATTCAAAACTAAATATAGAGAAGTAAAAGTAACATAAAAAATTATTTTACTCAGACATTAGATGATCAATGAATGTTTTGTTTCATACTTCAATTTATCTCAATTTAAACACTTTCTATGACAGACATTCTGCATTACTTTGATCATGTTCAATGCTATTGTGCATCTTTACCCATTTTTGGAAGCTAAAAGAAATCAAATAATAGAAGACCTACACAGTAGAAATTAAATGACCTTCATCATTTTTTCCTTTCAAATTTCACTTTAGGACAGAATTTTCCTTGCATTTTAAAATGAGGATGTTAGGTCAGTGCCCGTCTTTCCATAATAAACAATATTTCAGTGTTTATCTCCTAGACCAGACTTTCTTCTATCAACTTTTACAGATTGTTAATATGGTCCCTTGCCAATGCACTAATAACAATTCTAAATAATGATTTGAGTACAAAGTGGCTCATTGACCGCTGCCAAGTAATACACAGAAGTGTCAGGATAAAATAAGAGTGTGATTTATGTATGTTAATCTAGCATAATGTTAATTAATTCTGTGGGCAATCTGATTTTCAGAGACTCTGAGAGCCCCAACTCCCAACGACTTCAAATGAAGTTCTCAGTACTTCATATGTCATCATGCTATCTACCTTGTTACTTCTTGTATACTCCTTAGAGACAAGTTCTACTACTTTCCTACTTTTCTTGACACCTAGTGTCAGAAAATGATGCTGGCTGAAAACAGATGGTGTTTTTCCTCTTATGCAATGTCCGTAACTAAAATGCCCAAAGTGAGTATGTTGCAGTTAACTCTTACTTCAGATGTCACTTTTCTCTGCAGCCTACAGTAATTCTACCCAATTTCTCTTTCCAGAGAAAATTATATTCAGTTGTTGCAACCTTTAAGTAAAAAGAATTTGGCAGTACATTTAGCTTCATTGTGGTGTGCAAATTATTTCCCATTGTTAATGTCTGAAGGAAATCAATGTTAGAAGTTTCGCCTTAAATATATTCTCTTGCTTTTCCAGTGTCTATCCAGGTATGTGTTTTTTTCCTTCTGCCAGGCGAATAGTAATCCTCTTTGAATACAAAGTGTTGTGTTAATTCAAAAGAGCCCAGAAAACACTGATTTTTGGTTCCAACTCTAAGATTAGTGATTGGAATATATACAATTTCAAGATCAGTTTGCCAGTTTTCTCCATTTTATTTATGAGGCAGAAATGTCACACAAGCTAAAATAAGTAAGGAAGCAGGAGTAAATAACTGTAATATAAATGGTTCTGAGATAATTCTGCAATATTTCATTGTACAGAGATGAAAGGGCACATTTGTCAGCTTGTGGAAAATGTGCTGAAAGGTCATGAAGAATATCAAGGACTGTTATACATTCTTAAACACTAATACGCTCAATGCTCCTAAAAAATGATTAAGTTTCACAAAACCTGAAAGCACTTATTGTGTGATTTTTATTGCTTATAGAAAATTCCATGCATCCATGCAATTAAAGATTCTTCACACATCTGCAGTAAGTGGACAGTACGATGATTCCTTCATAGAGAAAGTTCTTTATTATCAATTCTAGATTTAAAGACTATCTATGTTGTTTTATTAATAAGTAATTTCATTTTTAAAAGGCCCACCATGAAGGAGAACTATTATGAGTGTAGTTAAGTATCTCTTGGAGGAGAAAAAATAAGTAGAAAATCCTTGGACACAGAGCTTCTCTGTATTTAAGTCAAATACAATAAACTTCAGGTTGATTACAAGTTGCAAACTATTTTCTCTTAACATTCAGTGCTAATAATTACATTAATATGCAATTAACACTGCACAGGTTAAGTAAAAGGAGTTTGAGTTTTTTGTGTCCTGTATTACCATATTACCACATAAATAGATGAGTTTTGTAAAAGTTGGTTATGGCAAAGAAGTTTTATGATTATGACAGTCTGGATTGCAGTGAGGTTTGAAATCCCAGACTACGCTAGGAGAAACTGATTTTTTTTCTGTAAAAAGAGAATCTTTTTTATTCCACATTAGCCTTTAAGAACTATATCAGTGCGATATTTACACCAAGGCAGACTAATAGATTATACAATCTATGTAAGAAATTCAAATTGTTCAAAGGATTTTTTCTGATGACTGAGTGTTAAGGAATTGCGTATCCAAAAAAGAAATGAAGAACGGGCCTCATGAAATGCTATTCAAGGGTTATGGGGAAAATAAAAGAACTAACAGCTAAGTGTAAACTTAAACTCTCATTTTTTTAATTAATCATGTGTTTTAAAAGTCTGCCAAGTTTTATTTTGATCAGTGTTTACTAATATCATATTTCATAAATATACTAGCAAACAGACTTTGAAGATTGCAGGATTGTGTGTGAGAAAAAAGTAACACTTGAAGTTTGCTTGGAGCCCTCAGGATTTGCATAATTCCTGGCAACTTTCCTTTCAGAGGAAGAAATTGAAATTTTTCAATCTAAGTCTTCCATTTGTTTTATTTTGCAATAATATTTGTAAATAATTATACCTAGATTACCAAGAAAAAAGAAATACATAGATACAAACAGAAATGTCATTTTTCTTGTCACAGAAATATGGAATGCATTTGCACAGAGACTTTGCACAGAGCTATATTACTGCCTGGTTCACATCACAATTTCCTACAAACCATTATATAGACAATTTTATCTAATTTAAGATCTATTCGATTTTTAAAAAATGTTTTATGTGGCATAAGTTAAGATGTTGCCTTTGTCAATCATATAATATCTTGTAATTTTTTTAGGGCAACAAAGTAATCAAATTTATTTTGTTCCTTAAACATAGACAAGACTAAAAAGGCAGAAAGACTGCAGTATGTTAAGGGATTTTTTTCCCCCTTATTTTATAATAGTGGAAAGAAAATGGCTTTTTGCAATTTTGGAAGAAAAGTCAGCAATTTGTATCTGGGGTTAATGACTGTTGTTACAAGCATAGCTATCACAACAAAGAAATTATAGAGTCTTTTCTTTCACCTTTTTGTTTGAGAAAGTATTTTTAGCTAATAAACTTTTAAAATTAGTACTGACTTACTGTAGTTCTTGCAAACAATTTTTCAAAGAACAGTGACATATCTCATTGCAATTTAGACAGCTATGTAAACATTAGAGAATATTCATGACTGAAACAATATGATTTTTCATACTATGACTTTTGAGGATTGGCATTAGCTTTTGTTGTTTCCATTTCCTCCAAAGTCATTTTCACAGGGAACTTCATTAAGAAAACTGCTATGCTTTCAAGAATATCATAGAATCATAGCCCTTCCCTAGCTCTCCTACAGGCCTCCCTCAGGTACAGAAAGGCAGATATAAGGTACCCCCAGAACATTCTCTTCTCCAGGCTGAAGAGCTCCAACTCTCTCAGCCTGTTCCTATAGCGGAGGTGCTCTAAGCACTCTGATCATCTTCATGGCCCTTATCTAGACCCACTCCAACAGCTCAATGTCCTTATGTTGAGGGCCCCAAAACTGGATGCAGTGGGATCTCACAAGAGTACACAAGAGTAGAGGGGCAGAATCACCTCCCTAAACCTGCTGGTCACACTTCTCTTGGTGCAACCCAGGATACAGTTGGCCTTCTGGGCTGGAAGCGCACATTGCCAGCTCACGTTGAATCAACGTGAGGGCTGCTCTCAAGCCATTCTCCACCCAACCTATATCTGTACGTGGTATTACCCTGACCAAGGTTCAGGACTTTTCACTTGGCCTTGTTGAACTTCATGAGGTTCACATTGGCCCACCTCTCAAGCCTGTCAAGGTCCCTCTGGATAGCATCCCTTTCCTCTAGCGTGTAAACTGCACCACTCAGTTTGGTGTCATCTGCAACAAAGATGTTAAATAGTTCTGGTCCCAGCATCAATCCCTGAGGGATGCCACTCATCACTGGTCTCCACTTGGACACTGAGCCATTGACTGCAACTCTCTGAATGTGAACATCCAGTCAATTCCTTATAGAGTAAGTAGTCCATCCATCAAATCCATTTTTCTCCAATTTGGTGACATGGGTACCATGTGGAAGACACTTTGCACAAGTCCAAATAGATAACACCAGTTGTACTTCCTTTATCCACTGACACTCTAACTCCATCATAAAAGGACACCAAATTTGTGAAGCATGACTTGCCCTTGGAGAAGCCATGTTAGTTGCCAACAATAGCTTCTTTATATACTTTATATTCCAAGTTAATTTCCATTATAATATATACGCAAGCAGAAGAGTCTTTGATGCAAGAATTTGGCTTTACTCGATGTCAAGGCAGGCGTCTGTCCCACTTAGGATACAGAACTATACTAGCTGTGAGGAATATCAAAACAACTGGATCCATGTAATTACAGATTCATCTCCTGGGCTCACACCTACTTTAATAATAACCTAGAAAAGAACAGCCCAGGAGGTGAATGAGCAGCACTTCTGCATGACTGATTACCCATATTTAATGGTTTTAACAATTTAAAACTTACAAGCAGAGGTTATATATCGACACTGAGAGTTGATCAGTTTTGTTCATTTTCCTGCAATGCTGAATAAAATAGACATATTATTCAGCAGATTGGAAAACAAATTTCATGAAGGAATAAATAAAAGTAACAAATCTTCTTAGGATTCTTTTTTGAATCAGTTTCAAACTCTGAAGTTAATGAGAGTTTTCACCACTGACTTTAATGATTCTTTTCATTCAGTTCAGTGTATAAGTATTTTCCTGCTAGACAACTTGAATACTTAAAAAGAAAAAAGAAGAACTAAAGACTGAAAGCCAAGGTTTTTACAGATTCTAAGTGTGAAAAGAAGCACATTTTTACTAAAAGGTTATTAACCTTTAGTGTAAATAATGTGGATTCTTTTTTTACTTGGAAAATGTAGCCTGGAAGACAGATTTTAACTGTGTGTTATTGTGAGGATGTTTATATGTTGAAGTTCATGATCAGAAGGAATTTATTTATATTATGTTGCCAATCTTACAGTGGCTCTCTGTGTAACCTCCTCTTTGACAAATAAAATGTCCTACTAGAGAAAATGTTAATGTATTGTATCATAATACAGTTCCAAAGTATATTAAAATCTATTTCACAGCAGCACACCGATGGCAGATTAGGACTCTCTTTTGGATAATTAATGACAGGAGTAAGTGGCCAATCATTTCACATTCTAATTCATTCCACATTTATTTCCCCACATAGACAAGCCCTAAGACAAACAGTTTTTTGTTGTTGTTGTTTTTGTTGCTTTTTTTAAAAAAAATTACTTTTACTTATGGACGACTCTTAGATTACTTCAGCCTGTGATAAACAGAAAATTAGACAGATAGTAACATCTAACCTTGAGCACCTTGAGCATAGGCAATTGTTGGCAAAGAAACCCTGTGAGAGGATTGGTATTTCTTAGTAGCACAAATATTTTTCTATCTTAGTGAGTTCCAACATTATGTTTTGTTAACACTGTTCCTGAAATACTGAGCATGTAGTCCATGTTGCAAGGTATTATAAGAAAAATGCTGCTTTGTTATCATTCCTTACACATTTGTTAACAAGTGTTTGCATTGCGACAACACATTGTGGCTATTCTCTTCAATACTGGCATGTCTTCTACTGGCTACTGCAGAGAAAGCCTTTATCTTGGGACTTTTTTCTGTGTTTTTGTTTGTTTATCACTGGTACCTCCTCAAATACTGCTACTCCTACACGTCTAATCTGTGTTTTTGCATGATGTAGCTGTCTTTCAGCTAATTAACTTTTTTTTTCTGATGTGACCAGGCATTCTATAGCTTTTAAACCAATATTCTTGGTTGAGAACATTCATCTACAACAAATCCCTTGGAAACATACGTTATATTGTAACATTATATTGTAACTGTAAAATATCTTCATGCCAAACTACCAACTAATTTAACCCTCATAATTGATCTGATGACTTTTGTGTTCCATAAAACTCAGCTGCCTGAAGCTCTCTCTTTGTACAAAAATATTGGGTTCCCAGTCTTTCTTCTTGAAAATCTAATTAACAGTATTCTTTTAAATAAGAAGATTACTTTCTGTGAGCAATTAACTGAAATTCAGTCTGCTTTAAACTTTTCAATATATCAATGAATATTTATAAATGAAATAGAACTTCACCCTAGTAGGCAATCCCTTTAATCTTATTTGAAGCAGTGTGGGGCCCAAGTCTCACTGGATTAACAACATATTTTCTTTCGGCACACACAGGCAAGCAAAATAATTTCCTTGAAATGAAATATTTGACCAACTGATATCCAAACCTATGACAGTTCAAAGTCTGTTTCAGTAAAGTTAGAGTGTATATATCCATATTATCTGTGGCTCCATGCTATGATTCAGCAATGATCACTCAAGCTCATATACTACTTTCTGCAACATTAGCACCTGCTGGCTTCCAAACATCGGCCATAGAACAAAAGATACAGTAACTTTGATCTTAAAATGTGAGCCAAATAGGGTAAAGATCTGCTACAGAGCAACAAAAGAATTAAAAAAAAAAAAAGAAAGAAAGAAAGAAAGAAAGAAAGAAAGAAAGAAAGAAAAAAAGAAAGAAATACAGACATTCAGGAAGTAGAGAAACATCCTGAAACAGAACAAGAAATATTTTCTGTACTACATCTCCTGACTAATTTTTCTTTACCTCCTTGATGTGAAAAGTCATTATTATGAAATTGCTTTTGAAGTGAAATCTAGTTTACCTTCTTAAAACAAATGGACACTGAAAGCAATTTTCTGGTAATTTCTATTTTATTGACACTTGTTGGGCAAAATACATGAGAAAATGAGAGCAGTTTTTAGTGCTTTTTTTTTTTTCTTATTAACTTTGACATTTCATTTGTGCTTGAAGAACTGTCTTGACTAATTTTACTAGCTGTTTTTGATATGTTTACCAGATGAACTCCTTTTGTTATACTTCTCTATGTTTCTCACTTGTCTGAGCTTATTCCTCAACATTTTCTTTTCATATGTCCTTTTATTCTACAGTCTTTGCTTTTTGCTTGCACTGGGGTACAGAAATCCTTGAGAAAAAATGTGTTCTTTTTTAATGAACTTCTCTTTTTCAGGTCTTTTGACAGTAGCTGCCTGCCAAAAAGATAGGTGGGCTGCTGCTTGATCATCTAACGTAAAAAAGACAAAAGTAGGATCCAAATGTTTAGGATCATATCATAGTTACCTTTAGTGTAAGAGATGATTTTGATGTAAAGGACTTCTCAAGAGTCACACAAAGCAAAAGTACAGCAGTCATTCACTGCTGAGAAGGAGTTGCTTTAGGTGATACATGCTCCCAATGGATCTGCATATATTATGCATATCTGATGCATACACAATATGTTAGACATGGTGCATGATCTGACCCTATTTCAGAACTACAACAGAATCAATTACCTCACTAGCATCCAGTTTGAAACAATAAGAAATATCAAAGTGATGGTGAGGTGATATAGCTTTGCTCAATACCTTGTAAACTCAAACAATGTAGGGAAGAGTACTGCACAAAAACATAATTGATGAAAACAGAGTAACCAGGCTGAAAATAGATGGATACAAAACCAGGAAGAATTCCATTTAAGATAGAAAGAGGTTCTAGCACTTATACTCTGCAGGATCTTATGAAATCAAAATCTATGATCAAAAATAGACACCACTCAACACCAGATGGGGACATGTATGGGTAACAGAACTGTATACATTATACTGACAGTCACCATGCTTTCATCATTGCATTAAATTGCAGTCGTCAGAAGGCTAGACAAGCTGTTATTTTGTTTTGGACTTCTAGGAGATTTTGTGATGAGCTCCTGTCAAGGGCATATATACTTTTTTAGGTAGTACAGTGTCACCATAAAGGTTGCAGTTCACACAGGAAAACAAATTAACTGAAACTTCTAACTTCATACCTATTCTATTGAAAAGCCAAATTCTCTTCTGAACAGCCCAAGCTCAGTAATGTTTCAATAAACGAAGAAATCCCTTAACAAAGAAATCTGGCAAGTGGAATCACGGCACTACCTTTGCAACTGTTAAATAATGGTCAGTACTAAAATCGTATAATAAAATTCTGCATTATACAACAAATAGTCAATTTTAACTTGCAAAACAACTTTGTGAAATGCAAACTCAGAGAAAGACCTAGTCAGCATATAGAATACAGAATGCCTACCTCATTTCTGGATACAGCTGAGTGGAGATGTACAAGAAAATACGCAAGGACAAAAACAGAAAGTACTCATACTAGTGAAATTATTCCAAATTTACCCCAATCACAATCAAACTCTCTGATTTTAGCCTTAAAATTGTTGTTTTCCTAACAGAGCAAGTTAACCATTAAATCAAATCACCAGACATCTTTTCTCATAAAGCAAATCTCTATATCTGTACATTGCATTTGTTTCCTTTCTTTTCTACTATACTTTCTTGTGTACTAATTAAAAACTAGGTAATTGCTTAAGTACACTGGTAATACCAATTCCAATGTTTTCAACATACCTGCTTATTTTTTATATACTAGTCAAATAATTTTTGTTGCTTTGAAGGACAAAGAGGATAAATGCTGTTTTTCTTTTTTTAGTAACGTCTAATGTAATACTTTCATTACTGAATTGTTTTAAATTGATTGCATAGACAAAGTCCCGAGATCTGCATTTTTTCACCTTTCATGCAAGTCTGCTGTTATCTTCAGTAGCCCTCATCCAATTCCAGTCATAATGCTGACAAGACTATTATATTGACTGATGTTTGATTTTGATAGCAATCCACTGTATCATTTTATTACCAAAAATCTGCACATTTTATTTCCTCTCTATTCTCTAGTGATGTTCACTAGCTTATTTCAGATGCCACAGTGTTTTAAAACTGCCCAAAGGGATGGCTGTCTTTATTTTCAAATGTCTTTTAAAAGGAAAAAGAATTCAATATGGGATCACTCTGTTAGCTGAATGCATTTCCTTTTTATTTTTATTTTATGTAGCAGAACAAGCAAATTTATCATTCTAAGATAATTCCGGGAATCTTACAATTGCAATGCATAGTTTCTAGAGACTTCATTCATCATTATTCTGTTTTCAGTTGCCAACATATTTCAGTCAAACTCTCAAATTATATTTATACTTGTTATTCCAGTTATCATTGTTGACCTGTGAATAACATCTAATATATATAGAATTTCAGCTTTTTTAAGTATCATGTTATTAAAAAAAAAATTAAATCACATTATAGATAATTATAGTACCTATTGTATTAAGAATGATTTTTCTTATTATATATATCTTATACATATAACAATTTTCTGAGTAATAATGGTTTTATGATGTTCTATCAGAAAATTGATAATTACTTATTTTTCATCTTTATTTTATTTTACTGTAAGTATTAATTGCTTTGGTAGGTGTCCTGAGAAAAAGTTCAGAGAGAAAGAAAAATGTATCAAGAGAAGAAAGAAAAAAGGTTCAGGAAATCTGAATTCAACTTCTGCATGATAACAAAAGTCCTATATGTGCAAGCCACTTAATTCCTCTTTAAAATAGAAACAAAATATGTCTGACTGTGGAGTATGATAAAAAATAAAAAGTCTGCCTTTTGTCTTGTGAATCTAGCATAATTTGTGATTATAATAAAAAATAACAGTTTATCTTTACGGGGAATAATGTGCAAAACTAGATATTGTCATACCTGAATAAAATTTCTTTTAAATATCTGTATAATCAATAATTGACTAGTGGGCTGGCTTTTTTGTTTGTTTGTTTGTTTGTTTGTAAAGGGACAACTAAGGGTATATTTAAATGTTTATGGTATGTTTTGCACGGAATTTGTACTGGTTGAAGATTCCTGTCAAAGGTAACGCCAAAGGTAACAGACATTATCAAAATAAACATTTGAGAATCTAAGAGCTATTATGATCTTCAGCACAACAGAAAGAGTGGAAATATCAGGTATTCTACTCAGGCTCAGCATTGCTTTTCTTCCATTTAACTCAAATGACAGTACTGAAATGATGATTTCGATGTGGCATCATTACATACCAACTTCAAACTAATATTTCCATATTTTAAAAACTGTTTTCTGTTTTCTCCTTGGTAATGCTATCACTATCCTAGCAGATACATTTTTGCCTGAGAAGCACATTTAGAGGTGCAGGTTAGACTTGCATCACTCCTGGGCATAGATCCAAAAGGTAGCATAAGCTTTGCTTTCTTTAGTGCAGTTATTCACAGTTCTATAATACAGCATTTTTTGTGGCTATCATAATTCTTCTGACTCTTGAGTAAGTGAATCACAGAGCAACAAATCTGCTGAGGTTGGAAGGTGCTTTTGGGGGTCATCTGGTAAAACCCGCTGTTTAAAGCAGATTCAGCTTGAACAGATTGTGCAGGATCATGTCCAGTTAGATTTTGAATGTCTTCAAGAATGGAGACTTCACAGCTTCTGCAATCTCTTCTGGTATTCAACCAACCTCACAGTGAATTAGTGTATTCTTATTTACAGAGGCACTATCCTGTCTTCCATTTAGCTCCTATTGCATCTTGTCATGTCATTAGGTACCACAAAGAGCTTCCTCTTTGCTCTCTCTCATCAGGTATTTATACACATTGACAAGATTCTCCTTGAGCCTTCTCTTCTTCAGTTCTACAATCCTAGACATCTGGGATAGAAGGATTATCTTGATTTCTGCATGAATACTCTTTATCCCAGTGTCAATGGTTTACAGGTTGGTTTGGCCCAGTTCCGTGACTAGCGGGGCAGAGGGATTTCACAAAATCTGTGCCTCCAGAAAAGGGAAACAGGGGACCCCAAAATAATTAAAAACAGTAGCAACAATTTGAGGAGAAACAAACTAATTTACTAAATATAGTATTGGAATGCAAGATAACACACTATAATACAGTGTAATTAGAATTGAAGCTTATAAATCAAATATAATGAGAGTGTCCGAAAGGTGGATAGGCTTCACCATAACATTGAGGTAAGAGGTGCAGTCTGGTTGAGCAGCAGGGAGATGGAGAAGAGCACATCAGGTGACCTTGCCAGAGTTATGTCTCCTCTCTGACTGCAAAGCCCCCTAGGGTATGTAGTTCTTCTCTTCCAGACAGGTGCCCAGAACTTGAGCATTAACTCTTTAACTCCCAGTGCACTACATGATGTTATGATGTGGAATACCAATAACCAAAAATCATAAAACCATGTCCCCCAGTCTTAACACCCCCTCGCATATTACTTTACCATCTGCTGCCATGTACTAATATGAACATATCTGTCTGGAATCAGTAATTATGAAAAACTGAGTTACAATTTTTGACTGCAGAAGAGAAGTTGAAGTTGATAGAAAAGAGTGAAAAATAATAAAATTCAGAGCTAACAAAAATTATTAGAGTTCTGGAGACTGCATTAAAAATTAAGTTCTAAGTACTTTTCTTAGTCACCTCCTCCCATTTGCTAGTGAAATAGTACTGCCAAAAATAAAAGTACTAAAGGAAAGTATACAGCGCTGATAAGCTGGAATTAAGATAAAACATAACTGTATATTTTTACAAACACTGTTGTAAAAGCTCTCCATTAGAAACAAGAACATTTAACTTGAAGAAAATAAGATAACAATTTATTGAAAATTACATCAGTCTTCCAAATAATTTAAAAAGTGCTTGGAATATTTAGAAATTAATGTAGAAAACACTGTATTTCAAACAGAACATGGTAGAATTAGAAAAGCTGTTAAGAAGAAAGGCAAAGATTTGCAATGGTTTGCATGTGAAAAAAAATTCTCACATTAGAAAGTCTTATTGACTAGCACTTTTAAGAAACAGACTCATGAACAGTTGAAGTAGGCAAACAAAGTATTTACAAGTTTCTACAAGGTGTAATTTCAGTGAGTGCTCCCCCAGCAGAGTAGGAGTTTTAAAATGTGTTATGCAAAATATATAATGATAATCCGGACACACTGCTGATTTTTAGAAGCCAAAATGATATATTAGGTAAAATATCTCTCTCTACTTCTCTTGTCTGGTATTCTCCTAAATACCTGTTGCTGGCTTCTGTCAGAGATAAAGATCAAAGAGAGAATCTCTGTTCAGTGGCAACATTTTAATAAATCTCTATATGTATGTTGCTCTGGAAAATAAAAATAATGCAATGTTACTGATAAGAGCTTGATCCATTGAAGTAAAATATCTGGTAGTTATGTATTACAGTGACTAAATTTACCATCTTCATAAGATTTCTGAGGATTTCTATTGAGACCATAGTCAGGTATTCCTATGGGGTCAAAAGTATATAATGGGATTTGTACTTTCATATTGAAAAACTATAAGACTTATCTGTCTAAGTCACCTGATGTTGCTTATATTGTTTCATTTTTCATATATTTCCATAGCATGGTAACGTTGCTTGATGTATGCAATATTTTCAGAAACAGTGAGTACAAAGGTGAAGATGGTTCTAAAAGATGGTTCTAAGTTCTAAAAAAGCAATCAGTAAGTTTTACCCGAACCTGTCAAGTTTACAACATTATTTCAGAAATGGCATGGACGGTTTCTTTCAAGAAGCATAGTTGAAGGGAGAGGAAAAGAGCTGAATCTGTCAAATACATCTTCTAAAATATATTTAACCCTGACCAGTGTATTGATGCAGTGAAGAAGAAGAAAGCAATTTCTAATTATGAATTAACTACAAACCAAATATCAAAACCAGTTTTGTAAAAAAAAAAAAAAAAAATAGTGAAGACTTTGCTGAAGAGGCAGATGTACACACACATTTGATCATGCTTTACTCTGATTTATTTTGCTGAACATAATCCAGCAACCAATATAATTGTTTCAATAAAAGCATTTTTTCCCAATTGAATAATCAGTTGTAAGCCTCTTTTTTTTTTTTTCATTCAGCCACATATACAGAAGATAAAACAGTTCTTTTTTAGCCTTTCTTATAAATTGATGTATTATGTTTATATTTCAGCAAGATATTAAAAAATTACTGTTAGTCTTTGTTTCAGTGTCACTTTTTACACTCACGTTTTCTGACTCATTGAATATTTTTAGTTTTTATGAGTAAGACCTTTATAATTATTCTCAGACTTCAGCCAGCACTCTGACAAATCCACTTGTATCTTTCAATTGTAAAGCTGTAGCCTGTAATTTAGCAAGTAGTTAGATGTAATTTGTTGTGTCCAGTATTAGTTGCCCTCATAACATCATTCTGCCTATTAAATGCTTCTTCTAGGCACACTGCAAATACAACAGTATACCTTTAGTGAAATGCTGCATATTTGCTATGATTCCTTCCTTAATAGAGAGTTATTTAATATCCAGTTAAAGGCCTTTGGCTGCAGCTCTTTTTCACCTCAGGCTATTTCATATTTATGTGATGCTGAGAATATGCTTCTCTTTTGTAACCTGTATAATACATTTAAAGTACTATGTGTCCTTCCTACTTCAAGAGCTAAAATAATCTGGGCAGTTTGCCTTGAAGTATTCTGGTCTGCCTTCAAGTTGATAACGCTCGCATTTACAGTTACAAGTTCCTGAGACATTTAAAGTGGTTACAGTTATCCAGTGTCCTTGTCCTTCATGATTATATTTTGAAAGTCACATTTGTTTCATCTTTTCTGATGAAAAGTGTTATCAGCAAAATGAAATTGGTACACAACTTAAGCATCTCTTTCTAGTGCCCCTACAGGGATGTGGTGGATGTCATTATGCCGATCCAAAATGTGCATTCTCTGCATTTTTTCCTGATGCTTCCACAGACTGCTTTTAATAGACAGAAAACTGCTTTTTACATCCTGCTGGGTTTCCAATTGCTGGGTAAAATGTAAGCTGTTTGAAATAATAACTCCAGTACTTTTTAATTAAAGCATTTAATCCCTCTCTGTTGAAAAGTTATTTTCTTTCATATGGTTCCTTTCCTGTATATTTCATTTATTGATTTAGTTAGCATTTTGGACTCTCTTCTCTGATGCTTATTGGACTGAAGAACATTCCTGTTATGCTAAGGTATTTCTTCTATTTCTGTTTTAGTTGCTCTCAGTAAAATCAGCTGTTTCAATTTGTTTTGTCTGTGCATAAAACGTAAATAATATTAAAGGAACATCTTTGCAGCACAAGATAAGTCCAATTATTGTCATTTTCTTCAGCTCAAATGTCAGGTTTTCAAGGTTGATGTGATCTTACCTTCTAAAAATAAGTGAATAATTTTTAAAGTGCTATGTAGATAAGCAGTTAACCGTGATGACCTTATTCGTCACGAGAAATACTCTATCTCATGAAGAGTCACCTTGACTTCACTAAAGCTTCATATGGTAAAAGCTAAGTAGGCTTAAGTACACAATTTAGCAGTAATACTGCATTTGGCATTCTGCACAGGAGCCAAAACAGCAACTATTTTCTTTGCTGGTCCACAAAACAGCTCAACAGAACCCTTATGGGATAAATTAGACCACCATTTATAATCATGTTATCTTTAATACAGCTTATACATAGAAGCAATTCATTATTCTAATCTACTGTTATTCAAGGCAATTCTTCAGAATCTATTCATATAAACTTAAATTACATTTTGGCAGACTACTGGTTCGTTATCAGTTTGAATGCGATTAACTAACTATGGCAACTAGCAGGTGCCATAGTACCTTATTAAAACAAGATGAGTTCAATTAATTATCAGATTATGATTCTCCTTGTTTATCAAACACCTCCTTCAATAATTCAAAATTTCTTTAGGTTTGGAATCCCTTAACGCTTATAATATAATACCACTATATCATAGTATCCTATGTTTATGATATCATAATATCATGTCACTCAGCTAGTGATCAGGTTATTTTGAGGTACATGTGTTGGTAGCAGTCAGTAGACAAAGGGCTTAGGCTGTGAATGTTATCAGATGACATAGAATAGAAAGATAATTTTCTTGTTATTATGTTGTAATAAATGAACACCAGGATACACCAAATACCCAGCCATAGTTTGAAGTCTTATTCAGTCTTGATGAGTTGCATATGTCACTACTTGCTTTGTCTGGTTTCTCTAAAAACTTTTCCTCTTGTAGGAAATATTTGCTTCTTGCATTCTCAGAAAAACTGTCTGATTAGATCTCTCATTACTTTTTCCCTTTTACCTACAACTTCTTCCTTTTTTTTTTTTTTTTTTTTTCCCCCTGGTTTCCCTTCCAGATTTCTTCATATTCCTTTTTCACTTCCTCTGTATCATATTCCTTAGATTTTCTTTCCAACTGGATTATTTTCCTTTAAAATATGAGCATGCATTTATATCTATAACTTTTTAAAAGCCCCTTTAAAAAGTCTGAAAAAAACTGAAACAAAACAAACTGAAGAAGAAAATATATTCTGAACTCCTCTGCCATACTTTCCTAAATCTCTGTTTCACTGTGATGAAATTTTTAAGATTATGTTTATCCTGCTAAACTTGGTTTCTCTTCAGTCTCTCATAGTCAAGCAGTTAATATTTTTTTTCTGGGAAAACTTGTGTTCCTTATAAACCTTCCTAATCTTATCCAAAACTTACATGAAAAGCAATTTACCCCTTTCTCATTCATGCAACTTCATGCAGTTGTTAACACTCTGGATAGATCAAGTCTTCCCTTTATCTTTCCTATTCTACAATAATTTGTGCATAGAAAATTATGATTCAATGATTGATATAACCCTAATAAAATGGTTTGGGTTGAAAGAAACCTTTAAAGATCTTGCAGTTCCAACTCCTTTTCCACGAGTAGGGAAATCTCTCACTAGACAAGGTTTCCCAGGGCCCCATCCAACCTGGCCTTGAACCTTTTTTTTGCTGACACGACATTCATAGCTTCTCTGAGCAAACAGTACCAGGGCCCCACCATCCTCTAAATAATTTCTTCCTTGTACCTAATCTAAATCTCCCATCTTTTAGCTTAAAGCTTTGTCCTATCACTTAGTCTTGTAAACTCTGTTGAACTGATTCTCCTCAGGTTTTAAATTTTTCTTCCTGGTTAGTGGTAGAGACATCTTTAGCCATGACATCAGTAGAAGGACAGAACTGTAAAAAAAAGTACTCTTCATATTCAGCACAAAAAATATCTTCACATATCTGAGGACTGCTCTGAAAGTACATTTCCTGTTTTATCACATCAGTCCACAATGTCATAGGCAGATGGTGAATGTATAGCAGTAGAGGCTGAAAATCCCTGCCAAAATTCTGTTACATTTTATTTCTGTGGGATAGATAGCAGTAAAATGGAAGTCTGACATCTGACATGAAAGTATATATGAAGTAAATGTATTGCAATTGAATTTCTCTGTGTGGAAAAAAGTGCATATTCACCAATGCTTGCTGAACATTTATGGAGACCAAACAGTGGGTGCTCACACAGTGCGGTGGTGGATGGTGCGTTCCAGCAATGATTACAGCAATTGTGTCACCTCTGCTGATGTAGATTTTAATTAGCACATCTTCATTTTTGGCAGATATCCATGGCCAATGGTGGAAAAAATGTTGAAAAACAGTTCTGTAGCTGAGAATTTGCTCTGTCACATAATATTATTGTGCTCTTTGTATCTGTTTTAGTTCACATAAAAATAAATAGGAGGCATTACTTTCGGAGCAACCTATACAGCTCCATAGTCCTTTTGCCTGGTTTCCAGACAAAGGAAGGGTAGACTTGTTTTTCTAGAAATTCAGTTATGCTGAAGTTGTTTCACAATGGGAACTGTGGCTCACAATAGTGTGAGTCGCTGCTTTTTGACAAATGTTGATTGAAATGGGATTCACGTTCATGAAAAAATGAAAAAAAATCCTAGTGGCACATACAAATATAAGTAAACATGCAACGTATCAGGTGAAAACATTACTAAAGTCAAAAAATTTTCCACCATTGTTACAGCAGAGATTACTATCTTCTACTGTTATGCTTAATGCTTTGTTAAAATTACTAGCTTTGGAGAAACATTATGAAAAAAAATGTAAAAGTGCTTTTATTAAATCATCTTACTTGCAAAATACTCGTTTCTTGTGCAGTGTCCCAACATTGTCTACATTAATCCTATAATGCAAAAATGTCTAATTAGAAAAAAATGTGATAAGCAGCCTGTTATCTGCATTAAACATATGTGTCATCATTCTTTGTACAAGTAAACCTATTATTTCTAAATGAAATCAGAGTCATTAGATCAGAAAGGCTTACTGAAATAGAACTTTCTTAATTACTAAGCAAAATTGGGGATTTCTTTTCAGAAGCGAACATACATATCATTTCAAAGTAAATGACAGTAATAGACATAATTAGCACTATAAAGTCTTCAAGAGTCTTGAGGAAATTAGTATGTGTTGAGTTTGAATGCACTGGATTACTTCTTAGGTATTGCAAATAGGTATTAAGCATATTAGTGTTTTAAAAAGACTTGTGAAGAAATAGATACTCTGAGAGGCAACATCCTGGAAAATGAATCTGAATAGATTGTGGAACTCTTTAAATGATTAGAAACTACTTAAAATTAAGTTTCTTCACTGGATCTCTCCTCAGTTGTGAAACATTATTAATTGATACTGGAAAGATTGGTTAAAAAAAAAAAAAAAAAAGGACTCAGCAATACTGTTATTAAAGAGATGTTTATGAAGCACCCATTATGTGACAGACACTGTTTAATAATCTTTTAAAATGGCTTTATTCATAAATTTGCAATCTTCTTTGTGGTTGGAAGATTTTGGATATTCACAAATGTTAATGATTTCTGTTGAATAGTGATTTCACCAAAACCTGTGCTGTCATTTTTCATGATCAAGAATTAAGTATCTGTCCAATGTATCTATGGAAATATTAATCAGCTTAAATATATCTGTTATGTTTCTAATCTTTATTTGAGTAACTATATTATCTTTGCAATAAATCTCATGTAAATCTCTATAAAGTCAGATGACGAAGCTGTTTATGTGTATATATATATATATGTATTATATATATATATATAAAAATATATAATGTGTATATATATATATATATATATATATATACATATATAAAAGAAATATCTAGAGAGAGGCAAAGCAAGGAGCTGTCTTGGATGCTAGATCAGCCTTGACCAGTTCTCTTGACCAGTTCAGGCAAAAGAAAAGTCTTTAATTTTCGGTCAGTGAGCATGCTTCTTATCTGGTTTTCTTATTTGGTTGAAGGAAAGCATGCACTCATCCTTATCTCATTAGGATGTGAAAGAAACAAAGATGTATTCAAGGTTTCTTTACTTCTCTCTTAACTTTTGTAGGAGGCCAGGCAGCACCATATCTAAGCAGCATAAATAGGGGCATAGGTGGTGAATGCCAGTTATGATAATGTGCACACATAATACCTTAACATAACACATTATCCTTTTAAGTTAGACAAAGCTAAAACTGTATTTGCAGAAAGGCAGAATTAATATACAAATGAAATATTAATCATCTCTCAGAGAAAAAAAAAATCAAAAACAAACAAAAAAGGCATGGCTTGTGTTTCAGAGACAGCACTAATCTCTGTCAGAGACTAAATGTGGCTTTAAGTCACATAAACAGGCCTTCCTTAACTAGAATGCTCTCTGTGGGCATTCAGCCATATCCTATTTTTTTTTTTTTTCCCCTAACAGGCTGTTTTGCTTAGACTAAGACAACGTAATTTTTTAAACAGTAAATAAATAAATAAATAATCATTTTCCTCTCTCACTTCTCAGTTCAATTAAATTATTGTTCAATTTCAAGATTCTGTTATATTTTTGTGTCAATGATCTGAAAAACATACATATTCCTTACAATAGCTGGGGGAAAAATGGTGGAATGATTTAAGTGCTTTAGTTAAAGTTTCAGTAAGCATGTATGTAAATCAGATAGGCATTAGAAAAGAAGATCCATTCTGTATACATTTTTTGCATATCAAAGTAGAGTTTTTCTCCTACAGTATGTTTGCAAAATTTAAGTATTTAGTGCTTGTGCAAGTCTAGGAACAGGTTTTATGGAGTATTCATATAATTTGTCAGGAGGTATTTGAACTTACTGCTATCTATATTTACTTCCTCAAGCATTTTATTCCTGACTTCTGTCTTTATGAAAATTTATTTCTTATTTTGTTTCTAGGCATTTATAAATAAAATCATTTACAGCACAACATTTACTCCTACATATATTTATGATCAGTTATCAGTTATAGTATTCTAGGTGAGATTTGTTGAGAAGTAGCCTTTCATTTTCACAACTGTTTTGCTATAATGGATTTGTATTATCCCATTTTAAAGATCTAGGTATCATTTTGCCACACTTATAATGCCTTCTTATTTGATTACTTTGTTTACTTTGCATAACAAAACAAAGTAATAAGATATATAGCCATAGGTGTTCTGACTCCAGTTTAGTTTGCTAGAAAACCAAGTATGCACAAACTACACACAGTCAAATTGTGGTTAGTGTTCAGTCCTCTGAGTTGATAAATATTGGTTTGTTCTTTTGTATGCTCTTGTAATGCAATGGAAAGTGCAGCAAAGACAGCAGAGTAGGCAAGGTCCTAAGCTGCAGCAAATGAGGATTTACTCAAATTGTCATGGTTTTATGTTTTTTTGGTTTTCAGTATTCCACATCATAACATCATGTAGTGCACTGGGAGTTAAAGTGTTAATGCTCCAATTCCGGGTACCTATTCCCCTATACATTTAGGGAAGTCATGGGATCTGACCCTTCCAGGTGGGGCGGTCTCTTACTGCCTGGCAGTGGGTATTGGAGGATGCTTTCCTAGCCATTCCAATCTTTTCAGGTTTGACTCGGTCTCAGGAACTCTCTCTCTCCTATCTTATTTGATTTATTAGTCTCAGTTTCAATTAGATTGTATTATATTGTGTTATTTTGCATTCTTGCATAGTAAAATAAGTTTTCCTCCATAGATTGTTGCCACTGTTTCTTTTTTTCCTTCCTTGAGCCCAGCTCCCATCTCCCTATCTCTTTCCTCTTCCCATTTTGTGAGGCTGGGGAGGGAGCCCAGAGGCCTACTGCCCCCCTGTCACGGGCATAGATTGATCTATGCAACAAATGCAACAGCTGCAGGCACAGAAATAAAGGAAAGAAGCTGCTTACCTTCAGAAGACCTCAGGTACACAGGGTTCTCTAACAAGATACTCTTGTCTCCACTGCCAATGCTTAAATGAAGTCTGGGAATCATTGTATGCACCTGAGCTCCCCTGGATTGGCCCTGCCTCTCCACCAAGTGCTCAGTCACAGTTTCAAGCCATGACTTAGCATTTCCACTACAACTCTAGACATACTGAAAACCAATTTGCAGATTTTGAGCCGTTCCTATTCTACAGAATTTCTTTATTAATTCTTTCCAAAATTTTTTAGTAGTAGCATTTTTTGTCTGAACTTATTTATCAGAAGTAACCTAACCACATTTTATCACACCTCTTAATTTCGTTTCTTAAAAGCATGGGGCAACATCATCTTCCTTTCTATTTACGTAAGTGTATTCTTTCCCAGTAAAATGAAAATTTGCCTGTCTCTCACTTAACATAATAATGTTACAACTGACAGAAATTCAGTTTGTTTATTCAGAAGTAAGAACTATTTTCACATTTATCTTCAACTCAGTAGTGATGAGCAGTGAAATATTTATAGAAAGAAAAGCCTCAGAGTATTTTTTATATACTGGAAGTTTTATTTTGCAGTTTCAGTCAAAGCTAGGGGAAAAAAAAAAAAGAATTTCTGAAGTGAATTGTGTGAATCAAATTAACAGAGCAAAACGTTTTCTTTTATTAAAGTTTATTCTATAATTCCTCTTACAGAAACTACAGTTGGGGCATAGTCAGCACCAGCACAAGGACACACTCAGGCATCATGCTTGGGAATGCCACCTTAGCTAAGCTAACAGTGATACTTCTTTCTCACAGTCCCAAGGCTAAGGACATGCATCTTCTGCTGGGTGTCTCTGGACTAGTAAACAGTTTTGGGCCCCTCTGACAGCCTCCAGCTACTACTTGCCATCTTTCCCCATTGATAACTTCTGCATAATATATTCTGGCAAAACTGTTCTGTTGTAATCCATCTCAGTCTACATGAGCTACTAACAAAGATATGTTGTTTAAGTTAAACTAAATTATTTTGCCTAACAGTTAGGAAACATTTGCCTGCTCCACATGTGCACAATTTGTGCTTTTTTCTTCCTCATTCACTCCTTTCTCTAGCAGACATGTAGCATTACACATCTGTATATACTGAAGGGACACAGAGGCAGTGCGCTTTTACTTGGATTTTACTAATGAGTGCTGTGTTTGTTTTGCAACGATTATTCTAATGAATAAATTAACCTGTTAATACGTCAGTTGACATTTACTTACATTTCATACAGAGTTCTTATGACAAACCACCTTTTGCAATTAATCTAAGGTCAAAGACATGCCTGGTGCACAGTTGCTTATATAACAGCAGAGCGTTACGTCCAGGCCCTCAGAAAATCCTCTGAGAATCTACACTCTTGTTCCTAATGCAGTCTTTAGCCAACAATTGAAAACTGCAAGATTAGACAATGAATTTCAGAGCAATTATCTTGCAGAAACTATTACAATAAAAAGATTGGAGAAAAGAAATATTTCAGAAGTGTCAGCGAGTTTTGCTCTTTCCCTGATTTGACTGAAATGTATGAAATAATTTCCACACATTGAGAGATGATGCATTGCAATAATGCTCTTATAAAATACAGTCATGTTAGGAATGAGCAGTCTTTAAAAACCCCAAGACTGTAACAATTTTCATGAACTAAGGTAAGTGTAGTAAAGCATTAATGTTTATTAAAAACTATTTCTTTCTATTCAGGTCTGACTAAAGAAAACTAAAAAATTTATATAAGTGTCACGACTATTATTCAGACGTCATCACTAGAAGAACCAACATGTACCAGCACTTAATACTAAAATCTATTAATAATCATGAGTCAACAACAAGGTGTGTGGTAGCTATATAATACCAGAGGACATATTCTTATTTTAATCTAATCTTGGCACATGGCAATTGATCTGGTGTTATATGATTTGCTTAAGAATACTTGTATCATTGCAAAATTATTATTTCTTAAATAATCGCAGAGCCTGCTTGTGTTTGTGTATGCTGTGCAACTATGATACTCCAAAGCCAAATAAAATATTTTGAGTAAAATATTCAAGAATCTAGTCACTCCTTCCCTCCCTTACCGGTGGGACATGACAATTTGAACCCTGGTTTAGCTCAATTATAGTTTCATGAAACTTGACTGAATTAAATATTGAGAGATTTACTAGGAATGGTTTTTAACACTGGCACATCAAAAAGAATTTTTACTTACCATTGCACTAGCAATGAACATTCCTCATAAGTGCAAAAAGGAGATGTAGATCTAATGCACAAATTATGTGTTTTTCCTGTACAGTAGGAATTATGTCTCATCCAGATATAATAGGTTTCAAGAGATCAGTATTGCTAAAATAGCTGAAGAGACACTACAGAAAGCCTGCTGTCACATGCCACACTTACACAGGTCCAGCCTTCTTCAAACTGCCAATTAGTGGATGTCTAACTTTAGGCCGACCTGCCCAGTATACCCATTTACTTTTAATGAAATGTGTTGACCCACAGGTTTACTCAGAACCCCCAGTAATCCATTAGTTTCTCAAGTGGAAAGAATTCTCTGATCACATGATCTGATATTATTAATTGATTCAAAAAAATGAAGAAGAAAGTTGCAGATTTAATCCATCCTCTATCTAGGCTGTTCCATTTTTTACAGTAATCCGTTAAGATAAAACTAAATGTCCAGAATGCATGACAGATAATGTTTAGCATATTGTTCTCTAGCATAAGAGGAAAAACACAGGTTCTTCAAGTATACAAGAACTGAAGCTTCCATGTATCATGAAAGTAACTTCTATGGAAAAAAAAAAAAAAGTACTCCTCCTTCACCTGTGGCTTTCTTAATGTCCAGTCCAACATCATTACAGTACATGGAATACAAACACATGCAATAATGAGTAAGAAGGGAACTCAAGGAGACATTTCTAATCCATCTTTCCCCTCAAGGCAGGACCAACATAATTGTATTTCCTCTAAGTCAAGTCTTCTGTTCTAGTAAATCAACCCCACAGCTGAGATGGACTCATTTGTGGATCAGCTTGGGCTAGAGAAAGTGGTAGTATAGCACACAACAGAGAAGCCAGTATCATGACACTAGAAAAATTGCCCATCTTCAGTTGTACAAGATAGTTACTCAGAGTTTCTAAAAGAAACTCAAATCTGCATAAATGTTACTGTCATGTTTTAGAAACCTAATTGAGATGCAAGTTTCTCCTAAATGCTGATGAAATGTCTTGCTTGTTTCTGTTCAGTGGAATTGTAGTGATAAATAATACAAAAGGTTTAGATGCACAATTTTCTTGCTGCAAGCAAGTTTAAGGAAAGCTTTAGCTATAGATTTCTGCTTTAGTTCAGCCACAGTGAATAAAACCGATTCAGCTGGTGCACATGAGCTGCTTCTTATCCATCCTGGCATCACCCATGTCAGTGAGTCCCAACACTGGAAAAAAAAAAACAAAAATCAGAAAACCTTTATTAAAAGTTGTTTCATATGTCTAAAACTGAAGTGGAGTAAAAGAGTTTACAGATAGCAGCAACAACCATGGATAACTGCTGTTGCAGAACCAGACTGTTATGCACTATGAATGACAAAGCAGTTCTAGAGATGTCCACGAAAAATTTTAAATCTTTGCCTATGTGTATTGTAGGAGATTCTAGAATTAAAAGGCAGAAGCACAAATGTTTAGAGGACCTAAATTTTAAATCAATATGCCTAAAACTGCTGTTTGAGGCCTAATATCTTTTGCAGATTTAGCCATTACTTGAAGCACAGAGCTAAATTCAACTCTGAGATAAACAGCAATCCGATTGGAGTAACAGAAAAAAATGCATTTGCTAGATATATTTGACATATAAGCTTTAATGATAAGAGCTATACAAAGTACAAATGCCTCTTTTTTTTTTTTTTAACTGAGAATAGTTATCCCTCTCAAAAACATTTAAATAGACAAATGCAACAGTAAATTGCAGTTCTCTTTCATGAAACATATCAAAGCTTTATTTCGAAAAACTGTTGAAGTAAATCTAAACTGCCTAACCTGAAATTGTGATACAGTTGTTAGCTTTCTTTCAATTTTACTCAGCCTTTTATTTTCCCCTGAACGTATCCACTAATCTAAAACTATTAATTATTCAGGTTCATGACTGTATGAAAAGAATTTTTCACAGAAGAAAGTATTTCTCCACTTAAATCAGTTATACTCAGATTATTATTACTTGACCTTTGCACATATGATCATTGCTTCCAAGAAGTTTTCACCCCATTAATTAAATCATTAACACTTACCTATATTTCATTTGACATATTTATATTTTAATGAAATCGCCACCTTTCTTCATTTTACAAAAAGGAAAATACCCCATGTAATTCTTGTAATTGCTACTAAATTAAGCAAAACATTTTTATTAAAAACAAAACCAAAAAGAACCTAAGGCTCAAGCGACAAACAACAGACAACAAATAGTTGTTTCTTAGTCTTCTCTTAGTCTTCTTTTGTTACACAGTACAATTTCCAAGTTCCAAGCTATGCCTATAAATTCTAAATTTCTTATATATGCAGTTACTGATTAAACTAGCAGATGCAAATATTCTTCATCATCCAAAGTGAAGATCAAAATGTTGGGCAAAGAAAAACATACTGAGAAAAGTATTTTGATGCTTAAAAAGAATGACTAGAATTTCTTCTGTATCTACAAATATGGAGCATATAGCAAGGAGAGGCAATCAAAACTTTTTGTATGTATGAAAAATAGAAAAGAAAATGCAACTAAATTTAAAAGGAAACTTCTTGTACCTCTGTATGTTTCACTTTGAATCTAATGTTAGAGTAATTTGAAAATTTCCGTAGATAGAATCATAGAATTGCTCAGGTAGGAAAAGACACTCAAGATCATCAGGCCCAAACACAACCTAACCATACTACCCTAACTCTAAACCTACCACTAAATCATGTCCCTGAGCACCACATTCAAACTGTTTTTAAACACATTCAAGGATGGTGACTCAACCACCTCACCAGCCAGCCAATTCCAGTGCTAAACCACCCTTTAAGTAAAGAAGGTTTTCCTGATATGCAACCTAAACCTCCCCTGGCACAACTTAAGGCCATTTCTCCTTGTTCTGTTCACCTGTCACCAGTGAGAAGTGACCAACCCCACTCTTGCTGCTATCACCTTTCAGGTATTGGAAGAGAGCAATAAGGCCTCCCCTCAGCATTCCCTTCCCAATTCTAAACATCCCCAGTTTCTTTAGTCACTGCGCATAGGGCACATTCTCCAAGACCTTCACAAGCCTTGGTGCCCTTCCACAGACCTTCTCTATCACCACAATGTCATTTCTGTATTGAGGTGCCCAAAAGTGAACACAGTACTTGATGTCAGGCCTCATCAGTGCCAAGTACAGGGTGGGAGGGATTACTTTCCTAGTCCTGCTCACCACATCATTCCTGATACAAGACAGGATGCCGCTGACCTTCTTGGGCACCTGGGCACACTACTGACTCATATTTAGCAAACTGTCCACCATAACTACTCTTTACTTTCTGTTAAATTTTGATGAACGTGGCTTGCAATTATTGTTTAGGGCAAAAGAATTTGCTTGCAAATATACGTACCCAATATCCAGTAGTGCTCAGTAGCTGGAATACATTAAACTAGTAAGAATTTTTGTTTCAGTTTATGGACCTGAAATTCAATCACATTTTATTTCCTTATTTAGTAACTTTGTTATATACTATTAGAGTTAAATTTGCATAATTTTGTTAAGTGCTCATCAAAACACTACCAAATAAAAGTCATCAACTGAATAAACATAATTCAAATACTTTGTGTTAATTTATACAAGCACCATGTATATTTAATGTAATTGCAGGAACTAGCCTTTGTTCACATATGATAATCTTCCATGAACAATTTACCTCGCCATCCATTGATCACCAAGATTTAACAGATTCCCAACTCAAACCAGAGCCTATCCAAGATGGACTGAAAAGAATAACTAGACTTCTCCATTAACTTTAAAACAGTATCACTGTCATTGACTAATGTCTGAACTGAAAATGGAGTTGTGTAAGTGTTGATCTCTTCAACAATGGAACCAGTATTACAAATAAATTTGTCTTTTGTCATTATGCTATGAGGAATATAACTGAACAACCCCCAGTGCAAGCTAAGGGAGGAGCTTTGTTTAATTTCTTTTTAGGTGGGTAACATAGCTCACATTGACATTTATGCACATTCTCACCTTTTTATTTGCATATGTATGAAGTTAAATATTACTCATTAGGGGAAAAGTTCTAATATTATTGCTGAAAGAATAAAAAAGTTTTACATAAACATATTGAATAGACAAGGGAATATGCCATAATTAATCACACAGTTTTACTTTCCTATGGCAATGGTTGTCCCTGTATGCTACTTATCTTTTAAGCTCTCCAATTAACAGCAACAATATTCAGGATATGGTGTTTTGGTCAAAGGTTAAAAATGCAAAATAATTCACTGGATCTTTGATCTGTTTCTAAGCACTTGTTCTAAGTTTATTGTGCCCTTGAGGTTGAGCCACAACATAGCACATCCAGCAATCATTGTCAAACCCTTTTCATCTTTCTGGGCTTATTTTATGAGCAAAAAAACATAACAGATGTCAGAGGTTTTTATTTTTCCCCCCCACGTTTCCCCAGACATTGTATTCCCTTTGCTGGAAAAAACATTTAATTTGAAAGTATATTGTTTTGGTAAATAGGGATTGTTATTAACCTTTTAATTTCCCTCAATGTAATGCATGATACACATTCACTGTAGCGTTTACTTGTCCTTATGTTTCAGTCTTCTCTCTTCACAACTCTGTGGCATTATTCACTAGAAAAAAAAAATTGTAATTTTTAAAATGAATTGTGATATTGATGATTTTTTTTTTCCCCCCCAACCCCTTCTATTACCTTAACTATTATATCTAGGGAAAAAAATGCTATTCTATGTCATCATCAATAACCAGAGAAAATGTTAGCAGAAAGAAACACAAACAGGAAATGCATAAATGTTTTGGTTTCCCCTATGAACATATATGCAGATGTTGCCCTTTTCTTTTTTTTTTTTTTTTACTTTTTAAAAAATATTATTAAACAGTTGTATACTCATATCTTTTTCTCTTACCCTCATGTTCTCACCCATTGTATACTTGCTCTTTTAAATATTTTTCCCATTTACCATTTCTCAGTTCAGATATAATTTGTTTACTGGTCATTTACAGAGAAACAAATCTCTTCCACTGACCTTCTCTCTCTCTCTCTCTCTCACATAGAACTACATACGTAGTACTATCAGCACACAAAGCTGGGTAAAATCTCAGATACATGCCAGCCTTTTGAGACCTCCAAATGACAACACTCTAAATGAAATCCTACATCAGCATAATTTCCTAAACTCTTGAATATTCAAGGGATTTCCAACTGCTTATCAAGTCTCAATACACTCAGATCTTTAATACAGAACAAGGGTAAAAGGAAAAAAATCAATTTTTCTTAGAACATTAATAGCTCAATATATAGAATCCAGTAAATACTGCATCTAAATGATAAAGAGAAAAATCAATCTTTAAAAAGTTCTAGAAGTTTAGTTAAGACAACCTTTTATGTGACATTTAATTGTGTTTAAAGGAAACATTCTCTACTTTTTAATATTTTTTAAAAACACATTTTATCTCTGTTAACTTACTACTACTTCTTTAATTTACAGAATGCCTGATGTTAAGAAATTTTTCCCATTTACAATTTAGAATTTAGAATTTATTTTTTATCAACCCAACTGAAACAAAAATTCTAACTCTGTTTTCTTGAATACCCATCTTACTAAAGTATCTTTTCATAACAGATCAAGTTCCTATTCAACCAACACATGTCAGTGAGGTCTCAGTTTCTCTATCCTTTTCTCACTTAATGTGTGATGATATTAAGGAAAGCAGGGCCAACTCCATCCTTACAAGCGTTCTGCTAAATCAAGCCCTCAGCACAAGGTCCTTCAGAAGAAAAAAAGCCCTTATATGGTTGACTGTCTGTCTGCCACATTGCTGAGGAGCAGGAAAACATGGCAGCTGCAATGGGATGTTGGACTGACACTAACATTGCAGGAGGAACTGTAGAACTAAAGAGAATCCTGCATCATCCCTCATCTACATTATCATCCCACATCATTCTCTAGACATAGTCCATTCCAGTTTAATAGATTGATCTGGAGCTAAAAGTAGTATCAATGTTTTTAGTAACACACCAATCCTTGAGAAAAGGTTAAATAACACACAAGCTTTATATGTCATTTGTAGCAACATGAGATAACATAATACAGCAAATTAGTAACTTGATCAAGTTAAAATTAAAACATCCTTCATCCTTCCATGACAGATATGAAAAGCTTCTTACAGAAAGTAGTTTCAATGTGAGGCTGGCTCTTATCTAATTAGTTCCAGGATTTTCCAGATTTTTCTTGACTCCTTATATCCTTGCCTCTGTATAATGAGAGGTGGTAATACATGAATTTATGCATCTATGTTTAAGTATGCAATAAACAGAATAAATCAAGGCAGGATCCAGAATATTAATGATCTTTTGAAAATCATAACCTGAGCATGCTTCATTTTCTTACGGTCTCCATGGAAGTCCTCCTGAATGAACACAGAAACAGAATGAGAAACAGCAAAGTAGCTCTGCAAAAATTAATCCTGAGCATTCTGAGGTGGCATCTGTTTAGTAAGGCTCCTTGCTGTATGGGAATGAAGTGGATGTTTTAATTCCAGATCAGATATAAGCTTCCAGTTCAGGTTCAGAAGCATTACTTCTGGTAGAGAACATGAACTACATAAGTATTTCATGTGTCTGGAGTTCACTTTCAGCTAGTAAATATCCACACATTTTGCATTAGGTTTTCAGAAGTGTCAGAAAACATTTTAAGACTTCTATTAAGCAAGTTTTTACAACTCTGGAATTCATGGCAAAAGAAACAATGAATTCAGGGTTCTTTGATCTTTTGGTTTTTGTTTCTAATTTCAGTGCTGCAAAATAGGCTGGGGAATCCAACTATAGCTCTATTTATTTTAGATACTGTATTATTTTTCAAGACAGCTAGATAGAAAGCTGAAATTGATTTGGAAAGCCTTGTGCAGTACAGTAAAGATTCAGTAAAGTTCTTAACAAATACAGTTCTTAAACTTTTTATATAGCATATTCTTATAGCTCCCTTCTTTTTTCCAGTAGCATAAGGAGGTAGTTTCTCAGTCTGTTGGGAGATTTTTGTAAGCAAATATGCCTCCATAAGCATGGAGCATAATAAAATAAAAGAAGAAAAATGCCACTGATGTTTCAAGTATTTTTGCCTTCATCATACTGTATCGTTAAAGGCCACCTACACTCACTTGCATTTCATAAATTTTAAGCACATAAGATTTTCTTCAGAAATTGTTAAAAGCCTCCATTTCCTGACAAAAACTGCACATTAATCACCCCTCTGTTGTGTTAAGAAATTCTGTTCCAAATAAATGTCTTATTTTGAGAGAGTTTGTTTACTGATGAATAACAGTTATATTTTCATTCTTTAAATATTGCAAAGTTCCTGTAACCTTGCAAGCATTCTCTCTTTTCTACTCTGGCAAAGAGACTCTATGGATCAGCTACCCATTCTAATCCCAGTATACTTCTCAATTGTATGCACTGTGAGGGTTGATCCCCTCCTCACTACTGAGGAACAGAACTGAGATTGACGCTTGGTATACCATGCACAAATTTGGACTCGTTCTACCACCTACAGCCTTTGGACTAGAATGTGTAACCTTTTGAGGAGCTCCAGTGACATTCACAAGAATTTGCTCTAGCAGTTTTGCATTTTATAATAATCAACTACTTTGCTGACAGATCAGTATATCTCCATATTACCAAGCTAATTCATTCATTTTTGTAATCTGAGTATTTCAAAACAGCAGGTGCTGATCTCTGTATTTATGAACCTATTCACGATCATAGCGACATCTTGTCATTTTTCAGTCTGACAAAATCTGACAGAGGTCTGCTTCAGTCAGTCAAAGTGCTGCTTTTTTGTCTTGTTTTTACTGGCACCCATTGCTTGTAAGTATCAAATAAATTCACTATCTGCAACTCTTCCCACTGTTAACATTTCAGCATAGTGGGACTTTTCCACTTAGGATATTTTCACACTGGGATTCAGCCTTGTTACTTTGCTGGACTCAAGATTTGCCTAGAATTGTGACAGAGATTTCATTGATTCACTACCCGAGTTCAAATAAAATAGCATGACCATCTCAACAGCCAAACAGTGCTAGCTGATTCATGCAAGAAATGCTGAAAAGTGCAGTTCCTTCTCACGGAAAGAGTTTCTTTCAGTAAATACTGTGCACACATTCAATTAAAAGATAACCTTTTCTTGAAGATGTTAACGTTCTTTGATGCAGCCTAAATATGATGTTTTAGCAAATGTTATAGAATGATTTTTTTTTTTTAATAAAATCCTTAACATTTTTAGGAAAATTCAGGGAAAACTCTTGAGCAGACCCTTATTTTAGGAACTGATTACGTAGTTATGCGTGAAGAGAATACATTAACTGTATTTTCACAGATATTCCAAGAATGTTCTGTCAGTAAAATCTCAAAGCTTTTTAATAATCTGCATCCCTAATTCTCATGCATTTCCCTGCAGCCGCAAATGAGTCCTTTGAAGGACCCTCCCTGTTCTAAGAGTAGAAAGATTAAGGAACTATCCTCAGGTTAGTGTTAAGTGGATGGGCTGAGAAAGAGCAGAAGCACAGATGAGTTCCACCACACAATGTTTCTACTCACCCTGACCAGCTATTCAGGGAAGATCATTGCAAGATCAGCTGTGTAAGGAAGTGGCCCTAATGATCACAAGTTACCAACCCATCTGATCTTTTCTGCATTGCCTCAGGAGCTGGTTTCTCTGCAGTTGGTGATCTTGGCACCACTCAGCTGTTCATCAGCACTCAGGTTCAGGCTTCTTCAGGCTTTTCACAGCAGCAGGCCAGAATCTAATAGCTGTGTTAAGAGTATGGGAAGCTTAATCTCTGAAAGTGCTTTCTGTGGTCTGACTTAAAAGATTTCTTGCTGGAAATATCTGGCCTATAAATCTTCAGTACACTATAAGACGACTTACAAATATTTTATCAAGGTGAAAATGCCACTGTCTGGGTGAATCAGGCTGTGAGGCTGATGGCAGTCAAACTGCACAGTACTTCAGTATTATCTTAGTCACATGCACTACACTAAGCAATGCTATAAATACTCTTTAGCCTTCTTAGTTTCTCCCTGCCTTATTTTGTGTCCAGCAACAACAGAAATATTGAGACATCTGTAAACAACAAGATTTAACATATTCAGATGTACTACTCAAGGAAATACTGAGGAATTGATAAGAATGAGTCATTATATTTCACTGTGTCAACAGTTAATAGGCTGGGTCAGCCTGGTTCCATTACTAGCAGGACAAGGGGACCCACGCACCGGGAAAGGGAAAAGGTAGGGAGATGGGCCTAAAAACAAAGCAGCAGCAATGAGCTGAGGAGAAACAAACTAATTTACTAAATAAGATATCAGAACACAAGGTAACACACATACAATATAAATAGGCCAAACAGAAGAGAAAGGAGAGCATGCTTCATGATATGCAAGCAGTTTTATCTTTCCCTCTGAGCAGAAACAGTAAGAGAACAGCAAACATTCCTCTGGGGTATGTAATTCTTCTCTTCTGGGACAGGTACCCAGAACTGGAATATTAACTCTTTAACTTTCAGTGTACTACATGGTGTCATGATGTGGAATACTAATAACCAAAAATCATAAAACCATGACACACTACTAGCAAATGCGAGCAGTAAGAATGTATAGGTATGAAAATATTTCCTGTTCTTCATTAAACTTGTACAAGTCACATCGTTCTCCAGATCTGGCATCAGCATTTTGAATGCAGGTTCAGCTCAAGAATGTCTGCAGCACATAATTTTTTAGTATCTTAAACTTTTTAACATCCCTGTTGGTCTGTATAGTCACTTTTTGAATTACTGTGAGGAAAAATTGTGTGAAATTTCATTCTGATAGCTACCATATCATCTATTTCCTAGAACAAACGATATAATAATAAAAAACTCTGAAAGAAACACTTGCCCCAGAAATGAAGAACTTACCTCCACAACCTGAAAGTGGCTATGAGCACACCAACCAACCAGAATAGCTGTTGCTGTTCTGGAGAAATTCACCTGAAATTGCTTTAAAGTATCTCCAGGAATGCTGTTCCACACATCTTAAAATAGGGTTCTAAATATGATATAAATTTCTACCAGAAAATGCTTGTGTATCTCTGTCTATATCACTTGAAGTGCTTACAAGACTGGCTTGGAACATCAGCTTAATTCTTACGCTAAATGCAACTTGCTTAAGCGCAGTTCTCTGTAGAAAAACAAAAATACATCTCAACTGAGAAGAAAAAATTAAGATGCCGGTGCAATTATCAGGCAAAATCATATGAAAATAAAGTTGTTTAACATGAGAGAGATTGTCTTCCAAAACATTCAGAGGTCTTAAAAAGGCTTTAATTTATTAAACAGTTAACTAATAATCTTACAAAGTAATCTACACTTCAGTTTTTCAGAAAAAAACATTACAAATATAATGAAAACAAACCTTTGAATATGAATATAAAATGAATAAAGAATGTAGAAAAACCTGCAAGTCCCAGGGAAAAAAATAGCAAAATCTGGTCTAATAGAAACAAGCTGAATCTGACCTTAAATAAAGTAGGCAAACAAAAACACTCAGATAAAGAAGAGATCAGAGGAGCGAGTACTGCTTTAGCAATACACTGGCTTTTGAAGCTTCTTCAGAACTGTATTGAGGGGGAGACTGAAGACAGACAGACCACACATGAAATTATAATACAATCAGATCAATGCAATAAGAATAATACAACCAAAATTTCATCACCTGAGGAGCATTTTGAAGCTGAGACCTACTTATTGAAGAGCTGGACTGGGAGCACTCAAAGCCACTATTGCCTCCATAAATGAATTATTTTTCGTTGTTCCACTAAAATAAAATAAAAGCTGTGAATTTATAAAGCAAGTCTTCTCTCACTTCAAAAATTATTTGCCAGTTAGAAGGGAGATTTGCCTCAACTGCTACTCAGATTTTGGTCTCAAAATCTGTTGACAGGTAGTGGGAAAAAAATCATTGCCTCGAATACACATGGAATCACACATTGCATCTTATCCAAGTGTGACAGGGAAAAATTGTCTTCATTCCTTGATATTTTTAATGGAGGAATTTGCACTATAACAGTAAAACTTAAATGCATCTTAAAGAAATGTTTAATTTTTTTCCAATTTGTGTCCACAGTTACTAAGGGAACGTTAGACAACTGAGATGTAAAACAAAATTGAATCACTTCCACTTGATTCTAGCCATGAGTAAATATAAGAGATGTTACAGTACTCTAAAAAAATAAAATCAAGAAGATTAATCTATACAGAAATATAAATCAAGGGATTTGTTTGTCCATGCTGTGATGTAGGCAATATATATGATGTTTTCAACGCCCCAGAAAGTCCTGTAACATTCAGCTACTGCTTGAGAACATTTCCTGGCTAAAATGAAGACTCCTGAGACAAAATTTTCGGAGGGAATCTAAATGTCAATACAGGAGTGCTCTGGGAGAACAGACTGACCTTGAGTTAGAGCAGTGTCTACTTAAACACAGACATTTCTTTTCCTTACTGACATTTCCAAATGAGGTTGCCTGACCTATCTTCTCACAGTGCCTTTGCAGAATAAATTTCTTCAGATTTATTTTGTTAAGAGAAGAATTAATGCGAAGTCCTGCCTTTTCGTGGCATGCTAGAATTTACATAGTAAACCTTATGGCTATTGTGTTTTGCTTATTTTTCTTAAAATTTCCAGAAATGAGAATTAGTGCTAGAATACAGAAACACAAACAACAGTAAAAGAGTTACAGGGCTGAAAAAACCTACGTTTTCTTACCTTTATTTTTATCTTAATGTTTATTTAGTAAATACTCCAGGTATAAAAGAAGTAATGCAGTGTATTAATCATGGCTGCAGCATGCTCTTCAAAACTTTGCCCCACTTTCCAGTAAATACAGATTTCTTTGCATCTCTTCCAGCACATTTTAAGATATGGTGTTTTATGTAGTCCAGTGAAAAGACTTCTAGAGTACGCCAAAGCCCAGTAAACATTATGAAAAATAACTCATAATTGTGACCTATATTCACACCTTCTACTCTATGTTTCAAAAAATATATAGTCAGCAAATTAATTAACAAAAGGAATGCAGCTGAAAGGCAGAACTATGAGTGCTTCCATACAATCCTCATTTTTTTTCCATGCCATTGGTATTTCACAATTTAGAAGCACCTACACTGTAAAACTGTTCCACTGAAAATAAGTCAGAAGTAATATGCACATAAGAAGATCAAAACAGAGCCTTCAGATGTTTCACAGAATATTTTTTTCTTGAAACTGAGGTGCTTTTAAAGTTCAGAGTTTCATGAAAGGCAATCTTTGGCTAAAATCAATGTACCAGCAAGATAAAAGGTGCAACAATATGACTACAGTGATCAAAGCCTTTCAAAAGAATGATCCACTCTTTTTAAACCATATCCCAGGAAACAAGTCCTTTAAATGCAATATGGCTTGTTCCAAAGGTAAAACTGATGAAACTCTAAGTCCAAAAGATATATAGCAGTTATGTTTTACTACACTGGGTGCTTTAGAAGTGACAATGACTTGATGAAAAAATAGGTTGTTTTATATACACTATAAAAAACAGGCAATAATGAGTACAGCTAGTAGTAAAAGAAAACTTATAAAATGAGTCTGTTGCAAAATTCTGTGTATAAATTCCACAGCCTTCTGTTGTAATGGGAAAAAACTTCAAGTAAGTAGGTTGATATGCACACTTCTTGGAAACAAACATGTTTTGCCCCTTCCTGAAGTAATAAAACCTCAAAGTTATCATGCAACTGCAGAAAACCATAATGGTGAAAAAAGCTTATTTATACTTACTTGCCATAATGAGTAGAAAAGAAGGCAGACAATGACCAATCATGTAGCACATTTTTTATGAGAATATTCTTACTACCTTTGTGTTTGCTTCACAGAACAGTAGCACCTCAGGCTTTCTCCACGCACTAGGAGATTCTGTGAACTACACGGGGTGATGTGGTATAGATCCCTTTCTTTGTGGACAGGCATATGCATCTGTATCTCAGAAAACTCAATAAATCAATAGTAACTGGCCCCTTTGTTGCAAGGCTCAGCAATGAGAAAAATTAAATGACACAAATGTAAAAATAGGGAGCAATGATTCCCAGATGTTTCCTCCAAGCAAGAGGATCAACTCACATTTGCACAGAAACATCAGAAAGCTTCATCAGTTCTAGTTAAGGCTCTTTACTGGTTTAGAGAACTAAATTATTTTTAAACAAAGATTTATCAATCTAAAGATGAGTGGTATCACGCTCACATGCATCGGTTGGTCAGACAGAGTGAAGGAGAGAGATGGAGAGTGAAACAGCTTTCTCTCATTTCTGCTGATTGAATGGACAAGGTACCTATGTTGTTCAGAGCAAGAGAGAAGAGAATTTTATTTCTACACCACAGAACAAAGTTTATTTCCTACTACCAGCCTTGTGGAAGTACACTGTGTATCAAAATCAAACCAAGGTTGGTTAAAGGTCATGGAGCTGATGACCAAATAGAAAGCACTAGAACGGTGACTTCAAAAATGTCATTACAGAACATCTCCTCAGTGAACAAAGCAAAAAGCAGCCAGACTAAGTTAAGCATTGCAGAATGGTTTGGTCTACAGAACCTGCCTCTTCTGAATGCTCCTGACCAATCCAGCAGGGCCAGAAACTGCAGGTGACAGAAGTCAGGAACCTTGGCATTAAAAAACATTCTGGACTGCAGGGAAAGGCCGATTCTTAGGAAATGCCATAACTGTTACTTGTCCTCATGGATTTATTAATTGGCTACAAAGTCATGATACCTAAATTTAAACACTGGAAATACTATATTATAGCTAGAGAAGTGGCAAAACTTTCCTTCAACATGTCATCTTAACAATAGTAACTTTTAAAGGCTCAGGGTTTACATGAAAGTTTTGATTCATTTCAAGAACACTGATATTGCATCAAACATTCCTGGATTTACTTACTGCTCACCCAAAGGGTATTAGTACAGCACAAGAGCACGATGAGACCTACTTAAAAGTTCGTAGTCAACCCTTCACATTAGTATTAGAAAGAAGAACAGTGATTTCTCTTTAACTCACTGGCATTGCTTGTTCAAGGTGAATGAATGATAGCTTTCTAAGAGCAATATCATTGCATTCTCTTATTTTCTTCCCTTTCTCCCCCCATAATCACATAAAACACAACCCCGAGGCCAATCAACATGTACTTACATTTTTATCCACAAGTTAGTTGTAGGAAATAGAAAAATCTCACACTGAAATGAATTCTCTGAAGTCTCAGATTACACGTATGAACTTCTCAGTGCCAAAACATCCAACAGTATAACAGAACTCAAATTTATCCAGAAGGTTAGAAAAACACTCAATTAGAAACCCATAAAAGATCTTTTGTTTATAGAATATTATCTGTGTGATAGAATAGTCTATCAGATAATGGACTTCACAAACATAACTGCACTTCCTATAGTTTAAGATGTAGTAGTTGCTTAAAATTGTTAAGTTCCCATTTATTTCATGCAGTTCATTTGTTTCTTGCATATATATTTATATAAAAAAAAACAACCTTCTATGAAAAAAAAAGATTGAAAATGTGTAGATTTTATCATGCAATTCATGAGTGAATCAAGTGGGTTTTTTTGTTTCATTGTTTTTGTGTGGTTTTCTTTTTTTTATTTATTTTTGAATCCTCCTGTTAAGATAAAGGCTTACAAAACATGGTATAGAGGTGGTCATAATATTTTAGACAGCTAAACATTAAGTAATGTGTTAACTGGGATCAATTCCATTTGATCCAGCTTCTTCTAAGTCCTGAACAAATATGCTTCTAATCTCCTTCAACTTCTCTTGCTTAATTTTCAGCATATAGCAAAGACCTATTCAATGAGCAAAAGGAAGGGAAGATGCCTAATTATTTTAAGAGGTTACAACATGCTTTCACTGGAAGATTTAAGTCTGGATGTGAAGAGAAAACCAAGAGATGCACCCTCACTTTTGCAATAAAGCAATTATCAGGACATTTCAGACCAGAAAAGTGGACCCATGGGATGAAGGAACAGGTAAAATAGCAGGTCTAGCTATCACTGAAAACTTACTCGAGCCTATTACTTCTGCAGCACGCAGTTGGAGAGAACACTAGCTCTGCAGAAATACTCCCTGTTCAAAGGAAAGATACATTGTTCTTCTAAGGAAGAAAGATGTGGAAGAACAAACTTCCCTTTGGTACTCCTATCAATTTCTGCCTGCCTAAGTTCTAGTCTCTCTACCTTACATCCTTACAAGCTATGTACATTTCAGTGTTTATTAAAAGAAGAGTTTAAAGAACAAAATAGCCAGGTTAATCACTAACAAAATGTTTTATAAAGACAAAATATATTTAACTGTTGGTCAGTGAAGAATATAGAGTACACAAAAACTCACAAAATCCAGGTGTTTGGTCAAAAAAAAAAATGCCTACAAAACTGATACTGCTTACAAATTATTTATTTAATTAATTATAGGTTGAAAGCTTTTAGATGTACTATTTTGCCTCTCAGAGGCATAATTTATTTATCTTATTTTTTTTTTTTAAGACCTGAAAAAACATCCTCTTAAAGCATATTCTCTAAGGATACATTTCCGTTTCATTATTTTTTCTCCTTGGGACATGGTACTTTACTTTCTTCTTTCACATCACCTATGAGAAGGCTTAATAGCTTCATCATACAGGGGTTTTCACCTAACACCCCTGCAAGATAGACAGAAAACCTTCATTTCTGTCCCATAAACATTGTATGTGAATTTACTCTTCATAAGCACTTACCATATATTTTTCCTACCCCAAAAATAATGATTGACGAGCCTATTTTAAGCAAAGAACAACTTATTTTATTTAAAAATTCTTTAACTCTATTTTACTGCATTTTTTTCTGGGAGTCTGTTACATTTCTGTAGCTTTATCATATATCAAAAAGGTTCTCTTTGCTATTTATTGCTGCCAGCCCTGACAAAAGCCATTTCAAATTTACTACTTCAATTCATTACTTAAGATATCTACTTCTATGCTGAGAATTGTATAGGGCTTTTACCATTCTAATATTATACTGCATATTTTTGAGGTCGGAAAAAAAAAATAAATTTCAATAAATTGTCAAGTCCACAGAGGGAACCTTTCCAACAGGACTTGACTATAAGGTGTTATTCATTTCTAATTCCCTTGCCAAAACAGGCAGACTTTAGCCCTCTCTGTTGTTTCCTGTGTTGTAATATAATTAGCATTAGTTATGCTGAAATATGAATCTTGGCGTCTACAAAATTTTGTGTGTTCAGGGAATGAATTGCAAGATTTCTGCATAGTTAATTGTGTCTTTTTATTTGTGCCTCTATGCCTTTAATTTGTACACATTAAAGCTCAGTGTTAGGCAGCCTGGCCATGGAAGACTGCATGCTGTAGTATGGATATTGTTTTCCTCTTACTTCATGAAATTATTTTTATTGTTTTTCTTGAAGTATGTACTTCTTGTTATCAAAACTACTCATAAAAATATAGCCAGAGTCTTGTGCTTCCCACACAGATAGGTGAAAAAGGAAAGCTCACTGAGGACTATTTTAAATTCTCTTTTTAAGGAAAAAAAAAAGTAGCATTTTAGCCCTGAAAATAGTTCAAGAATAATACTGGTAACAAAAATCCAGAGCACCTTTTAAACATTTCATAAGGACATCAATAGGAAAAATAGCAACCTGTAGAGTAGAAGTTTCCAGGTAATAAACAATTATTTGGTTGAACACGTAATACTTTTATGCACAAGGCTTATTTGGAGCCATGATTCAGCATTTCTGCTATTACTAGACTGTATCAAACTAATAGCCTTTTTTTATTTCTCATAAACACTTTCTAAGGGCAGTATGATAGTGAGAGTTAAGCATATGCAGTGATAGAGTGCTCTCATCATATTACTTCAAGCTGCTATGGTTTATCGCTTTGCCTCAGAGAGCTTGCAAAATACAGCAAATCAAATCTGTTTTTAAATGCCTGTCTACCTTAGATTTGCTCTACAGTTCAGGGAAAAAATTATTATTGACATATTACATTGCAGTCACAGTGCCAAAAAGAAAAACAGTGGTATGTCTGTATGCAGGCAACACTTTGTGGTATATATTCAGGATATCTTAGATTAAATTAGGAATGAGCAGTTATCACGTTGTTAACCTGAACTCTCCATATTTTGAATATACATTGCTTAGAAAGCCTATTTCCCAAGATGGTGGCATTCTTGAGATGACTGTCTGCTGCGAGTCTTGTATGATAAAACTGAACAACAGATTTCAGTTTAGGTTAACAAAAGTAAGAATTATCTATTCAGGGTAAAATTTCATCATGAAGACAAATAGCATACCTACCAAAGAAAACAAGATTTGCATTTTGAAAAGAAGAATCACCTGATCCATGTCTATGCTATGAAATGCTATATTGAAATCACATTAATGTTATGTTCTTGTAACATGGGTGTACAAATGTTTTAAACCACTTAACAGCAAAGTTCATATAATTCAAAGGAGGTTATCACAAAGACAGACACCTTGCAAAGCCGCATGCTAAGACTGAGAGACAGTGGACATTAATCAAAGCAAGAAAGGTTGTAAATGCATACAAGGAAAACCTTTTTCAGCATGAGGACAGTCAAGTAGTGGAGCAGGCTGCCCAGGGCTACCACTCTCCCTAACAGAGAGCTCTAAAGCAAAAATGCTTCTGGATAAAATTTTATCACACTAAGAGGCAGACAAATCTTGCAGGCCAGAATCTGGTGACTGCACAGCAAGTCAGTTACAATATTTAGAATATTGAAGAGTTGAGTGAAATAAACAAATAGATACCTGGTTTCTTAGATTTAACCCATATACATTCCTATTTTAAAATAATCATGTTTTAGAGGTTATTCTGTGTAAAGAAAATGTTTGCATTTATATTTAATCCAGAAGATTGAGTGGAAAAGTAACAAAGAAAAATTAAAAAAAAACACAAAGAAAGAAAATCAAGATTAGTTCACATGGTTAGTTAACTGAGTACTAACCATAACAACTTCAGTGAACCTACTTTTGATCAGTCTTTCAAAATTAAAGTATTTTAATTCTGTGAAAGAGATCAGAAAGTACCTGCTAAGGTTGTATTCCTATAGTCCATAAACACAACACTGACACTGATAGGTACAGGCCACAGGTTACTGAACATGTAAGAACAGAGACTTGTCAGATTTGCTCTCTCATCCTGTCTT
Organism: Chrysolophus pictus; assembly: GCA_037305975.1. Lineage (NCBI taxonomy): Eukaryota > Metazoa > Chordata > Aves > Galliformes > Phasianidae > Chrysolophus > Chrysolophus pictus. The sequence continues at coordinate 20,707,143 of CM074579.1, forward strand.
GACCTGCCTGCAGCTTTGCTTTTACTTGTTAGTTCTACCAGACTTGTCTTTTAATGACCAGGTTCCTATACTTACTTCTATGTCTGCTTAACTTCTCATGTTACAACCAAGGATTTCATACAGATAGAAGCAACATGTTGTTATCCTGTGTAGAATTATGTATTTTTGATTGCAAGGTGGTAATGCAGTAGGCAGAAATATAAGCCTGGTAGAGGTCTTCAGAAATAGAAACTCTGGATATGGTGTGGATGACTAGAAGCATGGGGTGATGAGAGATGGAGCAGACCCAGTTAACAAGGAGCTTCAAGAAGGGACGGGGAAGTGGTCAGTTAAAGAAAACAATGCAAAACAAAAAAAGGTTTAGGAATGACAGAGAAAAAAGAACAAGAGACCACAGACATAAAAATGACTACATGTGGATAATAGCATAAGGAAGAAGCTATCAACACATTTCTCCCAACAAAAGACGCACTGCTGACTATTGAACATATTCCCCTCACACTTACTGATATCGCTGACCTTAGGACTCAGAGCAGCAGTACTGATGCAGTGCCCATATCATGAAGACAGGGGATACATAGTACCAAGTGTATGTATGTATAAGAGTTTTAAAAGGATTAATACTACAAAGATTTTCTTTCCATTACCATTCTTCCCTATTTTTTTTTTTAATAACAATTAGATATGAACTAGTAATGATTCTTTTATTAGAGACTTCTAAGCTTTCAATCATACTTAATTTGTGCTTTATGCATGTGTTTCCTTTCTGTCTGTAACAGGATCTCAAACATAACAAGTTATATGAGTTTCTATTGCATTCTTCATAGTAGCAAAACCAGAAGCAGCTTAGTTATTCTGTACACAAAGCAAATTCAGTGCAACGATTAGCTCAGCTTTCACTTTATTCCAATAAGTATGAATTAGAGATAAAAAAAGCATATCCCAGTTGAAGGAATAATGTTTTGTTCCTCCAGTTCCTCTGCAGATAAATGCGATTTTATTCAGCTGACCTCCAATATTTTTGCAGTGAAACTATGATTAATATGCTGCCCATATCATTTTAACATGCTGTGAAAAAGAACTAGTGTATCGTTACACATTCTTTCATCTATGCCTTCGCCACTGTGCTGGTGAAGCTTTAGTCAGTTACTAGAAATAACATGGAACTCATAATTATATTTTATAAATATGAACAGAGATTAGTCAGTTCCTTACTGTATCACAGATGAAAATGAACCATGCTAAATAATAAATACTTCACACACTTTCTATTTTGGATTACGAATTCAATTTAAATAAAACACTTATGTAGTCACTTTTCAACAGTGAAATATAATCGATATGGATAATATATAGCACCTAACCACAAGGATTTTTTAATTTAAGATATACTCATAACCAAAGTCATCAATGAGAAAGTGTTAAGCTGATTTCCTGAACCCATTATTTAGATTTGCTGCACTGAAGCTGTTCTACTTTACTTTCAGTTTTTGTGAGAAAGGATACAACTTTTTCCACTAATATTTAAGACAAAATTTAAAGAACAGAATTTTCTGGAATGAAAACAAGTTAGGAGTTCTTCAGAGACCAAACAGAGATGTCTTATGCTTGTGTCTTGTCTCCTTTGGTCTACTACCAAAACACTTTCAAATCTGAAATAAAGCAAACATTTCTAAAAGATGCATGTCTTTACATGTCAATGTAAATTCTCCATTCAGCACTATGTAGGGCATGAAAAAAAATAATAATCAGTATGTCAGCCATAAAGTCTCTGATGCTCATCACGTTCTAATTTAAATATCATTCACTAACTTCCCTGAGACCAGTCTCTTCATTTACTGACAGCATCTTCAAGAACACAAGAAAAGCTTTACTAGTTTCAATCAGTGTCCTTTCTCCTGCCTCAGGACACTCTATTTGAAGATAATGTCAGAGTCTGACCTCTACTGTTTCCCCTCATACTTTCTAGCAGCCAAACTGTTAGAGTGTACATTGCTACATATTCAGTTTAGTAAGCTCTACTTATGGATCTGTTGTCCATGAATATGCAACGTCAATTTGAACTTCTTGATGATAACCGCTGGTATTCAAATACTATTCTAGAAATAATCTTCCCCTATTTGTGAGGTACTAAACATTACTCCTCTTTCTCACACCTATATTTTTTTTTCTAACTTCATTCTTCTGATTAAGTTTCAAATTTCTTCTCGCAGGCTTCTCAAATGCAGCCCTGTATTTCTGTTCTATATTCTGGAGAAAGTAGACAATTATAAAATCCAGTCAAGATAACAACTTCAAAGTGAGTAAGAGTTGGTTACTCTGAATCTGACAATATATCTAACACACTTCTCACAAAACAGCCTTCAGAGATCCTTTACGCAAAGACAGTTAAATCATGACAAAGTATATATTCGGATTTCACCTCTATCCTGAGTACTGTGATTTTTTATTTTTTTTTTTTTAAATCCACATTTAATTTCTTCAAAGGAAGGGAATTTAACATATTAGGTCTCCTCTGAGGATGCCATTCTCAGCAAAGGGAAATTCATAATGAATGTTCATTAATGTTCTTTATCAGTTCATTAAAGCTGCTTGTGCACTAGGTTTATGAACATCTTTGATAAACATTTGGATTTGTTGTGCATGAACTGTTCATGAATAGTCATTAAACTGTCCCTAAGTTTATTCATTATGAGTGCTTATTAATTTCTCATGAATTATTTTCAAATTCAGGCTGCTCTAGGATTCATCCATAAACAAAGAACACAGTATGTATTACTAGAAATAAATCTTAAAAATCATATTTCTAATGATTAACGCATAAGAAATGTACTTTCTTTGTCAACTTAAATCTAACAGAATTTCAGAGCACTACAGAAAACACCACCATAGCTTGAGAATACACATGAATTTACGAATAAAATGACAGCTAAATTCAATCCATATTGCTGCAGAGTAACACTAAACTCCTGGAGTCCGTGTGTAAGAATATTCAAGTTTATGTAACATGTTGAATATCTCCCGTCTCCACATTAGGGGGAATACTTTATGCTCTGAGTAAAGATACATAACACACACACACCGCACACTTACATGACTTATGTAAAGCAAAACCTTATGCTCAAAAAAATCCAAAACATATCAAAATTACACAATTTGATTTCCTTGATCTCTGCACAGCTGCCACGACTTGATTAAGCTAGCTTTTTTCCCTGCCAGTTTCTAAAGCCTCCAGTGTCAAGTGGCACTATATTATTTTGACTATAGGACAGATCAGAAATTTATGAATTATATTTATATTATTTACTTTATAGAGGGGCAATAATTTAGTCCTTGCAAAGCCCTGTGCTGTCACAGATAATGGTTAGCACCTGGATAGCTCAGATGAATTTACATTATACTTGCACAGCTTGTGTAATCACCTCCATTGCACTGCTACCACACCCATTATAAAGCTACATTCATTAAAATTTTATTGTATTAGCTAAACAATGAATATTGAAGGTTAGTTTATTAATGGAAATTAAACAGTGTTCTGTCTTAACTTGTTATTTTGACTAGCGAGCAGAGAGGATTTGTCATAAATATTACAAACAGATTTTTTTGTACCATTTCCATTCAATAAAAGAAAGAAGCAAGGGAAAGAGTGCAATTAGAAGAATGTAGTATGCCCACTGTATCAGCATAACGCGATGGAAAGCACAGCATTAACAGCAGAGCAGCACGGTCCCAGGCTACAGAAAGTGAGGATTTGCTCAAACATAACCACCACAGGGAGAGAAATAAAGGAAAGAAACTTCTTACCCTCAGAAGGCCTCAGGTATACAGGGATCTCTAGCCAACCCTTAAATGAAGTCTAGGAAGGGGCGGATCCTCGCTTCACCCCTTCTGGTCACACAGGTGCATTGCATGCACCTGAGCTCCCCTGGGTTGGCCCTACCTTCCCACCAGGTGCTCAATCGCTGCTTCAAGCCCTGACTTTCCTAGCATTTCCGCTACAATCAGACTCACAGCAATGAAAAAAAAATCATGTAGGTTACTCATGATAAATGCTATAAGGAAAGCCAAGAAGGTTAAAATGTTGTGCAAGTGTCTATTAAAAAATGTGTTTGAACATTGAACAGTTTCTGAATAACTGGCAGAAGCAAGAATTATGACAAAGAACACAATGAAGAGATCAGAAACAGAAAATGGTTTGCAGTTGCCCCGTCCCTGGAGGTGTTTAAGTCCAGGCTGGATGGGGCCCTGGACAATCTGATTTAGTACTTGATCTAGCAGCTGGCAACCCTGCCCGTGGCAGGGTGGCTGGAACTTGATGATCCTTGAGGTCCCTTCCAACCCAAGCCACTGAAGAAGACTCATGAAATTCACTGTAACAAAACTCAAAGTGAGATGAAACCCTTCAAGCCTCATTGTCAGTTTATTATAAATACAATATTTCTTCTGAGTTCCATCTTAACTTCTTATGTCTTAACTTCTTACATTTGTGTAAGTAAATACTGTCTACACTAATAAATTTTCATCTATTCAGTAACATCGGTTTTTATTTCTCAATAGACTTCTCAGAAGTCATTTAAAATAAATTAGCCACAAAACATGAGCATACTGGCAGTTAGTATTCCCTTTCCTCTTTAAGGTCCCAACTCATTCACTTAGAAAGGTTGTAGAAAATTTTAGATAGGCCCTTCTGTGACCTATCCAGAGCCACATACATCTCAGATCTGATGCACAGGATATGCATTACTAATACTGACATTCAAAATCACACCATTGGAGTCCCATAAGATTATGTAAAATCCAAGAAATTCAAAATGTAGTTTGAGTTTATGTAGTTTAGCTTCTAGTCAATAATAGAGAAAAAAGGGGTATTTACTCTCAGTAACTGAGTGTTCTTTTCCATATTTTCAATCCTCCATCCTGAGAGACATTTTACCCCACACATGGCACGTAAAGATAATTACAGTAACAAAAGAAAAAGCCTGCTAAGAGAGGTATGTTGCCCTACTGGGCATTACTAGAATAACAAAGCTCAGAAGCAAACATTTTGGAGGAACACATTGAGTGTAATAACTTGACTGCTAGGAGACACCTTGGGACCATAGGGGAGGAGAGTGGCACTCCTAAACAAATGTCTCTTTGCTGTCCCTATCTGCACTCAGAAATGTCCAGAGCAACACGCATTTGTCGCCCACCATTCTGGAGTAGCAGCCCTAACAGAGTCCATCGTAAAGCATGGTTGCACTCTACACTTTCTACAAGCACATGAAGAAAAGCCATTCTTGGTAACAGTGGCTCCATTTTAATAGCATCATCTTTAGTTAATTTCTAGTCTGAAATTAATTTATCTCTCCTGCAGTGTTTGTTTTCAGGTTTTAAGAGCCTAATCTTGAGGACTGAATCATAATTATGATCTTATCCCAGAAACCAACACCACATTATTAGAAGGCAATAATCTATCTGGATGATAGAAATAAACATTTTGGCCTTTTTCTTTTTAAACAAAAAAATTATTTCAGTGACCAAATACAGATAAGATCACCCACACTGGCAATATGAGTTCAGACACTGCAGCGATTTCCTCAAAAACAAACAAAAAAAACCTGTTGACACTTCAGTTAGCAGGTCATCCAGCTGAGATGGGAAGAAATAAAGGTTAACCTTCTACTATATATGAGCAGATTGATGTACAGTGAGTGAAGCCTCCCTTTTTTCACCCCAACCACCATTGCCTAAATTTATAAAAATCATGACTCTGAAGTGAGATAACTTTAGTACTTGAACACCAAATGAATTTGTATAGAAATCTATCAAATAAATAGCTTGTCTATTAGATATTAATTTAAAACTAATATTTTCCAACATTTACCATTTACTATCAAAACGAAACTTATTATCCTAATTGCTCTTTATAAAGAAATATTGAGCACTCCTCAAACTCTCCACATAGTCTAAGTTAACTGACAAATTGTCAGCAATATATATGATTTAATTAAATTATTAATAAAATAACTATTGCACAGGTATTTTCCATTGTTCAGAGTACAAGAAACTGCTCATATGCTCCAGACAATTGAAACATATCTATTACTCCTGCTTCTAGATCTGGAATGTATTTAGTTCCAGGAGAACATATTAATTCTAGAGCAACATGCCAAAGTTTTCACCCCTTTGAGGGTCTGAATATAGGCATTTAGACTTTTCAGATTTACTACTCTTCCAGATGCTCTATCTACTGGTCCAAATCAATCAGGATTTCTCTTCATCTCTGTGCTGCGAGTTAAGCTTAACAGATCACTCAAAAATCAAAGTTAAATGTTTCAAGAACAAAAAGAAAGACCACAAATACTACCTGTTTAACTACCTATGTTCTAGAACAGCCACAAAGACCTGCATTTATCTACTCCAATAATGTTGTTATCTGATATAAAATTTCATATCTGAAATGTCAGTTAAGCATGAGGAAGATGTGAGAAAACTAAGAAAGGATTTCAGAGTGGAAAAGAAACAATAAAATGCACCTGATTAGGATCTGTTACAAAAATTAGGGACATGGAGACAGATAGGCACTAAACCACAGAATCACACAATCATAGGGGTTAGAAAGGATTTTTGGAGATCATCTAATCCTACTCCCCTGCTAAAGCATGTTCCCTAAAGCAGGCTGCACAGGGAAGTGTCCAGGCGGGTTTTGAATACATCCAGAGGAGGAGACTCCACAACCTCAGTGTCTCAGTGCTCCATCAACCTCAAAGTATTTTCTTATGTTCAGATGAAGCTTTTTCTTCCAGTTTGTTCCCACTGCCCCCTTGTCCAGCCACTGGGCACCACATAAAGAGCCTTGCTCTATCCTTTTGACACCCACCCCAACTTGTAATCATTTCTTAAGGGGTCGCTCTCATTAAATGTTTAAATTTATTGTTTGATCCAAAACTCATTAAAGTAAGACAGAAAACTGATACCCAATTTAATAGTTGCAATATGCAGAGTGCAATCATTGTCATTGGTATCGAAAGTTCATGCTTGGCTGAGAAATGCAGATGTTGGTGGATGCTCATGTATAAGAGCATATGCTCACCAATACAACTGTCAAGTATCACCAATCCATCACAGACAAAGGTTGTAATACTTAGCCTTTAATGAATTTCAAGTTAATGATGCTTACGTATTGTCCAGATACAATTTACAGACTTACTTATGTAGTCACTCTAATAAAGATTAAAGCCCCAAAACATCAAGATTATATTCACTGTAATGAAGTTAAAAAAACAAAAAAACAAAAAAAAAAAACAGAAGTAGTCAGTTGTCAAAACACACAGCTGAAGCTTCATCTCATAGTAAAATTTTTTCACATAATTCATATTTACTATTCTAACAAATATCATTTATTTAAAGGAGCAAGAAAGAAAAGATTTTTTTTTTTTTGCTTATACTGCCAATAATTCCTGCCAATAATTTTATATGAAATCAGAACAAAACACAATACATCAGCTAGAAGATTAAGTGAACTCAGGTTTCTAAAAATGTGCATAAAGTGATTCTTGATAACATTATATGGGGATTGGACTCAGTTACCTTTAGAGGTCCCTTCCAACGTCTTCTGTGATTCTGTAATAGATATCTGAGATACCCATGATATCTTAGAAATATTTTTAAAATATCAAGATTTCCTGATTCTGATAACTTTTGCTAGACACTTCGGATGGCAAGTTCTGTGAAAGGAGGTAAAAACAAGTACAGCTTCAATATATTTTACATTTATTAATATACAAAAATGGTCTTCTGGCATTATTACTGGTAATTATGTCCATAGCAAAGCTAACACAGTCCTTAAGCAAGGTGGACTCGCATCAAGAAAGCAGGCTGTAATGATAGCTGCTTCTCCAGCCTGCTTTGGTGCCTCAGAGTCTCTCTCTTGATCTTTTCGTCTCAGTGAACATTGATGAAACTTCTTTAGGAAAGGAACTGTCATGTACATCAACACTCTGATATCTGTGGACCCATAAGATAGGGTCCAGTTTTAGCAGAGACAACTTGGTGAAAGTTGAGAGGGGACAGAGAGAACGCAGCAGTCATTTCAATTCTTAGTAACTGCCAAATTTTACATTATATGTGTAACTGCATAATAAAAGTCCTCTTTTTATTTTTGGTTTGAGTATCCCGATGATTTCCATGACAATAGAGACACTCATCTGACATGTCTGTCTTTAAATCCAATTCTTAAGTGATTCCTTTCTCCTCAACTAGATATTAGGTAAGCTGGATATTAAACATTTCTGGAAGATGACTCCTAACATCAGCATCAAAGATGTTCTGCTGATGCCAAGGACTTACAGAGATCTATAAGCACTGGGAGGGAAAGAATTGTTTATTTTGATGTTTGATCAGATGCTGATGCCTTCAGAAACCCTGGATGATTACAAAAGGCTAATGTTCAGAAATGCTTTGCAAGTTCACAATCCAAAATCCATTAGAAGGTGAAAAACTTCTAAAGCACAGTTTTAGAATATTTTCCTTTTAAAAGCCAATGAAAGAGACATCTATGCTTTCAGAATGTTGCTCTTTAAACTACTCAACGCATCTGTCTCCAGCAACTTCAGTATCCAGACACATTAGTCCACATTCTACAGTGAGAAACTTAAGGTAAGTTAACATTTATTTTAAAACAAGTCATAAAGGCATAGATAAAGTAATTAGCACAAGGTCATCCTGCAGCACAAGGTCATCCTGCAGCTGAGCTTAGAATCAAAACTGTTCCAATATAAGTACCTAGTTCTCATCTTTCTAGTAAAAAGTCCTATTTCTCTCTCAAATGCCATCTTTAAAATAAATTCAAACTCCTGTTTCCATCTTAACAGAAACTTACATGTTAGAAGGAAGATTCATTCTTCAGCCACTGGCCTCTCTTAGCAATTAGCTGATCTTCCAGCCACACTCTTTGCATTAGAGGCGACCTACCAGAATTCAAGAAGCATTTGAGCAATGCTCTCAGATATATGATTTGAATTTTGGATAGTCCTGTGTGAATCCAGGAATTGAACTCAAAGATCTTGTGGATCTCTTCCAGCTGGGGATATTTATGATTTTACCTATTTCTTTTCTTTGCCAATCTTAGACATTACCTGCACACAACGTTACGTTAGATCTGGTGAAAAAAAAAAAAAAATGTAGACAGGTTGTTGCTTCTTTCTTATTCCTGTAGCTCCAGTTTACTGAGACTCAAAGGATCACATTCACATGTGAGCATGAGTTACCAGTTCAGAAGCATGGTAGAAACACTGATTACACTGTGAGCACATATAGGGCCTCTTCTCCCTTGTGTGAATCCTTTGATGGATAGTGAGGCCAGATCTGCAAGTAAAATGATCACCACAATCTGAACACTCTAATGATATTTTCTGCCTATGGTGCATCTTTTGGTGCTGAATCAGAGCTGAGTTGAAGTTGAAGACTCTCTTACACTGTGTGCGTTTGTGAAGTGTTTTTGCAGACTGGGTACACAGATGATTGAAGAGGCTTGAGCTGCGACTGAAACATCTCTTGCACACAGCGCACTCGTAAGAACTCTGTCCTGGTGAAGGTCTCCCTGAGATCACATTGTCTTGGAAGTTTCCCACATTACAGCATCTCTTGTTGGATACCGCTGTCTGTTTCTCCTGAAAGGCTGTTTGCCAACTGGCGTTTTGAGACTTTTCACCCTTCTGGCAACCTTGGTCATTGTTCTGGAAGATGTTTTCTCTTTGACTTCCTGATGACACCTTGTACTCTTCTGCATGTACCAGTCCCTCATGTTCATGATTCTCCCCTTCTTTTCCAAGTCTATCAGCCACTGAAGATTAAAAAAAAAAAAAAAAAAAAAAAAAAAAAAAAAAAAAACCACTTTGCTATTGTCTACAAACAGCAGATATAACTCCTTGCCACCTGCAATTTGGAGCTAAGAATTCTAAACAGAGTAGTATAAAAATATGAAAAAAATAAAATGTAATAAAAAAGTAAGTTTTAACACTTTAGTGATAGTGAATCACTTACCCTCGGCTTTCAGAATTTACAATTGCAGTGGAAAAAAATTAAATATGCTTACATATGTAAAATCCTAAACTGAATTCAAGCTGTACAACTAAGACCACAAGTTTCATTGTGTTCAATATTAGAAAAGGAGTAGAAACCCATTGTGCTTGATGTTTTCAAAAGCATTAATATTATTTTCTATTATGAAAGAAAGAACAGCAATCTTACCAATCTTTAAAAGACACAAGAGGTCATTGTAACCATTATTTTGACTTCTTGCAATTGAGAGGCTTAGAACGTTGAATTGAACTCAAATAAACATGTTCTGTTTCAAATAATAATTAAAAATTCAGCACATGGATTAATTAGTATACCTATGTATCTGAGATATGTAGAAAGCTGTCTGGTTTGCTACATTCTATTCTATAAAAATAATGTGACTTACAACCATCACGTCTGTTCCTTGAAAAGTCTTGACAATCTTGCTTGGTAATGCCTTAGGACAAACATAAGGAAGAAAGTGGATTTTATCCAGTTATGTATGCAAATCCCCAGATTAATGCATTAATGCAGATTAATCTTTTATCCTTGTTTAAATCAAAAGCTTCTTGCTTTAAAGACGAAGAAGGAAATCTGTCTCCATAATTTCTATTTTCATGTTCTTTTTTAGTAAGGTGCCAGACGTGAAGTGGATTTTCTGGTATGAACACCTGAATAAAAGTTATTAGAACTGCCAGACTCAGGAATGTTAAAGACAACTGACGAGGCCATATTATTGCTAAATCCTGTAACTGAAGGATTTCCGGCCAATCGTCAACATTTTTCTCCCTGTTCTCCTGTATAAAAATCTACATACTGCCACATCTTATGTGCTTATTACCTAGCTCCTTAAGGCGGTCTTCTGTAACAACTGTTAGCAGGTAGTATTTGATCTTTGATTCTTTGCTTTCTTCTTCCTCTTTCTGGGATGGTTCTTCAGGCTGTGGCCAGTTAAATTGAGAGCTAGAAGACTCACATAATTTCACAGGATCTACCATCTTTCACGCACGTCACTCTTCAATCTTGAAATGCTTTGTAACCTGGAAATGAAACAAACACATCACTGTAGAAGCAAGACCTTCAAATCAGAAGAAGTCAGAACAGGCAGAACACTGTTTCATCCCAACACAAGGAATACACACTGCTTGATCCTATGTAGCATTTCTTCAACTGAATCAACACTAGAAAATAAATCTTTTCTCAGTCTGCTGAATCAAATTTGAATTCAGTTTTTAGATTTTGATTCTAGTTCCTAGACCTACTATGATTAATGCTAAATAATCTTAGAGAGTATACATGAAGGTTTCTCAGCCAGTCCTTCCCTTCTCTGTCACCTTCATCCACATGCACTCTTGGGTGAATCATACTGAGATTTTTTTTCAAATATTTCAAAGTTCCAGTGGAAGTTACTTTTTAAAGTGTCCTTTGTCTTTTTATGCCTTCAAATTCTGCTTGTATAAAGGAGAAAACAATCCTTTTAGAATGACATTGAACTAAATGCATGAATAGTCACAAACAGTGCAATATGACATAAATAAATCTACAGATGATGGGTTAGTTATCTATCTTGGAAATTTTAAGGAAGAAAAAAGAGCTTCATTTCTATTTTTTCATCATTTGTTTCTTCAGTAGAAGAAGTAGAATAAGTCACATTATATTTGAATTTTCATTGAAGTACACTTGGTAGATTTTACTTACCTAATTTCCTACTTTGTGACTTTATGCCAGCACCTCAATCCTTTCTGTTTTTCCATGGGACTTTTTCCACATTTCAGCATAATTCATGGCATGCTCAGAACCTCCAAGTTCCCATCTGGCATGAAAGAGGTCCTATTGTAGGTACTAAGTCACCCTACTTTACTTTGTATAACATGGGATCCTGATACATCCACGGCTCATTGAATTTTCAGACTCTAAAGCTCTAAGCTGTCCACATGAAAAGTGCAGATGATTGCACTTTGGGAAAAGCTAAGACGGCAAATGTTTAAAGGCCTACTATAGACAAATTATTATCATGGGAAGATGGGAGTCACAAAGGCATAACAGCTCCTGTTTCCTTCTACCTAGATAGAAAAGTTAAATCAGAACAGTTGCTTAGTTGCAGCTACCTGGACGATTTTCCCAGACCCAGCTCTTATAGCAAGATATGAAGGAACTGTTACAAGATATTCATGCTCATAATTTGCTCCTTTTCTAAGTCTCCAATTTCAGCTTACAATTCCAATCATCTATAAGGCTCAAAGGTACCCTTAGCCTCCAAGCAGCGTAATCTTCTGAACATGTAGTACTGCTTCTTCACGCTGATTCTTACCTCTTGCAGGACAGCTATTTTGACTCTGCCATTATCTCCCCTGTCTTCCAGTATTACTACACACCTCTCAGCCATTTCTGGTGAAAAGCAGATTACTCTAGGTGAACAGCAGGTTACACACCCATTCAAAGTCAGCCAAATAATCTTCACAGCTTAAGCTGTGGCAGCTAAAAATTTTCCTAGTCTGAGAAAAAAGGAGAGCGCAAGGTATGAAAAACCTGCTGGCACCACGAATCTTGACATTTTGCCATGCCAGCAAAGAATGATGACTACTCCACTGACATGGATCCTGCTTTCCTCATGAATTAATGACTTTGTCTTACCAATCCACAAGTTTGTCAGCCTTTTCCCAAATTTCAGAGCTAATCCTGTCTGTTCCTCATTACACGTACATTGCTCCAAAAGTAATGACTCCAATTTGTTTCCAGAGAAGGTACAAAGACATAAAGAACGCAATAACTCTATTTAATAAAGCAAATTCTCAGCTACAAAACACTATTGTTAACACAGTCTCCTTCATTAGCTATGCATTCTCACTAGCAATATCCAGGAGCCTAAACGCAAAATTCATGAAAATCTTCAACAGCAGAGATGACTCATTGTTTCACAGCTGCTATGACAGTGTCATTGTTAAGATGCACCCACCACCTCACTGTGCTCATATATACCACCTGATCTCCATAAACATTAAGCAAGAGTCAGTGAACATCAATGAGAGCCATTTTTTTCCACACTGAGAAATTCAATCACACACATGCTTCATATGCATTTCCATGTCAGACATCATTTTGTCAGACTGCCCTTCCACTGCCATCTATCACCCAGCAACAACATGTAATGGAATATTGTCAGGAAGGTTCAGCGTCTACTGCCACACCACCAACATCCACCTCTGATGTTGTGAGCCAACATAATAAAATAAAAGACATTACTTTTGGAGCACCCTTCATACTACATTAAATCATGAAGTAGGTGACATTCCAGTAATGGCATTTGGTTCTAACACGATTGTCTGTGTCTTATAGGCAGTCTTTTTCTCCTCTACATCAAATTTGTGCAAAAATTGCTAAGCCTCAGTAATTTATATCTGGTGAAAGCTAATCAAATCTACTTTCACAACTTTGAGTCTGCAGAAGCATGAAAAAATATGGATGGAATGGCCAGGGCAAGAAAGCATACATACAACTGAGAAATGTCACCTGAATGGATCACAATACATACATACATACATACATACATGAGATCTTCCTCTTATTTTCCACAAGATTAAAAAAAGTCAGAAATAAACAAGAACTCTTCCATACAAGGCTCTGAAACAGAGATCATAAGATTTCAATAAAAATTGGTTATCTAGAATTTCTGGCCTCTTTGGATGCAATCTAAACATAATGAATGTGATAATTCACATTTCTGCACTTCACAAAGCACCATTTAAAAGTTACATTGCATGAATTTTCATGTAAAAAGCTGTAAAACATACAGTCTTTAAAGCTCATTCAATATTTAGAGCATTTCTAAAAGTGATTATCTATGGAATTCCAAAAATATATTTTCACTTCAAAAAATTAAAATTTAGCCCTTATTATTTCAGACAGAAGCTTTCGAATGTACATACTGATAGAAAAGGACAATACATAAGCAAAATAAAAATATAATTTTATTATCTCACCACTTTGTTATCTCACCACTGATAATCCAAGTTAATGGTGTTGGGACACCCTTCCATGAACCCTTAGAGGTGTAACACTGTTTACATACGTCAGGATAGTGAAACATAAATGTAAATTATAATAATATTTAAAATGTGTATTTTTCCCTGTTATTTATAATTTGTGCTTGCAAAAAGTGCTTTTCCCTCTGTGACAGCTGGAAATCTACTCATACCAAACTGTCACAGAAAGTGATATGGTGGATCTTGGTCTCAGCCAGAATGGTAGTTGTTAGGAGCTCAACTTTAGAAGATACATAAAAAGTGTCAGACAGTAAATGCTGTCACCTGCACTATCTATAGACTCCTCTATTACAACTGCAAGCTGTACTTAGAAATATAGCACTATGCTGTCTCAGTCTTTAAAAGGAAAACACCTAAGTAAACTATTCCAAGAGCTATCTTAAGATAAATGCATGAGAGTTCTGTAGTGGGAAGAAGAACTGGCAGAGATGCACTGGCAGAATGGAAACAGAAGAACTTGCAAGTTTCAAAATAATTAACAAGGAGGGCCTTTCAATCTGATTTTACCATTCATTTATTGTCTTTTTCTAGATGGTGTTAACTTACATACACTATACTTCCTTGTAATAATTTGACTTACAGTAAATTTTAAGTACCATCACTTTAAAACTACATCTTTTAAAACAAGCGGAGATCAGTGCAATCTATTGTGTAGATACATGAGAGCCCAGATTCCCAGACTCTGGCTGCAATCTGGAAAGAGGAGGCCAAGACTCCGCGTAGTGCGTAGGGATGCGGCCCAGTGAGAGAGCATGGGGCTCTCTGGGGCTTTCTCTGGATGGGCTCAAGCAACCTCCTCCATGAGATATCCCAGCTCCTCAACCCAGGGGCAGCGTGTTTGAAGAGACAGCCCTGAATCTCTTCTCCGTGTGTTAAGACCGGGGCCGCCGGGTGAGGGCGATATCTTATCGAAAGATATCCTATCCCCGCTAATGGAGATAGGAAGATGAGTCAGCTCCACCGAGGCCAGTGGATTTATCTCCTGACAACAAAGCATTGGCAGAGGGCCAGATTTATGCTCTTGACCAGGTGGGACTGAGTCTTGCGTGCCTAAAGGCAACTTAGCAGGGCTTATGTTAATTAGGGGAGATTGGGAGCAATATTCGATTCAGAGACTATGTTGCTCTCCCGGCTTTACTGAAACGACATCTTCCTTGGAATATCAGGCTGTGAGGCCCCCACCGCAGGCGCCATTCAGTCGTTACAGCCCCCGGGCTTTGGGTGCTTTAGGAAGCTAAGCAAGTTGCTTAGCTCCTGTCTTTGTTCAAGACCGCTGTAAGATAAATACGTTGATTAAATAACGTTATTGTTTAAACCGTAGTTCTCTGCCACTTTACGGTCATCCCGTGTTTGACACAGGAAGGCTGATGACTACAGTGCCTGGCGGGGAGCTGGGCGCATCGCCTGCTGCTTTGGGAGAGGTTAGCAGTGCCAACGAGAGCTGCTATGTCTCCCTCCAGGTTACGGCTGAAGCGGAGTTCCTACGTGTGGAAACACAGCTCAGACACCAAGCGCCATAGGGTGGCTGTAAGGGGAATGCAGGAAGCACCAAGCAGTCCTGCACGTTACCAACCAAGGAATAATTCTACAAACTGCTCGGCTGCTTAACACTTTCATCACGTTTTCAATTTTGCTGAGATTCTCTCTTAGAAGGACCTGTTCTGTGTCCCAGATAGAAAGTGTAAGATCATGACAGGCGTTTCAAAAGAATACGGAGAGCTAATTATAAATCCACCGCGAACTGAGTCCAGGATATTTCAAGAATTTTCTCTCGTTGCAGCATTTTGCTGCATTGCCTCTCCAGTTCTCCCTCTCCCCACGCACTTTGAGAAAGCAGATCTGAAACAATCCAAAGAAAAAAAAAAAAAAAGCAAAGCTTGATTTTAAACAGTGGGTCAAGCCGATCTTGACGTCCCAGCCCAGCTGCTGAAGCACACACCGCAGCTCCCCAGGACACAGGAGGGCAGGAGCTCCTCGCTTCCACCCGGGTAGGCTGCACAGCCTGCTCCTTGTCAGCCTGCAGCATTCTGCCAACCAGCAGGAAAATCGATGAGGCAGGCTTATCTGAAGACCGAGATTACTTCCTCCAAATAGGATGAAGCACTTAATACTTGAGGGTCTGATGAGGACTGGTGATAGCTGAGTCTGCGGCTAGAACGCAAAATCCATTTCTAAGCCTAGTCAACCTACTCAGGCCCCGGCTCCTCTCTGTTCAGCGGCTGCCTGGACAAAGCTTTTCTTTCTCACTTCATTAGAGATTTCACCTCAGTAAGAAAGAATCAAATCCAGGCCTTGATAACAAACATTCTTCCCCCCCCTCTCCTCCCCTCCCCCCCCTCCCCCGAATCCAGGTAAAACAGTCAAGGGTTACTTAAGCTACAAAAATTCTAGGTTTGTGGGGGTTTTTTTGTTGTTGTTGTTGTTTTTTTTTTTTGTGTGTGTGTGTGTGTGTGTGTGTGTTTTTGTTTTTTTGTCCTGAAACTCAGCGCAGCTGAACATTCAGTGCCCCCTGTTGTAGGTTTTTCTCTACAGCAGGCAAAGCTGAGGGACTGCTGTATATGGCAATCTGCACACAAGAACTTTCCTAAAAGATCTCTTAACTCTGATAGAAAAACCACAAATGGAAAGGAAAAGAGAGAGAAACAACTTCCATGGACAGAGCGTACTCAGATAAACAAACGCAGCATTTACGAAAAACATCACAAAATCCGTAACAACGTCGCTTAGAGTTCTATTCACACATCTTCAAAAAGTTAACGAATCCCCACATCTTGTGCTGCATTTGGGAAAGAAACCATGGTGGTGTTAACTCTTCAAATGTTGTTGCAAACAAATTACACACACGTGTATATAAATATCAGTTAAAGAAATTATGAGATCTGAGTGTTGATACTGACAAAGGTGGTCAGTTTTAGTCTCAAAGTCAAACCTTACTGAATCCATCCACTCCGACGACACTTACTGTTGGCGATCAGTTCTCACCCTCTGTTGAACATTAGCACCACGAGCACCGACCTTTGCGTTCCCTGCGGCTGCTGAAGCACAGGCAAGCAAAGAGCTTCAAAGACCTTCCTGCTCCGCTTCTCCACTCCCCCAGTTTAGGCTTTACTTCTGATTTTAAGCTCCGGGTCCTCTCCTGCCCCGCCCCGGTTCCGTTTGAGTCCTTTGTCTCACCGGTCTTCTTCCTGCATATCACTGCTGGCAGCCCCTGGGGCTCGCATTGTTCTGGCCTGGCGACCCGGGCTACCTGAACACTCGCCTGCGGTGGCCGCATTGCTGGCATGCCTGTGCTCAGCTGGCTGTGCCACCGCAGTGTCACTGAGAGCTTGCTTGTTGCTTACGCTGGTGTAGAAGGCTTGTATTCAGGTTAAAAGCAAACTAGTATACTCAACACATTTTTAATACAGAGATGCTACTGGCTCTGTTTTGGCTGCTGTGCATACCCTCCTTCAGCTTGTATAACTTTCCATTAATATATTAACACAAAACACTGAATGCATGTATTTGTTAACACTTCATATAAGTGGTTTCCTTATACATATAGAAAAAAGCAAATGTGTTACTACAAATTGTAAGGTAAATAGTCCTGGAGTCAATATATCACATTACATCTCATATTCTGAAACATCAAGAGTAGTCTTGTAATCTTCTTCTGTGTGAAAAAAAGCAGAAAAATCAAAATATTATTGGTTTACACTGGTTACGTTGCTTCTAAACTAGCAGCAGGAAGTAGCAATTGCTTCCCACTAAGGAGGAAGTCTTCTGAGTCAAATACGTGTACGGAATTTCATTGGGCTTCAGCTTGACATGCTTTTTAACGAATACCACTGTAGAGGATCTTCAATTGCAAATTTATGGAGCAAAGTTTTCTATAGAGCTATAGAAACTGAAAATATCATTGGAACCAAAAATAACACATAATAAAGAAAGACCTACTCTGTGCAGATTATTTATGGTTTAGACCTGAAATTATTAATCAGTGGAGCTAGTAATGGGTTTCTCCGAATAGATAGATACTGACCTTTATTTGTCAAAAACTGCAAAGGCAAGAAGTATCTCCTTGTTATTCCTTTGAGATCCAGCCTCAAGCTTTTTTTTTTTTTTTTAAGATATCTATTTTCTGCACGGAATAGTAGCAAGTGTCATTATCTTTCACACACATTCAAATCATCTATCTTCTGTTAGCGTAGCACGCATGTATGTGTCATCTTTCAGTTCATAAGGATTGTTCTTCCCCTGTCCATTGTTTCTACTTCTCTTGTATTACCTAGGAAGGCTGGAATGGCAATTACATTCTTTCTATAAGTGTTCATTGAATTCTTAATCTACAGTCTTCAGAAAATTTTTGAAGGTCAGAGAGTGTATGGGAATATTGACTTTATGAATATATTCATGAGCTTTTTGTGACAAAGTTACATTTAAAAATCATTTCTTTTCTTACTGTATGCTACAGTAGAATATCTGATTTGGGAGAATGTGCTTTCAATTGTGCCCATACAGACAAATGGCAAAGCAAAATGCAGAGTATGCCTAAAATGCAAAAGGTGAGAAAACTGCATATGAATATAGCTCATGACAATAGCACTTGAAAATATAACAGGAATTAGCTATACCATCCCACTAGAGTTTCTGTTGCTAAAAATTTCTATTATCTTCAAGGCAAGTGAAGACATCTCATTTGTGATACACTGGAACACCAATTTTTTTTTCTTCTTTTTTTTTTTTTTTTCCTGAAGGCAGGAAATTCATCATTTATTTTTATTCCTGTTAAGCACAGAGCTCTGCTAGTCTGAGGAACAAAACAGATGCAAACCCGTTTTCTTTCTTTTTCCTCCTTCCTTCCTTCCTTCCTTCCTTCCTTCCTTCCTTCCTTCCTTCCTTCCTTCCTTCCTTCCTTCCTTCCTTCCTTCCTTCCTTCCTTCCTTCCTTCCTTCCTTCCTTCCTTCCTTCCTTCCTTCCTTCCTTCCTTCCTTCCTTCCTTTCTTTTTTAAGAAAGAATAGTTCCCCTGCTGTCATTTTCAACTTACAGACTAATTAGACTTACAGAGATATAGCCAGGAAGATGAACATAAAATGTGAGGACCTGATCCTGAAACAAAACTGCAAACTTTCAGTGCCAGTGAAACCAATGCCAATTATAGTGGATTTTACTTATTTATTTTTTCCCTCTGGGCCCAATTTCATCTTCCCTATAATGGGACCCATGCTGAGACAAAAGAAAATGAAAGAGCAAATATAATCTGTTAAATATTGGAAAGTTCCAGGCATATTGAAGTCCTTCGTCTCCTTGCAAGCATATGGGCTCTTTTCTTTTTTTCTTTTCTTTTCTTTTCTTTTCTTTTCTTTTCTTTTCTTTTCTTTTCTTTTCTTTTCTTTTCTTTTCTTTTCTTTTCTTTTCTTTTCTTTTCTTTTCTTTTCTTTTCTTTTCTTTTCTTTTCTTTTCCTTTTCTTTTCTTTTCTTTTCCCAAAACAGGAGGATTTATTCAATAACCTGCAAACAGTTCTTTTATATTCTATGAATTACGATTGACATAGTCAATCATTACAAAATATACTAGGCTTCAAAAGTAATGCCTCCTATTAAAATAGGAGGTCCACAATGTTAGAGGCAGATGGTGATGATATGACAGTAGAGACTGAACCTTCCCACCAGAGTTCCATTACATTTTGTTTCTGTGACAGATAACAGCAGAGGGGCACTCTAACAAAATGGCATCTGACATGGAAGTGTCATTGAACTCCTCCATGCAGAAATAATGGCTCCCACTGACATTCATGAATGTTTACTGAAAATTTATGGAGACAAAATAGTAGATATAAGAACAGTGGGGTGATGGGACGTGCATTTCAGTGAAACAGTGGGTCGCCTCCACTGGTGAAAATTTTTATGAATTCAGCAAATATCGCAGGTGAAAATGCATTGCTAATGTTGGTGACTATGATGAAAAATAGTGTTTTAAAGATAAAAATTTATTTTTTCAAATTTTTATTGTGCTCTTTGTATCTGTTGTAATTTCCGTGAAAATAAATAGGAGGCGTTACTTTCAGAGCAACCTATGTAGAACTTATCAGATTGTACTACATATTTCTATTATTTTTTGTCTATTCCTAGAAGAAAACTAGCATTTGAAGTGGTTGATATCGCTATAGTCATAAAAGACTTCTCAGAAAATTGAAACTTAAACGCAACAAAGAATTTCAGAGAAGGAAAAGGGTTTTACAGATTGAGTAGCACTGAAAAGATAACACTGGATAATCAAATCTGAAATCCATCATATCAAAATGTATGCATTTCTTTACTTATGCATCATATCTTTCCCAAAACCACATCTTTCAGAAAGGTTTCTGCTTATAACACTGGAGTGGGTTTTTGCTAGTTTGCCTCAATGGTTGACATCTTGTTAACACTTTAGCATTATTTCCACTGTGAACTTGTCCAGCTTCTAATTAGTGATCCTTTCATTGTTGTTGTTGTATTTCTCTACTTATCTAAGAATGGTTTCAGAACTAACATTCTCTTTACAAGTACTTTTCATCTTCAGTGCAATAATCAAGATACTTTTCAACTTCTCTTGGGAAAAGTAACATAAGTTCTTTTAAATGTCTTACTAAAACATGACTTTTTCAACATCAAGTTTCCTGTTTTTCTGTATTTTCTGCTATATTACAATATCCTACCAGAACTGTATGTTTTATTCACATAATTCTAAAATTCATGACATCCGTACAAAATAGGGCTGGAAAGATACTAGGCAGTCATCCAGTTCATCCACTGCTCCAGGGCAGGATCAGCTATATACATTTTTGATCCAGGTTTATCTAACCTGTTTTTAAAGACTTCCATCACTGGAGAGTCTCTTACCTCCCTAGGTAATGCTTAGCTATCCTAACCACTAGAAACTAAATCTCCTAACTAAAATAGGACACAAGACTTCTGTTAGGACCTGTTAAGACCTTCCTATCACTTAACAGAGCATAAGAATTACTTCCCACTCTTGTTATCCCTTATGGTAATATATTTGATTTTTGCAACAGCACAGCACTTCACACAGTTTTAGATTAAAATTCACAGTAGATTCTGGAGCTCTTTTCTGTAAAATTTATATCCAGCCGGTTGTTTCCATCCTTGCGCTTGTTCAGATGACTATTCTGTGTTATCCTCTCCAGCATTATCTAAAGAGTCAAAATTACATCAAATCCTGCATCTTTTGCACATTTCTGCACCTCAGCAGCTCCTTTAGGTTGCAACACAGCTTTAAGACTGAGTCCATTTCTTTGCTTTATGAATCCTCAACTCTCCCCAGTGGTTCAGGTGTTCAGGAATGTATGTAATCTTTCAGTAAGGCATCTATAACTCTTACAGACGCAAATCAGTATTCTGTAGTGGGGTGTTGTTGAATCTAGTCAATAGTAATGGGTCTTAAATTCTGCCCCTCTGAAGCATTTAGGTGCATTATTCAGAATTATCACATCTGTGCTTTTCTTAGAACTATCACATTCTCGGATTACTCACATACTGAGAGCTTAAAATTTCTGGTTGATGGTAAGTGCTACACTCTTTCTTTGAGAAATCAAAGAGAGATATTGCACTCAGCAAAATATTTATGTACGTACTGTGGATTTTTTATACGGCAGAGCAATGTAATTGAGAATGAACTATCACTTAGCATTTTGGGAACATAAAAAAGTGAGGTCTGATGCTATAAATAAACTGACATGGAAAATCTACTCTGATGTCTTCATACAGTAATTTGCAATATCAGCTGCCAAGTTAACTACTGGAAAGAATCGTATCTATTTTCTGTACAGGTTCCTTGAAGAATATCAGATAAATGTGTCATCCACCACTCCTCTGTAATTTACTGTAAAACTATTTAAGATCAGATGAATTAATCTGCAAGTATACTAAAAATCTATGTTGATAAACCAGTTAAATTGCCATACATCACTTATTTTGCAAATTTAGCACACATTTTATTTTCTAAAAATATATTAGAAATAATGTTCCTGACTTGAAGTAGATGTCCTAACACATGATGACGTGGTTGATTTAAAAATGTTAACAGCCTGCAAAATAGAAACAGCTATCTTAGCAAATGGAGTGAATATGTCAGAAGTGCAGGTAGAAGAGGATAATTTTGGAACATGTGGTCATGAACAAATTCAGATCTTGCTAAATTAGTGGAATAATGAAATATTTGTCAGTAACAAACCTCCTGTATTTTGGAAAAGCTATGTTTGAGAAACCAAAAATTGGTGAAGTCAGCAACATTTGCATCAAAGACAGAATACAGGTGAGGCAAGAATTACATTTATTCAAAAGTACAAATACAATCTATCGGGCTTCCACTCTTACTAAGCATGGAATAAATGGTTAGAAAGGACTTTCTTGAATTTTTAAGCCCCTTTAATAAACAGAATATTTAAAGTGAAAAGAGAAATGAAGAAGGATGGAAATAAAATTGGTTAACAGATCTGGTTAACAGTTCTGTACTGTAGAAAAATTTCAACATGCAAGAGATATAATTTTGACATTATTCATAAAATTAAAACAAATAGCAAAGGGTTGAGGTTTTTTTGTTTGTTTGTTTTTGTTTTTTTCCAATAAAGACAAATGCAGTGTTACAGGACTACTGGTATTGTGTACCGAAGGCAAGACTTTCACTTCAGTTTTGCTTAAAGACTATGAAGTTCATGAAACAACGTGTAATAAGAATGTCAGGACAAAAGAACACTGTAACAGATTCCAGGTTGCTCGCAAAACTTTTCTTACTCTGAAAGTACAAGGGACCCTGAATGTTTTTAAGCTGTTGATATTGAAGTAATTTGTGAATGGAACTTGAGTTGAATGGAAAATGCCACAAACAAATATAAACAGTTTTTGTAAATGCTGTTTTATACATTCACCTAAATACTTATTTACAGCCTTCCAATTATTACAGTGGAAATACTTCACATTTCTAAACAATGAATGTATGAATTTTTTTGGAAGTTGACACTACCTTGTGGCGGGAATATGTTTACATTATGTCATCTATTATTTCAATGTTGGAACATGTGAGAAAAATACTTACATCCTGGATGCAAGAGAAATCTTGGAATCACCTGTTACAGATTCTGAAAGTTTACTAGAAATGTCCAAAAGAAGGGAGTGAATGAGATTTTCTGAATTCAAAGTATGACCTTGCTTCCTCCCTCCCTCCCTCTCTCCCTCCCTCCCTCTCTCCCTCCCTTCCTTCCTTTCGCCCACCCACCCGCCCGCCCCTTCATGGAGAGGATACTAGACAATCTGGAGCTGTAAACTGAAACAGCACTACCCTATGGTACTTGTAAGAATGTCATATGTATGGTAACATCTCTTCTAGAGGCCAAATTTCTGTTGGTTTACGTTGCCAGTTCTGTAGTTCTATCACAAGACAAATTTTGCTATACCTAGCTAAACTTCTTTTTAACTGTCATCGCGATTTCAGCTGCATAATACATGAATAATACAACTCTGAAAATTCTGTTGGATTTTTGGTTTTCTTTTTTTTTTTTTTTCTCTTGTAAAGCTAAAGTTTCTTCAAAACCCAGCTAGAGTAGAATCACTGTTGAAAGTATCTTTTCCCTTGAGAAACAGGGAGAGATTAAACAACCTTTTGTTCAGCTAGAGTCTATGTCAGAATGCTTTGTTTTACTATAAGAGGAAACTTTGTTCAGCATGTAGGTTTTAGCAAGTTTTTAAGTTTGAAAGAATATTTCTGGAAGTATAGAATTCTTTTCTTCAGCTCTTAAAAAGAGCTCTTAAAAATGTTCTTTTCATTATTTGGGTAACTTCAGACACGTTTTCTGTGAAACAGCCCTCTCATATACTCATACATATACATTTTACTGATAATTCTGAATTTATTTTATCAAAAACTTCTTGGGATGCCTTTGTAATGCCTTTGTGTGCTATGTGTTATTCAATATCGTGCATTTTCAGTAGTGAAACCTAAGGTTGTTTCTTCTGTATGTATTTACAGATCTACACGAACCATTTCATCACAGAATCACAGAATTGCAGGGGTTGGAAAGGACCTCAAGAGATCACTGAGTCCAACTCCTGTGCTAAAGCAAATACCCTACAATAGGTCTCACAAGCAGATGCTCACAAGCATCTCACATCCAGATGGGTCTTGAATATTTCCATAGAAGAAGGCTCCACAACTTCACTGTGCAAACTGTTCTGGTGCTCCGTCACCCTCTTCATAAAGTTTTTCTGCATGTTTGTATGGAACTGCCTAAGTTAAAATTTTAGGCCATTGCTCCTTGTCCTATCACTACACACTACTGAGAAGAGTTTGGCCTCATCCATTTGCCTTGCATCTCCTTTCAGATATTTGTAAACATTAATCAGATCCTCCCTCAGTTTTCTTTTCCCCAAAGCTGAGCAGACCCAGGTTACTCAGCTTTTCCTCATAAGGGAAAGGCTCCAGGAGTTGTCCCTGCCTACAGTAGGGGGAGTGGAAATAGATGATCTTAAAGGTCCCTTCCAACCCAAACCATTCTATGATTCATTATTCATTATTTATGTTTCTGGTCCACATTAAATTACAGTATAGATTCCAATAATAGTCACAGCAAACTATCTTTCATTTATACCTGCGAATGAATGTTCCAAGGCAATGAATACGCATTCTGCATTCTAGTACACTATGCTGCAATTTGTATATGTAGCCCGAATCATAGATCCAAATTCTGATATACACGCTGAAATTCATACCTAATTTGTAATTTACTGTAAGACTACTTATAGTAAAAATCTGGAGACTCTAATCCTGCAGATAACTTTCAACTTGCTTATAAATCCATCCCTAATAATAACTGCATCAGGACAAATGAAACTGATCAAAATTGAGAATTCACACCCTCCTCCAAAAATGAAAATCTTTCAAATTTTGGAAAAGAAAGAAAGAAAGAAAGAAAGAAAGAAAGAAAGAAAGAAAGAAAGAAAGAAAGAAAGAAAGAAAGAAAGAAAGAAGGAAAGAAAGAAAGAAGGAAAGAAGGAAAGAAGGAAAGAAAGAAAGAAAGAAAGAAAGAAAGAAAGAAAGAAAGAAAGAAAGAAAGAAAGAAAGAAAGAAAGAAAGAAAGAAAGAAAGAAAGAAAGAAAGAAAGAAAGAAAGAAAGAAAGAAAGAAAGAAAGAAAGAAAGTCCCCCAGCTATTGTAGCACCTACTGAAAAATTCATCATACAAAGAATTTGGGAGGTTAGCAGATCTTTGACAGAGGAATGATACTGCATTGGATGATTAATAGGACAACAGGCATACGACTGGTTAGAAAAAATAGAGTGTTATGAGGGAAAGACAAACTGAAGTAAAATGCAAATCCTATGGGAAAAAAAATATATCTCAAGTTTGTGGCAAAATAATAGCTGAAATAAAAATGTATTTTGTGCACAGGCAGATATTTTAGGCCAGCACATTCAGATTTCAGAAGTTGATCATATTTGTTTTTTTTAGTAAACTTCATAGTTTATTTAGGCTGAGTTAAAAGAACTGAGTTTCAAAGAACTGCTACAAAGAAGAATGAAGAAAAACCTAATGATTTCTATCAGCAGTGGAAGAGGAAAACATTGAATTGTATCACTCAGAAAAAGAGTACAGGAGTGCAAATGCATTTAAGCAAGAGGGAAATATTTCATTGCCTTTTACCACTTAAAACCTATAGAAAATAAATTGTATATAAATTTCAAAAGACACATACATGTAAGAGGGAATGCTTCAAGACATCTGTTATAGAAATTCGTCCCTGACTTTCTAACCCGTCTTGCTTTGCTGCTGCTGAACAACCCACTTACTACATACTCCAGATTTCATATTCTGGGTTGTGACTTGATAGTGTATGTGTTAGAAATGTAGAGACAACATGACTTGATTCAATGTAGCAATGAAAGTGAGGCATCCTGGATACATTCATACCTCAATCAGTAAGAATTCAATCAGAAGATAGTTAAAGAGTAATTTTTAAGTAAATATGTAGACAATGCTTTTGGTGAAGTCAATAAGAACAATCATATACATCTTATACAAATTGTTTTTTGAATTTATGGATAGATTTGAAATAACTAAGAAAAGCAAAATACAATCTATAGGTTAAATCTCAATTCCTTATGTAAATATTTGTTATTGTTAACAAATATGAGTGTATCATCTAATTTACATTTAGATCTAGTCTTGGAGAAATATGTTTTGTTTTGTTTTGTTTTTTTTTTAAATCATCTTTATTTATGATAAAGCAGCGCGATAGTACCCAGTCCAAGTGGTGATTCACTCATGATCTCATTAAATTAGTTGCATTCAGAATGTCCAATTTCTCATTTCACATCTTGTTCAGAATATATTTGTGTATTTTCTTCTAGTTAAAAGATATTTTTGTAAACATACACAAAAAGCTCTTGTGCTTATTTTAGTCTTGTTCTACTTAAAGATTATTTTTTTGCAGATACTTAAAGATTATATTTTTGGATAGATTCTTTTCTCTTTTGTTACATGATCATCATTGATACTAACAAGTACATTAGCAGTGCAGTTAATTATACAGTGATTATCACAGCATTTTTTACTATTGCCACTTGCTAATTAACATTATTTTGTGGTTGTTCCAACACAGAAATGGAATTTATTTACAGGTCTCAAGAAGCTTAAAGAACCTCTTCATTCTGATTTGTATGGATCTGAAGACCAATGGAATTTTTTCTTAGTGAATAGCAGTTCCTGTCACAAGCCCACTGGCTGCTAAAGTAGCAGATTTTCTCATTCAAGCATTGCAAATAAATTGAAGAACTAGGGACTTGTAAAATTCCAGGACAGTGACCCTTTCAGCAGTTTAAGTCCTTTGAAGTCCGATATACAGGTTACAGAAGTTCTTGTACTTCTCTAACTCATTCACAGGGTAGAGCAAATGTTTCTTGTGACAACTCTGCACAGGAGAAAATCTAAATCCTGAAATGGTATCTAGGCAAAGATGTGGCCACAGTCCGCTGACTTCCCCACCTATAGATTTTAAACCTCCACAGAAGAATCTTCTTCAGAGATTGGCAGGGCCATCTGAACCATCTACTAATTCTCTGAGACCATGGGACGGCACTAGAATGAAGTTTGGGACTTACTATCTATGCACACTGTGGAAACCGCCACAGACATATCTAATAAGCTCAATTATGTTGAAATGCTGAAGCTGGTTTTAAGAGGACATTTTAAGAAGACTGTCATTTGGCCATTTGCCAGCTAACTTAAAAGCTGTTCTCAATCAGCAAGTGCACTATAACTGCTCCTGCTCTGCTCTCTGTATTTGCTGGCCTTTTCTCTAGGTTTTTTTTTCTTTTTCCTTTTTTTTTTTTTTTTTTTTGTGTGTGTGTGTGTGTGTGTGTGTGTGTTTGCTGCCCTACAGACTCGAGTCCCTTGCTTCAATGCTCACAACACAGTAGCTTGTTTTGCTCTGCTGTCCTGAGAACTTCCATCAGTAATGTTGCAAATCACAGAAGAATGATCTGACATGACGTGAACTAGCAGGTTTAAAACACAGAAATTGAGATAGTTTTTAGTTTTTCACAGTTATTGAATTGCAGTACTTTTTGCATCAGGATACGTGTCTCAAAGCCTGTATGCCAATTTTTTTTTAAGAATAATGCAGGTGACTCTTCGTGACTGAAAATTCTGTATGTGCTGCTGGTGGACAAGAGTGGAATTCTGGTGGGATTGTGTCCTTCCAGAAGTAGTTCTCCAGAATGGCAAAGGAAGAAGAACCAGCTGCAATACTGCCAACAATGATATAAGCACATTTGTAGATGGTCTTCCAAAGAGAATAACAGTAGCATGAATTCTATGATTCTATGCAGTTATGATTCTGATTGTATGTATTTGTGGGTCTAGAATTTATCTGGATAATTTCAGGCAAATATCTCATTAACTGATCTCAAATTCAGCTGATCAATAATTCATGTTTCATTGTTTCTGTTTTATGCTTTTACAAAAGTTTTAATTCAAAAACCAACTTGACTGCACTGTAGAATGTACTAATAAAAACATAGCCAGCAGGTCCAGGAAAGGCATCGTTCCCATTTTTCACACTTGCATAATCACATTTGGAATACTATATACTCCAAAAATGTAAGATATTAATATGCTGGAGCAAGAGTACCACAGTGGTCAGCATACAGAGTACATAACATATGAGAAGAGGTTAAGAAGTTTAGTCTTTTCATTCCAAAGAGGAGAAGGCTCAAAGGAGACCTTGATGTGTATAGATATCTAATCAAGAGAGAAGACAGAGCAAGACTCTTCTCAGAGATGCATGGTAGTACAATGAGACATATCGGGCACAAGCTGGAACACAAAAACATAGAATTAGACATAATAATGAAACTCTGTAACATATGTAAGTAGAACTATATGGAGCAAGCAGGTTTGAGTTCCTTTATGCACTATCTTCTAGATCCTTCTAAATTTAAATTTACAAAAACAACTGTAGTTCATTTTTCTGTCAGTGTCTTGCTTGGTGTTAGTTTAAAGAAAAGATATATTATTTTCATTAATTCTCTTGTGAAGAACATTTCATGAAGGAGCCTCTGTTCAGTGCTGTTCGTTACCTTCAATTTGATCAAGTGACTCATCAAATGAGACAGAAGAGTGGAGTTTTTTTTATTTATCCCTGATCTAGTATGTGATAAAGGTAGTAATCTTACTTGCTTCATTTTTCCAGGGGGAAACAGAATGAAGGGGTCATTACAAAGAAGAAATGAGAGCAGGAAGTGTTAAAGGAAAAAAAAACAAAAAACTTTTTTCTTTTTCCTTTTTCACATTACTGAAAGTAGCTGTCATGAGAGATACATAATGAAAGCTTCTTGGTAATTCTTTTATTATTAAAGATAGTAGAAACATTGATTCTGGGTTTTATGTAGTCCTTTAGAAACAGACTTTTTATAAATAGCATGTAGACAACCATGGAAAAAAAGCTTGGATTCTATGACAGTATCATCTGAGCTTGCCAGTAAAGTTAGGCCTGTATGTTGATGGTGGCAGTACACCTACATCAGGTCCTCTGTTGCATCACACATTGTAGAATGATCATACCTTTGCCATTAAGCATGTGATATATGTACAGCATTATAGCTGGATAGTTTGGAGGTGTAAATTGAAACTTGAAATGTTATGTCAAGTAAATGTTGGAAGGTTTGCAGGTCCTTATTCTTACGTGTAGAATTTCTTGTGTGCTCCAAGTTCATCTAATAAATGACATTCTCTATGCAAATAATTAAAACCAAATCTAACAAAAAAAATCCCATTGGATTATAAATACACAAGTAATCATAAAAACCTCGGGCAGACTCCAGGACTAACATGCTTAGGTGAACCAAATCAGGCTCCTTGATGGCAACCTAAGAACAATATTTTGTTTGGTTGGGCAACAACTTTAGTAAGATGGTAGGACTGTCCTACTAGAAGCTGTCAATTTGGGAAATATCAGTTTGATCCCACGAAGCCGAAGAGGAAAATAAATTGGAAATGTTTCAAGTCATTATTTGAGTGCACTCATAGCAAAGCAATTTCTGAAATTTTCTCATAGAGTGAAACCCATCCTGTATTGAATTGTATCTATAGAAAGGCCCTACATATTATTGCTCAGAACTCAAATTCTAAAAATTGGCATCCAAATGAGGGTCCTTTTCAATGCAGGGTATTCTGTGTTTCTGTGTATGACCAAAAGCATTTTAACTCATCCTAAGGATACAGTAGTTATCAGTAACCATTACCACGATTTGGCAAGAATTAATTTCTATGCTACTGAACAACTTAACCCTCTTGAGCATTTTTATATGGCAGCTTAATAAATAATGATTTACTAATGGTTCACATTGTGCTACTCATCCAGAATTCAAGAGAGACCCCTAGTATTCAATCATATTAATTCCTGCTTCCTCCCTACTTTTTTATGTTAAGCTGATATAACGTTGATATCTTCCCTGTATGCTAATACACCTTCTTCTCCTTGAAATCTTTTAACCTGTGTGATGCCTCTCCCCCCACTGTTCAAAGGTAATTCATTACTTTTTTACCTTAAAATTCTAAGAACTGAAACAAGCTTATAGACTTTACCTTTGAGGTCTGAATCATTTCCCTTTTTATCCTTTATTTTTTTAATAGCCTTTTCAGCAACACAGTAATCTTTCCCGAAGGATTTTTTTGGCCTTCTAATCCTTTTTATACTCATACTCTTTTTGTAACTGGTGAACTAGTTCAGGTAAAAGACTTTTTTTTTTTTTTTGTACCATTAAAAATCAAATTATTATTCTCAAAATCCTTACGATCTAAGTTTAGCTTCCTTTCCTATGTTCATTTATGAACTGCATATCTTAATGTCCTTAGAAATTAGCTACATCCTCCCCTTCTGCCTGTTTTCAACAGAAGGGAAAGTATGAGTAGTGATAATCCAGAAAAGCCCAAACATTTAGGGGCAGTACTTCACACTTTACTTGGGAGGGTGGTAATAGGGGCAGTAATCCTGAATTTACTATGCAATTTGCAATTATTCCTCTTTTTAATGTTCCATCCACTATTCTTCCTACATTCAGGACACAAATTGGGCATATGAAAAGATCTGTGGAACAAGCACAACAGAGGTCTGTTAGAAATGTATTTTCCCTGATGCAGGTATGAAAGGAATGCTCCTGTGATCTTTTGGAAATAGAAGGCTACAGTATTACAACTGTGTTCTTGACCATGCTGTTCATAACATTCAGCTAAGATGAATGTCTACCAGCACTTCTCGCTGTTACTTTCTTTCTTGTAAGTCTTACAAAGCATCTGATTTTTTTTTTTCAGTCATAAATCTGAAAGTAAAGGTAAACTTTAGTTTTAAAATCATAGCATTTCCAACCATTCCCTGGAAGCATGACAAACTTTGGAAGCATTTCTAAGATTTATTCTTTAAAAGGAATCCTAAGAATGAAAGGAAACTTCACGTAATGCATGTCTTCATTCATGGCATATATTTTGAGTCTACAGACCTTTCCCTAAAGCTCATTCATGATTTAATTACAATACTTTTTTGTATGAACAATAAGAATGGATATTTCTGTCTAATATGATGTACTTTCTTATAATTACAGCATTTAACTACGTTTATACATTGCTGGTAGTGTGGATTGTTTTTAAGCTTTTATAACTCACTCTAGAATACTGAATGGGAACTCAATACAAAATCAGTTGTCTAAGTTCCTTGAGCACTTCAAACAAAGACATATATAGACTGGCATAACTTCAGATGGAAACTGATTTTTGATTACTTGCCTAGACACAGCTCCCAGTATTCACCTGGGAGTTTTGTTTCAGCAAGGGGAACAATATCAGGAGAATGTTTGTGCATACATAGTCCTGAAATGAGCTAACGTATGTTGTGATTTGTACAGATTGCAGAATCATCTTTATTTTTCTGTTCTACTTTGCACATTTCTCCTTATCTACTCTAAATATGACTGGAATACTTGCCCTCAAAATAGTTATTTTACTTGGCAAGGGTCACAATAGAAAGTAGCTCCCAAAGGCACAATCAAGGCTTTACAGATAGGAAATTTCCTCTGAACTCATTAATCCGTTACACAAATGGGAAAGATAATGAGCTGTAGTCTCTCAGCTTTGCTGAAAGAAAGTAGAACATGTTCTTAGTCTTCATTACTAGCCAGCAAAACCAAGTAGTTTTAACTGGACTTGACACTGGAAGTATAATTCAGCACATTAATTTTATCTCAACATATAAAATTAGCTTACAACCAGCGTGCTTTATATACCAAGAGTTCATATTATAATATACACCCTTTTTTATACTATCCTCCTCTTTTGTGAAGCATGAATTACTGTGTCACGAGTCAGCAGTCTCGTGCAATATTCAAGTGAAGAGAATTTGTTTATATCCGCTGTCTTTCTCTCCAGCTCATTTATTACACATCCTACCCTGAAGATGTTTTTAATTAGTTGATAAGAATGGCAAATAATAAACTTCATGAACATTTTATTACAGTGTATGAGTATTAATTGTTGCCAATTCATCAACCCTAAAGCACATTAGTACTGCAAAAAGATTTATTTTATCTGCTCTATATTTATGAGTACAATCTAACTTTCTAAATATTAGTAAACAAAAATATCTTTTGAATATTAATTCCAGTTCTTTCATTCTCCTATCTCAAAATGGTTTTAAATCCTATCCTATGAAATGTTTTGTTTGTTAGTAATTGAGCTAAAATTATGTCTGTGATTTAGCTTGCTTTTGACCTTTTCAATTACTCTACTGGTAATTCCTAGGACTCTCATCCACATTCCAAGTGAAATTCCATTATTTATCCCAGAATTTCCTCTTTACCTCCTCCATTCCTCTTTTTTTTTTTTTTTAAACCAGTGCTGTAGGCACTATCTTGTACCAAGTTTGTTATGTCCATTCTAAATTTACTCTATTAGCCCTGTGTGCATCATATTAAGTGTAGGGGCAGATGAATGGAACCCTGTGACCACTGAAGAAAAAGCCATGATCTGGAAAGCACATGCTATATATACATAGTAGAATGGGAAACTGTATATAACCATCACTCCAGTTCTTCATTTAATCCATTCTGCACTAGCCTGAAAAGTGAGAATCACTGACATTTATAGAAGGAATGAGAAGTAGATGGAAATGCAGGATTTAAACCCTAGCTAGAAATGGTTAATAAACATGTTAATTTAAAAGGACTTTATTTTTACAGTAGGGAACAATACTGAAGAGAGGGTTTTCTTCTTTTAACTTGAATCTTTCAATAAACAACATTGTTCTGATTACAGTGGAAACCTTTTATAAAGCATAAAGCACTTCACATTGTGTTAAGCCTCAAGCTGCAGATAGTGGAATAATAAACTCATAGATGGCCAAATGAGGGGACAACTTCTATGCAATTTTCAAAACAGACAATAACATTTACCAACAGCAGGTCATGTCATGCAAAGAGAAAGGAGGGACTGTTGACAGCAATCTAAACTGATTTCCTAGATGAATTGGGCTTTTACTTTCATCTAGTGAACCCAATAGCTACTGTGACAAAACTGTGTTTTCATAGAATCATAGAATGGCTTAAGTTGGAAAAGACATTAAAGATCATTAATGTTTCAACCTCCCATCACAGGGCAGGGTTGCCAACAACTAGATCAGGCATCTAACCATCCACGCTTCTAAGTGAATGCAAAATGTTCCCATAATCCAAAGTAGTCCGATTTTGCTTATGTTTTAGTTTACTTTTTTTCCTAAAACATCCACATAAGTTGTTAGTTGTACAATGACTCACTTGACTTTCCAGAACAATACTTTTGGGGGGAAATTTTGGCTTTGGGGCTTTACAAAAAAGAACACGGAAATCAACTCACAGTGTGACTTTGTTCTCTTCAGAGGATGTCGAATAACAGTTTCTATACCAACAGGCTGACTTTTGTCTACAACAGTGTCTAGTGCACTTATATAAAACTCAGCTGTAAAGTATCATTTTATTTTTCCTTGTAGTATTTTCAAACCCTCCATACTGTGCACACGAAGAACACCAAAACAGATGCTTAGTCATCTCAGCCTAGATTATGCTGTGTTCCTCCCAGATGGCTTCTCAACTCAGATTTTACAATGACAATTTTTATTTTATTTTATTTTATTTTATTTTATTTTATTTTATTTTATTTTATTTTATTTTATTTTTTACTTCTAACCAGATCTTTACAGCACTTCTTCAAGCAGCAGGAAAAAGTATCAACACAAATATTTGCCATCCATGAAAAGCATTGCAGAGTTTTTCCACAAGACAATAATCATTCCACAGCAAAAGTAAATGTCTTCAAGAAATGTATTCACTAAAGAGGTGTTTTATGCCTGACAAAGCAATACTGTTTTCTCGAATAAGTATGGTCTTTCCAAAATAACTTTCAGACATTCCCTGAAATAACTTCATTAGAAATGTAGCACATCCTTTATTGATAGCCTTACTAAGTTAACTGCTTATACAACTGAAATTACTGCAATATTTATGTTTGAAATATCTTTCTAATGTACAGCAATTTTTAAATGTTTGCAGTCTTACAATCTCCCTTGGGTACATATACTTGAAAACAAGTTCTGTGCCTCAGTCTTCCTCCTCTTCTCTGAAAGAAAATCATGTGTTGTTCATTTGCATCAGTGCAAGAGGCTGGAAGCAGAAGGTTCTGATAATGCCCTGAACTTGTTTTTTCAGCAGTGCAAGCAGAAACTCAGTGCAAGCTATTCTCCCTCCAGCACTGTGACATAATTAATCCATGCTTTATCCATGGGTCCTCGCTTTTCTAATCTTATCAATACACAATTATAAGGGCATGTGACAGCCCTTCCATTTAACACCTTATACTAACTTCTGGAAGAAATCTGAGCATAATTTATTGCTGTTGAAAACACTGTGTGATACTTTACCCACTAAGTCTGTTCGTAGGCTTCTCTGTCATTATATACCAGTTCTAGCACGAGTTTACATTCCAGTAAGCAATTCGTCTGATCTATTTTGAGCTATACAAATGCTCAAAAATATTCATCCAAGACAATACTTTCCTCTGAGTAATTCTAAGTAATACGTAAAAAGTCTGGCAACTAATGTTACAAACACATAATAAGTATCTTTGTGCACAGCTGTTGGGATTAAAAGGTATTTCAAAGTCATCAACATCAGTGCACAGTAAATACTCTTTTTAATACTGAATTGAAAAATAGATAAGAACAATGAATGGCATTCTTTAAATAGTCATGATCCTTCTAATTAGTGCACAGATCGTTTAATGACATTCACGTATCTTCCTTTGTGTTAACAGCGTATAAGTTCAATTATATCAACACGTTAATATGTATTTCACTAAATCTTATAAACTGTTCTTATAATGGAAATCCATCACAGATCACACAGGAGTGAACAAAAATGTCTCAAAGTGCAGTACCTCATCTGCATAACTGTAAATAAGTTACATATTAACAAGCTTATTGAAGTCTGGAATAATGATTTTGCATAGTGAACAACAATGTCTTGTATACATTGCTATCCCACTGTTCTTAGTTATGTCATGAACTATATATGTGTACTCTAATGAAGGCGAAGTCTCTGTTGTTTGAAAGGCTACTGAGAAAAGAAAAAAACAAATAGCATCTCTAGTTTGACTAATTATTTTGCATAAAGGTACAACTAAATGTAGAAAGAAGCTCATAAAGTGCCTTAGCCTCAGTTAAAGGAAAAAGCAAAGTGACTAGCAGTAACTTACAAATCTGTGTGGTTACAAAGCAGTCACACTTTTGTTTCTTTTGCAGGAGAAGTGGTATAGTTTATTGGACCATCTGTTGGAGTTAGAAAGAAAGAAATGAACTTTTAGCAGAGATCTGAAATAGATGCAAACAGCTAAAGTACATCAGAACAATCATTTTTAATTGCATTTAGTTAAGTAACCAGACAATTTTAGAAAATAGGATAGTTACTGCAGGAGAATGGTAGCAAGGGGTGATAAAATCTCTTGCCTTGTGAGAAAGAGGCAGAAACAGGCTGTTAATCACTCTGAGACCAAAATATTGTATGGCTTTTTTTTCTCTCCCCAAAATCTATTTCCTCATCATTCTATTAAAAATATTACCTCCCTCTGGAAACTTACCTCACTTATATCCTTTGACTATTACAGTCACACTACACTTTTGATTGATAGTTTTGTCCACAGAAGAAGCATCTATCATTTACTCTTTGGCAGATATTAAAAACCAGTAAAGCTATAGAAATATCCTTCTGAATCTGTATACCACATAAAACCTAAGATAAATCTGAGCTCAGAACCTAAGATATTACCAAGCATTATGATCTCCTACAAGATTAACCCTACTCTTTCAGCTGCAGGGAAAACAGAGCATGCCCAGATATAAAACAGAGTTTGTGTTATTTCAGAACAAAATATGTTAACTGGTGGGTTTGGCATAAACTCTATGAATATATAACATTAGGCCCTGAAGAACAGAATTAGTGAAGGATTTCATTACCTAAATTGGTGCTGAAATAAAAAATAGATGCATACATCCAAAATTAAATTCCCAAATCCTTTTGCTTATGTTGCTTAACCCTGGAAGCATTTTCCCATCACTTTTTTTAGTCATTGTTCTTATCTGGAAAACAGGACATTCTGCTGGAAAAGGATCTCAACCTGGATTTTTCATTTCTAGGTGTGTGTTCTAGTCACTAGTCTATTGAGTAGAGTACCACTATTGCAGGCTTTATATCTCTACCTTTAAGATAAGTTTCCTAACTGTATATTTCTCTCTTACCAAAATCCTGAAAGACGATAGCATTTTAGACACATTCCTGTACTTGATGTTTCTTTATACTTTGATCTAAATCATTGATAGTTAGTTCTACAAAAACTTGCCCGCTTTGCTCTTATAAATTGCCTTTTACTGGTTCATTTTGTGTTCTGTTCACTTGAAGACCTACAGTTTATGAGAAGTAGCATGATTTATTCTCTCAGTATATATTTTAAAACAGTGCTTCTCTAATACAGGTTAAAAAAAATTTAAGGGCTTTATAGGTATTCACTGTAGTTCTGATGCTTTGCTTATTCAAGTCAATCAGTTCCTATTGATTTTATAGTACAGTCCAAGAATAAGATGCCATCTCACTAAATGCATCTACAGCATTGGTGTAGATTTTAAATATGATGTTAGCAGCAGAGAAGGACTAAAGCAAGAGATTTAGGTTAAATTCTTATTTCAAATGAGGAAAACAGTGGCTAGCTCAGATCTTGGTCCAGCCTGATCCTGAATGTCTCCAAGGACTGGGCTTCCACTTTGTCTCTGGGCAACCTGCTCCAGTGCCTCACCACCCTTATTGTAAAAAACTTCTTTATGTTCAATCCAAATCTCCCCTCTTTTAGTTTGAAATCATTTCCCCTTTCCCTATTACTACTGACTCTGCTGAAGAGTCTGTGGCCTTCCTTTTTATATCCCCTCTTTAGATACTGAAAGGCCCCTCCCCAGAGCCTTCTCTTCTCCAGACTGAACAGCCCAATCTCTCTCAGTTGGTCCTGGTAGGAAAGGTATTCCATTCCTTGGATCATTTTTGTGGCCCTCCTCTGGATGTGCTCCAGCAGGACCAACTCTCCTGTACTGAGGTCTCTACATCTGGACACAGTATTCCAGATGAGCTCTCACCAGCCAAGAATAGAGGGGCAGGATCACCTCTCTCAACCTATGTTTTTTTTTTATTGATGCAGCTCAGGATACAGTTGGCTTTCTAGGCTGTGAGGTCCATTGCTGGCCAATGCCCAGCTTGCCATTCACCAGTACCCCCAAGTTCTTTTCAGCAGGAGTGTACTTTAGCCTTACAACCCCCAGCTTGTACTGATAGCAAGGGTTACCACAACCCAGGTACAAGACCTTGCACTTGAATTTGTTGAACCTCTTAAGGTTTACCTGAGCCCACTGCTTAAGCCTATCTAGTTCTCTCTGAACGGCATCCCGTCTCTCAGGCACGTTAACTGCACTACACAGCTTGATGTCCTCTACAAATGTGCTGAGCATGCACTCGATCTCACTGTCAGTGTCACTAATGAAGATGTTAAAGAGCACTGGTCCCAGTACTGACCACTGAG
The DNA here is from genome assembly GCA_037305975.1 of Chrysolophus pictus. Classification (NCBI taxonomy): domain Eukaryota; kingdom Metazoa; phylum Chordata; class Aves; order Galliformes; family Phasianidae; genus Chrysolophus; species Chrysolophus pictus. The sequence continues at coordinate 20,744,895 of CM074579.1, forward strand.
TGACACTATTTGTTACACATCTCCATCCAGACACTGAGCCATTGACCACTAGTGTCTGTGTATAACCAACAACCAAGTTCCTCATCCATCAAATAGTCTACCCATCAAATGTGTACCTTTCCAATTTGGAGAGAAGGATATTACGGGGGAATGTGTCAGAAGTCTCACAGCAATGGCTCTTCCTTTTTCCACTGATGCAGTTATGTCATCAAAAAAAGAAACAAGGTCAGTCAGGCAAGACTAGCCTTTGGTGAAACCATGCTGGTTATCCCATATCACCTCCTTAAACAACACAAGGATCTCTTAATCTCTTTAGGAGGGGAATCAACTCTTTGAAAGGGTGAGTGACAGCAGGACGAGGGGAAATGGTTTTAAGTTGAGGGAAGGGAGATTTAGGTTGGACGTCAGGGAGACATTCTTTACAGAGAGAGTGGTGAGGTACTGGAACAGGCTGCCCAGAGAGATTGTGGATGCCCCATCCCTGGAGGTGTTCAAGGCCAGATTGGATGGGGCTCTGGACAGCCTGGTCTAGCATTAGGTGGGAAGGTTGGTGGCCCTGCATGTGGCAGGGGGCTTGGAGATTCATGATCCTTGAGGTCCCTTCCAACCCTGTCAATTCTGTGATTCTGTAATGTTTGGTTCTACAGGTAATCAATATTTCCCAGAAGCAAGCAAGCAAGAACAGCAACAACAAAAACACAGTGAAGGTTTAGCTTTTTTATTTTGTCTCAATGCCCTATATACCTCATTGCAAATGTCACCTTCTCCATTTAAACTTTCAAAGGCTTAAGATTCTCAGTTCTGAAGCAGTTCTACAGTAACCAGATGAATACTGGAATTCCTTTCAGCTGATGTGGATTCTGTAGATCATTCCAGACTAATGATATCTGATATAGTCAATTAGTCAAGCTGCTCGGGCAATGTGCTTCATTCCATCAGTGCCATATTTTGCCTATTCCACTGTCATCATTGAAGACATTTGTCTTCTCAGTACAGCCCAAAATTATAATCACTACTGCGATTCATTTTAAAGATCCCTACCATATTTTGCAGTTTGAATACATGTCAGTCCTGAATATTTAATATTGTGATGCATAATTCATGTAATTGAAGTCCGTTTGATAAGCTATTCAGAATTGTACTTCTGTTGTTTTCCATGCATTTTGATACAACAAACTTCAAACTACGCATAGGAAAACACGAAAATTTGCAAATAGAAAAGATTTGGTAAACACAACACAAATGCATATTTGCTGAATTCCGTATGCTAGACATTTCTGTTGTGTGGTCAAACTCAGAATGAGAAACGTATTTAAGGTATTGTCTTCACCTATCCAATATATACTGCACAAAGAGATATCATCATTCCTATGTCCTGCATGTATGGCGGTACTCAGCTTTTCATTACAAATCTGGTGAAGGAGTACTTCAGAAATGAAGATTAGAAATATAATATGTGTAACCTAGTTCAATAAGAGGTTTTTTTAACCCTTAAAAAGTGGTTGAATCAGGGTTTTCATTTCAAAACACTGTTTCCCCCCAATTCTTAGGCTTGTGTCATAAAAATAATTACACTCCTTTAACACAGATATTCTTAAAACTTAGAGCAGCGTACAGTGTGCAGTTCTACCTTTTTATAAGCTGATTTCATTTTAGATTACTTTAGGTATAAAATCAGTGAGAATGCAGAAACCTTTTCTCATGTTTTCAAAAAAAGTTCAATCCACACAACTTCAACAGAAAATCTGTCTATTACAAATAGCAATTTACTTATTTACTTATATTGATCACTATCATTATTAAAATAGAGGATAATAAAAACTCAAGATATAAAGAAAAACAAATTAAAAACAAACAGGGTGTTGTCCTTTACCATTACAATTCTCCTCTTCAAATACTTTCTCAAATTAATTTGAGATGTCACTTATTTCACAGGCTAAAAATTAAAACATTAAAATATAATGCAAAATATTCAATTATTGAGTATACTATTGTTCAAGAATTATCAGACATGCCTTAAAAAACAGAATATATTTTAAACAAATCTTTTAAGTATGTTACTGTATAGACTGAATGCTTACAGTTGTAGATAGGAGAAAATCTACTTGCCAATTATATTTGCTATAAATCTTGCATCAATCTGATATGATACATTCTAACATTATTAGCTGCAGCTTTGCTGATTCAGAATTACTATCTACTATTTTCCATAAATTACACATCATTAACAGTGATGGGCAGGTACAAGAAGTCATTCTGTTAAAGCACAGGTCTCACATAGGTCTTGTGCTATAAAACAGTGAAGAATTTACTTTGTAAGAAGATTCATGGCCTTCGAGCTCTCTGACATCAAGAGTCTAGATGCATGATAATTCATAATATCCATCTCTAAACTGTCAGAAGGGGTACTAAGGTGAGAGTAAATTAGAGACGTACCACACTATTCAAAAAAAAAAAAAACCAAAAACTTTATGTAATATATGCCTAAAAACCTCCTCATTTCACTCATTCAAGAAATTTTATTGACGACCTTGGATCCACTGAGCATTATGGGACCAAGTTCTACACATTGCAGCAAATAAATCTTCTGCATATGTTTTTAAACAAAATAGACAAAGTTAGAGAAGATTACACGTATAATAACACGTATTTATAGAATTACCTTAGCTCATCATCTATGACACTTTATAGATTTATAGCCAATGATCCAATTAAAGTTCATCTTAATAACTGCAATTAAAATTGTAATTAATCTCATATCTATCTCTTTCTCTATTGTTTTGTTGAGTTTTCCAGAATGTTACTATGGTGAATTATGAGTTCACAAGTTCTTCACCAAAAGGTGTATGATTTTGTTGGAGAATTGTTTCTCATTGTTCCTGGGCCTGGGTCAATTATCATACAGGTTTTAGTTCTCTCCATTTGCCACCTATTCACTCAGCATTCTGTAATTGCATGTTAACTTTCAGTTTAACTATGTGTGTTTATAATTTATGTATGATCTAAATTGCGCTTTGATCTCTTTGTTACCCTAAGATCAGTTCTACCCAATTTCCAAAATTTCATTCCTTAACTGATCAATAATTGATCGTCTGGGACTTTAATTTATACCTCTGGCATCTCTGCTTGTGCTTTGAAGGTCTTTGCTAATGTGCCACACTTGCACTTCACTACATTTTTATTCTGGTTCACTTTACACAGGGAACAAGCGATGACTACTATCTATTATTAACAGATAGTTATAATAAGGCATTACACCATACAAAACTAAGCTAGAAGCAAATAAAACAATAGTCATTAGAAAGCTACTGCTAGTAAAACAGGCATGTCCAGACAAAGTGTGACAAGTCCTGAGGGCTGTAGACTAAGTTAATACAAAGCCTTTGACTTGTTAATCACAAAGCCAAGAGAATACTTCCAGGGCCTCAGGCTACACTTCCTCAGTCCTGGAGACATTGACTTAAGCAAATAGCCTAGATTTCTGGGATTCAAACAACTTCAGTTACAGGAAGTCTTAAAAAGGACACTTTCAAAGGAAAAACATCCTTGATTTGAGGAGTTTGACTTGCTCAGGCAAGCAATGATACTTCACACATACAGTAAGTCCAAGTGGCTTGGACAAGCTGAAAATACATGCCATATATTTAGCAGCTAATTCACTTTGATTGAAAAGTCTTTGTGGAACTGATGCCATTGCTGGGCATAATCGCAGTAGCATGATTGAATAAGATTGCTCTGCAGAGGTGATGATTTATCCGAAAGTTTATCTGAAAGGAGATGTAGTGTTCTCAGCTCTTTTTTTTCTGAAATAAAGTAAAAATGTTGGTCTCTGTATTTTCTCTTTCTATTGATGTTGTCTACTTTAGTCACTTTTACCATATCAAACTTGTTAAAGAATTTTTATGAGAAGTATTTCATTTAATGCAACTTGCAATACATACAAGGCAGATTGAGCTGAAACAGATCTTGGAGTTCTGAAAAAGACTCATGACTTTAAAACTAAGTTTTAAGTTACTACAGGTTTTTAGAAGGATAAGTATAAATTACAGGAAATGCCTTCTCAGATAGTGCTGCCTTTGAGAATTCAATCTTCTGTTCTGATTCCATTTTATGTTAGTCCTATATCTACTTTTCACTCATTGTAAAGAGGCAAACAGCAAACACACCTGCTCCCTTAGGGCCATTTCACCAGTGTAATTTATTGCTATTTTAATTGAAACTGAAATATAATTTCTTTCTATTTCTAACTAGTTTTGTGAGAATGTATCTACAATGACAAAATAGAGATGTGGAGGTCAAATTCTTCAAACTTATTTCTGAATTGTGTTTTTTAACTGTTTGAACAGTGAACAAATCTAGAACTTGAAAAGACTTTTGCATCATTACATTAAAAATATGAGTTCTATCAAGTTTTAAGCAGAGGTAAAAAATAAGGATGAACATCTCTCTCCTTCCTGACCCTTTCATTTCCTCTCTTTTTTGGTCTATTGCTGCTTCCAGTTTGCAACAAAATTTGTGATTTCCTACTTTAATTTCTAAATCTCTCCATATTTTCAAACCCATAAGTGTATATGTATGTTTCTTATATTCTATTTTTCAAAATGAAAATTTCAGAATAGTATATGAAAAATCCCTACAATTTGTTACTATTTGTGAGAACTTAAAAAATAAAATAGTAAATTATTGTCCTGAAAATAAATAATGTGTGTGAACAAGCTGAATGGAAATTTCTTACTGATACACATATTTAATAATACATTTCATTTTTACATTCAACTATGGAAAACAGTAAATGTTTGAGAATTTCAGTGTTGGAGGAAATAAAACTGTGGTGATCATCTGCTCAGTGTCTTCATAAATCAAAGTAAAATTTAGTTAATCAACAAATATTTTTTCCCATGGACTTCAATCTTAACTGAAGTAGTTTATCTTTCTTCCTTGTCAACATATCTTTTCAGGACAGTTATATATAAACTAGAGACATTTTATTATGCTTATGTGTTGCATGCTCTTTTTGACCTTGATTAAAGCATGAACAAAATGCTATGATATTCTGCCCCACCAGCCAATATTTCGCATTACAGGTTTTGGTTTATGGGGTTATGGTTTTTGAGGACTGAAGTACACTGAAAGTTGTTTCATGTCAGGAGAATAATATTTGAAGGTAATTGGACTCTCTGGACATTACCACAATAAAAAAAACAATTTACTTAAATTCCTTCTCTCATTACTTCTGTTCGTTTTTTTAAAATTACAAGCAAGTAAAGGGAAAGATTTTAACTCTGCTCTGCAGGACGTATTACTAAATTTGTTCATTTAGGATCTAGTGTAATTGATTGGCCCATATGGAAATTAACCATATCAACTGTAGCAAAAAAAAGAGCTGGTCAATTACAGTTCTGCACATTCTTCAAAGATACAATCTAAATTTAAAGGGATCTGTATGTGATATTGAATCATTACAACACCATGGTAAATTTGATACAGATGATATATTATCATGCTGTGCTCCAGCAAAGAGATATCAAACTAATGTTCATCATTTCCACGTGAGTATTATTTCAGGAAAAAAAGCTTATTCTTCTCAAGAAGGTACCAGAATTCTTTTAGAAATATTCTTTTAGAAATAGTTCTTATTTCTCACAGAGCAGAGAAAGAATTTTGTGGAATGATGTGAAGGATTTTATCAGTGATTAAACATCCTACAGAGGTCTGTTTGAATCAGTGATAATTCAAAGCTCATTAAAATAATGGACTGTTATTTTTCATATAAACAACTTTCCTCTTGTCCTCTTCAAAAGACAACTTTGCAGTTGAAGATTTAAGCTGATTATATTCTAACAATCATATGTAAATAACAGAAACTGAAACAAAACTTTTAAGTAAGAGCTGAAGAAACATCTCAAAGACTGTTGGGTTGGGTTCTTTTTAGATTTTTTTTTTATTTTATTTTTTGTTCTTAACTGACTTTTCATACAGATTTCAAAAGAAAAAATATTTCCATATCTTGAAAATTTAGCTAGTTAGAAATCTGACTCATTATTCCTTGCAATAATTCATGCTAGGATGAATGTCACAATCAGGAATAGCAGTCTTGTACTTTACATGTACTGTAAGATTACTTTTCTTTTATAAAAGTTTGATATAACTGTAAATTAGCAAGAATTAGTTTTGCAGTGTATTATGCTAATACAGCAGGATAATGGGTGATCAGACTTAGTACAAACTTCTGTATATATAGTCCCTGCAAGAGTTAGGATAAAAATAGATCTTCTGTAATTCCAAAGCATTCACAAAATGCTCTACAGCTGAGATGGAAAAAGAGCAATGCAGGTAGCCTTTAAAATGTTTTTCTTATAGCTGACTTTGTGAAAATATGTTGTTATTGGAAGTATTCTGGCTGGAAATCTCCTGTCATGCAAAGCATTTTCCATTTTGCTAAGAGCTTGGTACACACACACACACACACAAAATAGAAAATTAGATCATGTTTCTGTAGTATCTTCACAGAAATCCAGCTGCATCATTTCACTCACTAGCTGTGAAGGATTTAATGGCTTCCCATGACATGGTCAAATAATGGGACATCATTATCTAGAAAAGGTCACAAGCAGTTTTTCAGAATTGTAAAACACGAAAATATTGTGATGCCTGGGGATGCAATTTTCCTGAACACCGGGTGCTAAAAGCTATTTGTTTTGCAAGCCACCATAGCTACTTCTGATGTGGTGCCACTAAACTGATCTTAACTGTACAAACTAGCATGAACATATAAAGTGTAGATGTTTACTTGACTCTAGAGATTGATAAACTAACAAATGTTAATTATCTTGTACTAAGCTAAGTGTGGATAACAATAATAAATTGATATAGTGCTCTAAACACCTTCTGAGCTATTCTGTCTAGATCTGACCTTGCAATGAACTTCTGATTACTACACAGCATAACAAGTACCTGTGCAACAAATATTCATTCATATTCTACTTAACCTCTGAATTTCCTAATTGATCCTTTTAATGCGGAATCATTCTAACTAGCAGATCTATAAACTTACAGAGCTGTAACAAGTGCTGTTAACATAAGAATTTGAACAGCAGTGATTGAGAACACATCCAGGAAATGCAGGTCAGTAGAGTTATATTAATTAAACAATTACAGCCATTTTATAACAAGGCTAAACATGTGGATGAGTCAGCAATACAGCTTAATTTTCAATTACCTTGCTTATTTATGTCTGCCATTGAAAATCCTTTTTATCCCTAGCAGAAGTACAAACTTCTATGTGCCTACATACATGTTTCAGACCTTTGAACACAGTATGCATAATTGCGTTACGTTATTCACAGTAGTGAGGAATCATCTCATACTAGGTGAAAGGAAGCAGATAGAAATCTCACTAAAATCCATGAGAGCTTTCCTCCAACAATTAGCTTGATCAGTTTCTAAAGCAAAACCAGGCACTTTGTTTTGCTCATCATTTACATTTTTCCAAAACTTGTACAAACAAGAATTATAGGCTTTCCAGTTTGACTGGATTGTTTAGTCTGATGATATGTACATTATCAGATGCATCAGAGCAGCAGTATATTAATAGAATTCTTGTACTAATATTGGATTTGAATTCAATTTTATCACATTTTGTCCCCTATGCAGCTCCCTGCCATTCCCTTGGGTCCTGTCGCTGTAAAGAGAACAGCATTGCCCTGCGCTCCCCTCATGAGGAACAGTAGGCTGCCATTAGGCATTCCCTCAGTCTGCTGTTTTCTGGGCTGAACAAGACAGAGGACCTCAGCCGCTCCTCATGCACCTTGTCCTCCAGACCATTCACCATCTTTATTACCCTTCCTTGGACACTCTCTAATAGATTTCTGACCTTATACTGTGGTGCCCAAAACTACACACAATGCTCAAGCTGAGAAAACATAGTGCAGAGCGTGACAACCTTGTCCCTCCAAGATGGCAGTGCTTGGCCTGGTGCATCTGGGGATACAGTTGGGATCCCTTCAGCTGCCAGGACACACTGCTGACTGATGTTCAACTTGCCATCAACTAGAACCCCAGATCCTTTTCCATAGGGCTGTTCTCCAGCTTCTCATATATATCCTCTACATATATCCAAGATTGCTCCATCCCAGGTACAAAATCCAGCACTTTTATTAAACTAAATGCAGTCAGTGATTTCTCAAACCTATATCTTTTTAAGATCTCTTTGCAAACTTTGCAAATACTCTTGCATGTGATTGGAGTAATTTAAAATACTCAGAGCAATACAAGACGTTTTCAGTCAGATTTCTATTTTAGAAGAAAAATTTACTGGCTGTCAGCTGATTGCAGATAATGTATGCATACTCCTATTTTCTTTTAATGTGAAGCAGAAGAGGTTCCCTTAAAATAGTCATGACTTAAGGGAAGCTATTTCATCCACTATAGGAACTGAAAAAGAACATTCAATTATTAAGACAGTACATTGAACAGGGAATATTGAAATCTCTCACTAAACAATTTGACTTAAATTAAAAGCAATGAAATATCACCATTTGAACATATCTTTCTTCAACTTTAAGCAGTATAGCATATGTGTATTCCTAATACAAGTATCTTAATGGAAATAATCATTCACCAAACTATATTTCCAAACTACTTTTTTTTTCTTTTTTCCTCAGTTAATTAAGTTAGTCTACAGCTATGATCCAAGTAAAAGTTAAACCATGTAATTATCAAATGCACCTTTCAGATCATAGTAGTAACATCAAGATTTTTCAGAGTTCTTGTTTAATGCTCTTCTTCCAATATTTTCTCTGAATTTGAAATAAAACTCAAATCTATAAGAGACTTTTTTAGAAAGGAAAAATTCCAATTTCTGTTTAGCTCTACTAATTAATTTCGTTCCAGATGAATGAAATGTATTATTTTTCTTGCAGGTGTTTCATTCAGCAGAAAAGACTTAGATGAACTGCCTTAAATACAACCATTTGTTCCGTGTTCAGGAAAAGTGTGAACGAGTGAACTTTAAAGTAACATTTGCAATGCCTTATGGAACAAGTGAATTTCCCATTTCAAGAAACATGTTTTCATGCATGTTTTTACTGTATTTTGAAAGAATTGCTTGTGAATTCACATGACTCAAATCAGGTGGGGGGGTTATTTAAACCCTGAACAATGCTTTGCTAAATTAAAGGTACAAATTTTGAGAATATTCTCTTTAAAATACATTTTCAGGAAGAAATTTTTATTACTTTACCTGATGGCACTGAAACTCAGAATTACAGATGAGATGAAAAATGAATTACAGTTGAGATGAAAAATAAATAAAGGCTGCTTTTTTGAAGACAAAGTGAAAAAAGAGTTCTTTCAATTCAATGAAAATACAGGTAATCTGAAAAGAAGTCATACTGTACATAAAAATTAGATGTATATAAAATGTATACTTTTCTTATCTTACTTAGTGTTACTGCTGACACATTTTTCCAGTTTGGAACATCACTATTGCTGACTCCTTCGAAAACAATGAAGCCTGCTGTTTTTCCCATTTTTTGTGTACCACTCTATTCAGTAATCACTGTCTTTCAGAGACAGAATAAGCTGATACGAAATTACTCTCTAAAGAAATTATTTTGGTACAGTGATAAGATCCTCAGTGCCTCTTCACTGGGCATATCTATGTCAGAAAGTTAAATAAAAATATGCTGTCTCCCATCATTTCTTAGTATATGCCTTTTTCTATGCATTCTGCCTTTGTGAAATCTAGGGGTGGGTATAGAAGTACATAAGCATTTCTGAAGGAGTCTTAAATACTAGAAAAATACCAGTACTATTATCAATGCTAAATATATACAGTGCATACGTGACACACCAGCCAATATATTTTCTGAAGGAACCTTAATAATAAAATATGTGACTAAAAGATGGTCAATAGCCATCTTGCCAAAGAGTGACAGCAAGTCTCATCCTTTGTAGAATAAAGATTCCAAGCAAAAACTCCATTTCAAAAACCTTCTTGCACACTTCACATCAGTGTCAACTAACCATATAAAAATTCCGCTGGTAAGTCTGGACACAGTGGCTCCAACAGTCAAATTTTACAAGTCTGAGGCCTTACACATTAGATACTTGATCTGGAAGTATCACATCTCCCACCATTAGGGCAAATGCATAAGTTATTTACGTATTTTGTGCATATACTCCAGGAGGAGTACAAAGGATTTGAGGAACCAGGCAAAATTCAAGATACTTTCTGCTTACTCCTTTTCTCAGTGAGTTATTGCAATTGGCTTCTTGAGTGGAGTGTTAGTCCTGAACTCTCTAAGACATTTAACATTCCTTAAACTCTACATTGTCAATGAACTCAGGGTCTAGAGATTCTGTTTTATTCAGCTGTTATTGATTGGCATTGAAACACTAACTTCTGATTGCAGCACAAATTACAACGCTTAGTTCATCCTAAGAGTGATCTTGTGAGCTAAGCAGAGAAGTGTATTTTCCATTCTAGAGATGGAAGCAGAATTACACTAAATATGAAGCCCAGCTCTTTGAACGTACTTGAGGAAATTCATCCACTGTACATACTGAAGATCAGTCTTGGGCTGCCACCTTCAGCAGAATCAAAACCTCTGCTAGATGGTATTTGCAGAAGTCAAGCCACATGCAACGGTGATGAAGTCTGTCAGGATCTCTCCTGTTTATTATAGTAATTGACAATGAAATAGTGAGAGTTCCTCCTCCATATCAAGCAGAGTTGGCTTTGAAGTTAAATCCCATATGTCATAGCCATTAAAACTGGCTCTAATATCACTATTTAGAGAATAGCACATCTGCTCTGGCTTCACACATGGTAAAATCAAGTTCAGAGTCAGAAAACCAAGATGTTACACAGATGGAAACTCCTGAATGGAGGTAAACAGGTGCCTTCCTCTCTCCAGTAGGTCTTAGATCTGCCCAACTCTCTTCTTTGAAATGAATACTTAGCTAACTTACACAGTTCCCTATCAACCTGGAGGTTATACTTCCATCTGATGGAGCATTACCACCATTAACTATGAATTATGTATAGCCTTGGCACCCAACTCAGGTTGGAGAGTTCCAGTAAACCACTTTTTTCCATTCTGGCAGCCATCTCCCCAGTCAGTCCTTATCAAGGGAAACAACAAATACTTTCTGGATTTGAATTTTTTCTACTTTAGACACAAATAATGTATTTATTTTTACCACAAATCACGATGGAAAATGGGCAAGAGGCAGTAAAGGGAAGCAGCAGACTCATGTGTTTAAGTTTTCTTCAGAGATTTATAAAATTTGAGCTAGTCTATATCTTCAGAAGTATTGAGATTTCTGTTCATATTTTTACCTGCAAAAGTTAGTACAAACAATTTTATGATAAACACTCATTATTCTGACCAAAAACTTACTATCGTGACATCCTCTGTGATTTCAGAATTAAAATCAGTTGGTCTTCTGGTGTGAAAAATACAAGACAAAGTGATGTTACAAAAAGACTAAAACCAAACTACCGGGTTAAGGCAAATGCTTTAGAATTCCCTAGTTATCCTCTGAATTTAGCCAAATAATATCTTTAATGCCTCCTTCAATTTTAGATATTATTTCAAGGACTACATTCATTGCAATATGCATAACTTCACTTTCTCTAACTGATTTTCAGTTTCTAACATTTTAAAAACAAAATTTTTAATTCCTCTTGAATTGTTGTATTAAGTATCTTGTCATTTGGGAAAAGAAGCAACTTGTTAAGAAACTGAAGAACCGCATATTCTGTAATAATATTTATTATTTAAACTGGTAAGATTTAGAACCAAACCAAATTGTTTGTACACATAATGGGGCAAAGATATCTTATTTGCTGCAAGTACTGTAATGACATCTTAAAATTTGTAGTTCAGTTCTAAATGTAATACTATTTCCAACACTTTCTCCAACAGATTATTATTTTTGCAGAGAAAGCTATTTCATTTATTGCGCCTCTTAGATATCTACCATGAGCTTCCATGATCTAGAAGCAGCTACATTAATTTACATCTCACAATCAGCACTCTAAAGCACTGACTTTGAGTGACATTTTCTACAGCTCCTTTCAGAGATGACAAATACTGGCACTATTAGATGAAGCCTTAGTACATTGCCTAAGAGTAAGTCTTGGGTCTGTAGGTCATTCAGCAATTCTGCTGTTGCAAATTATGATATCTCTTGTATTAGACAATTTCCTTGCTTGTCAGAAATTATTCTTGTCACTGGGCTAAGATGCAGCTTGGAATGAAAGTGATAGTGTAACATATGGCCTTTGCTGTAGGATAGCAGACACATATTCGCTCACTCAGAGGCTATTAATCAGCTCTTGATGCAGTGCCCTTAACTCAGCAACCTCACTTCTGCATTTTGCAGTAGAGAAGCCATTCAAGCAAAGACTTTTTTTTAAAAAAAGCTCTGCTTTGTATTTTAAATTTCAGGGAGGCAGACCATCCTACAATTTCTAATTTCAACTTCCTACTGGAGGCTAAACATCATCTGACCACAACAATAATTTACTACAGCTAAAGTTATGGTATCATGCTTGGCTAATCTGTAATAACTGATTCTGTATTAGCAAACTTTTGTAAAGCTGCTTTTCTTTGATATACTCTGCATAAGGAAAATGAATCAACAGTACGCAGCAAATCTTCTTTCACTCATATGGTTATTTCTCTCTTTACTTAGTCAGTGTAGTTTATTAAAGGTCTTAAAAGTGCATTTCTAAAGATGGAGCTATTCCTTGGACAGAGTTATTAGATGTGGGCATATCAAATAATTACATATTACACATGTATGTAAAATAGATAAATTATCCTAAACTTTTACGTCATTTCATAAAAAAATCCATTAGCATTTAAATCTTCATAAAGAAAAGGAACTAAAGCTAATTTTCAGTGTCCATAATCAAAGAATAAAAACATGCTTTCCAATTAGGACACAAATAATTTAAAACACAATTTCACAGCCCAACTGTGTTTAATCAAGTTTAATCAAATTAAAATGAATCCTATGGAAGGATATATATTCAGACAACTGCAGTAGAATAACCAGATTTAATTCTCTGCTTTCTAACACAGCTTCTGCTAACAATAACATCCTTACAGAACAGGTATACACTAAGGAGTGTGTAAGTTTGTTTTCAGTCAAATATATTTTTCTGAAGTTATGTCTGCAAGTTCTGTTTTTACCTTAGTACAGCACTGTACTTTATCCACATCATGTAGAATCTGCAATGAGAACTGCAAAGTATGTGCTCATATACGGTTTCATTTGGGGCATGCAGTCAATCTATATGTATGATGGATAATTGGCTGACAGAACTATATTTTTGTTTTGCACCTTCATTAGGTACTATCCTAAGTAGCCATCTTTTCTAGTTTAGTTTGGGGAGATGCTTTGTTTTCATTTTCATAAAAAAAAGCCAGTGACCTAATTTCTATACTTCCAGTAAGGATACTCTTACCTGAATATAGTCATACACAGTTCTTTGCAAGACTGACACCGGCCTAAGAACAAATTAATTTAGTTTCGGATAAGGAGAAACCTAATTTCACTATACAATGTCTTTTCCTTATGGAATCCTTTCACAACATTTTGCACTATTCTGCAGAAATAGTAGCTTTGAAGGCTGTCCTGAGTAACACTTCACACGTTTCTTAACAACTTTCCAGAAGCCAGCCTCAATCTCAAAACCTAATTTAGTCTATGAAGTTACTCATTTTCAGCTATTTCTGCTGTATCTGTTACATAGAGTGATATAGTCCCTACAACACACATTTATTATCATCAGTTCTGAAAGTTGATTGTATGAATAATACTGCTGGCATTCTTTAAGGTTTGGTGAAGGTTGCTAACAGCAGATTTTACAGCAATCTCTATCTCCAATGATAGGTTGATCCATGGAGGCAGAAAAGGAGAGGTCCTGTACTGGGAGGCTCACTGGGGGCAGACAGAACTAAAAAGTGAACTAACCAATTAAGTGAAACACAGGGAAGATTCAGATGTAAAAGAATAGAATGGAGACGGTATACAGATCAGGACCAGAAGTTGGTGAATACATCTAGATATTTTTTATAGTAGATCCTAGGTCTTTGAATAGGCTTAACACCTTCCAGAAACCACGTGTTCCTTCAGTTTTGATTTGCCAGTTGCTGCATACATGCATATCGGAGAGCTACCTAAGTGATGCAGCAGTATATACATAGAAGAGAATTTCAATTAACACTAGTTTAACAAAAATATGCTTGACTGTTAGGATGTGGTTGGCAGCTAATGATGCCGTCGTGTACACCAGGAACAGGCACCACCATCGTAATAACAGGATGCTAGTTCCTTCTCCCCAAAGGTTAACTTACTACTCCCTGTACCTTCCTTTCTTGATCAGAGTTCACCTCCCAAGTTACAAAACACATCTTTTTTTCTCCCCCTGTTGATCCCAGTTTTATGATATCCGTACCCACATACAGCATTACTGCACAGTGTGTGCTATAGCTTCATAGTATTGTATTTGCCTTGCAATATTGTGCTTCTCCAGAGGTTTCCAATATTCCCTTCCAACAGCCTGTGGAGCTTGGCAGTTTTCCCACGTAACTCCTTTATCACCACATTTGAGATCCAGACATCTTTCCTGGAGTTACCAGCTTCTGTCAGCCTCTCACATCAGTATTGGTTATATTCAACAGTTTCTTGTGTCTAATAATTTCCTCCAGTTAGATTAATGTCAAGCCTATCAATGGCCAAAACACTTGCCAGCAGCCCTAACACTAACTCCAAGGAAAGCACCTTTCCCAGTGAAAGCTTGCTACCAAAATCTTCTCTCAAATTACATGAAATAGATAGCCCTTCTCCTTAACATTGTGAAATAGGGAAAGCAGCTTCAGCATCCAAATCACACATTGCTTGCTCTGCCCTCTCAATATATAGAGGGTCTGCCTGAAGACGCTTAAACATGAGAGATCCAACTTCCTCAATCATGCTTTCACTGCAAAACTAGACAATACTCCCCTGACCTTAGCCTTTTCTGTTGAGTCACTTGACTATTTGTAAATGGTATTAAAATTTTCATTGAAGCAGTTAGGGAAACTAGGGCCCCAATAACAGGTAGACAGGTAGATGTCTTTTCTTCATTTTCAGGTCAAAATATAGCTCCATAGGATTAGCTCTGATTGAAACACCGAGGTGTTTTTTTTAGTCTTTTTATTGGCTAATAGTGCTAGTGATGCACAAATATAAATGCATTTAGGAAGTATGACAGAGGATTTCAGCAGTAAAGACATTTTGCAGCCAGAGCAAGTTATATTTCTCATTACTGGGGGATCATATAGTTAAAAGCATGCAGCACAGAGAGAGCTTACACTGGAATAAAGATGGAAATATGTTGTTGAAGATATTCAGAATACTTATGGAATTTGATACATTTTCATACTCAGTCTTTGTTTTTCTTCTTCCTCTTAAACATTTCACTTTAAAATCCTCAGATGGCTTCTTAGTTAATTAATCTCAACAATTTCAGTAGCATAAGACAGATGACCACAGGATTTGACCTAAGCCTAATAAATTCCATTGTCAAGTTGCTGTAGCTTGACACAATGAACCGTAAACACTGCAGTTTCATTTGCTGTTATGGCTTGATACATAATTTACATGTTTTATTATGTAAATTGCACCTATGAACAGTATTATATCTTTAGTGATATTAAATTACGGAAGGAATATTTAAAATGCAACATTTGCAAAGCTAGTTTGAAGAACTATTAATGAAAATTTTAATACTCTATGTGTTTTTTTTATTATTATTTCTTTCCCCAATTCTTTTTTCTAAGCCAGTGAATCTTTTTATCCTACACTGTCCATAACTGTATGAAGTTTCAGTTCTTTACAATTATACTCTACTTAAAGTTATCATTTATGATGAAATGAGGAACAATATATCATAAATTTAATTTAAATATTGACTTGAAATGATATTACAGCATTGACAAATCCAGTGTAGTTGGGATAAAGAACCAGGTAGTGTTCCTTGAACCACTTCATTTTTTCCTACATCACCTCTGCTGCTCCATTTCTGACTTTATCTACTTGCATATATTTTATTATTACATAAGCATAATTCTCTATATGTTTCCAGTATGCTTCACAAGATGAGTGCTATTTTTATCTTGAAAATATAATGTGAATGTTGGTCTTGAGAAGACGAGATGCAGGAAAGAACAATTGCAGGTAGAGAATTAAGAACAAAAGTTATCAAAATGTAAAAGAAGATCCTGATTTCAAATACTTTTATAGTGATAAGTCGCTAGGAGTAGAGAAATATATTTCACTAGGAGCACTCCACAAAAATCAATTTCAAATCTTTCCTTAAAAGTAACTGTTTCTTAGCTAGCTATGCTTGAATTACTGAAACAAGATAGAGAAAATAAATTCATGATAGGGAGGGGTCTACAGATGTTATAGATCCGCTAAAGATTATATCTGGAAAAGTTTCTATTTCCAGGAACATCTACCAAAAAATAAAGAGTATGATAAGATCAAAGTTTAAGATAACTACTGAGAGCTCGAAGAGAACACCTGGTTGAACCCATATGGCCTTCACTGAGAAGGCCCTGACACTGGACAGAAACTGTTCAGGAATCACTCAACTATTGATGTGCTATCAACACTGCTTTGGTCACAAATCAAAAACAAATCACCATATGGGTTGCTATGAAGAAAATTAACTCTCACTCAACCAGACCCACACACTAGGATGTATTCTCTTGTATGAGTGGAGCAGAAGCTGCTGTTGCTTTTGTATGCTATGGTGAATAGTGGTTTAAATCTATGCTAAGAAACAAGATTAATGTTAACGTTAGTAAAGTGCTAACATTAGATAGAATACTGTAAATATTTCCAAAATAATAAAAAACAAAAATCATCCTGCAGAGCAGAATGTTACACTAATATCCATCAAGATAGAAACTAAGTTTTTTTTTTTTTTTTACCTCCTACATTTTCATTAAAATTAAATATTTCTGAAGGGAAGTAATTTTTCCCTTCTATGTTGAAGTAAAAAAAAATATTCAGGCCTGAGTTGTAAGAAAAAATATTTTTAATGTTCTAATTACTTATTAGAACACTATATGATACGATCATTGCATGGAGCTTGTATTTCAGGTGCTCAAAAATCACACTGAGCTCTTATACATCTACTGTGCTTTCCCTGACATACATTTACCTGGTTAACTTGTTCCATACTTGATGTCTACTATGCATCACTTTTAACTGGATTAGTTTAAGAGTATACCCATACCACTGTGACAGGAAAAGAACATTCAGATACGTATATAAACAATGCTCATTTGCTATATTTCATTTTTAAGAACAAAGTAGTCATTAATCTACCTTTTTATTATACTACAAGTATTTTTCTCTTTTGTTCCCATTAAAAAAAAAAGTCAGACACTGACTTTACTGGGTATTTGACTTTCCAAAGTATGTTTTGATGAACACATCTGTTTGAAGAAAGAGCTAAATTATAGTACATCTTTGGCTACCCTATTTGTTCTATAGCACAGAATTCCTGAATAACCGATCAGAAAAAGCTTTCACAGCACAAGTACAGATAAAAAACATGATTTTCCTACTGATATTTATACAGTGAAGGTATTTTTTACAGAAGATTGTGTGAGAAAGATGACACTTCAAGAAAATCAATCAGTCGCATTACTACAAGAAATATGATCTCTCAAATTCTTGCAATAAAACCTCATTGGGATACTTTGCTTTCACATTCCAGACTTCCAGTTCCACTAATGATTGATATTAAAGTAATTACAGCTGATTAAATGACATCATCTGCTATAGGTTCAGATTGGACACAGTGAAGTTAATTCACTGATATGCATGCTTATTTTTGTAAAAAAATAAATTCATTCCCCTTTAATACCTGATATTATTTACCTGGGCTTCTGTTGAAAAAATGTGACAATAATTTTACCTTTTTGCATATAGATTTAGAAAACTTAATTTAATTCTGGTTATCTTTGTTGTCCTCTCTGTACATTTGTGTAATTTTGAATTGAGCACAGGAATGTGCATATGCAATATGAGTTCAACACAGAAGACTATAGTATGGAATATAGCTTAATTTGAATGGTTTCCATAGAAGAGATGTGGATGTTCAGTAAAGCTGCGTAACACTGTAACCATTTTACAATGAAATGTTTTTTCTTATGCACCTCAGCGCAACTGAGACACAGTAGATAGTTAGAAAGATAAAAAAATAAAATCCAGAAAGACATTAACATGTTTATGAATTGATCTCTTGTTCCTATTAAAACTCAGCCAAAGGGCAATCATAACATTGATTTAATAAGTATATCCATCCATGAGACTGCCTGCTGCCATGAGACTGACTTCTTTTGTAGAAACCTTCCCTAGAAAGATCAACTACAGGTTACTGGCCACTACTGTGCTACTGCCTGTATGTAAAAGTTCATATAAAACCTCAGAAATTTTTAGTAATTCATGTAACATAGACCTTTCAAATTGGTTAGTCATTCTCTCAAAGACCTGTCCAAAATATTTTGAAATTACTAGTATTTTTTTTCCTCTAGAGTTACATCAAGATACACTTTTCTTCCCAATGATTATAAATATTAGTTTGCTGCCAGAAGTTAGGAATTTTTACTAAGGACCTGGGTGATAACGATTATTTTTTTATTTCATACATGCAGAAAAAGAAGATAAGCAGACATGCCAGAATATGAAAAAACACATGTATTCATAACTGTTTTCTTGTGTCAGCAGTTTCAGAAGCATTCTGAAAAAACCCTAAGAAGAATAAATTCAACATATTAGTGGAATTAATTTTGTATTTGGAGGACAAGAAAGGTGAGTTGGTCACAGTCTAGAAAAGAACAAGGGCATTAACATGCTCCAGTGTTTGATAGTCCTTCTAGCAAATAAGCTTTTCTTATGTTCAGGTGGAATTTCATGTATTTCAGCTTGTACCTATTTCATCTTTTACCACCAGAAACCACTGAGAAGAGCTTGGCTCCATCTTCTTTAATCTCATTTCCCACCAGAGAAGGCTTATCTGCACATTCTGGTAATTTTAATTTACTACATAGTGACCATCTAAATGATAATAAACAATAACAAACCCGATGGATGTTAGCAGTGCTAAATCTGAGAATAGGGCTGCAAATTCATTTAATGCCACCTTCTACCTCTCCTCCACAAATCCTGTGCTCTGTGTTTTCAGTTTGCAGAGGCAAATTATAACACCGAGTCAAAACAAGTCAAATAAAATGGCTATTACCAGCTCACGCTACATTAGATACAAGGATATGGAAACAAGATGGGCCCATCATCTAAATAGGTGACTCTTCGTATTTCTCAGTGCTTAACAGACCCTGACGCCAGCAAAAAAAACTGAAGTGCGAGTTTATTGCCTCAATCATTCGAACACTACTATGTGTTCTAACAAAAGATCGTTGCTGCATAACAGAAATCTGGATTGTTAGAATTTTTTTCCTATAAATGACAATGAAAGTTTTAACACATATTTGACATATTCACTTTATGAAACAGGTATGCAAACCGTTATTTACTTTTTTTTTTAGTTCTGGGAAGAAGTACAGCACATCACATTAGAGGTGTTATTTCATTAATTGTTTTCAGAAAAGGAGGTGCATTTTTAAACTAACGACTCACCTCAGAACAGCATTTAACTACCATTGATAACGTAGAGATCTCTCTGTCTACCTTCGAGTTTGATGATTAGGCACTTGCTGAGCTGCAGGAGCCTCCAATTGAAGTTTCAGTTTTACTTTGTTCAGAACTGCGAATGAACTGCAGACTCTCAGCTCCATAAAGAACAGCCTAATCAGTGGCTGTTACAGCTGCTATCAGCTAGGGCTTTCCTTCCTTACAGGGCCCCCAGGTGTTTCTCAAACACGAGCTCTACCCAACCTGCAGAGGGTTATTGCTACGTGCTATTTAAGCCAACGAGTCATTTATTAAAATGGAACAGCTGCATCGAGACAGTATTTCTTCTTAAATTCAGAAGCCACAGTCTGACTGCAGCTGAACTCATTCTGCTGATGGGAGGTATTTCCATGTAACCTGGTTGAATGGAGATGAGAACACTTAAGCAAAGAAAACAGACACATTTTATGATAATCATCCTTTCTCCTGTTATCTCTAGCACTTGGCATTCAGCTACGGGGTGCTAATCTGTTTCGCATCATGCCAGTACTTAGCTGGTACTTAGCTGAAAGTGGCTCATGCGCTCTGAATTTTCTTTTAAGATAAACTGTTATGTAGCAAGACGAGAGGCCTGCGGCACCTGTATAATTAACAGTAGCTTGCTTTAACATGAGTTTAAAGACTTCTAAGTAGTGAGAACGTTGTCCAAGCCAGGAAAATGCGAGCCCTAGGGCTGCTAGCAGGCTGGGCACCACAATACACAGGAAGGGGACAAAGGAGATCAGAACAGACGGCACTGGGGCGGGGCGTTCCACGTACACACTTGGCATACTGTGTGTGCGATTCTATCTTAGATGACGGTAGTTTTCTATTAAAATATTGGAGTTACACTGGGCAAACATCCAGAATGAATATGAACCTTAATATTGTTTGACTTCTTCCTTTTATTATATTTGATCTCTTTTGAAAGGTCAAGATAAAAATCAATACAGATGAAGAATGTGAAGTGAGTATCTTGCATACTATTAGAAAAAATTGTTCGCGTTGATCTATCTGTTAAAAATAAAACTACAGCCATCATCAAAACAGTAAGCCTTAATATCTGAAAATGTAGTTGTCAGCTTGGAGTAATCTCAGTTTTATATTGTGAAGCTATATGATGAATTTTTTCCCTTTAGGTACAATATACCCAAGAGTATTTTCCATTGCAGTAAGTAAAGAGCATCCCTTCTATTTTGGTGTAAAGAAAGCTAGGAATAGCGAGTGACTTGTTAATGAAAAATTACACATCTATACCAGCAACATAACGCACTGGTAGTTAGAAAGCTATGCTGTGTATTATGCCAACAGAAGCTTCATAGGAGAAAATGGAGTTCACAGAATCCATATGAGGACTTTAAAAGTTGAAAATAGTGATTGATATGCTTTAGATTGTCTCCAAGGTCCTGATTTTTCTCCCCAGTGTGCACTATGAGAACACAAATTCAGTTACACTGAATTAAATGAGTGCAAAGGAATGATATCTAGGGGCAGAGTATCTGCAGAATTGCTGTCAGAGTATTTTTTCCCCCACTATATTCTTCATTTTCATTTCATTTTTCCTTTACCATCTCTATAGGCCTAATTTCAAATGGAAAAAAAATGATCAACAAAAAAAAGTGTTCACAATTCTATCAGGAAAAAAGCAAATAAAAAATAATTGAATGGCTGTGACACAAAGCGCATGCAGTGCAGCATGCAGTTTACAGTGCTGTGGAGGAGCTATTCAAAGTGCAAATGACATGGTTACAATGGTGTCAGTGAGTGTGATTGTTATCTTGTGTAACTCCATATCCCAGGTGCACAAGGACAAATCAGTAACAGGAGAAGCAGTCTACAAAAAGGTTGTCTTGTTTACACTGTGCCTTTACACCAGGGCAGAACTCAGCCACTAATACCAGATATTGCTGTGTAATCCACCTTCTACAGCCTTCTGTGTTTAGTTTATAGAGTTCATCTGATAGTTTAAGGAATAAATCTGGATGAAAGGAATCTGCTTTTTCTTAGATTTCAGAGTCTTTTCAATTCTTTTGAGCTTTAAGTGCATGGATAGTAAGTGCACAGTTTCTAAGGGTGTATTTTCTCAACAGTAATTGCTATACCAGTGTGCAGCAAGCTAAACCTGGCTGTGAAAGTTCCTGTCTTATTTAAACACACATATGCATATGGATATATCTATGCAGGCATTACAGTATCACAAGACACCAGTAAGTTAATAGAAGATAAAAGCAAGGACATAAGTGATACTGAGCATATAAAATTATGTAAAACAACAGTTAAAAAAATCATTCTAGCATCTCTATTCTTAGAGAGTTTAGTTACTCCAATTAGGCAGCAATGTTTCAGCACTGAGTTTTTTTAGTGCTTGATATAAAATTTCTTTGCTGGACCCTCCAATGATTGTTCCTTTTTCCCCCGCTTTTATTTTTGAACTAACTTTAGGGTTTTATCTTCGTGCTCTGGAATCCAGTGTATTTTTTTTTGTCTCCTCTAAAAAGCTCTCCCTGTGTTTTGCTGCTGGCTAAAAGTTGGTGTTAATGCTATGTGTTTGTCTGACCCACATTCTTCTGTGAGCTACAGGCCACTTACTGCCCGTGGTGGATGTTAGTGCCTCAAGACTCACAGCTAAGATACTTAGGAATGATTTCAAGTATTTAATAGTTGTTCAGTATGATCTTTCTAAAGATACATATGACTCTCAAGTTAGATTTTCAGGATCTTTTTCTCTATAAGTGAATTTCCTCTGTAACAGGATGGTCAGATGTACAAAGTTAGATGTTCTATTTATACTCTCTAAATCATTGGATTTTGAGATTTTTCTGACTAAGTCTTACTACTTCGTGTTCTGTCCTTCCCTCCTCCCTCCCTTCCCCCCCCCGAGAGTTTCAGATAACTCTCTCCCCCCATCCAGATTGATGACTGGTAGAAACTCAGCCTGCCCTTCAAGCTAACCATCAAAGGGGAGGTATGGGACTGAACAGAGTAGAAAATAAGTCAACGTATTATCTTTTCTCTGTTTCTTCCTTTATACCTGTTGTTATGAAACTGGCTAGAGGCTTTTTAAAACCATTGTGCAAGTTCACTGAACCAGTTAATCCCATTAAAGTGTTCTGAGCACAGACAGGGCTCCGTGATCTTCAGTTACCTACAACCCTATAAAATATTGGAAAACCCCAACTGGCTGCATGAGTCATTGAAAAGTCTATTGTTCAAATACCTGGAAGCCCCCGCCTTTAAAAAGGCAAGTTGCTTTCTATAAAGAAATACAGTCACCTCTCTCAGCTGCTCAGTCAGACCCTGTCCTGGGCATGGAGCAGCACTAACCTCTCAGAAAGATGCATGCATGGGACAGCTTCAACTACATGCTTCCATAGCCTACCCTACCAGGCACAGATCTCCAGCTGCTCCAGCTGTATTTATAGATAACTTATGCTTACTGAGCCAGTTTCCTTCACCTGTGCTTGAAGCAGTCCAGAGCTCAGTAAGCTGTGTCTCACAACTCGGGGTTCACGAAAACACCTAGTGATTCTGGTGCCATTTACATAGCATTAGGAACAATCCGCTGCCCTGTGATGGGACCATGTAATTCTGTAGCAGTACAGTCTCCAGGAGCTCTGTGTTGGTGTTACATACGACAGACACAATAATTCTATAATTAAAGTATGTAAAACTATAATGTGATAGAGAGTACAGTGATAATAACAGGGCGGTAAAGTCATCTGGGTACAGCAAATAAGGACAAGCTCAAATGCAGTAGCTACAGAAATAAAGTACAGAAACAAAGGAAGAAAAAAAAAAAAAAGCTGCTTACCTTCAGAATGCCTCAGGTACACACAGATCTCCAGCAAGGTACTCTTGCTTCCACTGCCAACCCTTAAATGAGATCTTGGAAGGGGTGGATCCTGGCTGCACCCTTTCCAGTCACTCAGGTGCACTGCATGCACCTGAGTACTCCTGGGTTGGCCCTGCCCCCTCACCAGGTGCTCACGGTTTCAGGCCTTGACTTAGCGTTTTTGCTACAAAGGTCAAACCAAATGGTGTTATCAATATGTAAAAATTACTGTAAATTATCAGTGATGGCAAAATACAAGAAAAGGCTGTTTTTCTTCTGATACCATAGTTAATTACTTCCTCTGGGAGTTTACACACTTGCACCCTTACCATAAGGAAATTCTTCTAAATTAGTACTGAATTTCCTATGTACAAGTTTTAGGCCACTACTCCTTGTCCTATCTCTGCACACTACTGAGAAGAGCCTGGCCTCATCCATTTGCCTTCCTCCTTCCTTGAGATATTTATAAACATTAATCAGATCCCCTCTCAATCTTCTTTTCCCCAGGCTGAACAGATACAGGTTATTCAGTCTTTCCTCACACAGGAGCTGCTCCAGGCCCTTTATCATCTTTCTGGTCCTCTGCTGGACTCCTCTAAAAGATCCCTGTCTTTTTTGAACTGGGGAGCCCAGAACTGGACACAATATTCTAAATGTGGCTTCAGCAGGGCAGAGGGAGAGGATAACCTTCCTCAATCTGCTGGCCAAGCTCTTTTTAATGCACCCCAGAATAACATTTGCCTTCTTGGCCACAAAGGCACACTGTTGGTCCATGGCCAACTGTGATTTCTTGAATCAACTTTAACTGAACTTTGATTCTTTTAATCAGAATTTCATTTTACTTTTTAAAATCACTTTTGTTTGTTTTATGGAAATAGGTTGTTGCTAATTGTCTACTGATCTTTGTAATTCCTTGGAAATGTTTCTTAATTTTTCTCTACTGCAAACGTCCACTTCTGTAGCTCACTGTTGCATGGTACACCGCCACCTCTTTCACATAAATGAAGTGACAGAATGATGTACTGAATCTGCATGCAAGTGTGTTATGAAGCAATTATGTTTGATGGTGCAGATGTGTTCAAATTAACTTTCTTCCCTGACTTCAGAAAATCTGTATCAGATACTTAGGGGAGCATTTCTTGTATTATTAAAAATAAATTACTTGCAAAATAGGGCAAAGATTGATCCGACTCTAATGGTTTAAAGCAGTGAAAGGGAAAACAAGCCTGCTTTGCACAGTTAGCAATATATTACACCCTAGTTGTAGCCCTGGATTGCAGTTCATAAGAAAAGTATTTTAAAGTAATACATATTAATCACTCACTAAGGCTCACTATATGGTGAATTAATTAGATCAGATTTGCCATCCACCTAAATTTCCGTAACAATTAGAATCATAGAATTAGTTTGAAAATCTTGAGCTATGTATGGTAAAGCATCATATGCTGAAGTGATGATCTTAAAACAGGATGCTGAAGTGCTGAAAAAATATGTCATAACTGCTGTTTAAGGAGAAAGCTAGTATTAAAATCTGGGTTAAAGAAGAGACACCCAGCCTCTAACAGGATCATTAGTTTTGTCAGATCTATTTGTTTTCGTGTGTCATGAATCACAATTAAATTTAGCTCTCCTGTATATTTGTGGTAAGAAGACGTTTGCATAGTATGTTCAAGTAGACTAAAAACAATCTACATAAGGGCATAAGCAGTATTGTCTCAATCCAAGTGGCCTAGTCTTCAAATATATACAGAAATATTAATTCCCGGTTTGAATGTGGAATATATTCCCTTCAAGATGTAGTGATCACAACATACATAAGCTTACATCTATTGAAATCAATGAAAAATCTTCTTCTGAACTCACTACAATCAAAGTACAGCTACATTTTCTTCAGGTAATTATTTTTCAAAAGGTTGAGTTAGCTATTAGGTCACTTGACTTTAGTGCCTAAAGCTAAAGCTTTTGTAAGTGACTGGAGATTTATTTTGCAAGTGAGATTCTTAAGGAAGGATAATTCCAATACATTAAATTCACTGCTTACCTGAAAGTAAGTACCTTACATTAACTTCCTGAAGGATATATACATGCATGCCATCAAAGACAAGCTGTCAAAATAAGATCAAGTGCTGCTTAAGTTCACTTAAAAGCTGAATTTCATTCCAAGGTTATGTGCTTCTTCAAGGTGAAGTCTGTGGAATTGCATACACCTCTGTTGCAGCTCTGATTCTGCCTGTTAAGAAATGTCACGGATGTTCCTGTGATTTGCCAAAGCTAGCTGGACTTCACTGGTTGAATGTATGTCTTACAGTAAACTCTGGAGATCTTTTATTCTTCAAGGGTTAATTAGGCACAGTCAGAATAAAGCAGACAAAAAAAAAAAATAAGCATGCACAACAAATCATTAAGTCTTTTGTCAGCGCTCTAAGTGAAAAAAACATTATCACCATGGTGTTCTCATTTTCTAAATATTTATATCAAATATTCCACCAAATATATCTATATTAAGGGGAAATCTTGAACAGCTAGACAATTAAAATTGCTACTAGGTGAAATTCAGGGAGATAATTAGATATATAATTAAACAAACATGAAAGATAGCTATTCATTGTCAATTTGGATGCAGTATATTCTACAGATAGTCCCAGTGAAATTAGAGAAACATTTACATTCAATGAATGTAAATTCTTGTTTTAGAGACTCTGTTTTATAATGAAAATGTATGTTTGAAATGAGAACTATGCGTCCTTTTGTATTAAAAAAATAACAAAACAAAACAGTGGTTGTATCAAGAATTTTACTTTTATGTTTAAACTACAGAACTCAGAAGCAAGAAGAATTTTTTGTATTCATGAACTAGTAGATGTTATTCTAGAGAGCATTTATTATGAATATAGGTCGTAGACTAAGTAATGAATAACATTTATTATTCCCTTGCTCTTCCTTCTTTAACTTTTTTTTTTGTTTTTTTTTTAATATTTTAACACATATTTTTACCTGTGATTATCCATGATTACCTAATTTTGACTTCAAATTGTGCATCTGCATGAATATACACAATGAAAATTGTGCTTTTCGTATAATCACAGGGAAATGCTGGTTCCAACCCAGTCAAGATGAGTTTTTGTCTTGACTTCAAAGGGACAGGATTTTACCTTTTCCCATTTTTTTTCCCCTTTGGCTGTTTAGTAAAACAGATTTGCACCTAGTTACAATGGGTTCAAGAGATTCCTTCTTTAAAGATTAAAGATTGCAAGTATTGATTCTCAAACTTCTACAATAATTTTCAAGTATACAGTTCAGATTTTTGTGGAATTTCACATTTTCACAAATGTCTGTCAATGGCATGGATATTTATGAAGAATGAACTATATAATTATTTGTAAACTACAAAGTTATTGAATTGTAATCATGCATTTGTCAACATTTTGGACAATGGATGGTTTCCCAGCTATGTAGAGTGGACTGATATCATCCTCCAGTGTTTCAGTCTGGCATCTACCTTGCTTGTATAAATTTAAGCACATTCTTGATTCTTAGTTACTTAGTCAGTCATCAGATTCATTGTAACCTCTTTTCTCCTATAGCCAACAGATTTCAGCATCTTACAGTATTACTATATTCCACACTTTTTTTTCTTGTCGAGAACATTTAAGTATTTTCTATGCTTGGTGACCAAAGTGTTATCTTATGGCTTTCTTTTCTTTCTTTCTTTTTTTTTTTTTTTCAGATACTGAAACTCATCTGTGCTTACCAGTGAAGCTAGGTCTGTATTCTTAATTCTTTTAAATGCTGTACAACAACAATACGAGCTTCAGTTTACTCAAACTTTACTTTTTCTTTTAATGGATATACATCAGGCATTTGTTCAGTGTCTGACTTAAAACCTAGTGCTATCCATATTAGAGAAAAACAATTATGCAACAGTATGATTATCTTCCCTCTTCAGCACCTCATGTATAATCATGCTAATAAGTCTGACAACAGTTAGTGCATTTTCTAAGTGATAATTGGGGATTTAGACATGTGGATGCAATGACATTAAAGGAGGTAACCAAATCCTAGGACTCTGTTTTGAAAATAATCACCCTGCAGCAGATTTAATGAATTTCATTTGGTTGCTCAACGGTTTATGGGCTGGTTCGGCCCGGTTCCGTGATAGCAGGGCGGAGGGATCTGCAGATCCGCGCCTCCGGAAAAGGGAAACAGGGGACCCAAAATAATTGAAAACAGCAGCAACGATCTGAGGTGAAACAAACTAATTTACTAAATATAGTATCAGCAAAATATAATGAGAGAGAGAGAGAGTATGTGCGAAAGGTGGATAGGTCTCACCACAACACTGAGGTGAGAAGTGCAGTCCAGTTGAGCCGATGAAGAAAAGCAGACGGAGACGAGCAGACGGAGAAGCGCAGGCGAAGAAGAGGAGGTGAAGAAGAGAACATCAAGTGACCTTGCTGGGAGTTACATCTCCTTGCTGACCGCAAAGCCCCCTGGGGAATGTAGTTGTTGTTCTCCTCCAGACAGGCACCCGGAACTTGAGCATCCACAGTCGAACATTACATGATGTTATGATGTGAAATACTGATAACCAAAAATCATAGAACTATGACAATAGTTTTGACGAACGGGAAGAGAAAGACAGATTTCATTTTTGGAAAACAGCAGTGTAACAAGTGTCATCTATGAAAACAGCAATCTGCACCAAATGAAGTTTCAGCTAGGTAAGCACTTTTACTAAAACAGCAACAACTCAGGCTCATTAACACCTATAGAATCATTTATTTTAAACTCTATATAAAAGGAATACCTATGTTCAACACATTTGCTCCTGAAAATAATATCCATTGTTTACTTTGTTTTCTTTTAACTGCAGTTCCCCTTTTTTTGATTACAGGGGACAAAGCATCTGCATTTCAGATTTTTGTTTGTTTATTTTACTCCTCTCTATTGCTTCCCTTGCTGGCCCTTCCTTGCTCCTTCTCCAGAGAATGTTTACTGTGGAGAAGCTTCTAACTGATTTACCAAAAACATCCCCAAACTTTGCAACTAAGAAAAACCTATAAAGGGAAAATAAACTGGAGTAAATAATTGAGTACAGGAAAGAAAATGCAGAGGGGAAATGCTGTGCAAAAGGAAAGCAGAAAAAGGGAAGTGAGTTCAATGCAAAAAAAAAAGAAAAAAAAAAAATTGTCAGAGATGATAGAGCGCCAGCCCCAACATTCCAATTCTCAAGTTGATGAGACAATGACAAAGTAATGTAAACGCTGCAGTTAAAGTCAGTGTCAGTCAAAAATAAAGTCAAGAATAAGGTGTAATGTAGTCACCTCCTATTGCATCCCTCACCATCTGCTAAATCTTGACACATAATATTTCACAGAATGAAGTGTAAAGTGCAAGGTCAAGATCCAAGGTATTTCACTCATCGGGGAACTCCGGATATAAAGTCTTTATTGATCACTCACAGCTATCTAACGGCACCTTTGTAACTTTGTAATTGGTGCTGAAAGATTTTGTGTTTTTATACCATTCAGCTTGTGATACTATCCAGCATGGCAAGGACATGCAAATGGTACAGTGGCTTGCAGGCTGATTTAATATCGAAAGGCAAGGTATAGATCAAAGAAAGGAATTAGGCAATGCTTCAGCATGATTTAATCTCAAAGCTGGGCTATGAAATGTCTGAGCAGATAGTATATAGTATTAGTTATGAGATTGATAAGAGGGAAGTGAATGTGTTAAAAAATGGTTTGCCTCACAAAAATCACTTTTCAAATGATGGCAATTATACCAAACACAAATTGCTTCATGGGTGTCATAATTTCAGACAGAATTAATGAGTGAGTTAATAACTCCTGTATTAACATAATAGGCTAGTTAGACTAATTCACTGGAAAAGTTGAAGTATCATTATATGTTTTAACATAGCATTGTTATGTGAGAGTATTTTATTAAGTGACAGGGAAATTAGTTAAATCACAGGTAAAAAAGATTAATCATCCAATCACCTCTAAAGATCTACATTTAGCCAACATTTAGTCGAAGGGATATGAATGATGAACTGCTAAACATATCTGCCATCACAAAGTCATATAATTTGGCAAATATGAGGACACTTTTGCCTTAAGTACATACACGAATCTGAAAAGAAGCATAAAGTTCTATAACAGCAGCAGCATTTACTCCACTTTCATTAAGCTTCTCTCACCAGTTCTATAAAGGGTTTTATTACTTGACCATTTCACCTTACAGTAATATTTGCCATGAATGGAGGCATTCAAGGCCAGGCTGGATGTGGCTCTGGCAGCCTGGTCTAGTGGTTGGCGACCTTGCACACAGCAGAGGAGTTGAAACTAAATAATCGTTGTGGTCCCCTTCAACCCAGACCATTCCATGATTCTATGTCTAATCCAAACTGGTGCTGAACACCTGCAACTTCTGCTGAATTCTTCAGTGAAGTTTACAGGTGCTATCGTCAGCTCAGAAGTTAAATTTAGGCTCTCTCACTAAGTCTTTGAAAACATTTCCACTAAGTCTTTGAAAACATTTCCACTGTTCTTTTCAGAACAGGGTAGATTGAAACTAGGCAGATAAACAAATGTAAGAATAAAATGTCCCATAAGTCCCAAGTAAGTTAATATTCTTCTTCTTTTTTTTTTTTTTTTCCATTCTCCCTGTCCTCTGAAAATAAGGTCTGTTTGAAAATAAACAACATAGAGATTCCAAAATGTGCAAAGGAGTGCACACACATTAGATAAACAATAGCTCAGGGAAGATTTCAGTGCAAAAATATTCAGTTTTCATCTCCCTGTAGTCACTCAGCGTAAGTGGAATATTTTATTGGTTGCTTCTGCTGCAGGTACTTTTAAGCCCAAGTGAGGCTAAAATCCTACTCTTACAGACTGTTCTTAGTAACAAAAGTTTAAACTCTAAATTCACTACAAGAAGTGTGAAGATGTGTCAGTATTATTACTTTTGAAGAGACTGTGCCCCATTTGGGAAAGTGAGCAAACTGCAAACTATCTGGGAATGGGTTACTGGACCTGGGTTACTTCTTTACTTTTGTGCATATAAGATTGTCATTCATTTCTACAGTTCCAAAGACTACCTTAGGTTAAAATATTCTTATTTTTAAGTATTCCCAATGCTTACTAGTCTGAAGTTGATATTATTATATTTATGAACAGTGTCAGGTAGACTATGACTTATTTTCCAGTATTAAAGTCTTTTTTATTTAGCTGCACAAGTCCTTCCTCATATCATCGTGATTCTTCCAAATTACTTAGGTAGGCACAAGATGTTAGATTGTTTAAAGTTATGATGGATTTAGTGAGATCTAGATTTACTTCAGGGGATACAAAAATAATTTCCCCCTTATCATGTCAAGATGAAAAAACAAAAACAAAAACAAACAAAAACAAAAAACAAAAAACCCAAACATAGAGCATCTGGTTCAACCTAGAGTTATATCCCAGAGAATAAAGCTCTGATCTGTGAAAAGTCCATCTGAAAGCTAAGCTGGAACATGTGTTGTAGGACTGCCCATGCAACACATTACTTTTTCCCCAAAGACAAAAGATGTGGCACAATATCTGAAAGCATCACTTATGATGGCAGTTTTTTGTAGTGAATGAGAATTGTGATGTTCTAGTATGGTAAGGCTTTCTTTACTCATCCCATAATAAAAGCAAACAGATCTGATATCTCTTGCAAAAAATGTAATTACTATTTGCAGTTGTCCTGTCACTAGATTCTATTTCTCATGAGAACAAAAAAAGACATAATATTACAGTGAAAACTAAAGAAAACATGGATCTGTGTTTCAGTAAAGCTGCAAGAGTGCATCATATGCATCAAATCATACTGCAAGAAACAGTACCTATAAATAACAAATAGCCTCAAAAATAACTGGGCTGTAAAACTTGGAAACAGAACCACTGCAGTATGTTACTATTTGCTTTTGATTCCAGCAATCTCTCCATTTATCTAAGGCAGCTGCTGACCCATATTACTTTCTGTACTTTTCCAAATGGTTTTAGTATATGTCCAAGCTGCGTAGAGAATAAAAATGTGTGATGTTGAACATTATGCTATTCTGCATCCTTACCATCAGAAAAGACATGGAACAACAGTCAATGACATTTTCCTCTAGTATAGGTAAGAACTGAAATGAACAATTCCACATTCCAGCTGACCAGCTATGGAGACAGTAACTATATCATCATAGAATGTGCTAGCTAAGAAGCAGTCAGAACAACAACAATAAAACCAGAAAAAAGCGGAACTAATTTTAATTATGAATGAATTACCACAACTGACATGAAAAGTAACATGAGTCTTATACAACAGTAGAACTGTAGAACTACAGAATCACAAAATGGCTTGGGTTAGAAGAGACCTTAAAAATCATCTAGTTCCAACCACTATGCAGGGCTGCCACTCACTAGGTCAATCTCATTTTTGACTTCTCTATTCTTACAGCATACTTCCTACTTCCATACTTCAAATGGGTTCCTTGCATTCCCTGGAATTAAAATAAATAAATAAATGAATAAAAGAATGAATGAATGAATGAATGAATGAATGAATGAATGAATGAATGAATAAAAACAATCAGTCAAATGGAATGAAATGGGGAGTAATGAGGAGTAGGTACGCATTTAATGTTCTGAGATAATGCTTGGTTAAAATTTCTTCCAAGTGTCTTCACATTGCTTGCTCAAATAGTGGTAAAGAGGGTACCTTAAAATCTTTGTCTAGTCAGTAAGATAATCTGTCTTCCAGAGCCTGAGTTCATTTTTGGAAGAACATCTTTCCTCACATCTAGTACACTATTGCATATATATGCTGAATGCTTTAAAACAATGTTTTATTCTGTTCCCACGACATGGTATTTTGAGATACATCTGCTCTTAAGTTACTCAAACCCTCAGGATGATATTAGGAAGAACATCACTCAAGATTTCACAGAAATACATATATTTTGGAGCCAGACACATAGTGACACACTTTAGGCTGTTTAATAAACACTATTAATGATTAAAATGAAAACTTTATTTCCAGAAAAACCATCTTAACTCTTTTTAGTTTCTGAACAACAATTTGTCACTTTCTGTAACATGTAAATGACATAACATTTCACAGAACATGCTCATTAAATTCCCATTTCTAATCAAAGTGTTATATATGTACCTTAGAGAAAATTTGCAAGCCTCCTGACTTCATTTTGCATGTGAGTGCTGAGTTGCATCAAGATTAGATTAATTTATTATTCTCTTTTCCATCTTACAGTTATGATCAAGACATTTCTCACCCCCTCATGGCCACTTTTCTGTACAATTTCAGCAAATATTAGCAGTATGTTTTGCATTATTTTCTAGTGTGACTTCTGAGACTCCAGTTGAGCCAATTTCACTGTCTGCATCACCAATGATATGAATAATTTCAGTCTTTCAGTTTACACCCAAACCAGAATTCTAACTAACTTAGATAGTTTGCCAGTGCAGTTATATAATTTACTTTAAAATCACAACATATGGCTCAAGTTAATAGAATTTCATTGCCAACATTCTTCTCAACTAGCCCTCACAGCACCCTGTAGTAAGATATCCATTCACAATCAGAATATATATAATAGAAAGTGTCAAAATTAATTTTCCATAGAACATTCCCTTCCCCTTCCCCTTCCCCTTCCCCTTCCCCTTCCCCTTCCCCTTCCCCTTCCCCTTCCCCTTCCCTTCCCTTCCCTTCCCTTCCCTTCCCTTCCCTTCCCTTCCCTTCCCTTCCCTTCCCTTCCCATCCCTTTTTTCTGTACAGACTTAGAGATGTTTAGTATAAGAATGCCCGCTTCTAGCAATCTAGATAGAGCTGAAGGGCTTTGAAATCTGTAATGTGGTTCCATAAAAACAGTAAAAATCAAGACTTGTTCATAAAGAAAATTACTGCTTCTATGTCAGTGTAACACATTCTGTGTCTTCTTAAAGATTTCTACACTGTTAGAGGATTTTAATGCACATTGGGGCACAACTTTTGAGCTGTGTTTGGGACTTAGGAACAATAGCCCATATACTGGC
Source organism: Chrysolophus pictus (assembly GCA_037305975.1). Classification (NCBI taxonomy): domain Eukaryota; kingdom Metazoa; phylum Chordata; class Aves; order Galliformes; family Phasianidae; genus Chrysolophus; species Chrysolophus pictus. Next base: position 20,778,546 of record CM074579.1, read on the forward strand.
TGAATGCAGTTCATGGCTTATCTACATTAACAATTTATCATAAAGCAGTTTATGAATGATGTATTTCAATGTATGGAATCTTAGTCCATCATGAAAAACAGTTATTGTTTATATACCTTACCTCATTCTACAAGGAAAGATTTAAGTAATCTTGAATTGCTTACCACAACTCTCTGGCACATAGATATTACCATGGCGCAGCTACTGTGTAACACTGTTTTACACAGATTAATGTAACTGTTTTTCTAACCCTTTGAAAACTTAGATACATCAGAAAATGTGTCTGTTTATTTACCTGATGAAATACAAGAAAGGTTTTTCACACTATTAGACATTTTGTATTGTTTATTAGGTACTGAGTGGGGTATCTCCCATAGCTCATAGTGTTTCTAAATAAACAAACCAAGGAATTTATCTGTCAGCAAGAAAGCAGGTGTTACATTAATAACATCTTTTATTAGAAGCATGCTAGCGGTACCATATTTTGATGAGTAAGTAATTCTTTTTAAAATATGAATATAGACTGTTTACAGTGTCAGTATAACTAATTTTACTGCATCCTACCAAGAAATGTTTTAAAATAGATGCTTCTGAAGAACTGAGTATTTAATGAAATGTGGAGTGGAGTGAAATGTTCATCATCTGGGGATTTCTGACTGGAAAAGGAGGGAACTCTGAGGGAATTTGTTAGGAGTCAACAAAAGAATGAAAGTGCTAGTACTAACATATACTTGGTGATTTTTAAGTCATTTGAAAAATGCTGTATATATTTTTTCAGAGATTTTCCCCAGAATTTGCTGTGTACAATACCATAATTACTATGAATTTAAAGTAATTTTAGCATACTACTGCTAGGAAGAGCTAAAAACCTTGTTTAGGTCTTTTAAGAATATGTGGAAAGAATTCTGTTAGTAGGATATGTCTCCAAGATGGAAAACAAAGCACAGTGCAATCTTTTCCTCCATTTGTAAAGTATTTCCTGTGTAGTTAATAAGGTTACATTCCGATAACTGCACTACAAATTCACAAAAAATACATGTTAACAAATCAAGATTTTTTTACTTGTTTTGAATTTCCTGCTGTCCTTCAGCATAAAAAGCATCAACTTTTCTTCTCTCCTTCATTCCCTCCCCTCCCTGAAGTGTATATGCAGTATAAATAAAACATTAATATATAATAATACAGAGTATAAATTCCATATATATTGCAAAAGCAATAAGGCTTAATGAAGATGAATAATATGATCACTAAAGTCACAAGCGCTTAAAGTAAGCTGTTGCTTAAAAAGTCCTCAATCATTTGGTCAACCAATGTATTGGTTCAATAGTATTTCATGTCTTCAAAATAATAAGATGTCATGGATCTGTTAATTTCAATGAAAAAGAATTTCTGCATAAAACAGAGTGATTTTGTACTTCTTGCCCCTTAAATCACATTATTTCCTTAAGGAGTAATGCCTTTCATCACATACACAATGGATTTGTGCATAACAGAGGTTAATTTCCTCAGTGGTTTGTTCCCACTTGTGAAGATAATTAAACACTATAACAAATGACTTTGGGATGTGATATCTGTCCTTCAGTTTAAGTCTTTAAAACCAAAGTTGTCTTTTTAGAAAATATTCCTTATCACAATGCGTCAAGTTGTGAGTTTCAGCAAAATATCATAGCCCAGGATAGGCAAAAAATGTATCAGTAAAACTTTCTGAAATTATGACAGGCATCAATTACAGCTTCAAAATTTCTTGAAGATTAGCACACACAGAATAAATACTTATTACAGCCTCACAGACTGCTCACTGGTACACAGACAACATTTTCAGAATCATCAATAAAGGCAATTTTAGCCTTCTGTGTCATAAAAATAGGTGAATGCCCTGCCTACTTGCTATATATATCTGTGCAAATAATTTTTAGCTATATTTGCAGTATGTATCAGCACAGCTTCATTGGAATTGGTTATTTAATGCTGATTTACATTGACTCAGTACCTGGTCTTTCTTTTTAGTTTAAATTCCTTAACATTCCCCACTCCCCCCCCCCCCCCCCCCCCCCCAATTTGCATAAAAACCTCAAAGACTAAAGCATTCTGGATTTTTCATCTATGCATGCATATTTTCTTTAAAAAATGTGTATGTGTCTTTTAATCTTTCCTCTTATTTTAGTCTTCTGATTGTTCTGTTTATTATTAAGATAACTTTTCCGATATTAATGAAGATGTAATTAGTATTGGATCCTCTACTGTGACTTGCTTCATGCATAAAAATGAAACAAGACAGGAAAGGGAGCCATGAGAGCAAAGAAAAAGAAAGGCAGCCCACAATACAGGGCAAACAATACCTCCCCTAAAGCTAATGTGTGACAATAACAGAACACGAGTCACCATTATTCAAATCATATTAATAATTAATAGACCTGTGTGCTACAGAGTGTTCTCCCACCATTTTCTGCCAACTCTCTTGATTCTGAACAGTTTCTACTGATTTCAACTGATGTAAAATACAGCAGACTAAGGCTGCTATTATTTTGCCTAGAATTTAGTTGATGTTTTGTTGCATTTATAGCTTTTTAATTTAATTTAATTATTTACAGATTAGGAAAAAGTAGAGGAGGAACTTTCCATGCAGCTTATACCTTGATCTAAAAGCTGAGAATCAGATTTGAGAATCACATCTCTTCCAGAACAGTAATGGAAGGTTTCAATTTCAGTCAACACTGAACAGTCAGGTGAGTTTATCTTGTTGCTAGGTTATTGTGAATGTATGCATGTTAAAAATAAAGAATTTGAGGGAATGGCACAGAACTGCACCAGAGGAGGGTCAGATAAGGCATGTATGTCAGTGTTCAGAGGGCATTTGGGATAACGTCCTCAATAACATGCTTGGACTTTTGGTTGGCCCTGAAGTGGCCAGGCATTGAACAACTCCTTTCTAACAAACAAAAAAAAGCCCTCAGCAAGTTATGCCTCACTGAGGTAAATCCGTACAACTTTTACCAGTTGATAGTGTAATCTGAAGGGTTTTTTTTCTTTTTTTCTTTTTTTCTTTCTTTCTTTTTTTTTTTTTTTTTAAGTAGTCTAGCATTAAATATATGCTGAGAAGAATGTGAGAAGAATGCATCCTTGGAACAATTTTTTTTTGTGGAGAGCAATGCTGCTTAACAACAGCTAGCAGTGCTCCATATGGCAAAAGATATTGCCAAAGTATTCTATCATGCAAGCAGTTGTGGAGTATAGGAAACGACGCCTACTATAGGCTATATTTAAGAGTATAAATCTGTAAAAGCAATTACTGAAGGAGTATAACAGCTGCAAATGTATCAGCATAACTTCTTGTATTCAAAGGAGGTGGAGAGTTAAGATGAATACCAGTACCTTGTAAACTGAAGCTACATGAAGAGAAAGAAGCAAGAAGCAACAACAAGTAATAAGGAGATGAAAAGCCTGGCCAGCTGCAATGGTGTGAGTATGTTATTGGTACAAGCGGCTGCTTTGGTGAAAGAAAAGAGTAGGCATAGAAATGGGAGATTGCTGTCAAACTGATAATTAATTTCTTCAAGTATTTTTGTGAACACAAGAAAAGATAGTCTTTACCAAATAGCATTTTTTTTTCTATAGAGAAAATAGACTTTCTATAGAGAAAATAGACTTAGATACAAAACAAAACAGAGAAAAATCACAACACCTGTGTTTTTATTAAAATAATGGCAGAAGCTTTCCCTTCTGCTATTAACATATTTTTTGAATACTGCCCTCACACGTTGCCAGCTTTTTCTTCATGATGTCATACTAAGAGGCACACAAACATTTTTTATACGAAGTGCTAACAGAGACATACCCTTTACATAAATAAAAGTCACCTAATCTAAAAGCAGTAGCATCATGGAAAAACTCTTCAGATCCTGTTACAAAGTATAGTCAATTCTAAGCTGTTAATGGTGCAAGACAGATTGAGAGTTCTTGATCCACAGCCAGAATCCAATTAATGTCAGGAATTATCACTACTCTATAGTTCTCATTCATCCACAAACTTCAGCTATGGCATTTCTCCTGAGTCGTGAAGACAACTAATCACCACTGTCAGAAGAATACTGAAATCATCATCAGGTGAAGATGAAATTTCACAGAGTAATTTTACCTTTTTCTGACCAGAGTGCTTGGTCAAAGCTCAGGGCATTGTGTATTGATTCCATTAGGAGGAAGGTGGTGATGGAGTCAGATGTCTTTGTTGTAATCTATTTACTTAGAAAGAATGAGAAAGCTTCTGAACAACTGCAGAAAGCAAACAACTGTTTCCTACATCATTCCTCCAAAAGTCTTTCAAGCTGGCACCTGGAGCAAATTTTCCCTTTCTTAGATTTTAGACAAACATTTATCAGATGAAAAAGGGTAAACAACATCTTGAGATCCTTCTGGCCCTAGTTTCTGTGATTTTTTTGGCTCCCAGAATCACACACTCCTGTGTTCCAGCACCTTAGTGGCTGTGCACAGTATATACGGCATATGTTTTCCCCAGGCATCCATTTCTACATTTAAGGCTTCATATAATATTGGCATGTGAATGCCCAGTTGAACACAGGAGGTAGAAGCTGTTATTGTTTCACCTGCATGGTTTGAAGAAGCCTGAATAATTTTTTAACTGATCTAAACAAAGGATGATGGTTCTTTTTTACAGTTTCCAAAAGTCTACCTTAAGCTCCAAATATCCTGATTAGTGGTAGCCCACAGAAAATGACTATGTTTGATTGCTAAAGGAATACATTCCTAAATCAATATCATTCAGTTCTGATGTTAAATAATAATAAAAATAGAGTGTCATAATTAGTTTGGGATAAGAGATGGTAATTGTTTCTGTTGTTGTCTAGCATGCAGTAAGCACTCAGGCTCTCTGCTGTAATTGTAGGTGAATGCTCTAAGATTTTTGATCTGTCCATTGTGAGATGGTGTGTCTAAGGAACTGGGGTGACAGATCTCTGTACACCTCAGTGTGAGACAGTGTTTTGCACAGAAGCCTTCCCCAGGCAGTACAGTTAAATCAGGTGATCCAAAAGCTAACAGAGTGTGGGGAATGTGGCTGACAGAAGATATGTAAAGGGAAGGTAGGTTGGGTGAAATTTAGACTTTTATTTTAATCTGTATTGCTGCAGTTCAGCACTCTTCTATGTTCTGTGCTCCTTTGACTTTACTTATCTGAATAAAGAGGATGGTACAGAGGTGCTCGAGAGCCGTGAGTACTTAATATCCATTCTTTGCAACGCAGTGTATTTGAATTAAGCATGAAAATACTGAGTCAGATGTGGAGTGGAATGTGTTGCATGATAAGTCCACTATATATATATTGAGTTTTCCACCTGTGAGACAAACTTAGAAAAAAATTAAAGCAGTTGGTATTAAGGTAAAATAGAAGAAATTTGCATCCCCAGGAATTCTGTATCCTTACAATCTTTGACTGCATTTAGTCACCAGTAAATATGCAACAGCATTTTTCAGATGTGTACATTTACCCATTATTTGAAAGTACAGAATATCTGGAACAGCAATTACATTTCAGGGGTACAGTAGGAAGTAATTTGCAAGTACATCACTTACTTTCATGGGTGATGGGTGAAATACATCTAAAGCTTGGTGGTTTTATTTTGTTTTGTTGTTGTTGTTGTTTTAAGAAAAGCTCATACTAATCCATCACTCGTGCTAATGCACAGCATTTCATATTTACTTTGATGATGTCTTAATATAGAACCACAAATGATAGACCCACTCAAATGCCCTTATAGAAAGAGATACTGTTTTGTACTCTCCTTCAAATTCAGAGCACTCCATGCTGTAGAGAAAAACAAACAGCTAAAAAGGCACATAAAACCCCTAAGATATAAATAAATCAGCAGACAAAGCCAGTTTCAATCTCTGTCCTACGATTTGAGAAAAGTTTGCACCATTTTAATGCACACTATAGAAGTGGCTACAATAAGTGCTTCAATTCAATTCTACCTCTATTCTTGCTTACATTAGAGCAAGCGTGAGCAATGTGAGGACAGGAGAGCTATATAATACATCGGAAAGCCGATTCTCGAAAAGTACGGATTTTAGAGTGCATCTTTTCAAGCTCCTGGCATTATAGGGTAAGAAATCAAATGTACTGGGGGCCTGCATGCCATAACGTGCAGAAAGCCGGGAGCCGGCAGACCGCCGCACGGCGCGGTTAACTCTCCCGCTGCGGGAGCGCCGTGTGGAGCAGCGGAGCGCCGAGCGCCATCCGCGGGGCTGCGGCGCCGCCTGGAGCACACCCGGGGCCGCGCCGCTCCCGCTTCCCTCGGAGCCCGAGGCCGGGAGGGTGAGGGACCGATCGCTGCTCTGTTCATTTTTACTCCCACCCTCAAACCCGAGGTAAAGCCTTTTGGAAAGGATAAAGTTAAAGCGCTCAGATAATTTTAATTGCTACGGGTGTTTTTGTTTGTTTGTTGTTTTGTTTTAAATTATAAAAAGTAAAGGAGGTGGATTTCTTAAATGTATGCTTTGGAACCATGGACTTGTCTCCTTGGTCCTCCTTGGCATGAATTTTTGTGATAGCTGATTAACTCCTGTGGATGGTCCAATTACAAGCCTTAGAAAGTCATCCAAAGCAGCAAATTAATGCTTTAGAGGATACTGTGGAAAAGAAAAAATGTTAATCTTTTAGAAGTCGTGAATGAACAAAATGCTGCAAATTTTGCAGGCGGGATGTCAACAGAAATGCCCTCTAATATCCTAACCCTTTTTCAGAGCTCACCACATGTGTAGTAAATGCATTAAATGTGTACCAGACTCAGAGGGAGACTGACACTTTTTTGATTGTTGTCCCTGGCATAAATGAGGAAACCATTTCTTTGAAATTTCAGATGCTAAGCTGTTACACACTGTTTACTCAATATGTGTAAAACACCCTGTTTCTGCAACAAAATGATTTGCTCTAGTTCCCATTTTAAATGTAAAATGACATTTCAGACATTTCACTTTGAGATACAACTTCTGAAGAGTCAAAGAAACATTTCAGCTATTTTGAAGAGTACTGTCCTGAGACTTAGAGATCTTTTTTGTCTTATGTGGAGAATAAAAGATATAAGGCCCTTTTCTCTGCACTTGGGATTTTGAATGTACACTATCTTGGTTTTTCATTTCATCTTTTTCTTACCCACTCTCTGGCCCTGTGTTAAGCTGTTAAAAAATCTCAGTCCAACATTGGTGGGTTTTGTCTAAAATGAGACATTGTGCTGATGGCTACATCAATTTCATTGATTTATATGAGCCATATTATGATGAACAGTAAATTAAGAACCATATTATTGCCAGTGATAACATGATTATTACTGTGTTACATGACAAGTGAAGCGTGACCAGGGCTGGAGGTGTCTCAGGAGGTCTCTGCTCCAACCTCCCACTCGCAGCAGGGTCAGCTCTGAGACTGCTCAGGGCAATCTTGGAAACTGCTGGGGATGGAACACACACAGCACGGCTTGGCTGTCCGCACCGGGGACAAGGTTTGCCTTCTGTCTGACCTCAATCTCTCCAGTTTCGTTTTTGTGCCTGTTGTCTTTCAGCCTCCCATAGGGCTGCTCTAGGAAGAGTCTCATTCTGTCTAACTGCCTGCAGATGCTGGATGGCTGCTGGCTCCCCCAAACCCACCTCTGTGCTGTGCTAAGGAGCCCCATTCCCCCACCCCCTGCTCAGGGCAGCTGCTCCAGCCCCCGGCCATCCTGGGGGTCCTTTGCTGAGCTCACTGAGCATTAACCCTGAACGAGAGGCCCCGAGACTGGGTGCAATATTCCCCAAATCACAAATAGTTCAGGTATAGGTGGCCACTGCCTCTTCAGCTGACACTTCCTCTCCCATATGTTTTACTTTTTCTTTAGATAAGTGTCTCATATATTGTGAAACTGCAATGTTATAGCATTCAGAAAACAACTTTCCTACTCTGCAGTTTTGCATCAAATATTCATGTCACATAATGATATGACATGACAAATTCAGGCAATATTCTGTGATTCCTGAAGATTCTCTCAAAAAGAATTTGCATGCCTTGCTGAAGGATGTTTAAAATCCTACTGAAAAATCAGGATCTCTTCTTTAAAGTTCACTGTTCTGAAACTGGATTTTTGCATTTTGTATATATATCGACATGAGAGATCCAATTAAAAATTAACTCCATCTCTTAAAATAAAAAAGAATGCTGTCTCACAAAATCCGTGGAATTGTATAAACTATTTCTACATTTAGTTACAAGAGACTACAAAAGGCAATGATATATCAGAATGTAGCTGATATTTTGTCTTCTCGGATATTAAAAGCATCCCCTGTTTAACTTACACTAAATTAGAGTGAATTCAACATCATAGTACAGCATGTCAGTAGGCTGTTTCTTTCTAAACAGTTCTCTGTCATGCTTTAAATATTGTCAGGATGCAGCAGGAGCAGGGCTGCTACACAAGGGAGGACCCTCTGGGAGCTTGGGTTGGCTGGGATCAGGGGCCAGGCCCAGGATGCTTGCAGAGAGTCCAGTTCAGGAACAGCAGGAGGCAGGACTATGACAGGTCTAGGGAGACAGGATGAGTGGTAACAGCTTTAAGTTGCATTGGGAAGATTCAGGTTGAATATTGGGAAAAAATGTATTCTCAGAAAGAATGGTGAGGCATTGGAACAGGCTGCTCAGGGAGGTGGTGGACTCATTGTCCCTGGAGGTTCAAGAAATGTGTAGGTATGGCACTGAGGCATGTGGGTTAGTGGACATGGTGGGAATGGTTTAATGCTTGTACTAGATGATCTCAGTTGTCTTTTCCAACCATAATGATTCATTGAGAGGCCAGGGTAGAGGCAGGGCTGGAGGTTGAGCTATGGCTGAGCTTGGGCAGAGTGTGGGTGGGGGTCCTAGTTCAGCTGGTCAGGTAAAAACCTCTCAGTGGACTCAGGGCCCCCAACAATGGTTTTTGTAACTGTATAAGTTAATTCCGGTTTTATTTTTGAATGGAGACTTATGAAAGGTGATAACAGGAAAAATTATGCAGTTGATGGAAAAAAAGTTACAATATTTCACAGAATCATAGAATATTCTGAGTTGGAAGGGAATCACAATGTTCCTTGAGTCCTGCTCCTGGCTCCACACAGGACCGCCCAAAATTCAACCCTATGTCTGAAAATGCTAAGTGCTCTTTGAACTCTGGCAGCTCAGGGCCATGATCATTGCCGTAGGAAGCCTGTTCCATGCTCAGCTCTTTCTGGTGAAGAACAGACAGTAACTCACAGATTTTTGGTTATTTGCTTTTCTACTAATATATTGGGGCAAAACTGAATTAAAACATTTTGAAAAATATCTTGAAAGGGTAGAAATATTTTTATTAGGGCAACTTTGATGTGTTATGTTAGGAACCTGGAAAACTGAAATAAAAACTTATCTTTCTCTAGACTGCAAGAAAAATTCCCAGTATTCATTAAAGATTGATGCTTCAAATAAGTTCTTCAACTACCTCCAGAGCCATACTCAGGGATGTATCAAAAACCACATACCTGTCAAGGCAGTGAGATACTGAGAGTGATGCAAGCCCAGGGACTCCTTTACATAGACCTGTGGCCATTGTCATCATCACTGATCACCCTGACAGCTATCAGTTTCTGCCTCAAAGAGCTAGGAGTCACCAGCATAATTCCTTCTTTACTGCCCGTATTTCACTGCTGCATCTTTCTGTTGAGTTAACCATTTTCAGAGAGAGCCTTCTAGCCTCCCAAAGGATATGTACTTCTTCCTAATAGTACAAAGGAAAGTCAGGCTTTTGACAGGACTGTAAATATCTTAGTCATAAAGTCAAATCCTATTCTTCCAGCTAATGCATTCAGAGATACAAGGATGCCTGCAGTGAGCGTACTGAATCATGGAGCGGTGGCTGGGGAGAAGTGCATCTGTACGGCAGGGCTGATCTCTGTGCAACCAGCTGCAGAGGGCTGCAGACAAAGCTGTTCCTCACAGTGCTGGTGCTTTCCCTTTGTTCAGCAGCCGGCTGCAGCTGAAGCATCTGTTTCTCCTGCCAGAGTTCTGTCAGGTTTCCATCTAACTCACACTGTTGTCATTCCAGTGACTTGAAAATGGTATTGTGATTGAACCCACCCCGTAAAAATAGTACCTTTTTTTTTTTTCTTTTGTCATCTCCACATTTTGTTTGATTTCCTTAGAAATTTATTGGTTTTTAAGCATTTAGCTGGTTACTGGTTCTCAGACCATATGATTGAATATATGAGAATATGCTCACCTTGCCGCAGTGACATTTGCATTTTTGTGGTCAAGCCCGAGCCCCTATTTTGGAATATAGATTCCTAACTATATCCTTCTCTCTGCTCTGTCCTGAGGTATTTTTCTTCTGCTATCTAGTCTTTTTTTTATCTTGTGCTATGCTGTTTTGCACAGATTTTCTGTCAAGAAAGAAGGAAAAGGTAGGATTTTTTATTTTATTTTATCCAGTTTTGTTCTTTATCTCTCCTTGCAACTCTTTTTTTCAAGGGACTCCCTCATTAGAAAGCCACATGCTGTCCAAGTGCGGGAATGAAAGCTACTAGTACAGAACTGGGAGGTCAGCAATTCTGCCAATGAGCTCATCAGGGTCAGCGTGGATTCTTCATACACCCCAGCAGGTGCACGTATTCATGGCCAGACACAAATATTTTAAAAATCTGACTAAGTGTCACAGAAGTGGAAAGCAGAAGCTAGTCAAATTGTACTCTCAACTTGTAGTTTTCTACCTTTGTGGCTGGCTGTAGGAAAAGGAGGCAAGTTCCTGAGTGAACAACTTAGTAATTTAGCTGTGCTCTTTTAAGAACATTTCCAGTAAATCTATTCTGATGTCCCATTTCCTCACTTTTTCCACCATTGCACAGGAGGGCTATAACCATACATGGAACAAGCAATCACCAGACTTGAAAAATTCCAAAACATTTCATGATTTCTTTTTCCATAGTCATTGTCCCTAAAATGTCAGAATTTATGCACAGTTAAATCATACTAACTTGACATACCATCCACACAGAATAAAGAATAAATGAAACATTTCAGATTCAATTATGTGCTGACTATCAAGAAATACTGACTTTTGGGAGCTGACCAGTGTGCCTAGTTACTCAGCTTTCCAAAACTGAGTTAATGCTAGTGTTACCAGAAGAATGACTGCGTTTGTTGAATTTTATGGCCTAAGGCTCAAAATCTCTACCAGTTCCTATTATAGTTTATTCTAAATGTAGCCAATATATATTATATTTTTGCACAGAATTTTCCACTTAATGACCTTGGCTGCTTGTAGAAATAGACTTTCAATGAGATGTGGCATCATAGTTATGAATTTTCTGGGTAAAATATATTTAATAAATATGCAAATGGTTCTATCTTCTACAGTGGAAAATCATATTTAAAATAACAAAGATTGACTTTAAACTTCTATTTTCTACAAAAGAAAGAGTGGGTGCTTGTATATATATATGCATAAACACAAAATAAAGTTGATTTACGCAATTCCTATACTAATTAAATAAATTTCTATGTCACTAACATGACATTTTTTCCTTCAGTATTTCACATATGCAGAAATTCAAAAAAATCTATGTATTCTCCTGGAAAGATATATATGCATATATATAAGGTATATAAGTATATGTATGTCTAAAAATATATACACACACCTTGCAGTGAAGCCAAGTTAACTTTAAAAAAAAAAAAGAGATAAAGTTTTGCCAATTGTATTATACCTTAAGGTACTCGATGTATTTCAGTCATATTGGAGTTATTTTCACTTCAGAACCTAGTTAAGGTTCTCAAACAAAAGTTTCAAACAAAAGGGACAGTCATTACCCCTTTCACTACTCTGAATGTGTCCAGCGCGGAGGATCTGGCTCTCCATACTGCAAGTAACAGCCTCCCCACATCTTCTCTAAATACTTTGTTTCTAATTACTTCATTTGTGTAATGTGAAGCTGAAATAAGTGTTCATGTTTAGGCATTAGGCTGAGAGCTGGGGATCAGGAACCCATCCTCATTCTGCCAGAAATAACCTTAGGTGAGTCATTCTGTGTCTTCCAAATAATGGAATTAATAATATTCTTCTCCACACAAGAAGATTGTTTTAAGGGGTTATATATTAAGTATTCTTAGATATTCATTTATAAGAATAACTTATGTGACCTATACACAAGTTTTTCATTCTAATTCACTATTCAGATGTAGTTAAAGCTAGCGGTCAGTCACTACGCATAGAGATTCAGACAGCAGAAAAGTGAGTTGCATATTTTATATTATGGAAAAATCTAAAATATGCTTATTTGAAAATGAATTTTCTTATGTAAATGAAAAATGAAGTAATGGAGGAAATATTGATAAAATAATATCATCAGCATCATCAGTTTATTGGTGATTGTATAATGTATACTAGCAATTCACATTTCAGATACAAATATGTAGGTCACTCTGAAACTAATGCCTCCTATTTGCTTCCATGGAAACTACAACGGATACCAGGAGCACAGTAACAGAGCAAATTCCAGCTACAAAAGACTATTTTTCAACATAGTCACCACCATTAGCAGTGCATTTTTGCCAGTGATGAACAAGAGTCTGCATGCCATGTTTGTGAAAATCTGCACCAGTGGAGGTGACTCACTGTCATTTTTTTCATCAGCTGAAAATTAAGAACTCTATCGGCTTATTCATGCAAATCATCAGACATTGACTAGGGAACTATGGATAGAGCTGAATATTGGCTTCAATGAATTGGAAACTGGTGAAAACATTGGAATACCGCCAAGTTTGTACCAGGTGTGTCCCATGATCAGGAACCGGAACCATATGCAAGTTTGTCAGGACCTACTGAACTGGCTGAAGCTGATGGCTTTCTAGATTGTATCATTTTCAGTGATGAGACATTTTATCACCACTATGAGGCAAAGTCAAAACAATAGAGTGAAAAGATGTGAATTCCTCACCGAAGAAGTTCAAGATGCAGCCCTCAGCAGGTGAAGTGATGTACATTGTTTTTTGGTATAGGAAAGAGGTGATCCTTCTGGATTTCTTGGAACTCTGACCACTGTATCATGATGTTGACTAAACTGAAGGCTCAAGCTTCCAGAGTCAGGCCAGAAAAGACATTATCAGTTGCTATTGCAGCACAATAATGCCAGGCCTCATACTAGTTTGAAGACCGTGGAGTACATTGCCAATCTTGGCTGGACTTTCTACACCCCCTGTACAGTTCAGATTTTGTGCCTTCTAATTTCCATCTGTTTGGGTCAATGAAAGGTGGATTGCATGTGCAACATTTTCCTAGCAATTATGCCATTATAGCAGCTGTGAAACAGTATGCAACCTCCCCTGGTGCAGACATTTATGAGCATGTCATACAGATTTCTGTTCTTCGCTAGTGAAAATACATAGCTAATGGTGGTTGACTGTACTGAAAATAGTGCTTTGTAGCTGAGAATTTGCTTTATCAAATAGTGTTATTGTGCTCATTGTATCTGTTGTAGTTTCCAAGTTTCCATGGAAATAAATAGGAAGCATTACTTTTGGAGAAACCTAGGCAAATCAACATTTTATTATAATTACAATCCTCTTAAAACTTCAACATGAATAATAAAGCATGGTTTTTGTAACATTCTGCTGCTGTAGCTCACCGACCGAAGTGAGTAAGAGAGAGTGAGGTCCCATTGCCCTATTAGCCCACAGAGAATTGAATCTGTTACAGGAGAGTCTAATCTGACTTTGTCAGTTTTAAGACAGAAATAGTTTTCTGAAGGTATGGAATGGTGACAGATGTGCTGAGGTAATAGTATAACTGATAACAAAATATGAAGTGACTACAAGGCTGATAAAGTATGAAATGATTCCTATTATCTGCTTTTGATATTCTTTTATGGCCTGAGTTTAAAGCCTATGGTGTATGGGAATATCAGCAGTAGTACTGTGGTTGAAAAGAATATATAAATTTTATTCTACAACTCTATTTCCATGCTCTATAGATTCTTGGTGCTCTGTATCTTTTAATGCTATTAACAGTAGCTTCTGTTCCACCTCACATATCTTTGTTACTGCATCTCATCTTCAAAGGTCCTTTCTCCTGCCTCTGTGTCTACATAGATTTGACAAATTGTTATCCATAACGTAAAAATTCTACTAAATAACATCCTATCTCAAAAAGTATTACTCATCATTTGTCTTGTTTTGGGAGATCACTAGCAGGCCCACCCCAAAAATTTCCACTCTCTAACTGAATAACGAACTGAACTTTACACACTGAGACAAATATTTTGTGTTCTAAGTAACAAAATGAAGTTCTCTGAACGAAAGCAGACTCTTTTGGGGTGGCTGATGTGATGTGTCATTATTATGGCACGTCTAAAGAGAGTTCTTCTGGCAGTTTTCCCTGATTTTACAAACTTGTGTGGGTAGATTTCCCACTGAAGCAGCTATACTGTCTAATGAGGTTCTTTATGCTGTAAATTGTATCTATGGAACAGCTGTGCTACCTGTCGTAACCTAAGAGAGATGTAGAGTGTGTGGTTTTAATTCTTATCCATTTTGAAATTCAAGAGGAGGGTTTAAAGTCTTTATATCTTTCTTGTTCTGTTATTTTTTCCTAATGAATTATTTTACCTTCAGGATGAATATCAACTAAGAAAGTTGTTTTCTAAACAAAATTATTAAAACTAAACAATGCTACCCTTTATTTTTTATTTTTTAAAATAACCATGTACTTACGGCCTTTTAAATTCCATTTTTCACAAAAATGCCATTGCATCTATTTCTCTTTTTACTATCACCCACAGAAAAATGGTGATAATATTTTAAAGTAAAAGGTAACAAAATGTGGAAATTGCATCATACATAGTCTCATACCTAGCACTACAGCGTAAGTGACAAAGGCAGATTTGGGAAAATGCTCTTTGCATTCTTGCTATCATGACAGGTGACATGAACTACAACAGTTCGTGCTGGACAAAAACAAGGCTAAGCACATTTAACCTCTTCTAATATTGCTAGGCCACTTCTCTTGCTTTCTGTCTTCCTCTATAGGATAATATTAAGATCATGCCTGCTCTTGTGATAACCATCGTTCAGTTCAGGGTCTGTCCTGGAAGCACTGAAGGAGTTAAAAGAATTTTATTCCAGGGTAACATGTAAGGAATTCTACTAACCTGTAACCTCATTCATGTCCGTCAGACTATCTGAGTAAGTAAAAAAAAAAAATTTCACATGTTCAGGTAGCACATCATGAGACTCAAATAACAGCATGAAATTGAGACATATTCAACAGTCTGCCAGGATCTGTTTGCAGATATTGTAAAGTACTCTGTGGCTTGGGTCTCAGAGGAGATATCAGTTTCAAAACTGCAAGATACAAGATAATGACATAGTGCAAAAAGAAGCACAGGAACTGCATGAAACTAGAAATGGTAACACACTATTGTGTTAATTCAGTTGTGGAGGAATATCCCTTAAAATTTATCTAATTTATTCTTGTGTTGGAGTAGTAAAACTTTTATTGCATTGAAAATATTTGTTCTAGAAAATAAATGTAAAGATTGTCTGTGATAGCAGAGGTTCCTAAATCAAGGAGAAATAGATTACAAATGGGTGACAGCGGGTTACAAATTGGTGACAGCAGGTATGTTATCCCAACAGTGTAGATTTAACAAATTACATTTTATGTTCACTTTTCTGAAGTAAGCGCTACCATCACAAAAGAGATAAATGAATCATCCTCTTGTCCTATAGATGTTAAATTGTATTATTTAGCTTGGAAATGATCTACTCCCAGGGAGTATTTTTTCTGGTCAGTGGTGCTCAATTCATATGCCCTCTTGTTTCTTACAATTCTGACAAGAATATTAGGGTGTAAGTTTATAAGCTATCTTCCTTAAAAAAATTATTAATATGAAAACATAATTATGTCATTTACTAGGGAGCAAGCTTTAAATAATTTTGACTTTGAAAAATCATTTAAATTAAGAATACAAGCATTACTTGATGCATATCTTAATTCATAATTTAGTTGGTTTAATGCTTATGAAAATAGTTAGGCTAGAAGAAATTGAAAATTAAATCTTATCCACAGACTGTATATAGCTCAATTTCCCTCAGAATTATCCTTCAGACTATCAATCTATAAAAAATAACTTCAAGAAGGTGACATGCAATTTTGTCTTATTTATGTACAAAGGTTTTTGGTTTCAGTAGAATTCTATGATTCTGTGATTCAATATGCATTAACATCTTCAAAAATTAAGAAATGATACTGCACCTTGTAGTAAGTGATTAATCTTTATACATCTGATGAGTTGCACTCCTAATTGTATACTGACTGGAATAGTCTTACTGATGAATCATTCCCTGTTTTTACCCTGAATCTGTATGAATAATCTTTCGATAAAGTTTTCAGAAGATGCTATCATAAAATTCTACATGCTAGATCATATTTCCTTTCTTGAAACAGAAAATACATTCAAAACAAGCAAATAAAAAGCCAAAGCAGAATTCATCTCAGGATGAAAAAATCTGGCTGATGGCCACTCTGAAAAGACTGCTTCAGTACTGGATCAGTGGATTCTTCAGCTGTTACTGCTATTCTAGATTATGAGACAGGTGTTATTGGAAATATGTTACTCTCATCTTTTTCTTAGGAAAAACGCAGACCCTTCCATAGGTAGGGTTCTCAGAGAGTGTTATGCTACCAGGCACAATGTGAGGCAGCACGTCTAAGCAGTTTCTGGACGGTGTTGCTGTGAGAACAGTGTTTAAACCATTTTTTGTTTGCAAACTACAATGTAGGCAACCCTGCAAAATGCCAATTATCGAAGGAAAGGACTATTTCTTTTCTCCTCTCATCTTGTGTACTTATGCAGAACACAGAATGTCTTTATATAACTTTAGACTGTGCTAAAGTAGAACTGACAAACATTTGCACTTCTGCTGCTGCATTTACCTAAATGTTTCTGTTTCAGATATGTCTTCATACTGGTCTCAATGATAAAGGAACAAGAAATCACGTTACTTCAGCCCTTGTAATGTTATCATCAGCAGACCCATAGAACTTTTAAAGATTTCAGTATTTACAGAAGGATCTTCTAGCAAAAGAAAAAACTATGAAATCAACAGATTTTTTGCAGAGATTCTTCACTATTTAAGCACTTTTCAAGAGAATTACATGGTGGCTTAATTGTAGCTGTTACATGCAAAACAATTAATCAGATAACCATGCTAGAATTGGAAATGTAAGATGATTTAATTCTAGTGATCTAAAAAAAAAAAATTGCTTTGTTATTTTGTGAGCCATTTTCCATTATAACTTAAACTTTGAATCCACTTTTCGAACAATATGCAAGGTAGCTTTTAAATTGTGGTCGAGGTATTTTTTATTGCTGTTGCTGTTGTTTACCAGTTTTCAAAGTATTCAGAAAATGCATTCCAGAGGGAAATGCAATCATTTCTGTACATATTATACACCTCCTATTCACTATATTTGACACCTATCTACTTGGCAGGCCAAACAAATCTTATTCTCCAACATAAATGTGAGAATCTGTGTGAGAGCTTTGTAAATTGTTAAAAGCATCATTTCAGTTAATCTAGATCAGTACTCCTACTATCATATGATTCACACTAAAAATGGACTTCTTACTCTGCAATTTCATGCTAACATATGTTAATGTCTAGGTATGACTGTTGTAAGAAATGTCAAAACTTATAACAGGAACATTTCTATGTTCAGTTTAATTTACCCTTCCAGTAATTCTTTGGAATTTGACATTCCAAAGAGTAGTTCTCAGAGGCAATACATGAGCATATTTTTTATTCTTACTGTGCATTTACCTTTTGCATTGGAAAAAAAAAAAGGACAATGTTTTATGGAAAGATAACTGTAATCACAGTCAAGCATTCTGTGCCTAGTTGTGTTTGTGCCTACGAACATAATTCGGATCTCTTCTATATAAGGTTTCTGAACTGTTCAGTCACCTGGGGACAGAAGGATTTGAATCCTCAGTTGGATGATCACTCAGAGAGCTATCATTTCTTGAAGCACCATAATGATATTTGTAAAATTAAGTCTGACTATATTCCCACATTAAAATAATTGTGAAGTGTGCATGAGCAGGGAAACAGAAACATCAAGAAGCTGGACAGCTGTATGTAAGGTTTCTGAGTTCATGAATCCATTAACTGCATTTTTGAGAGGTTTCTGTATATAAACTGTACGATCAGAAAAGACAGTGTTAATTTCCATGGTTTTCCTGAAAAAAATATAAAAAAAACCCAAAAACAACAACAACAAAAAAAACCCTTTCACAATTTACTTTAATTCTTATCAAGAAAACCAAAGAAATCTAAAAAATATAAAGTATGGTAAATTCAAAACTGAGCCACTTATTCTTTATTTGCAGAACACGACTATCTGCAAGTGTCACAAATAGGGAAGACAAGTAAGAGTCAGTCTACAACTTTTCAGAAAGATCTAACACTGAGATAGCACTAAGAAAACAAAGTATTACAGGTAAAATTGTAAAGTGAAACAGAATAATTTTCAGTCTTGACAATGAGGAATTCCAATCAGTGTTCATAAAACTAGGTAGAAGAGCAAAGTGACATATATATGACAATGTAGACAACTGCAATGCAAAATACTTCTGAAAGATTTTGCCCTTCAAATGTGTCTTTCTCTATGAGTTATCCCATTCAGGATAGAAATTCCACACAGAGATTCTTGACAATTTGAAAAAAGACATTAAAAATACCATAACTGTCCTAATAAGAAGATTATTCAAAATGAAATATATGCAAATATTAAGCTGAATATAAAAAATATGATATTCTGCTGTTCTTTTGTTTATCTTGTGTTAAACCTACACATATCTCCTTATTGAACTATACATGAAAAGCTAAATAAAAGAAGAGAGAAATAACTCTTTTTTAAGTATATGCTTGTAAGAAAATTGCTGTAAGTATGGAGCAATGAAATCTGTAGAAGACACAATATTAATAAGCATTACATTAGTTTATTTTGTAATGTTCTAATGTGTTCCTGAAATAATAAATACTGTTAAGAATATCAATGGATAAATCTGTCTACTTTTTTGCCCTAAAAAAGTAGTTAGCAAAATTGACAAGTTACCAATTACAACTGATAACTGTAAGAAATCTTTTACACACAAATAACATATTGTGGACACTGCTGTGATAAGGTATCAGAAAGTTTAGATGTTCAGTGTTCTTCAAGAAGAAAGAACAATATATGACTAATGGATAAGACTGTGGAGAGGCCTTGGGAGTTCAGAGTGAAGGCTGAGACTGTAGGCATTAGGAAGCAATTATAATACAGTGAATCAATGACACTATCTATCTTCTCAAATTGGGTGGCAGGAGGGACAAGCAAAACTGCAGGAGCTTTGCCACTATTGGCCCTGGTAATAACACCATGCCCACACGTTAGTAAACCAGTGTTAAACTAATGACTTTCACCACTCTCTCTGTCAGATTCTATTTTAGACCTTAACTCAGTGGTTCAAATAGAAAAATAGATGAAGTAACACAAAACATAACACCAATGCTAAGGAAAGTGAGCTGCATTTGCCAAACATTTACTCTTGCCTCTCAGCTAAAGGTTAAAAAAAACACTCTAACCACTTTCCTCTTGCATGTGAACTCATATGATATTCAGGTAATCTTATCTTTCCAACTGTATCCACATCTCTCTCCTCATCACTCCTCTCCATCAGCTGCTTTCTATAAGGATTAGGAACTCCTCACTGTACAGCTATTGTTAAAACTGCGGTAATGACAACATAAGAGATACCAGTCAAAATGCTCTCAAAGCCAAAACCAGGAGCCATTTCACCTCTACAAGGATCTACCTGACCTTGGGTAGTTTATTGGGAAATAATTTATATTTCAGAGTTCTTTTCTGCACAAAGAAAATTCTGAGGAAAACTGTATTAACACAGTTTGAATGAAAAAAAAAATACAAATTTTTTCAAATATTACATAAAAGATAAATCCATATGCTTTTAATAGAAACCAGTTTTTCCTGGTATGTATATCCATACTGAATTCCATAAAATTTATTTTAATGTTCTGCCTCTAGAGAAATTATATATGCTTTGCTTGTAAAAAACAGACACGGAAATATCTAACGTAACTGAGACAAATTATTTGTCTCAGTTTTCATTGACAACTGCTCTTCACACATCCCTTGAATGGGTGGATCAGAAGGTGGGGACCTAGGGAGCAATGTCCCTCCCACTATGAGTGAAGATCAGGTTCGCCAACACCTGAGGAACACAAACATCCCTAAATTTATGGATTCCAATGAGATGTGCTCCAGGGTCCTGAGGGAATTTGCTGTTGTAGACACCAAGCCACTCTCAATGATATTTGAAAAGTTATGGCAGTCAGGTTAAGTCCCTGGTGACTGGAAAAAAGGCAGTGTCACATGCATTTTTAAGGAGGGCAGAAAGGATGACTCAGGGAACTACCCATCTGTCAGCTTCACCTCTGTTTTGGGGAAAGTCATGGATCAGATCCTCTTGGGAGCTCTCCTAAGGTGAATGGAGAAGAGGAAGGTGATAGGAGACAGTCAGCATGACTTCACCAAAGATAAGTCCTGCCTGACCAATCTAGAATCACAAAATGGCCTAGGTTGGAAGGGATATGAAGGATTATGAATCTCCAACCCCCTGCCACAGGCAGGGCCACCAACCTCCCCAATTAATAGACCAGGTTTCCCAGGGCCCCATCTAATCTGGCCTTGAACAGCTCTAGGGATGGGGCATCCAGAACCTCTCTGGGCAGCCTGTTCCAGTGCCTCATCACTCTCATAGTAAAGAACTTCCTCCTAATATCCAACCTAAATTTTACAGAATCACAGAATCTATTGGCCTTCTATGATTTTGTAACTGCATGAGAGGACAAGGCAAGAGCTGCTGATGTCATCTATCTGAACTTCAGTAAGGCCTTTACATGGCCTCCTCTGACTCTCTTTCTCTCCAAATTGAAAAGATATGGATTTGATGGGTGGACTGTTTAATGAATGAGGAACTGGTTGAGAGTACCCGGAGAATAGTGGTCAATGGCTCAATGTCCAGCTGAAGATCAGTGAGTGGTGTCCCTCAGAGATCTGTACTGAGGTTGCTGCTCTTCAATATCTTTGTCAATGACATTGCCAGTGGGATTGAATGCAAGTTTGCAAATGACACCAAGGTGTGGAGACATTCAGGGTCTGGTTGGATAGAGCTCTGAGCAATCTGACCTAGCTGTAGGGGCCTCCATTCATTGCAGGGGAGTTGGATTAGATGCTCTTTAAAGATTTCTCCTGACTGAAATGATTCTATGATACTTTTTTCCATATACCTTCTTCTCTTTGAAGTGGAACTCCTCATGAGAAGGAGATACGCTCTGCAACACCTACCAAGCAAGTCAGCACACCTGACAAGCCCACACCAGGTAATTTGTGACTCCACAAATTGTGACTCTAATTCCCTTCATCTGATTAGTATCACTTGCCAGATACAATCACTATTCTCAGCTGAGGTAAAGAGAAAGCCCAAGGCAAGATACTAGGTAAACAGCTCAGAAGGGAAGAGCTGTAGGTGTATTACCTGTGAGTAGGAAGGACTGCTTCCAAAGGGGAGTATTTTTTGGTTGAATACTAAGAACACATGAACCAATCAAGGGATCAGATGAATAAGAGAGAGAGGTATAAACAACTGAAGATAATGTGTGGTAAAGGACTTACTGAACAATAGTGAAGTATGTTGAATATTTAGCAGGTACAAAGTAAAGGCAAGAAGGCAACAGATGGTACTGGAGAAAGGAAAGAATAGTGAAGCAGAAACTCAATGCTGTAAAATTGTGTTGAAGAAGGAAGAAAGAGGTATCGTGATTGAAAAGGGAAAAGGAATATCCACTAGAAAGCTGAATTAAGCAGAAAGAAAAAAAAAAAGAAAAAGAAAATAGGACAGTGGTTATTATCAAAAAAGAAATTAATTTTCATCTTCCTAACTAGTCATTTATTGGTGTCTGCAGCAAATCTCCTGTGAAGAGGAGATCACAGCTTGATTTTTCAATTATATGTTTTGCTTGGAATGCAGGTCAAATTACACAATTCATAAAACCTTAAGCTCTGTAGTACTTCATGAATCACTAACTATCCCTGTGATTCCACTATTGCTCTTCTGTATGTCCTTGGTAATAAAAGGAATAAAAATCTAGATGTTGCCTCTTTTTCAAATAGTGTTATTGAACTTTTCACTGTATTTTAAAGGATAAGCTTTTGTACCTGCTTTATCAGTGTGTTAAGATAGCAATAAAGTACATAAAAATGATGCTATTGGCAATTCACAAACATATTGCACTGAAAAATAGATTCACAATGACAGTGTGAATAATAGATATAGTTTTACATTTGAAAATCCAAAGCCTATTTAATATAATATTGATATAAAAAATGAATTGCAATAAAAACAAGTAAGTGAAGATATAATCCAAAAAAGAAACCATAATAAACTCAGTGGCCAGGATATCTAGATCTCTCCATTCCTCTGAGATAATTACTACAGCTTTGTTAAAAAAAAAATTTATTACTTTAGTTACTATTTCTGTTTTCAGTTATCTTTTATTTCATGTCTTTTATAGTACATCATCTGACTAAAGAAAATTTTGCAGAAATGCTCCTTTTTTTTCATCTATTCTCATTGCTTCTTTTCTTTGATGCAACTCAAGATTGTCTATAGATATCACTCTTACATTCTTATAAGATTATACAATTATGTAATCACATTAAAATGCATAAATAAAAGTTTCTTTATCATTAATCACAAAGACAACTGTTTTTTCCGGACATCTGAATCATTCCCATTTCTGCATCTCTCCTCTCCCCATACAATAACTGCCACCTATGAATAAGTTATGAATAGTCTCTCTCTTCCAGAGAAAAAGAAAAATTGGCTTTGCTTAGATGCCTGGGTCTTATTATGTACTTATCTGAGATAAAGTCAACCTCTAAAACTGTTATACATTCAACTATCACTTCTGTCTTTATGTCTTTCCTTAGAGTTCAGCAATTTTAAGAAGCTTACAGTACACGTAACTTTCAAGATGTAAATAGGTTATGAGCAATCCCTAGTCTTTGTGCTGCATCTCACTTAGCGATGAGTAAACAGGAAGAGGACAGAAGAGATCCTGAAAAATCTTCGATGCTTAACCCTAACAGATATAAGGTATATGCCAACATTACCTCAAATCTTAACATAAATGTGAGGAAAAAGTGTTCCTTTTTTTTTTTTTTTCCCCCCAGAAATACAAAGAAATAAATGTTGATAAACATATACATATAATGCTTTCTAGAGCTGGATGTGAACCAGAAAGCTAATGAATCTTTCCTCCCTACAATAATAGTAACAACAAAAATATTTTGTTCTGGGTTTTCCCTTCTGTTTATTTCTGTGTTGGCCCTAAGCATCTATCAGGACACCGAGTTATTTCACCATTCCTTAGGGGAAAGTGATTCAGGAGGTGATTGATGGAGTTAATGGAATCTCACTTCTCCTCAGATGTCTGAAAACAAGTTATCCACAAAATTGATTTGCTGTTTTTTGTAGCCATAGATCACACACTGAAAGTAGCATTGAAACAGAGCGGTACACTAATGCTTAAACAAGTCAAACCTTAGTGGTAAATCCACTAAACTGCATGCAAATGTTACCATCACTATTTAATTTCAGTTTAACCATGCTGGTGAAAAGAAAGGCATTTTTAAGTCTGGGCCTGAGCTGAAAACTGCTACATAGTATTTACTTGAGTCTTGGGTAACTGCTGCCTCAGCATCACGCACTACATGGAATATACCTAGCAAAATCAGTAGCTCCAGCAAAAAACAAACCAGAGACAAAATCTCTGGATGCATGTAGTGTAAAGGAGGAAGACAGAGAGAATGTAGTAGTTAACTTATTGCACAAAAAGAAGGGGTATTAGTATTTTTTTGAGAGTTTGATGATCCAAGAATATTTTTTATGATCCAAATTCATTAAAGAGCTGGAGATTCTTATGTGTTTTAAGTCAGTCAAGAACACTGGCTGAGTATTCCTTGTTTAAATACACTCTTCTTGGTTCCTATCGGAGTTTATAGCATAAAAGTCATCCTTAGTTTTAGAGTTGATACAGTTTTTAAGATTACACATTTCTGTATTTCTTGTGCTCATTATTGTATATTTACTTTATGGATGAAAAGAGGTAAATGCAATTACTCTGGGACTGGCTTTCAAGACTATTCTAAAAATATTCTAAAAATACTACTTTCCTGCTGCTTTAGGGTTTCAGCTTCTAAATAGTCATACAGAGTATTCCTTTCCTATCTCAAATGTAAGTTAACTAAACAAAGAGGAAAAAATTATATTTTAAAATATATTATATATATATTTAAAAAATCAATAGGTTTACTAGAAATCTACAAATATATCTGGCAGTAGTATCCTGTAATTAAGTATTACACTAAGAAGATTTTCTGAAACTGTTTACATCCTAATTTTTCCCCTTAATGTCTACCAATTTTATTTTTCCTCTTGAAGATTCAAGATATAAACAAGGCCATTTAGCTTAGGTTTCTGCTACCTAGTTCATAAATGAGCCACTGAAGTTGTCTCAGATTCACCAAATTTTAATACACAGATTGGAAGAGGTTAATACAGAATCACATGCTTCTTATCACATCCAGACAGTGAGTTATCACAAAAATATCTGATTTAGGCTCATGGAGTTATTGAAATGAAGTCTTTTTTATGCATAAACTAGAAATAGAAATGGCATATACAGAATAAACTGATTAATTAATTAACTAATGAGAAATTAATTCTATGTATATCACAGCAACTGATCTTTTTTCCTCCCCATTTTCTGTACTCTACTATCCATTTTGATGCATATCCATTAGTACTCTTTCTGACATTAAGTCCTCTATTAATAGAGATACCCACCAAGACTCAGCCGAGTATATTCTATGGAGGTGTGCATGTGTTCTTTGGTTAGCAATATTTTAACCACAACCTGCGGCTGATTTTTTCAATAATAAATGTAAAATAATTCTATGTTGTACCAGTATTGCATTGTTGCAGTTTTTTAAAACAGCTAAGAAAAGATGCTTGAAGTTGTCTGATGAAAATAGAAATTAAAGAAAATGGAATAAATGAAAACTAAACTCTATGCGTAAAAGTGCTAAACAACAGGAGGAAACTGAAATTAAGCTTTATTCACCAAGGAATTAAAGAAAAAAAGTAGGCATGGTTGAGTCTCTTTGATTTTTTTTTCTGTGAAAGAGATGGTGAAAAATGACTCAGCAATCTGAAAGGATTCTCATAAAAACGTGATGTTTATCTACAGAAGTGCATTTGCCTACCACTTGCATGAAAGTACTAAACAAGAATGTTGTTTGGGATTCAGCCCCTTGACTAGCTTGACAAACCTGTGAATGCTGAGGGACTGGCTTCAAAATACTAATCAAACAGACTTGACTCATTCTCAAATCTTCAAACTGCAGAAGTTCAAACATGCAGCTAATAGAAAACACTCTAAAAAGCCATCTTGTAATACTAATATTGGAAAGCAATTCTTATAAGATGTGTTATTGAAAGATAATTAGAAGGTTTAAGATGACAAACAGGTCAAGAAAGAGAATAGTTGACTACTCAGTGGGAAGAGAAAAAAAGAAGCTTGAATATGAACAAATTGGTACATAAATATCTGAACCACTGAATACTTGGTGGACAACTCTGTATGTGAAGTTGCTATGAATACTATATAATGGCAGCAGCAATACAACTTTTTCATTTGGGAGTATGGGACTTTATACTAGTCCTACTTCTACCATCTTCTATGAAAACATTATCCTTAATTACCACAACCCACTGAAGGAAAGGAATCGTGTAAAACTCTGAGAATTCTTTTTCTCTCCTGTACACTTAATTATTTGTTTGTTTGTTTGTTTTCAGGAGGCCCCTTTGAATTACTCACAGCTACTTATATCAGTACAGCTGTAAATGAGAACAACAGCCTGAGGACATAGGCACTGCAGCAATAGGTATCACTGAAGTGTCTGAAGAGTCGATGCTTCCAGATTTGAAACAAAGAAAAAAAAAAAAAAAAAAAGATTTTCATTTGCAGGTGAAAATGTTCATATTTTTCTTCTGTTTTCATGGAGAGAGTTAAGCAACTAGAGCAACACAGAAACAGACTCTTTCTCAGCTTCTAATTCTTTAAACTTTTGTGTAAAATTGGTATTTTTTGTAGTAAAAAGATGCTTGAAACTTAATGCTTAATGCATTCACTAGCCTGAAATACTTCATCCTGTACCCTGCAGGGAAACCAATTCATTAGCAAAGCTTTAAGAAGGAAGCATTCATAATACAAGTTTACCCTCTTTAGTTGTACTTCCAGACACCTTACAAATAATTTATGAGGTACTCAGATGTTTGACAGTCAGAAAGAATGAAATTTCAGCAGTCAGACTTCTATAAAAGAAATTTTAGTCAATATATTTTGAATTCTATTAAGCTTCAAAGACAATGTCCAAATTTCTCACTCCAAGAAGTGAAGCTGTGCGTTTTCAGTGATGTTCCATATTACTTCAGTAACATGAACATTTTTGGCTTCACTAAATGAAGTTAATCTAATTCTTAGTGCTTGATTTTACAACCCAGCAAAAGTGATGATCCACAGATTAACTTGGAAGTATTCATTTTATTTTTTGGTATGCTGTATTAGAATTCCACAAGCATTTCTTCATGCTTAGATCAACAGAATCCTTACATGAGAGAATCACAATGCTCAATTTCTGAAATTTTGAAGTAATCAAAAGCTAATGTGGAGTATATGAAAATCCTAAAAAATTATAATACGATGTCCAACATGCAAATAGCAGTTTTAGTTTTTGGCAAAATATGTGTTTGTGTCTCTCAGAGATTCTCAAGTCAGCTCTGATAAGATAATTAGAGAACTGGAAATCTTATAATTGTGAAAGTGAAACTGAATGTTGTAACAGCCAGTTTATTATCACTGTTCTGCAGTGAGGATTATTTTGTACAATGTACAAGAAGCTATGTTGAGGAAAAGTACTGGCAGGATAAGGAAAAGAACCTGGCAAACACTATTTGGGCTAATCTTGAAGAGAAGCAGTTCTAAATCCAGATTTAACCTGGATTATTAGTTATTCTAACACACAGCAGAGAACACATAAAAGATGAAGTAGTCTTAAAGATGACTCCTTTCTCCTTGTAGTCTAACTTCCTGAGAAATCACTTTCCGTAGTTTCTAGGGAAGAGGATTTCATAAAGGTGGGTGAAGCATGTCTTCAGTAAATCCATTCCTACATCTTACAGATGTAAGAAGTAGATCTTCAAAAAAGCAAGAATTTCAATTTTTATAGCTGGAGAATACTTCTCATTTTTTAACGGACCTTTCTCTACATCAGACCTCCAGAAAGGCTAGCTCATTCTAAGGTACAATTTTAATAACATTCCCTTTTGGGGAAAAACACTTTCATGCTGTTCTCTTTAGGAGGCAGTTGGAAAATTGTCTGTATGTTCAAGTGAGATAAAGCCATAGGTGACAATGGAAAAAAAGGAAATGATTCTTGTTTTTCAGACTTTGTGTTCTCAGAAATTATTAGGAAATTAAATTTTGCAACAAACTTGAACATAGGTTATCAAACAAACAATATTATCTTGCATGAATATAATAAAGCATTAGAAGGAGACAGGAGAACGTTTACTTTCCAATAATTTTTATCATATCTTGAAAGAATATTAAATTCTTTTTCGGGTGTTGTACATTTGTCATTGCAAAAAGTAAAATTGCTTACAACCAGGAAGTTTTTCTGGTATGGCAACAACCATGTTATGTCATGCACTAAAAACCCTACCCTCCATGTTTCAAAGAAAGGGACTTGCAGAAGCTATGCCTACATATGGATATGATAGACTCTTTGTTCTGGTGACTCTTAGTTACTTCAGGAGAGAAAAGGCTCATGCTAACTACTTCAGAGAAAAAGAACTCAGTCGCTATTCAAACTTAAGCAACCAGAAGGAGGTCCTTACAAGGCTAAGCACTGTGATGCCTATAACCATCAATTGCAGTAAAAATTCTGCAAGTTTTTTGAAGGGAAAAATGCAGCTGAACAAACCTATTGACTTCTCTTTATCTTTCTTTCTGGTGTCTCCCTCTCCATTATTTCCTTCGATTTAAACAAAGATCAACTATAACAATTTTCCTATTTGAAATCACCAGGATCGGAATGTATAATCCTGTCCATAAAGTACATCCACAGAAGATAACATTAAATTATAGTAATGACTGTGTTACGGAGTTTCCTATAGATCTGTGTGTGTGTCTATGGCAGAAGCATAATAGCCCACAGCACAACAGGTCCACCAGCCCAAGAATAGAGGGGGAGGAGGTGTCAACGTTTTTCAGGCCAGTTTGGCCCAGTTCTGTCACTAATGGGGCAGGGGGACACATGGACCCATGCTCCAGGAAAAGGAAAAGGGGAAGGATAGGGAGATGGGAGATGGGCCTAAAAACAAAACAGTACCAGTTATCTGAGAAGGAAAGTTAATTTACTAAAAATGATATCAGAATGCAAGATAACACCATATAATATGATATAATTGGAATTGAGGCTAATAAGTAAAAAAGAGACTGTCCAAAAACGATGGCCTTACTCTACAGCTGAAGGTGAAACGCTGGGACCATGCACTGCGAGAAGAACAGAAAAAAAAAAAACAAAAAAAAAAAACCAAAACAAGCCACTTCCATGACTTGTGAGCTGTCTTCTCTTTCTCTCTGAAAGCAAAGTCCTCTGGGGTATGTAGTTCTCTTCTGAGAAGCAAGTACTCAGAAAAATGGTAGTCCACGGAACTGGAGCACTAAGTCTTTAATTCCCAGTGCTTTACGTGATGTTATGGTATGGAATACTGATAATAAAAATAATAAAACCAAGACAGGCTACAGCTTTAGTTGCCAGATCAGATGGATCAATACATTTCCTTCCATACTTAATTCGGATGTTTCTGATTACGAAAGGAATGTCTACATTCCAATCTTCAGTGAGAGAAGCTCTATTGAATTTTTTATTTGAGCATTTATCCTCAAAAAGAAGCAAGCATTAATTAAATGTAAAACATTTATGTATGTGGCAATCAACTGTGACAAGAGAATGAGAAGCTTTCTTATTTCTCATTGTTTTGTTTCTTTTTTTTAAATTTAAATTAGTTTTCCATATTCTGTTATATTAAATACTCATTAGATTTCTTAAAACCATATAGAATTTAGAGGCTGTGAGCTTTATATCAGCCCAGGGGTTTCTGGTTATATTTGTAGATAGAAAGCAACATATCCTCTTTGTGTTTTATATTGCCCAGCTGTATGGGAAGCACTAGATCACAGTCTGAACCAGTGACTGAGTACCTGATAAAGGGGCATGGCCAGCCCTGGGAACACAGGCACCAGCAATTCACCTGTACATCCAGACAGGTCCTGGGTCCACACCTCCTTAACGTCATGTAAGGGCTGGCAACAGAAAGGGAAGTATCTCTACTTGGAGATTGCTTCCTTTGGAGTATTCAGCAATCCCTGATTCTCAAAAAGGGATAAGCGTTTCCTTCTTTATTACTGAAATGTGACCACTACATTTCTGGGGTGACCTGAAACTGGTTAACAGCAACTGCATCTGCTCCTGCCCATTCTTACATCACTTAAAAATATATATATATATTTTTTCTTGCGCATAATGGATAGATTGCAATAATTTGCAAGCAAATAACTTCACTGAGGGATTTGGGGCTCATGGTATCGTATAACACATGAAAAAAGTCTGATTGGTTTATGATTTCGTGGGGAGTCTGAGAGGAAATAAATTTTATTTAACTCACTACTTGTCAGCTCCTTTCTTGTTGTTTGTAATATATAGACACAACACTAGATTTTAATTCTGGAGATATTTCAAGCTACTAAAACATTTATTGGTTTAATAATAATATTAGAAATGATTGAAAAGCAATAAATGTTTAAATTGGAATATAGAAACTCTTCGACTTGGTGTTCAAACTAAAGCTATTTTGACTGCAGTTCCTAGGACATATCGGCAACCTTACTGCTTAAGCACCATAAGAAAAGCTGCCATGCTGAAGTTACCTTGATATGTTTGGACCTTCTGATATCAGAAAAATGAATTGCAATATAAAATTCAGCAAAGATTATTGCAAAATCAGGGTACTGTCTCTGTCCAGATATCACACTTCTGAAAATTTGCACAAAATACAAACCCAACAACAGAAATTAAAGAGTAACAGAAAGCTTAGGATAAGAAAACATGGGAAGATCTATGGCTACAACAAGTATTTGCCCATTATATCTATCATCACATAACTGTGGTGGGTCAAGTAATTACTTCTTAACTCAATACTTTCTAATCCTGTGTGGAAATAAGATATGATGACTTACATAATGTTCCTTGTACCCAGAGCAACACTGCAGTTTTTAAGTGAGAAACTACTACTTTCTTTGCTTGTCCTTATGCTGAAAGCTGACTTCCTCTCCAGGTAGCTCAGATTAGCACTTACACTCCTCATAAAGACATTTACAGCTTCCATAGATCACAGTATTTATTTAATAACCAGATTTTAGTGCCTTTGTAGTCACAAAAAGAAAATGAGGAGTTGACTGCTGTGGCCACAGCTGCTCCATTTGAAATCTTTTGTTTAAGCATGGATGTGCATTCCAGCAGCTTATCCAGAGCCTTTGAGAAGGGTATTAACCAAAAGTAAGTGCAAACATCTAGCAGCTTATAAGTCTCCAGGTTATAAGTAAATCTATGAGAGATTGTCTTGCTTGTGTGATAATATCACTTTATATGCTCAGACCTTCAGAACATATGCCACCATTGAGATTTCTTGCAGGTTTCCTTTCACTTCATATAAATGGTCATCTTTTCACAGCAGTAGAAGTCTGAATTAACCGATGTGTTTAAATTCTATTGCTCTAAATATTTAAAATATCATTACTGCAAAATAATTTTGTAGGAACTCTGCAAGCTTTATGATATCTTAAAATTGTTTCTCCAAAATAGTAGTAAAATAGAGTTTAATAGCAGTCCAGCATGTGTCACTAGAAAGTTCTAAATGTTCATTCAGATTTTTAACTGAAAATAAAATTTAAAAATATCCTGAGTTTACATTTTGAGCTATTCATTAGTACTGTTTCAGTTTCACCCACATTGGGATCCTGCCAGCTCTTAATCCAGGGATAGTTATCAATAAAATAGGCAGAGGTGGAAGAAAGTAATGCTTCAAACTGGGAAAAACTGCCATTCAGAGTGATTTATTGTATCCACAAAAGTCATAAAAAGTCTGAATGATCTTTCTGAATGGCGAAGTACGTTATATCAGTATTGAATAATAGAGAAGCTTAGATAAAATCCTTGTATTAGAGCAAAAAAATGGTCGACATTTAGATACAAAATACACACGTAGAAAAATAAAACACAATGGATTTCCATATGAGAGTGAAATCTTACATATTCATTTAAAAGACAGAGGGAATTGCCTCAGAAACAGAAAGATAACCCATTCATGAAGAAAAAGTAAACCCTTGCTTTCCAGTTCTGAGTAATATAGTCATGTACAAATGTTTCAAAGATGAGAATGGTGGAAAGTTTAAATTTTTTTAAGCTATCACTGGGTAGTCCAACATGCAGAGGAAAAAATGGATGATACGTATTAAATTTTAATAACTGCAATAACGCTGCCTCACAAATGACAGTAATTTAATATAATTCAAAATAAAGCATTCAGGTTTTCAGCTGAAATAATTATCCAAACCACACTTTAGAAGATATAGATAGGCACAAAATCACAAAAATTCTAGGCAGAATCTTCTGCTCATCAGATCTGAGGATGTACCCTTCCAAATATTCTGCTAAGCACTTCACCTCCACCCTCTATCAATAGTCAAATTCCTTCTATCCATTGTCTTTCTGGGAAAACAAATTTCAGCAGCTGCATTGTATTCCTTTGCAACTCAAAGGTAATTGAATCCTTTTGATTAATTGCAAACAAATTGTAATTCGTCCCTTTGAAAAAGCACCTTTAATCGTCAAAATATGCAGATATAGTATCACTGGGACAGTTTTATACTTTCCTACCTCTGGTGTCTCTCATGCCGAAATTTCCTTCTTATAAATGAAACATGTTCTGTAACATTGGAAAATGATAACTTGGGCCTCATATTTTACTGAAGTAGTCTTTTTTAAAAAATATCAATTCTTTTGGAAATTTCTACAGATTGATTCAATCTCTAGGAAAGACAATATGGATTTCTTTAGGCCAGTGGATCATTGTATTAATTAGTTATTTATTTTAATTTAAATTTTGTGAAGTAATTATTCCAAGCATTTTTTTTATAGCATCTGATTCAGACTTGTTTTGACAGAATGAAACATAAAATAACATAAGGGGCTGAAAAGTCAGTCTCTTTCATGAAAGTCACATAGAACTGCTCCCACAAACTGTGCTGGAATGAACTGCTCAGCTTTTTCACAGTATTATATGCTGCAACAGCAAAATAAAATGACTAGAACGGAGCAATTTAGAATAAGAACAGAGTAAAGTTGATATGGAAAAATGCTCACCTAAAGATAAATAGCAGAACAAAAGTTATTTTTTTCACTGGCTGGCCAAATGCCTTAGGGAAGCTAACTTGTTACACAGAATAAAAAAAAAAAAGCAGAGATGGTAAAATAGAGCTGATAAACTACTGCTTTCAACAAAAGATAAATGATTACAATGGTTTGGTTTCCACGTTTATGAGCAGAGTTGTTTTTTTTTTTTTTTATCTTAATGAGGAATGTAGTTTTTATGTTTCTCCTTTCAGTCTTCTTTTTATAGAACTTAATTTTTCCTTTGAACATTTAAAGCTTAGGCGAAAGTAAACAAACAAAAAGGATTCATTTCCAGAAGACTTTAATTTTTTTTCCAGTAATCCACAGTACATTATATTGCATAACATTTAATTGGAACAGTCATATTCATTGTAATTCAGAATAAATAGGATAACAGAACTTAGTTTTTTTTTTTTTTTTAATTGCAGCCTGCTATAATACTTCTTAATTTGTAGAACCAGTTTCAGAAAATATAATTCAAAAATTGAACCCAAAATATAGTGTCTCCTAGCAAGGAATCATAGCACGAAAAAAGTTTAGAATGAAAAAGAAGAGTTAGATACTAGTCTAGAAGTCAATGCTGGCATTGTTCAATTAGCAGCTGCTTCCATTTCTGGAGTAGCTTCCACTTCAAAACAGTAACAAGGGAATCCCTGGCACCCCAGGCTCCATTTCATGTTCATTTGCATCTCCCTCTAGTCACCATTAGAATTAATTACTGAAGAGCTTAAACCTATCCACAACTTTTCTTTGTTAAGATAGTCCATTTTGTCTTGTGGCTTTGTTCCAGAAATGATTTTTCAAAACCAAAGAGCTCCAAGGTAGGCTGTAAGAAAGTGGACTTAAATATCTGGTTTCTGTGTTCTTTTCTGTCTATCTTAGGAATTTAGAATATTAATAGTAAAGCTAAGTAGTTCTATAGGCTTGTGTTTGTTTGGTTCTTTGTTTGTTTGTTGGTTTGTTTTTTTGTGTTTGTTTTGTTTGTTTTGTTCCAAAATGGAAAGATGGAGTAGATAGAAGCAAGCTGCACAAAAGCTGTTCATATAACTTAAAAAAAAAAAAAAGAAGTGATAGGCTACCAGAAGAATGATCATATTAATTCCTAAACAGTCATTTTTCTTAGTAGAACCAGTCTTTTACAGAAGGAGAATTTAAAAAACAAACAAAAACCAACAACAAAAAATAGGCTCAGGTGTGCCTGTTCCAGGAACTACAGACGATATCAGTTGATTCTGGCCAGTAATTTCTGAGGGGTATCTCCACTATCTAATTCATGCTCCATTTACCAGTTTGAAAAAATGCATAAAAGATTATAGCTCTTTTTCAGTTTTCAAAAGAAGTTCAACCTGCTGGATTTCCTTCATGTACTTACTGTTAAGAGTTGTATACACTTCTATAATTCTTAAATAATTAGAGAAGACAAGTAGTGTATACAAGGTGAAATAATTACTGACTTCCAGAATCATAAAGCTGAATTTACAATTTTGTGAGTAAGAATCAAATTTTTGTTGTTATTGCTAGGTAACTGAATACACTGGTATTAAGATAAATGACAGTTTGTATTTATTGCTGAGTTTCATACTAACACGATTATGATTAGGACCACCTTATTGTAATCACATCAATATCTTCACAGGACAGGACAGCTCTTTCAACTTAAAATTAACTACTGTCATAAGAATACTTCCAAAATAATAATAAAAAAGCAAACATACAGTCTGTGAACTGCAATTCACACTCCCACATCTTTGTCTTTCAGACAAAAATGTTCAGATGCCACTGTTAAAGACTTGTCAAAGGGTACATTTGTGGAACTTGTAGGGACTTGCCTACAACTCTTTGATGTAATTCAGACTCTGCAATGGGGAAGGAACTGCGGTTAGAAGACCTTAGTGAAGGCTAGGGCCAACTTAAACAACCCTGAGTCTCCAACAGAGCATGCATAACAGCAAGATCAAACATAGGTCAGGCACTCTTTGGGGTCACTCCAACTTGTTGACCTCCTGAGAACCCCAAGAATATCCATTCTGGAAAAGTTCTTGGTCCAAAGTAGTGCAGGGGCAAAAGTGGCACCATGCCAATAAGAACTCAGAACTGCTTGCTCTATGAAATAACCTGTTAGGAGAGAATCTTGGTTGACCCTCCACCTTCAGATCAAAGATCTGTATATTCAGGTCTGGGTCCTCAGGTGCTGAATACACATATCTACCTACCTTTTTTGTTTGTTTGTTTTCCTATCTATATTCAAGATAATACCAATTAGATACACCAAGCCATGTTGTTAGGAGTGACTTTTGCTGTTAAAAAATTTGCCTGGTTTTATTGTTTCATGTGGTTTCATTACTGTTTTTCATGGTTTCATTCCTACTTCATTTGTTTTTTACTGTTATCAGATTTGCCCAACTTGTGGTTTTGCATAGCTGTCATTGCTATTGTAGAATACTGAGGATAGTATTCTGAATAAACTGATTGTTTAATCTTGTTATATTCCTTGGGGTATTACAGTGTCTGAGTTGGAGACTCTACTGTTGCACGGCCCTGAAGACCAGGCAAATCCCTCACTCACATCAAATAAAAAAGTCTCACCTCCCTCTGAATGGGACAAGATAGCTGACTTATGTTTTCTCCCTTTGGTGGCTAAGTCAATCAATAAGCACCTGAATCTCTACTTCAATGAACTAGCAGTTGAATCCTGAGTGGTAAAAGAACAGATTATCTTAAAAAAAAGTCCAGAGTTGCACTGTCATCAGTAACAATTCTACAGTTCAAGACATTATTGTACTTCAATGAGAATTCAAATGGATTATAATAATTTCAGTGTTTGTAAGTACCACTATTATAAAGTGTGATAATAGTTCTCATCATACTCTGTACATGCATTGCTTTAGGCAATGTTTATCATCGGAACAGAGAAGTGAAAAATGTTGCATACAAAGAACACATCTGCACAGAGAACTTTTGCTTAAATGGAAGCAGAAAAGAAGATATTTTCAACATCATCCTTTTGTAATAGCCTTCCTTCCTCCTGAAATAGAATAGTAAAGAATAGATAACAAAAATTATCTGGCTTCTTATTGAAACAAAAATAAATATAGAATATATTTATAGAATATATAGAATAATTATGCTTGTACACGTGAGCAAGGTTGTTTATAAATTAGACTTCTTTCTCTTTCTAGTTTGCATGAAATGAGTAAATTCAGTACTCTTGTGTGACCTTTGAATTCAAAGGTATTTATGTACTTGAATTTTCTCTGGTACAGGACAGCTGATTTTTCTTCTTACTTTTACATCTCTATAATTGAATGCAGATCACACAAAACCTCACTTCTATTTAGTTGAACGCTACAGCAAATTGTTTTCTAGTTGTGTTCTTCAACAAGAATGGCTTGAAATAAGGATGTGATTTATCTGCAGTAGATACCTGTAGGCATCTTCCAAGTACTTTCCTTCACTTAGGTGATATTTTGATATCAATCATAGTGACATTGCCATTAGGAAGTAAATCTCTTCAGTTAGCATGCTAACAGGGCTACCCACACTACCTGATATTTGCTAATGTGTTGTCTTCAGGGTACTTTTAGAAAAGATGCCAGTCAGGACAGTAAGCAATACATATACTGATTCACAAGCAGAATAAATAGGGAAGAAGTACCTGACTTACCTACAGGCTTCTGTCTGTTACCTTGTTTGGGAAATCTTTCTTTGTCACTAGTATTGTGTCCCTAAGCGACTTGCCACAAGAAAAAAAAGAAAGAAAAAAGAGAAAAACAGATAGGTATGATTCATCTAGTGCAGAATGCTTTTAATGAAAGTATTGTGCCTCTAAATGAGTGCTATCTATTATCTACTTTTTAAAACGGAAGAAAAATCCCGCTGCTCTCAACCAATATGTGCCAAACAAAAGGCACAATAAAAATGGCACTGAAATATATGAGCTCTTTGACAATAGTATTAGTCACACCTTATAGCCTGACCTTTCTGCTGGCAGGGACATTCAGGAAGGTGTTTTAAGAGGGTAAGTATTTTCAGTAGTAAGAAAATTCTTTACATCAGTCATTGGCTAAACAAGCATCATTCTCTTTCCTGATAATTTTTTTTTCATCCTGTATTAGCTTCCGTGTTCATATTACCTCCCAAATGTTAAAGATTATTCCAAAGAGTGTATATAGAGCTAAAGGAACTGCCAAGATGAATGCAAATTTGTAATTATACCATGGCCACTTGTGGGCAGATACTATGAGTCTCTGCTTGCATTTGCAAGAACAGACAGAAAGAAGTTGAGTTTTAAAAGTATCTACATTCAGGTAGTAATTCTGGGAGTCACTGGATTTAAGAAAAATGCTTCATGAACACAAACCTCTTACTATTGCTAAGTTGACTGAATCAGCCAGTTTGTTGATTGACCAACATTACCTCCAAATAAGAGTTTCTAAACGGACTTAATGGATTTGTTGCTGCAAAGAATCCAGGCAGTATTCAAGCCAAGGTGAACTACGAAAGAGGAAAAAAAGTAGCATGGAAATGTTCACCTCTCTTTGAATTTTTAATACGGAGTTAATATGTTTTGCAAACATTCACAGCAGATGCTGGAAGTTCATGTTGTGTTTACATGTGTTGACGTGAATTTATGAATGAAAGAGAAAACAGAAGTGGGGAGGAGTATACTGTTATATGGAATACAGAAAAAGGAATTCCCCATGTTCAGAGGTCATGATTGAAGACAAAGATCTGCTTCATGTTTCATGTTCCATATTGTGCTATCTATCATCAAGGTCAATATAGTCACTATAATTTTTTTTCCATGACATGGAGAAAACTGAATTGCACAAGGCTTAGATCCTTTCCACTTGGTTTTTAAAATGTCTCCTAAAATGTCATTGATACAGTTTATTTGAGCTAGGTTTTATTCAAATAACATTTTCTTATTTTGTGAAAGACTGAAATTTTGGTGTAGTCTACCAACCATATATCATAATGGTGATTCTTTAAGGAATAGAATCAGAATTCCTCTCCTGGTTGCATTAAGTAGGGACAAAGAGAAGAGAGCCCCACGCATGTATGTTTTTCCAAAGAAAGAGCTTATTTTTCAAAAATAAAAAGAAAATCAGTAGTGTAATTCATTGGAAAGTAAACATACATTTGAATAGAAGAGAGAGTTTTAACATATTTGTTGCTAAGAAAGAAGATAACTGGTAGTAAAAGCCCAGTCTAAGGAAGAAATGAAATGAAAGCAATATTATATATATTTTAACAGATGGAAACAGAAGTAGCCAGGAACAGAAAGCATGGGAAATTCACAGGGATGAAAAAAGCAACTGGAAAGTGAAAAAAAATGACGACTGACAGTATTAATACCACATGAAAGAGTCTATGTGAGAAATACAATTTTCTTAAAATAACTGCAGAGAAACAGGTATTAAACTTGTTAATAGCCATGCAGAAGGAAGGTTTCCAGTAAGTTGTTTTGTTTGTGTCACTATTACTATCTTTTCCAAATCGTACACTATATCTTTTGAGCACTCCAACAGACATCTGCTTCCATATAGCAGGCTTTCACAACTTAAACCTCAGAGTTCCTGTACACTAATACATTTGAGTACTCACCTCACTGGAGTCAGTTTTAGTACATTAAAGATGACAGTGAAATTCTAGAATAATTGAAGGATGCAGAAGTTGTAAACATAGATTTATGGAAAGGAAATGGAGAGGGTTAAAAACAAAAGATAAGGGTGTAGAGGGAATATATGTTCAGCTCTATTTCTAGCCATAGCACTACCTGCAATGGCACATGCCCTTTATCAAGTGAGCCAATCCAGCCACATCATAGTGATATTCAGGGTTGAGATTCTTTTCTTGAATATTGTAGAAAATATATAAATAAAGGAAATCTAAGTCAGTCTGACATCAGTTGAGTAACACATAGCCACCAATTCAAAGTACTCTTTCTTTGACAAATGACAATCAACTACTTTGCAAAGAACGGGTCTTGTCAAAAAAAAAAGCCTAATTTTCTTCTTAGAGGATATTAACAAGGGCTTAGCTGTGCAGTGGGTAATTTCAACATCAGTCATGGTATTCTGTGACAGTATGTTTCCTAGGTAGCAAATCTCTGCATGAACTTGAGTACTGTTAGTTGTAATAACCAGATGGATGTGGGTAGAATATTCCATAAATAGAATACTACATAAAACTCAAATAATTTGCTACACAAACAACTTGATTAATGAAAATCATGACAGTCATGCATCAGGACACAAAGAGATCCACAGGGAGCAAATTTTCAGAATACTCGAGTTATGTTGCATTCTTTAGTTTTTACAGAGGCTTGGTGATAACACTGCTTACCTAAGAAGAGAAACAATTGATTTAAACATGCTACTGCATAACTATAGAAATTTTCCTTAAGCTACAAGGAAGGCTGATATACAGAGTTAAAGTCAGAGAATTTGTAACATTTCTATACTATAGGAGATGGTTTATTATGGCAGGTAGGTATCAAAAAGAGTAGAGATCAATATGCACATATTTCCTCTCTGTACTTTGGGAGCTCTTTATCTGTACAGCTTAGTTCACAGCTGAAGTACAACAACTTAAATGAAACAAAGGGATGGTCATAATGTCAGGCTGCAAAAACAGGGGGAAAAAAGAGCTTCAGATGTGGTTTTTTTTACATGAAAGATCTAAGTGAACCAGATAAACTTCAGTCTCCAGTGTAATGCAGGTTTTTTGCTTTGAATAAATGTATCAGTATTTCTAGCAGGTGTTAAAATTATTTTGTGAGAGGTATCACTATATGCTATTATAATTCATAACATTATCAAAGTTGTTTATTCTCTGTCAGTATTACTATTTTTTTCTTTTTTCTCCATCTTATCATTTAATGCAAATTTGATTAGCATCAGTGTACCTGTACACACAGATTCTACTGTACATGCATGCTAGAATCATCTCAAACACTTAATTGCATGGTACTAATTTTGAGATATATTGAGTCTTTTGAGAAAGACTGAAGTATTACCTAGTACACTGACTTGAGTGCAAGACATATGGCTTCTCCAGGCCCAACCAACATGGATTAATGAAAAGCAGTACCTGCTTGACCAAACTGATCTCCTTCTATGATTGAGTGATCTGTCTGGTGGATGTGGGAAAGGCTGTTGATGTAATCTACCTAAACTTCAGCAAAACCTTTGACACTGTCTCCCACAGTACTCTCCTGGCAGCCCAGATACACTCTTTGCTGGGTAAAGAACTGGCTGTAGGGCCGGGTTCAGAGGGAACTAATGAATAGAGTTAGATCCATTTTCTCTTCCCATTAGCATTTCAAACTCCGATGGATTTCTCTGCATGTTTTGATTGAGAGGAAGCCATTAGCTGACATGAAATGATCTGTGCCGCTTATAGGAATATGCGTATATAAACAGGTATGAAAATGAACTACTTAAAAATTCACCTTCAAAAGAAAAGCAAAAAAGGAAAAAGTTTTTTCTCATAGTACTATGAATTGAGGCCTTTATAATCAGAAATAATTGTTAAATTACTAACATAGTTTGATAATACAATATATCTTTTGGGAGAGACTTTTCATAAAGGCGTGTAGCAACAGGACAAGGGGAAATGGTTTTAAACTGAAAGAGATTTAGACTAGATCTCAGGAAGAAATACTTTACTCTGAGGATGGTGATACACTGGTTGCTTAGAGAGGTTGTGGATGCCACCTCCCTGAAAGCATTCAAGGCCAGCCTGGATGGGGCTTTGAGCAACCTGGTCTAGAGGGAGTTGTCCCTCCTATAGCAGGGAGGTGGGGGTGGAA
The DNA here is from genome assembly GCA_037305975.1 of Chrysolophus pictus. Lineage (NCBI taxonomy): Eukaryota > Metazoa > Chordata > Aves > Galliformes > Phasianidae > Chrysolophus > Chrysolophus pictus. Next base: position 20,819,109 of record CM074579.1, read on the forward strand.
CTAGGTAATCCTGAAGATCCCTTCCAACTCAAACTCCTCTATGCTTCTATGAAATATTTTGTTACATACAAAATATACATACAGAACTGTAAGATGAAAGGCATTTACACAGAAAATAGTAAAAGTAAAATTTGATACATGCTACTAACAATATTATTTATTGATCAGCTAGTTAATACTTTCCTTTCTCAAGAAAATCCCATACTGCTCTTTTCTTGCTTTGAGAACAAGAAAAGTATGAATCCATATTAACACTTCACTAAGTGCTCTTTATTCCCTTGCACATCACACTCTCGACTTAACAATTATAGCAACCGTGACACTGTACCAAATAAAATCCACGGAACACACTTTGTAATACATCTAGAAATAGATATACATTTCTTGAAAATCTTAAATATGTGCTGGGGCTTAAAGATACATGACAGCTGAGAACTGATTTCTGTGTGCAGCCATATGTGTACAAATCTGTCATCTGCACATACTCTTCAGAAGCAGTGGGAAGTATGCAAGAAGCAGCTTCAAGAAAATGAGTCAGTCCTAGTGATCAAAATTATTTCAATGAACACTTGATTTGTGTATTACAGAATATATTACTTAATACTCTGATCTCCCTAAATGTAATCACATAAACATGAAAAAACTTCATTTACTAATAGACTTGTTGGAAAAGGTGAGGAACTTTGGGCTGTTGCTGAGTAGGGTTTTCCATAAATTCCTCATTCAGCAACCATACCTTCTCTCACTACTTTGATCAAGATCTTCAGCTTGAATAATCAGCTTCGAAGCAGATGGGTTACTTCGGTACTGATACCAAAGGAGAAAAAAATCACTTAGTTTTCATACTAGCAGCAACTTGACATCCAAAGGAAAAGTACTGCTAGCAAGTTGCCATTACTAGTCCCACTGCTAAGACTAAATCACAACTATCGGCCCAGGAACATAACAAAGTACACTGCTTGTGATGAGATGTCACAAAAATTTCACACAGCCTTCCACACTGCGTTCTGTGTTGCTCAGATTCTATTTTTAATGCAGAACACTTTTTTGCCTTTCCCTGAAGAATGTAACAGCATCTCCAGAGATGAAAAAACTGAAGGACTCTGAATTCCAAAAGGAGAAAAAAAAAAGCAAAAGAGAGTAAAGAAAAGGAGCGAAAAATGGGATTGTTAAAAATCTTTCTGTAGTGGGTTAATTTTGGCCAGCAGCTGCTCTAGTAATTGCCCTCCTTGGGAGAACAGAGGAAGACAATACTGCTATGTATATGCCTTTCCCCTATTTTTCCATTTATCTTCATGTAACTCTTAGGTATGTATATAAGGATCTTCCTGAAAAGGAAAATTTTCACTAAAAAAAGTTTTTCTTAATCTTAAAATGACTACTAGAGTCCTGTGAAGTCAATGGGACAGTCTAACAGCAGTGTTTCACATATTGGTTTTACATGATATCCTGATACATTTCTTTAATACGCTTATATTGCCTGAAGTTGCTCTGACAATCTGTAATCTTTCCTGGCTGTAACACAAATATCTAACCTACAAGGGCCAGATGTGCCTTGAACAGCTTATCTACATGTAGATAGCATGTGTATTAGATTGTATGCTTAGTAAAATACTTGGTTTTGTAACGCTTCCAGTGCCCACCACAATGCCTAAGGTTTCTGTAGAATGAATCTAAGAAATCCATAACATCATTTTTGTTTCCAGCACTTCTTATTGCCACTGTCCAGTAATTAAACTCAGTACTAACCCAGCATACTTTCCAAATTACTGCTTCAGAGAGGCCTTTCCACTACATTATAGATTTTTGTCACATATTGACTTAAAAGCTTCTATTGCTTCTTTACTTCCAGCTTCAGCAGTTCTGTAAAATAGTGTAGCTTTCTTGTCAATACGATTATCCAGTCTAGGTCATGCTGAATGCCAATCTAGCCCCAGGAAAGCATCAAAGCTATTAGGTTTGAAACTGTGTAATTAACAGCGTTCTTAATGCACTTTTTAATTTAAGAGTAGGCAAGTCTCAGGTAATACATTTGGTATTGCTTTTTGTTAATTGAAAAACAGTTATGACATAAGTGTGAAAGCTATAAAAAAGCAGGTGATTTTTTAAAATGACAGTGATAAACACCATGAGCACTTATTCATATTCATTACAGGCAGCTGAAAGTACATGACTTTAAATCCCTTGAAAACAAAAGTAAGAAAGAGAGATGACAGTTTGTACTGTAAGGCTTATAGTTCTTGTTTACACAAATCAGTCTGAAAGTGAAAAAATTGAAACTTGAGTATGATAAGATGTCAATGTTTTTCCATTAAAAGCATGGTCTCCAAGTATCTTTCATTACACCAAAGAATTTGCCAAGAACAGTATATAACAGTAATGCAGTTATTACTTGAGACTGATCTCTGTGAGTCTCACATAGTTTTACAATGACAGAAACAAAAAATACAGCTTTCTCAAGTATTTCATCTATGTTTCATCCTTCAGTGTTCTGTAGCGAAAACATTGTGACCTTTCCTTTGCGCACTTAATGCTAGAGTTAGCCCAGGTACAAGCTGTACTTCTGCAGTACTGCTCAGTTTTCTTCTGTCATCACATGCACCATGTTTGCCTCTCAGACCTTCTCAAATAAGAAACTTATGCAAAAATCTCTCCACTGCACTTAAAAAATTCTGTGACAACCTTTTCTCAGCACTGGCTGAAGGATAACAGCCACGGCATCAGACACAACCAAGGTCAGATCAAGATAGCCAGAAGGGCCTCCTGCATCTACATCACTGACTTTATTCTCTCAGTCATAATTTCAGGATCACCAAAGGCCACGTCTAAACAATTTCACTGTCCAAGACTGGAGCTGCATAACTAAATTTGGACAAGGTTCAGTAGATAAGCTTAAGGGTCCTTTATCAGCTTCCACTAATACTAAGGGATGAACTTGATACTAGCTGTCTGTTTTGAATACCCTCAGGGAAAGAAAAGATAAATAATCTGCCTCATTTTTTCAGACAAATCTTGTCACTGTGTAGCTGGGCAGTACTCCACCAGCTATACCTATGTCACACAAAGCATTAATCCCGTAGATAGTTGCAGTGCTTGTGAGTTTCAGATCTGAGGTTCTCTACAAAACGCGACGACAGCTACCATTTTCTGTTCAACCCAGTAAAAAGGGAGTGCTGACACAGCGATGTTGTCAGTCATGCATCAGATCAGCTAGCAGTAAACTAGTGCTGTTAGCATTAATTAAGTTTAATATGAACCTAGCATAAAATTGAATAATTAGTTTTGTAAATTTTAGTGCAGGTAAGACAACAGTGAAGGTTTTCCCAGAATGACTTTTTTTCTTCACAATTTTAAGAAAGGATCTAACAGTGAGAACAAAAAATAGAAACCTCCACCCAGTTAGCTAGACTCTTTCAGTACTGCTTCCTGTTTATAATAAAATATGTGAACACTACTGTCAAAAATGCCATGACTCAAAAGATATCAGCATTACGCAGAATCAACATACAGCTTCTAACCTGTCATGGGTGACCCTTGCAAGGTAAATCCTAGCACTGCCTCAGTGCAAGGCTATATGTAGCCAGTCATGCAGTGCAACTTCAGGCATACAAAGGCATACATGTGTTAAAAAATACTACTTCCAAAAAGTATTTTGCCCAGAAATATCACCACAGTATTCTTTATGGAAGGGACTATTACCAACCAATGTCCTGCTATGTGCTACAGAAAAACTTAAAAACTCACTTCCCCCAGTAATAGTGAACCCACATCTGTAGTAAATACAGATAAACTCAGAACATTTACTTGAAGCTTGAGGTACAGTGAGACAGAAAACAGATTTTCCCTAATATGCTGAAAACACAGTGTGGAATGCAATAAGTAACGATGAGCCATACAGTCAGCAGATACTTTCCTGTCACCCAGGGGAAGAATGAGTATTTCAATGTGCTTGATAACTTTAAAGCGGAAATGATGGCCAAATACAGTTGTTGCTGACTCTCTCTAAATGATGAGTAAGAAACTGAAAAGGTTTTTACATATTTTCCAAAAAAGACGTTTATGTCCTGCAGGAAGAAATGGAGCGTCTGAGTGATTTTACTGTTCTGTTTGCACACAAAACAGAAAAAACCTGACAGTTGCAGACACATAGCATGAAAATTTGATTGATAGATTCTCAGATTCAGTCATTAATTAATCCCATTTTATATATAAACTTCTTACTCATAATCTAAAGACACATTAAAAAAATAAATGAAGGCATGTTTTAACAAACGTAACATAGGTTACCACAAGGGACATAACATTAGCATAGCATGCAAAAAGCTTAAAATCACAGAATCACCGACGTTGGAAAAAATCTCCAAGATCATTGAGTCCAACTGTTCAACTCCCATCAATATTTCCCCCTAAACCATGCTCCTCAGTCAACATCTAAGTGCTCCTTAAACACCTCCAGGATCAGTGACTCCGCCACCACCCTGGGCAGCCCATTCCAGTGCTTGACCACTCTTTCGGAGAAGTATTTCCTAATATCCAACTTGAATCTCCCCGGCACAACTTGAGGCCATTCCCTGTAGTCCTATTGCTGGTTATGTGGGAGAAGAGGCCAAACCCCATCCCACCGTCTGCCATCTCTTCGGATAGTTGTAGAAAACTTAGCAGCCTTCTAAATAAATTTAATGTCATAATACTGAATATAAGAGAAGTAAAATACAGACATATACAATAATACAGTATAATGAGCTTAATTATCTCATATGGATGCATTTTAAACAGTTGCAAATGATGAAGTAATGAAGGAGTTACATATAGTACACTAGAGACTATATATATAGTGTTTAGTATGAAGTTTGTATTTCTTTTACTCATGTGTGCAACAGAAAACTTGTCTGAATTGAAGGAAACTCCAAAGTCTAGATGGAATTTAACTTAGATTCTCTCATCCAATTATTACCTAACTAAACAATGCAGAGTACTATCTGGGCCAAAAAAGACCATTTATGTACGGAAAATCTCTCAATAGTACTCTCATACATACCAAACTATTCAGCAGCCTCCTTGTCTGTGTGTTCTCTAGGACTCATGAGACCAAAGTCAAGTTTATATCAAACAAAACAGGAATAAGTGATTTGAAGTTGAGACATCTATGTGGCAGAGGAATATTTCAGGTCAGACTATCTGCTCATATAAAGTGTCTCTCCTTTCTTTGAAAAAGCCTTCAATTTACTTCCATTCAGATGAAGAACAGTTTCATAACATGTAATATTTCTTAACGCTTAGGAAAAGCCACCTGTTGCCCTTCTTCCCCACAAGCAATAACATAACATTATTTCCCTAGATTTTCACTACTCATATTTGTCTGTTTGCTAATAATTATTAGGATATTTATTTTTAATTTTTTATTTATTCTTATTAATCCAGGGATTAACCTCTGGAGCTCTTCTTACCAAAAATTCGCAGTTAAAGCAAATAACACTGCACTCCTCATCTATACTCTCTAATTCTGAGAACAACACTGATGCTATGACTAAGTGTATTGGTTTGTATTAATTCCTATCTACTTATATACATTTTTATGTTCTCTTTTTCTGTATATCTTTTTGATATTCCCTTTGAGAGATGCAATTTCCATTTACTTTGGCTTGAACATGCTAAGAATCCTTTTCAACTGAACAACTCTTGATTTATACAAACACAAGAAGGTAATCAAGTCTATAAAAAAAGTATTACCACCAAAAAGAAATAAAGTATTGGTTTCTAATTCAAACATGGAAGCGTCTCACTGCACTTTGAAGTATGATCAATTCGTCCTGTTATAGTATACCTTACACCTTAAATTTTATAACTTAATTGATTATAGTTAACAAAAAACACTTATTCAATTTAGTCATTTTAACTAATCTTTGTTCAACTACAGAAGGATGCATAAGTATACAAGTTCCTTAAATATAAATAAGTCTTTCCAGATGAAAACTACCAAAACAATGTCTGCATAGTTTACCTCCTGTTACATGTTTTGTTTATTACATAGTTTTTTCATTATTATCAATGACATTTAATAACTTCAGTAAGTCTAAAAACTTGAATTTTAATTTTCTATGCAATACATTATTTCAACAGAATAGTCACGGTCAGATTTTACTTGACATTCATGACAGAATGTATAAGTCTGCTTTTCATTCAGCTAAATCTTTCTAAACATAAATACAGACAATTGCACTATTGTCCCCCAACAAGCTACAGCTGATTCTAGCAACTTTCTGTCTTTACATTCAGTCTCCAGTCAGCTTGTACAGTAAAGATACTTAAATACAACTATGGAAATAAATATTCCTAAACATTGACAAAGTGATACCTTTAAGGCTTGTGGTTTTTTTCTTTCTTTTTTCTTTCCCACATTGAACATTCAGAGGGGAAAAAGTACAAACTTCTAATTTATACTTCTACGTACCTTACTATTAAGTTAATCATTTTCTTCTGTTTAAGAGAGGTCTCAGTTCAGATCTACTCTCTCCTTTGAATTCCTTCCCCTGAATAACAATGGTTATTCTTCCTAGTACCCTTCTACTTGTTTGTCCAATTTGTCTCACAGCATATTTCAACACTCCATAAGAAAAACTGTACACATCTTCATCAACATTTTGAATAAACTATAGTTTCTTAAAATAACAGGTTTTACAGTTTTTTTTCATAGCTTAAAGAATCTTCTTACTTTCTTTCATCCAATGATGCTTTTTTTTCCAGGGTGTACACAATCTATTCCACAGGTAACTCTTCATAGCAAAGTGAGAATGATTCAGAAATTATTTCATCTGGTGAAACCATTGCAAACATTGCTCATGGAAGCCATAAACAAGTATTTCCATTTTCATAGTCAACAACATCTGAGATGTGATTTTATGTCATGCTTACCTATCAAAATTAAGAAGGAGCATAACAAGTTGCTACATGCTACTCTGAGCCCTTTTTCTTTTTGTCTGCTGTATTATCAATGAAAATTATATAAAGGAATATTATATAATCAAATAATATTAAGATGTTATAATAATGAAATAAGCAAGAGAGTTAGGCACAGCGAGACAAAGAGAATAAATAGGAAGCTTACCCGTGTCGTGGGCTTGCTCAGGAAAGACCAGTAGAGTGGATCTTCCAAAGAGAGAGAGAGATCCTTCCCCACTGGTAGTCAGCTCTTAAATGGGTCTAGGAGAGGTGGAGCCAGGCTCCACCCCTTCCTGCAGCACAGGTGAATTGCTTTCACCTGTGCTCCCAGAGCTGACTCATTGGTCGCCTCAGGTGATTAATCAGAGGTTCAGGCCGTGACTCAGCAGTTCCCATACATCTGCCCAGTCTACTCTGAGAGGAACTTGGCTTAAAACATAGCTTATGACTGTGGAAACGTGATTTATATGACCATTAATTATTATTACAATCTGGCTGTTGGGCAAAACTATTTATTATTATGTCTTTCAATACTGTGAAAGAAAGTAGTGAAGAAGAAAAACAGAATCCCAGTGTATCATTCAAAACATACACACACTGTTTTTATGTCAGCAACATTCTCATCAAAAAAGCAACTTAAAAATGCCAATGTATTGATAATATTTATATGAAATAATGACAATATCCAATAGAACTTTGGGGAATTTTTCTTTCCCTTTTTTTATTGTCATGACTATCTTTATGTCAGGCATTTAGAAAAAACTTTCCAGTGACCCTCTTCCAAAATTATAAGGTTACAAATCACACTCTCATTCGACCTCTTTGGATGTAAGAATGACTAACAGTATGTTATAACATCCAGTCATTAAATGGATCATCAAGATAATGGTGTACCATTGCAGCAACTGATTGGTTATTGTGTTACTGGGCAAGTTTAGGAGCAATCTGTGAGCAATTTCTGCACAGGTTGAGGTTTCGGATTTTGTATTCTGCCGGTTAAACACCATTGCTGCTGTGAGACTCTATGAAGGCTAAGCAAGTAGAATCTGCTGATCTACCAGTTATTCCAGAAGATTGTACTCCTGGTGTGAGGATACTTTTACCATTTATGCATGATTGACCTTCTAGTAGGATCCTGGTGTGAGGAGTGAATGTGGCATTGAGAATTGATTGCCAGAGTAACTCTAAACAATAGATTCAGTAGACAAACTTTCACAATTATGGAAGAAGCTGTTGAATTATGTAGTCAATTTTAAATTGCCCACACTGTTTTAAATAAACAAATAAATAAAAAACACCAACAACCAACCAACCAACCAACAAACAAACAACAAAGAAAACAAACAACAAAGAAAACAACAAAACCAGATACCTGCTTCTGTTTATGGAAAAGAAAATTTATACAATTCAGATAAAGTGCATATCTAGCCATTGCAGTAATAATTCCAGAAATCTTCCAGATTTGTTTTATTTTTTCTCTGAAAACTCATTTTCTTTGAGTGTTTCATTTGAAAATGTACAACTTGTTCTTTTTCTAATAGCAAAAAGCTCTTTAATTCGATTTTTTTTTTGTTAAACTTAAAAATCTAATTCTACTAAAGTACAATATTAGTACCTTTCATAATAACTCTTCTGTCTGTAGATACTGTATCTACAGAGTGTGACAACATTTTATTCTATTCAATATACAGAGATAGTGTGAGGGACCTGCTACTTGACATTCCCAAAGACAAAATTTTATTCTGAAGCTTGTGCTAGTAAATTCCATGCCTGTAACAGAATTTGATTGCTAACTAGATAAGATTTATAAGTTGTATTTATGCTCCTATCTCTTTTTCTGGCCTATTAGGATTAGGAAATCCATATTTTTCAGAAAGGAAAGTCTGAGGGAACAAGGGGCTATCAAGTATTTTTTATATATTTTGATAGTTTGTTGTACATTTTCAGGTATTGTATATTCTGCTTATATTTGTCATGTGTATACTGAACTACAAAACTTCAAGTTTTGTCATTAACTCTCCTGAATCAGATTAAACTATTTCATACTTTAAATTAACAGGATGATATTGGCACCTTTGATTTTCAGGGCCCATTTAATCTAGTAAAGTTAGTAGAAGTGGTATGGTCTTTCCAGCTCCCAGGGTGAAATTCTGAGCTTTGATAACGAGAATCAGTATAATGACATTTTTTAAAAAGCAAGATTATAGCTAACTATTTTCAAACATATTATTGCATTCTCTTGAGTTTGGGTAACACTGTAATTAAACCTGCTGCTATGCTGCTGTGGTACTTTTCTTTAAAACTGAGGTTCAGGGATAACTGAAAAACTTTTAGAGCTGCAATACAGTGTCTATCAGCTTCAAAAGTGAATATTTCAATAGTGTTCAAAATGAACATTAAAATCTTCTGAACCTAAATAGTAGAGTATTAATTTTATTGAGGCAGACTAAATTCAACTTTTCATTTTAAAAACAGTCTGTTTTCTTCTTTCAATTCATAGTTTATCATTGTCGTTTCTTACATATATATATATATATATTAAATATATATATATACATACATGTATATACATACATACCTACCTGTGTGGGAGTTGCTTCCTTTAATTAATTCAATGAATCTATCTTTAGTTATTTCTCCCATGAAGCCAAGGACTGTTCTAATGACTCTTCTAGAGCTATGTGTCAATTTTTAAAGTCCATTAACTTCCTATGACTTTCTGCACACTAACACTCATTATTACATTATTTCCCCTGATCTTGAAATCCAATTTAAATTCCAACCATGAAAATTCAGTGATGGAACATGTTTTTTAATTGCTCTATCTTTCTATACTCAGCAGAGGACTGAGATAAGAAGTTGCAATTTTTTTTTTTTTTTAGATCTCTCACACATTTTCAATGACAAATGATCAACATGAGACAAATTTGGTGGTTATGACTCATAAAGCTTTCAGGGAAGAAAAAAAAAGAGTTCTTGTAGAATTTCTTATTATTTCAAATATATTGCTTCTGACATCTTCTTACAATTGCTTCTTTAAAATCTTTTCCAGTTCCATAGGCTATCGGTTGGAAGCCCAACAGATCTTCCAAAATTATTCCCTTATGTCATATTTTGTCTCTGGTCAATAGAGAATAAATGTCATCTTCCTTTTCAAACTTTCTTGAAGAATGCCACTTTTATTCTTGTCACGTCAGAACTGCAAGTGCATATCACAAGCTTTATCATGCAAAGGGAAGAAGGAATCTCTAAGTTAGCTTTAGAATCTCACTTCAAGATCTAGCTAATGACGGCTTTGATAAGTTCCAGCTTGTGTAACAGAACATGGTCTGGTCATGAAACAACTCCTAGGTTTTGACTAGAAACAAAAACAAAGAATGTGATCCAGAGAAGAGAAAGTGTGACATAAAAGGTCCTACAGTCTGTTTTGACTGATGACAAGAACTCAGGCTATTTATGTGCAACAAATAATCTGCATTTACTGGCTGTGAAAAGGAAAGAAGAATTTCTATATAGATCAATTAGAGTTATGGAAACTTCTGCAAAGTGTGCACGTGACTTAATTCCACCACATTTCTAGTTTTCAACAGAGGCAGTCTAGACAAATTCCATGGATTCCACTGAAAATTCAAATAAAGTTCTTATGATGTATAATATTCTCTAGGAAATACCTAGGCATGTGGAAGTCTCAGTCCCAGTGATTTTAATTATAGCAGAATGATTAATATATTCTCAGACTTTTGAGCTACAAATTTGCTATTTATCTTCATTTCCTAATAGTCACCACAGTCTAACAAGATTTCAAAGCTTAGCAACAATTGGTTCTTTGTAAAATGAGTCAGTTAATGTATTTCCAGAGTTCATGCTTCTAATATGAAAGAGCAGTTTGAGGAAAAAAAAATACATTTTCAGTAATTATATAATATAAAGCTGAATTGAAGTGATTGTGGACCTAGCCGTGGGCAGATACCTCTTGTTGATTGTTTTCTATGTGTTCAGGACCTTTATCTTATTTCTTTGAAAGTGAACCTTATGCAAAGCTAGATACACTTTGAAGTTAATGGCCAAAGCTCCCCCTGTAAGTAGCACTAAATTTCCCCTTTGGGTCACATAGCAGTGAAAGATTACTTCTTTATGTTATATCATGTGACAGTGACTATGAAGGAATGTCACATTATGTCACTGTATCAGTAAGAAGTGCCATGGCTTTTCTCTTTGCCATAGGAAGTGAGTTAAAATATCATAAGATAATCAAAATGGGTGTGTTCCCAGCATTTCACTAGCTAAATTGTTCCTGTTATGTTCACTTTCGTATCATCTCTCAATCAAGTGCAGAAATGCTGCCCAAGTTGTCTCCACTTTCATTCAGAACTAGTTTTATTATGCTAATGTGCCAGGAGCAATATTTTCTGCCAAAACAGTGCTCTCAGTTAAATCTATACTTGAACTACAATTGCCCTGAAATTAAAACTGGAAAACAAAAACAACCCTCTAATTAATATGTCATGTCTTATTAGATCTCAAAAACTGGCTGTTTTTCATTTCAAGGCTGGCAAAAATGATGAGAATTACCTGCGTGTAGCTAAATACCCATGACACTTTTGTTTCTCATATAGTTTCAGTATAATGAAACATTTGACTTTTTGCCAAGGATATAAGCAGGACAACTAATCAGATTTGGCATCAGTCTTTAAGTCAGTCTTGTACACGTTTTTTTAACAGAACTCTCCATTCCATTTAAATCATTGCAGCATATGTGGCTTTTCTTCTACTTAGAAGATATGAGCTCAGCATTTTGTTTATACACTAATTCTGCATCTTCTATAATAAAAGTAAAAATCATTGAGCAAGCTACCAACTGCAGGTATTAGTTCTATCAATAGCAGTCAACCTATCATTGACTACTACTTAAATTTTCCAGAAATTATCAGCTGCCTTTATTTGTCATCAAATGGACAACTGGATCATGATCTAGACACCAGTTTAGTCTATTGGTTCTACCTTCTCTTTGAAAGCATGCTATCACTTTTTCAATTTAATTCCACAGGTTCACTTCCCATGGTACATCAGTTTTAAATATGCCTTCATCAGAATGTGAAGAAAGCTTCTGCACTTGCGTCACTCTTCCATGCTGAGAGTCTGAGGGACAACAGTGCATCTTCTCAGCATCTCTGAATAACCCTGTGCCTCTGGTTTTCAACTCAAGGATCCTTCAGTTATACTTGTTTTCAGTTTATTTTTTTCTTTGCAATTTATTAGCCAACCTGTACTGGTTCAAATAAACTTAGGGAACTTCATGGACTTTCAAGAAATTCTAAAAATCATGGAGTCATTGGGGCAGCATCTTCTAGTTCTCCATACAAGACAAAAAGATGTTTGTGGTTTTTGTTTTGGTTTATTTTGCATTTAGTATGAGCGTATTACAATCCCTTTGCCCATACAGAAACTTTTCATCTTTTCCCATTGAATGAGCCCTCAAATAATACCAATAAAGATAGTAAAATCTGTGTAACCTTTAAGCCATTTTCTTTTCTATTTTGAGAACACTTAGTCTACTAAGCATCATCCCACTGTAATTCTTCTACAGCAATACTACCATGACTGAGAGGCTATAGATTCTTTCAAGAAACTCAGCTATTTCTCAGCAGATGACATTTGAAACTGGAAAGAGAGCTGATTTTTGAAAGAGACAGTTGGAAGACCTATCCAATATTAGCATATTTCTAATGAAGGCTTCCAATCTTACAGTATCAGTGCAGTCCATTGCTATATATTGCTATACTTAGTCATCTTTCTGCTGGACAAATAAAAACATCACAGAATCATTTATTCACCTATTGTTAATTTGGAGACTGCTCCTTGCTCTATTAAATATGAACAATAATACCATAAAGACTTCCAAACAAAACTATTCCAATAGGCTGCAATCAGATAAATACACCTCTGAAAGAATATAGTGCATCCCTTTGCCCAGAACTAAGTAGCCTGTTTCCTTATGCAAACCACAAATAAAATAACAAAAATCAATTTCTAACATTTTAATCTGCCAAAATATTTGTTTTGCTAATCTTTTAAGTGCTTTTTAATGTGATCCTTCGGGATCCTTCAGGTCTAGCTTGTGCCCTAGACATTTTGTGCCATAAAAGAGAGATCTAGATTATGTTTGAAATTTGCTATTTACCATCTTCCAAAACCTTATAAATCATCAGTTTGTTCATTTTACTTACTAAAATTGAAAATTTAGTTACTGAAATGAGTCACAGGGGGGGTAAATGTATCACAAGAAGGGGGAAATTCTTCTAATCTTGGAAAGGACAATCAAGAACTAACCTTACTTGTAGTAAACATAAGTAAACATAGCCCACTTCAAACTATTTGAAATTAGACTTCTGAACAAGAACTCTTGTAACATCCCTTAGTATCAGGAAAATTGAAGCTATTATGAAATTACATTCATCTAGGACAATTTCTAATAGGAAGTTCAATACCTTGCTAATATTTCGGGTCTCAAAATTCAAAGGCCAGAAGTTTTGTGAAGTCATACTTTCCCTCAATAGGATGTCAGTTTCCAAAAACAGCTGTGTCACTTGAGACATGTAAGTTGTAAGCAGTGATGTGAAAGGCTCACCTCATCTGGAAATGATATTTCACTCCCAAAAAGTCATGATGTGATTTGAGGTGACAAGGCATAGCCTTCACTTCCCTGACATGCATACCATATGGCACAAAATGCCACAACCTGTTCAGGTTTTGGATATATAACTCTCATGAAGCCACATAGCCATATTTTCCCTGTGTAAGCATGAACTTGAAACAGTTACGCAGGGAAGAAATAGGTCTCAGCTCAATTAGGAAAATGTTTCAATGACACTTGCATTCTCTCATGACTCATTTCTACCTGTAAACATACTACAAGACTAAAACCAAAATACTTATCCCTACTGAAAAGCCTGCAGTATTGTAAATGGAAAGATGCATTGTACTAAAGAGGAAAATATCTCTGCAAGCACTTTTCTGATGATAAAAATGAGTTTGAATTAGCTAAAAATAAAGTATCTTCTGTCCAAAAATTGGAGATGGTACATGTCTGTCTGATATGTATCTACATTCTTTTTCAAGCAATATCTACTGGGCAATCTGTGCCTTGTATAGCTTTTTGAGCAGCAAAATATGACGGTCAAGAGTGGTAGGCAGCACTATGTGTTTACTGCATTTAAAGGACAACTTTATGACAGAGAGGGATTGCATAGTAAATCAAAATAAAAGTTAGTTGAACTTTGCACACACAAAAATTTATGTTTAGATAAACAGAATGATCATCTGACTAAATATATTTCAAACTGTTGCAAATTTTCACTGAATATGCAGTGTAAATTTTCGGTGTTTTAAAAGTAATTAAAACAGATGTATTTGCTATTTTAGTGATAAAGTTGGAGGATTCTGAAGGATTTAAAATTCTTCATTGATTTCTCTAAGTATCTTCTTACATTACAGTTCTCTAAATATAGAAATCCAACAAGAAAAAAAAAAAAAAAGAAAAACAACAAACAAGAGTGAAGTATATAATGCATAACTTTCATCATTTAAATTTGTGGAAAAAAATGTAACAGCTATATATGAATTGAATGATAGATGACAAGTTTAAAAATTAAAGATTTAGCTATCCTAGTTATTTCAACTCATTCACCTCTTAAAAGTTACCAAGGCATGCAAGAAAAAGAGTTCTTCTTAACAGACCACTTATTTCTGCATCTTGATTACAGAAGTATTACGACATAAATTCTGCAAATCCTAGTGTCTAACAACTTATTAACTTCACTGGAAACTATGCAACTATCCTCAACTATCCCTTGGGGATATCAGTCATAGCACTGCTTAATACCTCTGGTTGTAGCTGAAATGCTGGCTGCCGTAACACAGGTAAAGAAACGGTTTACGGGCTGGTTCAGCCCGGTTCCGTGATAGCAGGGTGGAGGGATCTGCAGATCCGCGCCTCTGGAAAAGGGAAACAGGGACCCAAAATAATTGAAAACAGCGGCAACGATCTGAGGTGAAACTAATTTACTAAATGTAGTATCAGCAAAATATAATGTGTGTGAAAGGTGGATAGATCTCACCACAATGCTGAGGTGAGAAGTGTAGTCCAGTTGAGCTGATGAAGAAAAGCAGACGGAGAAGCGCAGGCAAAGAAGAGCAAGTGAAGAAGAGAACATCAAGTGACCTTGCTGGGAATTACATCTCCTTGCTGACCGCAAGCCCCCCAGGGAATGAGTTGTTCTTCTCCTCCAGACAGGCACCCGGAACTTGAGCATCCACAGTCAAACCCCCAGTGCATTACATGTTATGATGTGGAATGCTGATAACCAAAAATCATAAAACTATGACACTGGCCCATTATGGTTTTAAGCCTTTTCATTCCAGTCATGCCTAAAAGAGAAAATCAAAGGCTCATTTTCTTGTTTTTAATCAAATTTTTGCATTTACCCGTAGTAAAAAAGTTGGCCATTTTTCCATGAATTAGAAGAAAGCCATGAGAGTTTTCGCCTATTTTTCATTTATTTGGACTTTCTTAAGAACAGAATTGCTTTCTCTGAGTGCAGGCAAGAACAATGATTTACTGCATAGAATCAACTGGAAGCAAATCAACTACAGTTTGACTGTAACATTGAAGCTCTGTTATAGTCAGAGTTGTAGTATTGCTCCACTATCCATAGTCCATAACAATGGGTTCTCCTCCATTCCTAATGAAGGTTCATCAGAACAACTGGCCTTACAGTAAACCTATAAAGCATGAATTACACATTTGTTTTTCCACATGGACATAATCTTTCTGTATTACACCTTTTCAAAACAGAAGGAATATATTTATAGCAAATATGTATCTCCTTGTAGTAGTCTCATTAAAAGAGAAGAAAAGAGAGGAGGTTTCAGTAATGGTACTTAAGTCAAGGGTAAATCTATCAATTATTGAAATTCATTAATTAAGCAAAATATTTACTGAAAGTTGCTGCACACCTATCTCAGTTTGAAGATTTTTCTATCAAAACACATCTCATTAAAATTTTACATGCTAATCAGTATGTTTACAATTTCATTTTATGAGACTATAATTTTGCACTGTGGTTTTGAATTCTTTTCATTATAATTTTATGCCAATTAACTCAGAGAGGAAAAATGTAATTTACAGGTTTGCATAATTGCCCAGATGTTAAGATGTAGCACAAGTTGAGAACAAAACCAAAGACTTTTTAAGCTTATGATTTTGAACAGAGAAAAGCAAACTTTACTTTCTTCGTGGCTGCTAATTTTGCAGCTCCATGTTTGGAGATAATGCACAGCATTCTGACTTTGATGAAAATCCAGAAAGTGTTTTTAATATTCTAGTTTTCAGCACAACAGCTTTAAAAGGAAGACTTTATGCAAGAGTGTATATCCAGGCTTTAAAAAACACAGAGAATATTGACCTATCTTCCCAAAGCAAGTAAAAATTATTATGTTCTGTAGAGAATCTTGATGGGTAAGAAATTTCTCTATTGAAGGCTTGTTACTTCTATATTCTGATTACTGTTTCTACATCTCTTAAAGTCTCTTTGTAGATCTGTTTATCATATAATTTTTCATCCTTTTTCCTGATACCATTTGATTTCTTATTTTTTCTGTCAGAGTCTCTAGAATAATTTTGATTTGCTGTATTCATATGCGGGTTTTGGGCTTCATGTAAAAGATTAGTGATGAAGGATAGCATATATTATGTATATTGTATGAACATGACTCAGAAATCCATTAATTTAGCTCAGAAGCTGATACATAGCGATAAAGGCATCTGTTTAGATCATTCAACACTTACTTAATAATTTTCCAGACATAATATCAACTTTGTATATTATTTCTCCATTTGTCTAGTAAAAATGGATGTGGCAGAAATTTAAAGTAATGTGGATTTTTTTCTCTCAAGGTAGGTGGACAAGTCATTACTACGTTATGTAGGTTAAGTATTGAGTGCTCTATGACATACATGCAATCTAGAGAAAATGAATTATAGGATGGTATAAAAGCCTCATGTTTTAGGCTTCAAAAAATTGTGAGAAATGCATGAAGAACTGGGTGAATATATTCCCTTTTTGAGAAGAGGCAACAGATCACTTAAAAGCTTGTTTTTATCAAAAACCAAGTGCTCATTGTTCTCGAGAACAATATGTTGGAATACATGGACTACCATAAAAGAGTCTCACTAGTAAGGGGCAGAGGAATAAGTAAAATTACTTTATAGTTCAGATAAGATTGGAGAGACAGGACTGACAAAAACTCTTTCCAAAGCTAACAGCTCCTTACATACCACTCATATAAAAAGATGTTCGATTTATACCAGAAAAAACAAATTTGGTAGATATCTGCAAATCAGTCCTCAGATAAGTGCATTTTCTCCTAAAATATACATATTGCTCTTACTTGACTTACTGTAGGGCAACAGACGTTCCTATGTAGTTTTCCATTTTATGTATCCTCTGGATCATTCTCAGGAAAAAAAAAAAAATTAAGAAAAAAAGTGTTTCCACAATCAGTTTGTCTATCTTCCCTTACTTTAGCTACTATATACATTCGACGTGGAGGTGCATGTGAAGCAAATGTGTGCCACTAAATTCCTCCATGGGGAATAAAATGGCACTCTGACACTTACTGATGCTTGCTGAAACGTTACGGAAATCAAGGAGTGTATACTAACACGGTGAAAACAGGACTGCATGGGCAACGTTTTTCTAGCAGTGATGCTGTGATAGCAGTTGTGAAACAGTGAGTTGCCTCCGCTTGTACAGATTTTTCCAAGTGTGGCATGCTTGCTCTTGTTCATCAGTGGTAAAAATGCATACTAATAGAGGTGACTATGCTGAAAAAACTGTGCTTTGTTGCTGAGAATTTTCTCTATCAAATAGTGTTATTGTGTTATTTGTATTTGTTGTTGTTTCCACAGAAATAAATAGGAAAATAAATATTATTTTCAGAACAACCTATGTAACAGATAAACTATATGTATAATTAGTGAATATATGGATGTTATAATTAAGAAATATACGAGAAAGTTAGGCTAAACAGGTTATCATGCTAAAGAAGAATGGATGGAAATTTGTCCTGGGCTTGCTGAGAAGACTCCAAGGGGAGTAATCTCCAAAAGAGATCCTTCCCCAGAGGTTGTCAGCTCTTAATTTTCTTCAGCCATGCTCCCAGGGCTGACTCATTGCTTGCCTCAGGTGGTAAATCAGAGGTTCAGACCGTAATTCAACAGTTCCCATACCCTATATATATATGGACATGCATGTAACTTTGGAAAGGGACAGTCTGCAGTTGTAACTGGAAGCATTGCTACTTGTTCTGTATCACTGAAGTAACAGCACTGTTCATGGAGTTTTTGAAAATCCATGTACATTCAATGCAGATTTTATTAATGTAATAAAAAAGAAATTAAGTAGATGCTCTGATGATCTTTGTAAAGTGCAATAGGAACATGAAAAAATACTAATGGATTTATCCCAATATTTATACAAGTTATGTTTCATGTAATAGCTTTCACTAAAGGCAAGGGAGCATGTCCAAAGATCGGCAGTGAAGCTGGTTAGGGGTCTGGGGCACAAGTCTTATGAGGAGCAGCTGAGGGAACTGGGTTTGTTTATTTTGGAGAAAAGAGGTTCGGGGAGACATTGTCACATTCATCACCTGAAAGGAAGTTGTACTGAAGTAGCGGTCAATCTCTTCTTCCAGGTAACTAGTGATAGAACTAGAGGGAATGACTCAAGTTTTGCCAGGGGAGGTTCAGGTTGGGTATTGGGAAAAATTTCTTCTTAGAATGAGTGGTAAGCCATTGAAACAGACTGCTGAGGGAGGTGGTGGAGTCCTTGAAGGTGTTCAAGAAAAAGATAGATATTGTAGTGAGGAACATATTTTAGTGCGCATAGTGGAGAAGAGTTAACAGTTGGACAGTTGAGGATCTCAGAGATCTTTTTCAACCTTAAAGATTCTGATTCTTACTACATTTAAACTGGCTTATGTCTTCATAATGAGACTATCACAAACTATGCTGTGTGCAATGGGTAAGTAATTCTCAGCTGCAGAAATATTGGGGTCTAAAGTTTGACAATGTGATTGAATATTTCAAGGGAAAAAATATAACTAAGATATGGAAAAGTGTATTTTAAATATCATGACATACTATCTGTATATTATAGCAGTAGAAATGCAGGAGTTCTAATTCTTCATTCTTGAGCTTGGTATGTGTGGGGAAGGGTGAGAAAAACAGGGTTTTCTTGTGTGAAAAGAATTTGCGTATCAGCTTTAAGGAAGCCCTTTTGAATGCTTGAAAACAAAAACTGCAATGTCATAATATTGGAAATTTTTTTATCAACTTTTCCGACATGCTCAATAATGTTATAAGTTTAATGCTAAAGTAATTTTATACAGACTGCTTCTTTAAAAGAACAAGATAAATACACTCACTGAGGGATAGTTTTGCATTGCAGCAGTTAGAAGTCATTTGAAGTACTTCAAGAGGGACAAGAAGAAGATTTTAGTTTGGATCTGGATTTTTATCTTCAAGTTTGAAACTGAAAAAAAATAGCTATTGTAAATATAGTTGCTCAAGTAAAAGGAAATATGTAGTAAAAATCAGGACACAAATATCAATATTAATGCTCAATTTAAATGAAAATAATAATAAAAATAGAAGTTATATGCATGGAGTCCTAGTCCTCAGAATGTAATTAATTTTAATGTTATAAAAGCATGTCTACCCACTGTTCAAGTGATATGGTTTACACTAAAAACAAATACCTTCTGCTTGTAAATCATATCTGCTTCTATTTTTTTACCTAGCATTCTCACAGAAAAAAAGCACAGAATACTACAAATATGAAACAGCTTCTGTGTGTTTTAGCTTTTTTCATCCATCTGGCAGCACCCTGCTGGACATTGTTCCTTTGGTTTCTCTTGCACAGTCAAACCACCTCTCCCCATTGTTTATGTAATTCTTTCAAACACAAAGGAAAAAAAAAACAAGGAAGAATGTCATAAACTAAATCAATAGTACACTTGTTATAATTTCACAGAAAGCATTCAGTTGATTGATTTACCAGGATACCTATTTAATCAGATACATTATTATCCTGGAATCCTTAAGTACGCAAAAAAAGAGAATGGGGGGAGTGATAGATTTGCAGTGGGAGTATGAAATGAGGGAATGCTGTAGAGATGTAATGTTCATGGAGGCTAGATTTGAACAGAGCTAATGAAATGATGACAGCAAAAATAAGAGGAGATCAGGAATACAATGGAGAATGTAGCATTACTACAAAAACAGTAGAAGCAAGGAACTAGGGCAGGAGAGAAAGGACCTGGTTGGTAAAGGCATAAGGAAAAAAGAAAAAAAAAGGAGAGGTAACAGAAAATGAAGCTCAACTGAACTGAATTGATTTTTGTACTGTAGATTCATCCAGACAGGCAGCAGTGAAGAATAATTTTCCAATGATTCTCATCAATGGATGAATACTTTGGTTTGATACATTATTTGTCTTTGTCTTGAATCTTCAATGCTAGAAACTCTCTGCAGCTGCAGATTTCTTTTCCCTTACCTTTTACTTTTCCTCATAAAATGGTAGATTATGAAAACATTTTCTTTCCCCGAGGAAATTTTTAGCATGGTTGTCAATGTGTGCTTCATTCCCAATGGCTCACAGGCCAAAATGAACTATCCCTACATATCTATCTATAGCTGGATATGTTATACAGATGCGAGTAAGGTTCCTGCTGCTCAGTCTCATTGCTGTCACACAGAAAAATCTGGCTGAGGAATTATTTGGATTTGTGATATCAACATGAAAAAGGAAATGAGATGGAAAATATTAATAAAACAATAGCTCTAGAAGGCCAATCTAATGATGAACTGTCAACACAGACTGCTCCCACTCTTAAAGTCTATGTGACAATTTCAGTATGATGAAACAGGGTAAGGTGGCAAAGAAAACAAATGAAATAATTCTTCCAGAAATATGATTTGAAAATAATCCTCCTGGGACATCATCCAAATATAAACAAAATATATATTTTTTTCATTGTCCTTCATAGTAGCAGTGCAGGTATCCAATTTAACTCAATGAATTTCCCTGTCTTTCAGAAAACCTGTTTTTCCTGTCTATCTACTCCCATAAATGTCTTTTAATTCATTCCATATTGGTATTTTTTTTTCAAATATCTTAACAGTAAGTTACATTTGGGACCTTATCACAGATTCTAAGAAAATTCAGGCAATTTTATATTGAAAACTTACTCAGGTAAAAGTAATCTCTCACAGAGCTGGAGGTAGTCTTTTGAGATGGGGACTGGAAATTTCAAAGTAAACTCTTCAAACACAAATAATTCTGTTTCTTTTGCCTGATTTTTAGGTTACTCTCCTTCTAGAGGAGAATATTTTGACAACCTTCTTACTGTTCAAGTGACTAAGTTTTGCAGTTCAAATATGAAATTACATGCTCATATTTAATTTCTGAAAAATCAAAATAACAAACTAAAAACCCAATTCTTAAGTATTTTTGGTTCCACTAAAAATAATTGCATTTTATTGAAAAGACTTTAAAAAATGTTTTGTTTCTTAATATTGAGCCGATTTCCAAAAGCCATTCCTCAAACATTCACAAGTAAAATCAAAAAAAGTACCTTTAAATAGATGCATGCTAATGTGTTTAGAGATCACTCATTTCTCCCTCCTTAAGAGCAAGTATGGTGCATAGACTATGCTCAATAGCAAGTGGGTGAATAAAATGTAATGTAAACTATCAGTTTTAAAGCTGGATTCTTATATTTTATCAAGATTTTACTTCCATTAATTTCAGTCACCTCTGAACAAGATGATCAAGTCAAAGGCATCTTCAAAGAATTATATCAGGAATTACTCTCTTTCCAATAGAAGGATGTTTCTTTACATTAAAAAAAAATAGGAGTTGCTTCAAAATAGAAATATGTTGTACATAGCTTTTGTATGTGTGTATCAAAATTATTCAGGTCTCTTTTTTTTTAACTTGAAATTTATACTTATGTAATTAAAAACTTCTTGTAATTTTTATTTCTGAAGTTGCATTGTCTGCAGACATTCTGAACCAACCAAAAAATGATCCCACTTTTGCTGAATTGACAGTTATTTTTTCTTTTTTATCCCTTTAGAAAGTAACCAACTGGAGTGGCATAAAGTGAGTCAGAATACATGAAATGAATTGATATTAATTCCAAGGTATAAACAACTTGATTGAAGTTCTGGTATTTTCATTTCCAAATTGTATTGAAGGAGTCTATGAAATTAGACTATGTTTCAGATAAATCTCCCATTTGGACTCTGACTTAGAAGCAAGCACAATTATTGATTAATTGCAGTGAAGGAAAACTAGAGTTTTATAAGAAAAATTTGTACTTCCAGGTCAATCTTACTTCATGTTTATTCTAAAACAATGGACAGCTACTTTGGCCATCTAAAGTAATTTCCTGATCAATTATTTGTATTTGGATTTTTGCACTTATAGAATAAAACATGATGTTTACTGCACGCGTATGTTGCAAAAATGACGTTTAATTGCACTGAAATATATGAGTCAAAATTATTAGCAGTAGCCATTAAAGCACTGAAGAGATGAGTGAGACTCACTTAATTTGCTTTTATAATGAACAATTCATTAAATTTAGATTTTTTTAATAGAAGTGTCAAATTAGATTCTCAAAATCTTTTATTTGCAAGTTAACTAAAACAACAACAAAGCGCTTTTTTTGAAATCTGAATATTTCTGTTGGATCTATTCAAACTTTGGAAAACATACACTTTAATAATATAGCAGATATGTCTACAGACAAATGAATCAGACAAATGCAACTAAATCACAATCTGGATCCATTTTAACAGTCCAAGCAGTCAAAACTGAACAACTGAAGAACATTTATGACTAGTAGAAAAATGGTGAATTCAGCTCATTTTTGTAAATGACAGACTGAATCTTGAAATTACTAACAAAACAAGGACTGAATAATGAAATGTACAACAGAGATAGGTTTCATTTTAAGCTCTGGAAATATTTCTCCTAATAGACATAAAGTAGTTGTACTCCTACTACCTCTTTGAATCTATTCCATCACCAAGAGTGCATTTTATTACAAGCTTCTCAGTATTGACTGTTAGGAAGCTGATAGTGCAACTCTTTTACTATTAGGAACCAGCAATTCAACCCACTCTTCTTCTCTCTCATGGTCTTTCTCCTTTCCTGTAACACCACAATACTGTTTATATAATGCCTTGATGACAGTGTCATCCTCACATTACTACATCCCACTAGATTTCTGAAACACTGACGTTCTAAAAGCAGTGTCCTACTTCCGCTAGATCTCTCAGATGTCCGTTATTACTAGATGGTCTTTGGGTGCCTGTCCTGTGTGTAGGTAGCAGAAGGAGGGCTGCAGGGGCATCAGTGAGAAAAAGAGGAGAATTTCTAGACTCACACAGCTTAAGTAGTCAGCCAGTAGCCAGAGCTGTCAAGAAAAGACTAATAACAACCAAAATGCTTTAACATTATTTACAAGCCATAGGCATACTGAGATAAGCATGAACACAAAAAAACAGCAGGTGAAAGTTACGTATCATTAGACAGACCTTGGTGGTTCTTGTTCCAATGAAGAGTTTTTACTCTAACTCTTATCTTGGATATATTATGCTTACTACTATAGAGGAGCAAAAACTTTGCAAAGAAATAAAATCAAAACTTGGGGAAAGTTTTGGAAGAAATAATTTAAGGTAGATGAAAGTCTGACCAGATTAAAAGACACTTTTGCTTATTTTCAGTGGAAATTTAAATTTTTCTTTTCATAGAAGTCAAATACTATTAGGGTGCATAAACAAAACAAAATCGAATAACTAACAACGAATTTTATAGTTAATGTAAAATAAAAGTAGAAGAGTTTGTGTTGAGGTGGGGGTTGGCATCTTCTCGCATGTAACTAGCAATAGGACTAGAGCGAATGGCCTCAAGTTGAACCATAGGAGATTCAGTTTGGATGTTAAATAAATACTTCTCCGAGAGACCGGTCAGGTGCTGGAATGGGCTGCTCAGGGAGGTGGTGGAATTGCCATCCCTGGAGATGTTCAAGAAATGTTTAGATATTGTACTGAGGGAAATGGTTTAGTGGGAAATATTGGTGGTATTTGGATAGTTGCACTGGATGATCTTGGAGGTCTTTTCCAAACGTGGTGATTTTCTATGATTTTATATGTTATGGAAGTGGAAAGAACATAAAGGGTTTTGTAAGTGGTATTGAATGCTCCAAAACTGATATCTGAAAAAGTACGTTTTTAAAAGTCGAGACCAATACTGTCCTTCTCTTGATGCCAACTTTATTACTCTTTTCCACTTTATAACTTCTATTTATACTGAGTCCTTTGAGTCTTAAACTGCTTTTTCTGCATGTCTAGCTTCTTGTTATAAAACCTTCCTCCCTGAGTACTTTGACAGCACATCAACCAACAAATCTCACTTGTGACAAACTCTAATGATTGAAGCACATATCTCGATTCCTCTCAGTACCTCAATACATTTCTGATTCAATACAGACTTTACTGTTATTAGCTCATCTTGCCTTTTACTGTCTCTTTTCATCCATCAAGCATAAAATACATGTCACTCCTACAGTCATCAGATTTGAAAGGCCAGAAGGGGACTAGAATAGCAATATTAACTGTAGTTTCTAGACTATTTTTTAACTATTCTGGCTTAGGAAATACTAATTTATTTCAAATTGGTCAGAAAATTGCACCAGAAAATCTTCAGACTAGTTTTAGTAATGTACTTGAGAAAAAAGAGAGGCAACTGTTTGCTTAAAAATTTACCCATCAGGAGTTAAAGCTATTCCTTAGTCATGTATTGGAACAATTAGCATAACATTTGTTACAAATATGCTCAAAAACACTTTTGTGGTAGTTGTTAGAACTCACTGGGGTCAACACTGCTTGTACAGTATAATCATGTCAATCATGGCCATTATCATAACTCCAACTTAAAGAAGGCCAGATTTAGAATATTTTTGGTGCAAATAATTTAACTGGCTATGTAAACACTATATTCTTGGTGGTTGGGGTGTTTTTTCTGTTTTAGTATTATATCGACACAAAAGCATGTGCAGGAAGATTAGTCCTGTGCCATGCTTCCTTGTAAGCATGAGGAAATTCTAACAGTGAATGGGTTTTGGACAGAAAAAAAATTTCCATATAATTGATTTTTTTTTGTTAAAGGAAATAATAGATGCTATAGGATGGTTGATAATTTATGCTTGTAATAGATATTTATAATATCTATTTGATTTGAATATTTGAACAGGACAAAAAAACAGTGCTAGTAGATCTACCAGATGAAATCTAGTAAATTATAAATATTCTTATCAGAAACTGTGTGTAAGAGAGGAAAAAAAAAATGTAAGGAACACATGAAACTGAGGTTTTTGCTTACAAATGAAGTGAGAACTGGAAAGATGTGTTGAACCCGTGATCCATGTCTCTAAATTATGTGAAGAAATTAATGAATTTTATACACTCATTATCTATATGTCCAGTCTGAGAAATATGAATTTTATTATTAGAGACAGAATTATTTAAAGAGAAACTTTGTCTTGTTCTATTTGTTTTTGAGCCATGGTTAAAAAAAGGTGTCTATTCACAGTCGTAGATCATGTTAACTGTAGTGGCATTTTGCTTAAAATGCACCCTTGAGGCAAAGCAGATGACAGCTTGCTTTAGGACCAGCACTGCCAACGGGTCGAGGAATGTAACCTCTCCCCTCAGCACAAATAAGACACCTCTGGCTGTGTCCAGGTTTGGACTCCCCTGTACAAGAGAACTATAGGTGTAAATATAGTAACAAGAGCAACAAATGGATAGAGAGATGATTAGAGGATTGGAACATCTTTCATGCAGGAAAAAGCTGAGAAAAATGTGACTGTGTAATCTGGAGAAGGATAAGGAGAGCCTCCTCAGTGTATATAAATATCTGAGCAGCCTGTCCTACCAAGCTGACAACTCTTCAGGCACGGAGGTTGGACTAGGTGATCTCCAGAGGGCCCTTCCAAACTCAGCCACTCCACAATTCTGTGATTCCATCTTCCAAATATAGTTGTGAGTTAAAAATAATATGGATTTGAAATAAGTTTTTCTACATACAGTGAGTTGATAATTGTTTAGGTCTACCACAGAATCTTTGAAAATAATTACCTCCCAGATTATATTAATTATATAAAAGTGGATGAGTGGAAAACAAAAAATGTGTTAATCTATTTTTGTCACCAGAGCTCCTTTGTACAAAACACATGGGCAGTCAGATATCATTAGGGACAATATGCTTCACATTCAAAGGAAAGCAAATTGAATAACACAGTTTGTAGTGCTGAGCAGGTCATTTAAACACCACAGATGAATTTTAGCTTTTGCTTGCAAAGTTCAAGATCAACACTATCATTTATTTGTCTGACATTCTAATAGAACTTTGTTTGGGGGAATTCTTCAAGCTAATGCATCATGTGCACTCTAACGCATTAAGTTTGCAATGCAGTTTTCTAGGACAGATCTCTGCATACGGCAAAATGGTAGCAATCCATTAACATCAGTTGTGTACTGCACACATGCAGGATTCTGCACTGAAGAAAAAATAAATACTGGGCCAGTGCCATAAGATTTCTTATTCTACAACTTTTAGAAGAAATGCTTTTCACATATTTTAAATGTGGCTTATGTTTAATTTGCTCTTACAGCTTTTACATTTCTTCTATCCAAACCCTTAAAGATGTTTACGCAGAAATAATAATGTATATAAAGAGAAGCAGAAAGAGTTTACACTCCTAGACTTTATACTTTATATACTTTATATGTTAAAGAAAGGAAGCATTCTATCTGTAGTGATTTGACTGTCTGCAATAGAATAATTTTTCCATTCTGTTTCAACGAACAAAAAGGTATTGATCTATCTGGAAATAAGCCACTGTCTTTCCAGCAATTTCTCTCAGCTAGAATTGTTCAGTCTTCAAGTTGTCATTTATTTAGTTAAATTTTTTAAGGATGAGGCTGAAAATGGTTGTGAGAAAGCATCCTCTTATGTATACACTGGCTTGTATCCACACTACAGAATTACACTTACTTTACATTTGCCTCAGTGTGTAAGTTACAGGCTGTCAACAGCAAGCTCACAGCCTAGCACACTGTAGAAGATGGAAGTGTGGCTTCTTTGAAGTTGCTCATAGTTTCCATCAAGACCAGCAAAGTTTCAAGCTTATGACAAGGTAGCAGCATTCCCTCAGAGAAAGTAATGGATATCTGCAAAAAGCAGATGAAGCTTACTCATAAGGAAGGATACCAAGAAAGGCATGTTTCGCTATTTTCGCTGAGTAGCAATACTAAAAGTACCAGTTTGCATAGCCAAACTTCAACAAGGTAACAGGCCAGGAAGAAGAATCTATTATTAACTCTATTGACTCAAAAACACAGGACAGATGATAATTAATTCTAAATCAACTGAGTACTCTAGACCATTGTGAAAAGACTTTCAGAGAGAATCTCTAAAGAAAAATGCAGACAGGTATAAAAACAAGAATGTGATCTGCAGAAATTATATCATGAACATTATCTCAAATTGTAACAGAATGTGAGACTTGGTTCTTTATATCTGCTGCCCTAAATGCATTTGTCCCTGAGGTAAAACAGAAAGGCATTCATGCCAAATGCTGAAACGAAGTATGCTCGTGCATAAAACATGAGCCAAAAAATTCCATGGGAGGACAACCTTTTTGCAAGGATTTTCAAGTCATGTTGGCAGGGTCAAGATCTGCAGAATGTAAGTTACTACTTTTTTTTTATTTTGAGTCATTAAGCTGTGGGTAGATTTAATGTATATATTGAACACTTTCTCAAATGTTTCATAGTAACTTTTTAATATTGAAAAAAGCAAGAGAGACTATTTAATTTGTGATATCACTATCAACATCTTTACCTTATTTTCATCTCAATATAAACTATAAAAAGAAGTATTTTAAAAAATATGTATGTATCAACTGATTCCATTTTAAAGTACTTATCTACATCTTTGGTCCAAGAATTCTCAAATCATCAAAGCAGTTGGATGCATCATTTAAACAAAATTAATAAAGAAGTAAATTCAGAAAGGTGTTTGATTTATTTTCATTCTTTGAGCTAATTTACTTGTTTTCATGGCAAGGAGCTGCTGATTTTCTTCGATTTCGTCTGAACACTGACAATTAGATAGCATACATACATTTAAAAATGCCTTTGGTTCTATATAGAAAATCAGATGTTTGCGCATGTACTTATAAACATATGGGAGAAAGACACATCATATTTCTCTTAGTAAAGTATGTGGAAATACACTTTGTGATCAGCATGTCCCACATTCAGACAGAAAGCTTAATGGTCTTGAAGCGTGCATCTCTATTAGATAAGAGGGAAATAAGGATCAGAATACTGTTGCTATTTCTATGGTTGTTTCAAAGGATGGCCTTGAACTCATTTGTTAATGACTATGCAAGCATTCAACATATTTGTAATGATTTAAATTTTTTTCTCATGAATATTTATGTATGCATATGTATTTTGGAATTCATTAAAGCAGATCATAAAAGATTCTAAAACAAGCTCCACTTTCCATCATTGCCCTGGAATTACATTTTACTAAGGGCAAAATCTGTGAAAGGTACATAGACATTCTTAGCTTTAATCATATGAACAACAACTTTTACTTCTTCCTTCCTGGACTAACATGATTTAAATCAGACTTGGATTTGGGTGTTTTTCTGGATTTTTGCACACTCTCCCACTTTGTAAAATTGAAGATGAAGGTTCATATTGCAAAAAATGTAGACAAGCTGCTGTGCGTTGATTCACATAATTTCTCACTCATACTTTGCCACCTCAGCAGGATGGAGGAGAAAACAAGAAGAAAAACTGAAGAGAAAAAGAAAGAAAGAGAAATTATATATAAGAATTGTAGGGAAATCTAATATATAATGAGTAGACCTATTGAAGACTGTGTTACTAACTCCATTATAGAGTGCTACACAGCATGACCAGGAGGTAGTGATAAATTACACATAAAAGACAGAACTGAACAATGTAGTGCATTTCAACAGTTAGCTTTCAGCACTATTCTCTATAAAAGCCCTGCTAAATTATAGAAGCAGCAGTTCTTAGAAGGAGTGCACATTTTTTCTTCATGAAATATTTGAGCACCAGAAATCTCTACTAAACATGGCTATGTAGCATTTGTTATTTTGACTCAG
Organism: Chrysolophus pictus; assembly: GCA_037305975.1. NCBI lineage: Eukaryota > Metazoa > Chordata > Aves > Galliformes > Phasianidae > Chrysolophus > Chrysolophus pictus. The sequence continues at coordinate 20,848,392 of CM074579.1, forward strand.
ATGTTCCACAGTGACACCAATACTGTCGATTAATCTCAACTTCCTATTCAAAGCATTTAATGACATCGACAGTGTGATTGAGCATACCCTCAGTAAGTCTGCAGAAAACACCAAGCTGTGTGATGAGATTGACACACTTGAGGGATGGGATGCCATTCAGAGAGACTCATTCAGGCTCGAGCAGTGGGCCCTGGTAAATAAACCTCATGAGGTTCAGTAATTCTAAGTCTTGCACCTGGGACAGGGCAATCAAGATCAGGCAGCAACAGGCTCTGAGCAACGTGACCTCTGAAGATGCAGATGTCCCTGTTCATTGCAGGTTTGTTTGACAAGCAAGATGACCTTTAAGGGTCCCTTCCAACTCCAATGAGTCTATGATTATAAAAATCATAAACTTTTAATGTTAATAGTCTTATGAGTCTATGAATGGGTATCTTATCGCTTCATGGATATATTGTCTTACCTTAAAAAAAAAAAAAGTCCCATGAAATCTAACCAGCTATTTTTGCAACAATATTAATTGAAATCATCTTGAAAAACCTATGAATTGGAATTGCTTCCAGGGGACTGGAGCACCTCCCCTGTGAGGACAGGCTGAGGGAGCTGGGCTTGTTCAGCCTGGAGAAAAGAAGGCTGCGGGGGTGACCTCTTTCCAGCCTTTCAATACCTAAAGGGAGCCTACAAGCAGGAGTACTCTTTGAAACTCTTTGAAACTCTTTGAAAGGGTAGATAACTGCAGGACAAGGGGAAATGGTTTTAAATTGAGGGAGAGGAGATGTAGGTTGGATGTCAGGAGGAAACTCTTTACAGAGAGAGTGGTGAGGTACTGGAACAGGCTGCCCAGAGAGGTTGTGGATGCCCTGTCCCTGGAGGTGTTCAAGGCCAGACTGGATGGGGCCCTGGGCAGCCTGGTCTAGCATTAGGTGGGAAGGTTGCTGGCCCTGCATGTGGCAGGGGGGTTGGAGATTCATGATCCTTGAGGTCCCTTCCAACCCTGGTCATTCTGTGATTCTGTGCTTCAGTGATGAATTACAGTGGTGTCTATCACCTGCTGATCAAGATATTTTCTTTCTAAATCAGCCCTTGATTTAGAGCAGACATTTATGATTATTTCTAAATGTAATATGTTTTGTTTGTCCTAGTATTATTTTATTATGCTCCTTCCTATGTTATATACTGTGTTATATACTTTCAGTCCTCCTTTACTAAAATGCCAGTGTTGCATCATGAACATTAACACATTTCTACTTTTAAAACTAATGTGACAATACAGGATAGATTCCGTTTGTCTTTAACAAGCTCGTTCTTCAATAGTAGCACTTCATGCTACTGTTTGTTTCTCATTACCACTGTTCATCTGCTCAAAGATAGCATTTATCTTTTGAAAAATGTCATCATCTAGAAAAGCATATGCAGACAGGGCCCTTTTTAGTTAAGTTATGCTTTATGCTTTGTTTATCAGTTTAAATGATTTTTAAGAAGTATTTTTGTTACATTGCTCTTTGGACTATCATGCAACACTTGCAAATTCAGTTTGAAGGTTCAAATCACATTTTACTTCTTTTTTAAAACAGAATTAGGATGATAAAAATGCTTCTTTTTCATCCTTAAGTATCCTAAACTGTACTTTCCTAATAAATTAATGTTAAAATATAAATAAAAGAAAAAGTTTTCATGAAGATAGCTATGCTTTTCTATATTCATAATGCATTCAAAAGGAGTAGACACACATTTCTAATTGTTATTCAAAAACTATTTAAGCAGAAAGCTAAATTATGGTACAGCTAGTCTCAAAGGAGCAGCCTAGTTTACTCACACTATTTCAATTCCTTTAGAAAAACAAATGGAGCAGCCCTTTTTGTTGACTTAGACAACTTCTTCCACCAATATATTTAAATAAAATGCAGAAAGAGAGAGATAAGTAAGATAAAACACCCTGAAGATCACAACACCAACTGGCTGTTTAAAACTTTGGATTACATTTGAAACAGATAATGTAACTGATCTGATCCTTTAGAACCCTTCTAATTAAAAGGCTCACCCTGTATGTATTGTATTTCCAATAATACACTCACAATAGCAAAGGGATCTAGTAAGTACGATGATGGCCCCTTAGTTGGCTTTTTTTGTTTGTTTGTTTGTTTTTGGAGCATCTTGTTAATTTTCAACTCAGATACATGATCTAAAAAGTATTACAAAATAAAACTATTGATTTTGTATAGGAACAACAGATATAATAGAAGTGCCAAAGTCAGAAATATACTTCACCCCTCCAATCCCCCCCCCCTCAGAATTCTTGTATTCAGTAGCATTGAGATTGATAGTGTTTTATCTGACTGAAAGAAAGGCAGCTCAGATCTCAGCTAAGTATCATATTCCAAACATCCCATGCTGAGCCTCAGCTTGTTCTGAGCAAGCACTTTTTCCTTAGATGAATCCCGTTCCTCTTGCTTACTTACTGTTTCAGTTTATGCCTGTTGTTTTTCACTCTCCCAGCAAACACCACTGCAAAGAGCTTTGCTTTGTGTCAACAACCAAGCCTGATTGCTAAGGGGCTGCAGTTATGTTCCCCTGAAGCCATCTCTTCTCCAGGCTGAACAAGTTCAAGTTCCCTCAGTCTCTCCTCGCAAGACAAATATTCCAAACCCCAGTAGCCTGGAGACTCTTCCCTGTACTTGCTGCAATTTATCTGTATCTTTCCATTAGAAAGTGATCCAAAACTGTTTGCAAGATGCTAGATGGAGCCTCACAAGTGCTGAGGAGAGGGGAATAATTATTCCCTGGATTTGTTGTGATCCTGTTTTTAAAAACACTATTGGTCTTTGCTGCCTGGGTGCACTTCCAGTATCCCCAGGTTATTCTTAGCAGACCTATTTCCCTCCCAGACAAACCTTAGTTTCTATCATTATTTCAGAGATTTTGCAGGGCTGTAACCACAGACACAGCTCTAGTTTCTCCTGATTCAGACTGCATGAATTTGAGCACGTATTCTAGAGGTAGGCATCTTTTCACCCTCTGTTAACATTATGGAGGCCCTGAACCCATCATCATGAAACATTAATGTTTTCCCCAAGAGAATAATGTGGATGAACATGAAGGCAATGGTCCAAAGACTAGACAAGTTTTCGCAGTTTCCATAAAAATTCTTGAATCTATGTGTCTGGCAAGCACATAACTTCCTAAACAACATGTCAGCTGGGACTGTGGGATACCAATCCTCCTGAAAATCACTCTCTACTATTACTTCTTGATGCTGAAATGTCCTAGGCTTAGCTTTCTCCCCAGGGCAGTGAACTTTTTCTGTGGTGGCAGATCTGCAGTTGGAGAAGGAACCTGCCTCACACTGCAAGAATTCACAAGCTTCCAGTCTTCCCCAACCTGAGACTGCCGATTTACCACTGAATTAAGGACAGGCTCTAGTTGTTCCTCAATCCTCTGCCTTTTGCCTCTTCAGAGTCTCAGTGGCTGTTAATTGTGAAAGTCTTTCGTCATTTTCCTCAGACCTGTGCAGCCTGCTGACCTCTTCCTACACCATCTTTACTGAGCCATACAAATCTGCAACCAGTCCATAACATCCACAAGCAAAGATCCCATCTCCCTGACCCTAGCAAGATTCAACTCTACAGTCTGAGACATGGAAAGCTGCATAATCCCTCCTCTGCTCCGAGACAAGGTCCATGCTGCACCATGGGCCTTTTTTATGTGAAATTTTTCTCTTGCATAGGTTTTAGGGTCTGAATATAGATTCTCTGATTTTAACTTTCTTCTATTTGAAAAGGAAAGCTACTGGGTCACAAAAACATCCTCTATAAAATGTAGAGTACTGTGCATTTGTGGTTAACAAATCCAGCAGGACATTCATGACCAGATATTTATCCCCATTGAGTATTCTTTTTGGCTTTCACTGCAACCTGATGTTTTCTGGAAGAAGAAATGTGTTTCTAAAATTGGATTAAAAGGCAAAGCCTACAGTGTTTGTCACCATCCCTTCTAGACCCATTGTATCAGCTCATTATGAGGTCAGATGAAACAGATTCTTACTACAATGCATTTTTTGATTGGATAAGTGTTAAATTTAAATCATGACTGGGAAGAAAATGTCTCCTGTCATATACTATGTTGTAACTTGTTCAGTTACTGATACTTTCATCATTTTCTCTCTTGCATATTCCTGTATAGTTGTTGCTATCCAGGCATACAAACTGCATTTGTCAGACTGCACAGCACATTTCCTAGTAACTGGCTAGTAGCAACAAAGAGGAACAAATTCTATCAGCCAGGGAGTCATAGAATGGTTTGGGTTGGAAAAGATGCTTAGAGGCTATCAATTTCAAAGCCCTGTAATTGGCATGGATATCTGTCACCAGATTAGGCTGCCCAAAACTCCATCCAACATAGCCTCAAGCATTTCTAGGGATGGGGCATCTACAGCTTCTCTGGGCAACACATTCCACCTTCATTATAAAAAATATCTTCCTTATATACAACCTAATTCCACTCTCTTTCAGCTTAAAACCATTATGCTTTGTTCTGTCACTGCAGGCCCTAGTAAAATGCCTTTCTCCTTCTTTCATATAAGTGTTTATGCATTGAAATGTCAACGTTTCTCTGGAACTTGATCTTTCCAGGCTAAATAAATCTTGATACTTAATATTACAGTAGCAGTTCAGTGTTAATTCTTATGTTCTATTGGTTTTTAATAGCTGATCTATTTCTAACTATGTATCTATAAATACAGAAGATATATTTTAAGACATATAATGCAAATGAAGACCTAAAGTTTCATACGGCAATTTTCTAATAAACTTAATTATTGAAGTTTTTTGTGAAAACATCCACATTCCTAACACAGATTTGGCCATTCCATAACTTCACTCAGCAAACTTGGTAGCTGCTCCAAGCCCCCTTGTGCTGAAAAGTACTTTGATATTTGGCAGTACAGAATACATAGGTAGATACCAGTTCTTTGTCTTTTTTTACCTAATAATGGACACAGACAGCTAGAAGAACACACATTTAAACAGAGAAAGCAGTCAACTGATGGGACATTTCAGAGAATAAGATGCTTTTCTATTTATTTGAAACAAAAAAGTGGAAAAAATATATAAAAAAAAATGTAATTCATGGGTCCATATTTGTTAATATTTGTTAGCTACTGTATACAGTATAGTTACACTTTGTGCACGTATTAATAATCAGAAAGATAATCCAAATGAATGTGTGCTATATGTGTTTTCATCATAACCATCAGAACACATTTCTATTTTCAAAAATTTGCTTTTGAAATTCATTTTTACACTGGAACATACTTCACATTTAGATAAAATACTAATTTCTAGGCATTTTAAATATCTGCACACTATTCAACACAGAAATTTTTCAGCTAATTCCACCCTCAAAGTTCTAACTTTCAGTTCAGTTTGAAAATATCTTTCACAGAAAGATCAAAAGGGACTTTTCTCCCTCACCAAAGCTAACAGAAGCTTTGGAAGCTGCCCCCAAGGAACAAAAAATACTCTCCTCCCTGTTGGTATAGTCTAACTGTATTAAATAAATTTTCTGATGCTGGCTTACTTTTATTCATGCTAGAATAAATCTAGTGTCATTCCAATTAAGTTGAACTAAAACAGACTAAATCTGTAAAGGCATGAAAAATAGTGTCTCTTACTTTTAACATATCTTAAATAGCAGTAGAAGGCCTTATTTTCCTATCTACTGAAGGTTTGCACTGAAATTGAAACAGATCTATTTCCATGAGTTTCAACACAGCTGTCTAGAGAGAAATTAGGCTAACAGAAATCAATGTGATATTACACAATGAATGCATGCCTTGCAGGAAGAAATTCTAATGGGAAACAGTTAAGAACCCACATTATTGAGCAATGATTTATTCAAACTGAATAGGAAAATGAAGTATCAATATTTCTATCTGCATAGAGTTATCTAACCAAAAGGAAGTTTTCAATTCCAACCTTATAGTAAGGTCACTTTCCCATTGACATTGAAGCAGAGTCAGAGCCATTTTTTCATGTTCATGCACTAAAACACTGGACTGTACAGCAGTATCACTGTTATACTTAAAATGAATTTACCCAATAGTTTTTATGGATGCTAAGAGTGATACGTCTCAGAATCTGTAGCATTATCATTAAAAAATATATTTAACCCCCATATATATTAAAAAGCCAAAATTATTTTGTGAAAAAAAAGAGGATTAGATCAATACCATCATGATTTTTCATACAGCAGATAGCTAAGCAAGATTTTTTTTAACACTGGACAACAGATGTATATTGTTCCTTCTTTGTGACAAGAGACAAAAGCGTCTTGGAAATAAAATTCTGAAATATACCACAGATCTATGCCATTTTATCAATTAGAGGAGAATTAATTATTCACTTAAATTTGCTAAAATTATTACGAAACACAATCTGTGCTTTAATCATGGCCCAGTTCTTTCAATTACATGAGAACTAACAGGAACCTGAGCAACCTCCTTAGTCTATTACTCTAATTTCATTCCTTTTATGTCAATAAATAACAAAGGTCGGTTGTTCTTGTAACTGATCTCCTTAACGTGATTTGTAATGTACAGCTCAAAGTGTCTTGCAACTTCAGAGATGCTTCTTTTCTCAAAGGTCTTAAGAAAAGTTAACCCTAGCCTTAACCCTAAACTCCTATAAAAGAGATCAGTTTAGATTCAGTCTTTCAGTGTATTTTATTATTCTTTCCTACTAGGTTACTGTTCCACTCATTTAGAGAATTAGAAAGAAAACTTTATTTTAGCGTCATTTTCTTTAAAGGATTATCTAGTGTTCAACTATAGCAAGTTATTCCATGGGCGAATTAGCTCATGTTATCCCTTGGACTGCTGCTGGTACTTCAACTAAAATACTTTAAGTCTAGTTAGAATACTTCTACACCGTAGCTGCAGTCACTTGAGATGTACTTCAGATGTTCCAAAATTATCATAAAACAAATACACACAAATGTATGCCCACATCCCCAAATAAAATCTATTTGTTTATAAAATCTTAAACTATAAAACTTAATATCTTCATAGATAAAAAAAGTTTTCATTCTATTTGTAATGAAATTTGTCAAAATTAGAATCATCATCAACACTAATCAGAAGGAAGCTAGTAAACAAATCTTTTTAGAACTTTATTTTAAGCTGCTTCAAATATTCCTGATCTTGCAGTGAATCTTTTTCATGGCTGATATTGGCTTACAGTGTGCATTTTCAGAAAGCTTCAGTTAAAATTGTTCATCTATCTCTGAAATTTGAGTAAAGGGAAAATGTATTGTTTGGTTAATATGATAAAATTGACTTTTTAAAACTATATATAATTTCAATGCCCTTCAGATTTGGAGCACAACATAGACTTCTGGTGTGGTGGCTTCCATATTTGACATCTTTTTTCTTACATCTTCATGAACATGTCCAAAAGATAGTGAAATTGTAAGAACTTGAAATGTTGAAGACTGCACATGCTCAAGAATTATTTCATTGACATTACTAACTGATGTGTCTGCAAAATATTTTAGCATGTCTAATTCTATAAATCATAGAAACTTCTAAACTGGACCTGCCCTTTCTTCAAGTGGAGCATAATCCAGCCCTCAACTGAAAGTGCCAGGAACCTGATTTATTTTTAAGATCTACCCAACTCTAAGATCCCTGCATCAGAACTGAATGTTTGATGTATAACTAACCTTTCTTTTTAGTGGTTCAGGAGAAATTTTGTAATGATTTGAAGGAAACAGACAAATAGAAAACCACATTTCGGGTATGAATCAGCTAAGAGAATGTGAGAATGAAAACAAGAAAATAGAATTACAAGAGCACATTCTTGGAAAGAAAACTGAAGTATGAGCTGATGAAAAGTAGAACGTGAGCTACGCAAAGCACAAAGTCCAGTTATGGACAGGTTTTAGGAATTCCTGAATGGCAGAAAATTATCTGTAAGTACAGACATGCACTCATTGTATTACCTAAACTTTACACTAAGATCTGTAAATCCATTGCAGCAATAGGGACCCATAAACCTGAGTTTAAAGTTTATTTAAACTGCTATTTTCCATTCTATTTCCTTTTTTCCCCCCCACTCTGACACAGAGAGGTGACCCCTTTAGTAGTAGGTTATTGAATAAATTCCCAATTTTAAATCATAACAGCTGAGAAGAAGTTAACACAAAATGGCTTCTCTCATAGTTGAATCCTCTGCTTTCCAGATCACAAAGATATCCTTTAGCTAATTACAGAATCTCTTTGACGATATGCGCTTTCCTATATTTGTTACTCACCAGGCGTCCAGTTCATTTTAGCAAATTACTTTGTAGTCCTGAGATCATGATACATAACCCAGTATTTTTTGTTTTATTTTTTCTCTCCTCAATACTCGGGATCTCTAGCAGATGCTTATTACAGTTTCTTGTATATCTTAACTATTATTCTGCCTGTATGTGAAATAATTTGCTGACATTTCACACATCTGGAATTCTGAAGAATGATGACTGAAAAATACCAGGATGAGGTAACTGAGAAAAAGCAGTCATTAGCATCTGCACAACAAGTTTGAACTAGAAAAGACACACCAATTGCCCCAGAGAGAAAAAATACAATTTTCCTCAGTTTAGAATGTGTCACTGGCATACATTTCCCACCAGATATTTTCTTTTTATTGCTAAAAAACAGTCCATTTTTGAAATTTATTTGGAACCCAATTCTTCTATATTTATTCTTATCAACTACTAAGTGGCAGTTGCTCTCCCATAGCAAGTATTAAGCTGTAAGAATATATCAGTAAAACTATGTACCTGCTGCTCAGTAAATGAAAAGGTTTCACAGGTAATTCTCTTGAATATACCAAAACCCTTATGCAGTTTGAAAAACTGTAATGACAGGACAAAACTTTCCCTCTTGGGTCATCTTTAGTCATTAGAAACTAGGTATACTTTATCTGACCTCCTGTGTAATTGTATTAATAACAATTTTATTGACGAACTCAATAAGTAATGTGATGCTTCATTCTCTCACTGCTCAATGCAGCAGCATTCCTAGGAGGGACCTCAGTCTGCAATGGAACCTATAACTGAAAAGGAACCAAGTACAAGAGTATCATCCATTGAAAGACCTGTTCAAACAAAAAGAGCGTTCTTTCTCCCCTTTATTCTGATTCCCAATAAGCAGAAACATTCTGCACCCTGCCTGCAAAGTATAAGTTGTATTAACTGTATAAAATGATCCAAATGAAAAATGTGATCCTCATTTCAGAATGTCTCAGGCATTTCATAATACATAAAAAAAATGCAATGTATTCTTTACACAGCTGGGTAGGTATGCTGGACAGAAGACTGGAGGTCAGGTTATAGGTTAATCTCTTTTTTTCCTTAACCTCTCAGAACTGCTGCATTTCTGCAAAGGAGAAAGAGAAATACTCCTGCTAAATCATTGGTTCTCATTCTGGCTTGTCTTTAGAAACAACCTAGGTACAGTATCTAAAATATGAATAATCCTTAGGCCATCATGCTGATGCATCTGCAAACTGACAGGCTATTTGCACCATGACTAGCTCTTCCATATCTGACCATATTTGTGTAATATTTTAGAAAGAATCCTATATTATACTTTCAAGAAAAGATTATTTAGGCCATACAAAGCTGCCCCCAAAATAATATGCATGAATTGGCAGAATGATCAGCAATGTAAGGCCTGACTACTTCTGGCAGCAGAACTTAATTTATGCAACTTTCTCTGTATAGCAATAAACCTTGCCAGTTCATATAGAGAAATACCAGTTGTTCTCATGCTCACTGCTAATGCACGCCTTTAAAAATCACATGATATTCATTGACTCTCTAGTACAAAGTACAGGTTTGAGAACAGGCTTTGGTTTCTCAATCACAAATGGGTGATTTATCTCAAATAACTAGCTATTCAGAAGTTAAGCATTTGACTTAGTCAAAATCATTGAAGAAGGAACATAGTTAACTCACAGGGAAACAACCCTATTAATGTATCTTTTTTCAGGATAAATGAACATGTAGCTGCTTAATTCTCTTGACTCACTATAGAATGACTGTTTTCAGTAGCCATTGATGATCCAAGTATCTGAGATTAGGTTAAATGCATCACCCCAGCCCTAAGTCCAGCTGAAAATCTAAAGGTTAGCACAAAAACTCTGTATACACTAAGAAATTGTTAAGCATGGGGATTTCTATATTTGTATACATTTATAGATCTTCTGTACAATTTTAAAAGAACACTTTTGAAAAAAAAAAAAAGTATCTTCTTCACTCTCCTGGGAAAATCTATGCAAAGAAACTACAGTAAATACCGATTTTGATGAACAAGCTTTTCCACTACAAAGACTAAGAAAGAAAAAAAAAGTAAGAGCATATTTCACTCCTTGAAAAGGTTAGCAAGCTATTTTGTAAAGTGGTTTCCTTGGGGCTCTCCAAAACAACAGGGCCGTTCTATACAGAAACAATGCACTGAAGATATAAGGGGACCACAGTCTTTTGAACCAGCAGCTGTGCTACCTGCGGCTCTCCATAACAAGCAGACCAATTCCATGTGGAAACAGAATGAGCACAAGATATAAAAAGATCAAAATTGTTTGAACCAGCAGCTGTGCTACCTGCAGCAGTTAATCTTTCCTGGCAATCTGTTAGAGACATGCATTCCTCAGGCTAAGAGGACTAAGAAGCTTTTGCTGACTGTTGTTCCTCTGAGGGAAGCCAAGTCCAATTCTCCGTTCATATTACTGGAACACTTACATTGTAGGCTAATATATATTCTGGGGAAAAAAGTAACCTTCATTCAGCCTTGTTGGAAAGGACATTTCTGATCAGTTGCCTTGGATAAGAGTGCATTGGTAGTTTATTTCTAACCAGATGATAGCTTAACTACTTCCTAAAATCTTTCACTATGAAGAACTGGATATAACATCAATTAAGATGTGCTATATAAATAAAAACATTACATAGGGAATTATTCTCAGATAGACTTAATGTCTACAAAGTAGATTTTTAATACTGAAGGTTATTTTCCCTTGAAAGTATTGTTTTTCATTTTTTTTTTCTCTATAAAGAACTATTTCTCTGTAACTCTTAATGACAAGAAATCTTAATAGAACAGAATTTTATGCTTCAAAACCTGCTTTCTCCCCTTGAAAGATTTTTATTTCTTAGTATGCCCCTTCTCACACTATGTAGCATCCTTTACATATGGACAATGACATAATAGCCCAGAACATTTTCAATTTATAGTTTTATTCTTTTCCACAGTTCCACTTTTTTTTTAATTAAATGTTTTCTTTGGAAAAGAATATGAAATGCTTTATCTGTATTCAGGAAGTTATTTTTCAGTGAAATTGTGAACATATTTAGTGATATTTCTTTCAACAGTTTTGGAGAAGTGGAATAGATCTTTTTCATCAGTCTTAAAAAAAGACAAATTTGCATATGCAAATGTCAAACAGGGCATAAACATGAAGACGTGAAAGCTTTTGCTATCGTATGGGCAAGCTCTCAGAATTTATAAGGCAGAAGACCAAGCTTTGTTCAAGGAAGGAACTCGATTGAGAGATGGCTTTCAATCCTTTCAACCTTGAAAGAATTCACTTTCATTTTATGTCTTAATGTTCTATGCAATTCTAGCCTAAATTAAGATTATTACACATCCTGAATTTACTAGAGCATGAGGTTCAGATGTGCTCTATATACTGGAAAGAGCCAGAAGATACAGTAGAACTGTGTGCCATGTGGAAGTACAACAAAAGGCTGTTTCATGACACTTTCATTCCTCTCTGCTGAAAATAGAGATGTGTTTGGTATTTAGAAATAACATTAGAACTGAAATGCCTTGGGATATTTTTCATTGGGTTGGATTAAGCATAAGAATTGGATTAAATTATTCATAGGACGTGAAGAAAACCATTTTTCAGAACCTCAATCAGTGCACATGAATTCAGGTAAATTCTCACACACTGTGAGACCTCTCTTTCTTCTAATTCATTATATTGAATAACTTAGATTCATCATCTTTTTTTCAGAATGTCTTTTCACATTACTCAGTGTACATTGCCAATGTTTATATTCCAATCCCATAGTAATTACTGTTTTGGAAAATAGAATCCTTCCCAAAATTAACAAACTAACACCTTATAAAAGGATTCTGAAAAGAGATCAAAGAAGATGAAGCCAGATGCTTCTCAGTGGTGCTTATCCACAAAAGAAAAGGGCAAAAACTGAAATATAGAAAATTGCATCTGGACATAAGAAAACCACTGGAGCACAGTTTATCTCTGTTTGTAAGAATTTCATATCTTGTATTTAATATAAATCCATAATATTATGATAAAAATATCATAAAATTTGTAGTATTTTATTTAGCATGATTGTAGTGACAGCTAAGCATTCTCGAGATCTAGACAAAATCCTAATTTCTGATACTACCATAGGCCTAGCCACAGAAAGCAAAAGGACTCTTCTCACGCTGTTAGCTGTTTTCCAGTCATATAATTTTTTACATTCCCCAAATGCCAAAAATGTTTAATATGCTCAGTGCATGATATTTTGTGAATTTACAAAGCTCTAACCCTTATGTTTTTGGATCAGACAATAAAACAGCATTTAGATGAAATGAACATTTTCTTCGCAAAACATAAGCTTTTATTGTGTGTACTCACTGTCCTGGGAACGGAGACTGGTCCGTTTTGCAATCAATTTCTGTTTTACATCCTTAGTAAACATATGTTATCAATGAAGCTTTGCAAGGTTACTACACTAAAAGAAAATGTATGATTTCTTTACAACAAAGTAAAGACACCAATGCTCCAGAGGAACCCCAGATCCAGAGTATTTTCTGAGCTCAATGTTTTATTTTATTCCATCACAGATGTAAGAAGGCATACCTGACATGCTACAGTCCAATTACTCCCCTGATAAATTAGGGTCACCTATCTATATCAGGTTGCTCAGGATGTCAGTGTTGGCAAAGATAGAGATTTCACAGTGTCTCTGGGTAACCTCTGATGATGCTCAACCACCCTTATAGTTACATGTACATAAATGAATATAATTTACTGTAATTTCTTTCCCACTAAAAAAAATATAAACTACATCAATTACTTTATAAAAGTTAATAAGATTCCTTTGTGTATTCTCCAGGCTAAAAAAGTCAAGCTCTCATACATATATGTATATTTGTGCATATATATCCCCACAAAGTAATTACTTGCCACCTTCCAGCTGATGCCCAGGTAGCAATAGAACTGTTGACAAACAGATTCCCCACTAACAATGCAACATTTGATCCTACATCACCCAACAATCCCAGAGCTGTAGCCAGCTCCAGCTTTACAACCTTCCACATGGTGTCACATAGCACAGAATAACCCCCCATCACATTCAGACCACATATCCTGGCTCCATCTCATTCCCTGTGAAAAAGACAGTGACTCTTCCCTACTGAGCAGTCTTGCCTCAGCTGTGCTCCCATCACTCAACAACAACCAAAGCATCAGTGCATTATCAATACCGTCTCAGACCAAAAATCAGATCACGTGTGAACATTCGGGATATTTATATTTATAATATTGTATGTTGGAGGAAAACAACATTAACAAGTTAAATAATATACTACCTCCTAGAATTTTTGACTAAGGAAATATATTTGATTTTTATTTGGGAAGAATAAAATTAATTTTTGTTTAGAATTCATATTTGATGTTTACACTGAAAAAATGTGATATTCGACAAGTTGATTATCAATTGTGAATAATCACACACATTAGGGATGTAGTTTATTAATGTGCTTGCAAAAGGCAGTCATTTCACTATGCAAAACACATTAAGTTCAAACTAACAATCTTTCCTTAGTATGAGAATAAAGCCTTCATCCTGACAGGCACAGAGATACAAAAGATACATATATTTACTTCAGCATTTTATTTGATAAAAGTATGCTTCCTCTGCTGTAGATTCTCTTAAAACTTTCAAAACAGTCCTTTATCTTCCAGTCACTTTTATGTTTTCATTAGCTTTGCATGCTCTTTATTTCGGGGTGGAGAATGGGAAGTGAAATATAGTTATGGGATAAGAACCAACGATCAGCTAAGTAGGGTCTAATGTTCTTTCAGATAATCTCTTTATCTCTCACATACAGCAGCAACACTAGTCTCTGCTGCAGTTTTTACCTTGCGCTGAACAAGACATTTCAAGTTTTCAGATTCAGAGCAACTTGCTGTGCAAGAAGTCTGACAGACTTAGAAGGTATAAAATGAACAAATATCTGAATGCATAGCTGAACCATCCACACTTATTAAAAATTAATCAAAATCTTTGTTCAAAAATTGAATAACTTTATTTTCCCATTGTTACTTCTTCCTGGGATTAGAGGTGAGAAAGCAGACTCATGCATGACAATGAGCTTCCAGTGTGCTCTTTGAAATACTGTTAAAAATAACAATGTACAAAAATACTATGAAACTAAACTTAACATTGTAAATAATTAAGACTGAATTCCAGAGAAATGATATCTAAATTAATTTTGAAAACATAAAAAATAATGCATTGAACAATAGATTTATAATCCACATCTTTATGAAACTATTATTGTACTAATAACTTTTCTGAAACTATTATTGTAATAACTTCTCTGAATATGTATTTGCAAAAAACAAAATCAAAACAATATATGCTTGGTCCTTCAAGGAAATTAATTTACTAAAAATAAATTGTGTGGAAGGAAAAATAAATAACAGAAAAGGCACACTAGATTTTCTAGATTTTTTTTTTTTTTTTTCCCCCTCCACAGGATCATTGTTGCTGGAACAAACTGAGTTCAAACTGTGAAGATCTTTCCAAAAGATTTGTCTCAGTCAGACTATAAGTTAACGTGTTCAGTAGAGGGAAATGCGAGTAAAATGTAATAGTGTGAAAAGTAAGGAAAAAAAAGAAGTTTAATAAGTTTAATAGTTATTTTTGGCCTTCTATGTTACACTGTAGGGTTTTAAACAATAAAACAATATACTTAAAAAAAATGAAAAAGCAATTACATTAAAAAAGACATCCAAAGGCTTTCAAAGCTTAATTTCTATTTTAAACAGAAGTAAAATCATAAATTATTAAAAACCAACCAACCAAAAACAACAACCACACCAAAACAACAACACAAAACCAAGAATCATATGACTGATAAATACTCCAAGAAAAAAAAAGATTTTTTTGGCCCAGTATCTTAAGATCAATTTAGGCAAAATCTTATTTTAATAGTGTATGAATTAGTATGTATGCCAGATATCCAATCATTTCTCACTACGAAATAATAATGACGTATTTCATCTGAATAAACTGTGACAACAGTTTGCTATTTCCTTATTTATAAAGTCCTCGAGACCATTGGCAGAATGAAAACTAAATTGGTTGATAGCCATATCTGTAAGAGTAGAATATTCACATCAATAGAAACAACATTTTCTCATGAGACTGAACCCTATCATGGCCTCTCAAAAACAGCACATGCAGAAGGCTTAAAGTGTTTTAGAGAGATCTGCACAGGAAGCCTTAACTGTCTATGATAGCAAAAGACGGGTGTCAGTCAGGAGGGCAGAAGTTCTGTATTCTTCCAAGCAATAAAATTTGTCTGTTTAGTCTTATACACAAATAGAATAGAAAAGAAAGTTATGACAAAGTATTATGTTTAGAAGGGATATTCATTACGACAATTTTGACCTCCAGCAAGGTAGTGACTTATTCTCATCTAGGTAGTCCAAATCCACCAAAACAAATTAATAATTCAAAGTCTTTAGTATCTTGGTTTATTTATCTCACTCTTCCTCATCCTCAATAGCAGAAATTCTCTTGTATGTTACACAGTAGCACAACCCTGTAGGAAAACACTGACAATTTAGTAGAACAGAGGAGTCAAGCAGAATTTAAATTGAACTCAGAATCCATGGAGAAGAAACCGTCTGAGTGCAAAAGATAGTGAAAAGCTGAGGTATTATTTTGAGTAGTTTAATTTCTGATGAGTACTGCTGTGCTTTTAGGAAATCCTTCTAAAGGGGATTTAATAATTACTTTCTTATTTACTTTGAGTAACACTCATTATTTCTTTAATTACTACCATTAAATTACTAGCATTTGTATAGAAGTAAAGAAGGTATTAGCATATTATACTTTATTATAATAAAATCATAGTACACGCTATTTCAAGAAACTTTGGTGTTTTAACTCAGTCACTTTAAAAGTAACTCATGCTGATTAAAAAGTGATTTTAACTTAACAAGTAACTTCACAAATGAAAGAGAAAAATGACTTTCCTGCTACAGATATTTTACCCAAGATATTTTTAATTCCACAGTTCCATAAAATGCAGTTTCATAAAAATGTGCCAGATTCTTCTAAAAATTTAAAGATATGCATATATACATACACCTATTTTATGTAGATACACATATATTATTTAAATCAGCTGCATTTTAGTCTGCCTGTTGCTAATAAACCATTATTCTTGCGTATATGCCTTTTTTTTTCCCATGCTGTTTAATGTCAGCAAGAGGTTTCTTAATGTAGTTAAAACTACTCTCATACACTTGTGAACAAATACACAGGTGCTGTCTCAGGTGCCATACTTCCTGTTCTATAAGGTGAGACACACACAGGAGTTGAGCACATTATTGACCTTAGGAATGAGAAAAAGAAGAATAAATCAGAGGACAGTGGTCGAACACACATCCAAGGAAACAAGAGAAAATAAGGTATCTGTGAGTAGTAAAGACAACATAACCTATGAATGAGAAGAGTATCATGGAAGATAATTGTCTAACAGAATGCACACTACAGCAGTCCACAGCTGATCAAGAGCATTAAATATGCATTATGAGATTGACATTCTATTACACATGATGCAATGTGTAAAGTACTTAATGTAAGTTAAAGAAGCATCCATACAGTAAAACGGTTTAAATGTGAGTCATTACCTCTCTCCCCAAATGAAAACACTGCAAAGATTTTATAGCCACTTTTACCACTGGTAATTTTTCCTATGATTGAAGATACGTTCCCTATGTTTTCTGTTGCAATTACTAGCCCAGAGTACTGCAAAGGTAGGTAAAGCAGTAACCTTGATGTTATTGTGCATTGTGACAATGATAAACCTATAGGACTAGCTCTGCTCCTATTGATATAGTATCTATTTCACCATTAACTGCAATAGAAGTAGGGAACAATGCTTGAAATTCAGAAAAAAAAAGATGGCATATATAAATTTTGCCATGCCTAGAAGAACTTTAAGAGATGAGCAACAGGAATCCATTATACAGCTATTATATGCTGTTCACGTTATCCTTGGATCAACAGCACTGGTGATTCCTTTTCTTTTTGGAACAGTTCCCACATTTATCTAAATCACTATCAGCCACTTTACTGCAAGCACATTAGTAATAATAATCATATCTAGTCTGGTTCTCAGCACAGTGATTTAAGCATGTTAACTTTATTGTGCAAACTATTGTACTCCTGAATCATTTCTTGCAGATAGTGATGACTGATTTGTAAGGAATTATTTAAAGAGGAGTGATATTCTCCTGTCACACTCTGAAATAGTTATTAATAAATTTATAAAGCATACAGTAGCTTTGCATTGATATCTTTCTCTTTTGTAAGAAACTGTGTTGTTAAATAACCCTACAGTGGAAAATTTATTGGATCTGTTTATAATCTGTGCCAGTTTACTAATCCTCAAAATAGATATATATCAGTATAGATAAACAAAAGCTAGGTTTGAGCTACCCATTATGGAACAGCTTCTTAAAAACTTGTCGTGTAAATAGCTTATCTACATAAGTCTTTTTATACATTAATACATATGTACAGAATAGCCTGCATAATGTTGTTGAAGTGGTGAGTAGATTATTTCAGTCCATGAGACAAGCCAGGCAAAATGAATGACAGTAATCTTACTTTTAAACTGATTTTTTTTCATACTGACACTCATCCTATCCTGTTTGAAGGACAAATATTAGTGCTTTTGTTCTAGATTATACACAACAGACTTAAAATTATTCTACTTTTGTTTCCTGAAGTTATCTTACAAAATTAAATTTAATCACATCTGCGAACTTCACTCAATAGCATATAGTTTTAGGTTCTTTTGAGTTGCATACTTTGGTATTTACCCATGTTTCTTTAACTGCTGATATATCTAAATAATCCAACGGTTGCCAGCACTATTGTTGCAGCTGCTGCACAAAGATAATAAGTTGCTGCCTTTTTTTCCAAATGTCTGACAGAGAAGAAAGCCACTTGAGGAAGTGAAAATGCATACCAGGGCTCAGAACAAGAATTCAGAAGCAACATACATAAAAAGCTAAACCAGTATTTGAAATGAGTGTAGGTTGTTTACACATTAACATTAGATCAGCTTGATTAGTTGAACCTGGAACTGTTATCAAAATAAGAGATATTTAGATGACTACAGAAACTAAATATTCTCTTACTGAATATAACTGAATTGAAATTATTGTAATAAAACGTTTTGATTACATTAGATATGAAGAAATTGAAGATAATTTTTTCATCCCCAATTATTCAGTACTAATTATGTGCTTGAGAGTTATGTTCCATTTTCTACATGTACAAAAGAAGAATAGTATTTTGATAACTTACTTGAAGCAGAAGAAGGCCATCACAAAAGGCTAAAACATAAATGTTAAAGAAACCTGGTATAACATTTAGGTGAGCAACATTTGGTAGAGAGGCTCCAAGAAACATACTTTCTCTGTGATCAAATGGATAGGGTACAGATTAAATATATATGCACTTGAAAGTAAATAGAAAAAGCCAAGGAACTGATGTGTTGAATGTAAATTTTTCAATTTTCACCACGTAAATAGGCACACAGTTCATCGTTCCACAGAAAAATTGTCCTAATATGTCATTTTTAACTCAATATTTTTATACAACTCAAATAACTTTACATAAAACATAAGGAAAAAAGTGTACTGTTATAAATGCTTTTGTGTTGTGAAGTCTTTGTATTAGCTCTTAAGAACAGCTGAAAATTAAAGAATTAGAGATCAACTCAGGTCCTAAATTTTTACTAGCTCATATTTTTTAAAAATTCATTAGTAGAACATATATTGAAAGCTATGTAGTATTTAGAAAGTTCACCCCCACAGCTTTCAGGGGGTTACACGATTTAAAAGATAATGGGATAAGTTCAACCCTATACTGAAGGATTGTGTAAGTTTCCAAGTAAAAATATTTAAGTGGAAGGAGAGAGAAAACATGAAAAAGCTTTTAGTAAACTTACTGTTCATTATCCACAGAATATATGAGCATACAGAGTATTTCTACTGTTTCTACTTACAAAAGCTGTTGTCAGTTAATGTTACACATTTGTTAATATAGTTACTGAAGATAACTTACACATCAAGTCAATGATAAATTGTCTTGTAAAACATAATGAATACTAATCTACCTTGATGTTTAAGGACTAAATGTTTAAAATAAAGTTTTTTAAATGTTAGAATTAATGCCTGTTAATTGTGTGAGTAATTAAGAGTTTTATTTAATCACTTGTACAAAAAAAGACATGAACATCTGAGGAACAACCTTGATTATTGTCATGGTGATGTTTCAGCTCCAAATGGAATTTTTTCATAATGAGATCTGTCCTCCTGAGAATATAAAATCACTACCTGAATTCCATTTGCTGAGTATTCAGAAATTCTCAGGCTTTCATTATTTCCTTTGATGGTGTATACACAAGCAAAATAAAGCCCAAACAAACAAAAACCAACCTGCAGTAAGATTAAAAGCCAAACATGCTTATTAGGCAGATAAACTTTTGTTGGTTTGGTTTTGGATTTTGCTTTTAATCTTAGCAAGTCTGATGGTTTCAAAACAAAATAAGCAAAAATTTTAAAATTATAGTTAGAAAAGTTAGAAAGATTCCAGTCCTCATTCTCCCAGGACTGTGACTGCACATCTTTTCTGACACTTGTCACACTGACCAATGTTTGACTTGGTGCCTACCAGGACACCCCACGTCTGGTGCCTTCCATGAAAAAGTTGCATTGTATTTGACATTTTGACATAAGGTTGTAGAAGTTTAATTCTTTTTTTTTTTTTTTTTTTTTTTAAATGATGGACCTCATATATGATTATCCATACTTCTCATCAGCCACAGATAGGATGCTTTTCAAAGAGAGTGCATCAGGAACAGTGAGCATGGAGTTACTAAAGGCAAATTGTGCCTACTGGGCCCAATTGCTTTTAGTGAACCAGCAATTGGTAGCATAGATAAAGAAAGAGCAATGAATGCTGTATACCTTGGCTTTAACAAAGCCTTTGACATGGTTCTCCATGGATTCCTAACAGCCAAATTATTGTGATATGGAGCAAATAAGGGGAAGTTAAAGAGGAATTAAAATTTGTTTTCATCAGAATCAAAAGCTGGTGATTAGTAGGATAAAGTTCAGCAGGAAACTGGTTAGACTACATATATGTACTTCTAATGAGGTGAATGTTAAGAAAACATGAATTCTCAGTTAGTGGATGACAGTAACAGTCTCCACCTTGCCCCTTTAGCAAGGAATCCATTCACATACTGAGCTGTGCTATGCAACCAGTTGGTTAGAGAAAGTAATTCTTATCTCCTCTTAGGCATTTGTGAAACCTCATATCACAAATAGCCCAAAACTGAGCACTACCTAGTGCAAAAAAGATACTGACATACCTGAGCAAGTCTGGCAGGTGTTACCAAGATAAATAGAAAGCTGGAAGAAAAGCCCGAAAAACTGAATTTGTTCAGCCTTAAGAGAACAGAACTTTGAGAGGAGATCTTATTGCTGTTCATAAGTACCCTATGGGAAAGCATAGAGAATACGTAGTAAAGTTCAAGGAGGATCTTCCCAGAGATATGCAGAGAAATGATAAGAGGAAGTGAACAGAAACTATGAAATATCCAAATCTGAATAAGATCTATTTTTTTAACTAGACTATAGTCAAATACTGAAACAGGTTGATGATGTAGCTTATGGAATACCCACCCATGGAAATATTCAAATTTTGGACAGTGCCCCAAGCAATTTATTTTAACTGGAGTGGCTCTGAGCAAGAGACTGAACTTCCTGTCCTCTGAAGGACCCTTCCCATCTGTGTACTCTGTCATTCCCTCTAGATACAGAGCAGCTTGAATAGTATTGTTTGACTCCTTATTAGTTACAATATAGGTAGATTGTCCATGAAGTCATACAACTGTATCTACCTCAAAAGCAGGGAATAAAAGATGAAGTGTCTCTATTTTACACAACTTGAAAAGGATGGGTATATCTTCCAATTGCTAGAATCTCTGACCTAACAAAATAGTACAAATTGGAATTAATAGTGCATGCCATCATTCAGCAACTTTTCTAACACTTGAATAATGAAAATTCCAGAGGTTTAAGAAAAGGGTCATGATGCGCAGTTAGCAAAGTCCTGATAATTTATCACTGTTTCCCCATATTATAAATAAATGAAAGGTTCATATGACCACTGAAGGCTATATCAGGGAAGATAATTATCTCAGGCATTCAAGAACTTGGTAGAATAGAACTGAATGAAGTTGGACTACTGAGAGTGTTCAATTGGCAAAGGAAGGTATGAAAGGCTGGCAGAATTAAGGTCTTCTGTCATACTTTGGAAGCCACAGTTGTCATATAAGTTGTTGGTTTTGAACAATTCAGAGTTTAAAAGAGAATCCATCACATTCTTATTTCCAAGACTAATATATAAATTGAATATTGTGTAAAAATTCAAACACATTGTCAGTGTCCAAAACACCAGTCCACTGGTTACACTATAAGGGAATTTCCAAAAGTCATTCTATTCCATAAACAATAAGCTATTTCAGATAGACAAAACGTGTTTATGCATAGCTCTTCAGAAAAGGACAATAACATCTGAAACCTGAAGATATTCTGATAAATCAGTGTCTCTACTAGCTGGTATTAACTCAGATTTGTAAGTACCCACTTATCAATGCTTTTGACTGACTGGACTTTCTTGTCTGACCACTGTTAACGATCCCTTCAACCATCAATAAATAAAGCCAATACAAAACCCCCCCACTAAACTAGCAAACTAAATAAATATCAGCCAACCAATCATTCTAGAGCCTGACATAACGTCATTGAAATTTATATTAAATTCTACTGTCTTCAACATGTAAGACTGAGTAGAGAACATGGAGGAGAATAAATGAAAGCAAAGACTTGCTAGCACAAATAATCACAGAATAGAGTTTGGTCTATACATTCATCAACCTTCAAACTTCATACTAGGTTAAGTATCTTCTCTTATACAGTCTGTTTCAGAACTTGACATCTCTGATTTGGAATGAAATTGTTCATCTGAATTATGAGAAACTTTTAAAATTCAATATTAGTATTCACATCCAACTTATATCTATTTCTTCACATCTCAGAATTGCTCTTTGAGTCATCCATACTAATGTAAGCTAGAATGATAATGATACATGAATATTCTCTTTTTATTACTACTGGGCATTTTGTAGCAGATTTGATCTAACCTTATTCTTAATACCAAAAGATCTCCCAGAAGTTCGAATTCAGCAATCTGTGATACTACCAAACTAACCTTCCCTTACTAAAACATATTTTTCCCCTGACTGTATGATCAAAAAGCCTTAAGGTGCGCCTTGCATATCATCTTTCTTTCAGAGTCTCGTTCCTCACATGAAATCCAGAACTCTTAGTTTCATCTGCGGTACAGTTCTTTCATAAATTATGTAACATAACTTTGTACTTCCCCCTCCCCCTCCTTCCCCTCAAACAATCGATCAATAATGAACTCATTTTTAGCTAATCTGTTTTAGCAAAGACTTCACAACTTTCAAATAAAATTTATTTCTTTGTAATGGTAAGTAATTAGTAGCATGAAGGCTATGAAAGAAAGCTGCATGAAGAAAGCTATGAAAGACTTCTTTGTTCAGTGCCCTCATAGCAGATATATCAGGTACCAATATTTATCCATCTGTGTTGCTGTATGCAGTCAGAATTCTGAGGGAAATAGAGCAACTGAATGAAGTGTGAAACATTTAGAACTTTTTCCAATTGTTAACTTCTTACTTATAAAAATAACTTGTTTTCTATATGATAAATATATGAGATAGCTAGTCAGAACATAAAGAATATAAAAATAAGTGCTCAACATTCTCAAATTCAAATTACAAATTATGCTGCATTATTAATTTTAAACCATTGAACTACAATTAAGTTTCTAGCATAGAAGGTTGTTTAGAATCACACAAAGTAGAATGCTTTAAACATATACTTAAATTAATGATACATATCATACATTAGAAATTCAAAATTCACCTAAGAGGATATTGAAGTTAAAGATCTTTTATACACTTCAGCATTTTTAGATGAGACCAAAACTTTTTTTGCAAGGGTTAGGCTTGTGTATGTTATTGCTTTGTGACATGAATTTCAGAAAGAAAAAAATTGACAAAGAAAGAAATTGATGTTGCTTTGAAGTGATTCCTTTATGTCAAATCTATAATAATCTCTAAAACTTATACTAATTGAAGTTCAACCCATTGATGCAAAATAAAATGTAGACCATGGCCCTGCATGCTTTCTATATGCTTACTAATAGCTATAATTAATTAAATAATAAAAGTAATAGGAGTCAAATGAAAATGTACTAAAATTATCCTGCAGTGGTAAAAAAAAAAGTGTATTTTTCAATTTTTACCTTTAATAAATTATTTATTGTTGCTTTTAGCTTCAATCACAAAGTAGATTTCGTACTTATGTGCTTTATAATAATAATCAAAGCAGAAGACACTCTGTTAAAAGGAAATATTGATAAAGAATGCCATATTCATGAAAAAATTGCTCAGAAATACTTTTTTACTTAATACACTGTTAATAAGTATTTTGTTATATTAAAAGTCTTTTCACAATGGCAATAAAAAGCATTTTCTTTAAAGTACACTATTGAAAACTGTCCTTGAAATCTTAAAACTTGATAATTCCTCATGAATGTTTCTGATTGACACAATTTTTTTAAATATTGTTTCAAAGAAATAAAGCAAGTTCATTGCTGAAGAACAACCAATGTTATAACAGATTATAAAAACAGAAAAATAATCCTTCTTAAAAACTGAAATACAAATTGCTTGATCTTCCACTATGGGAAACAAAAACTGTCATGTGTAAGTTACTTTAGAGACAAAATAAAAATGCTTTTGAAAGATATATATAATCTTAAATACAGAATATTTTAAAATATTGTAATAATATTAATGATAATATAATAATAAGTATGATATTTTTGGCATAGAAAAGTGAAATTTCCAGATATCTCCCTTTTTATCATTAATTTAGTAAAAATACAGCCAATAAATTTATATCGTTTTGACTATTCTATTTTAAATCACTGTTCAATTCAACGGTTTGTTACAGAATTCCTCAGGATTAACTTCTGTCTTTGTATTTCACTTTTCTTCCCCCCATGCACTGGCTGTCTCCTTTAGTTCTTTTTTTTTTTTTTTTTTTTTTTTTTTTTTTTTTTTTGACACTTAAAGCTTACATCATAGAAGTTAAAGAGCATGAAAACCAGAGAAACAGGTTTGAAATCTAAACTGTTACCTTGCTACTTGCTTTCAAGGATCCCCATAGGTGCAAACACAGAATTTTTTTTTTTTTTTTTTTTTTTTAGAGAAAAATCACATCCACCTATCCTTTTTCTACCAGCAAAAATAAACTCAAATGATATTTTTTCTCTTCTTAAAGTTACAGAGGAAAGTAAAACTACTTCAAGGGATGGAAAGAGAAGTATTAAAAAGGTTTAGTTAGAGAAAATATTTAGAAATTGTTGACTTTTGTCTAAGTATGTGTGATAAAATAAAGCCGCATTTATAAACATGAATGTTCAGAAAAATTATGTCTTTACATATGTCATCCTTCTGACAAAGATAAATGTTAGAATGTACTATTCAAGTTAAATTCATATTTAAACATTTGGAGAAAACTTAAATCTAACTAAAAGCATCTCTTTTTGTTCAAATGAACAATACAAATAAATGAAAATGCAGCTGAAACTGTGAGTGAATCTATGATGGAAGGAAAGTTGATATGTAATTTTTGTTTGTTTGCTGTGCAAACATATTGAGCTAGTCTGAAAAGAAATCACAAGGCGGAATAAGCATAAAAGAAAAGAGCAATACAAGGTAGACTGCTTTTCCTAGAACATTTGTTTCTTAAATGACCACTGATCTTGTTTGCGTTTTCTTTGAAGCTCCTATAGAGGACATGGTCTATCATGCCTGGAGGAGGTGCCTGTGCTAAGATCATACAAAACTGAAGAATAAAAGCATCAGCCATCTTAGAAACAGCATACGAGCAACACAAAACACAGTGATACATAATAGTGTTAGAAATAGTGGAATTTCATTGATTGTTTTCAGAACAATAAAGATAAGCACAAATGACGACAGTTGTACATTAGGTTAAAGCACTGGACTAGATGAAAACTTTTAGTCCCTTTCATTGTGTGAGTATATGATTGATCAAAACCAGGAGATGCCTTCTTGATACAGAATGAAATTCAACAATTAGAAGTGTAATAAGGTGTAGGTAAGGATTGGGCGGATATTTTTGGTAAATAAGACAGTTTAGAGGTCAGGTGTTACATTGTTTGAAGGAGAGATTAGGAATGCTACAAGATAGCTGGGAAGAAGACTCGTGATACTCTCAGAAGAACACAAGCAAGGTGTGTTTTCCAAACTGAGGAAGAAAACATTTCTGCAGCGCTTTAAAGGAATAATCTGCACAGTTATGCACTGTGCATGGATCTACAGCAAATAGAGATTGAGAGAGAAAGAGAACTTGAAGAAAGAATAAAAAAGCGGAGATATAAATGCATCAACTGGGATTGCATTACAGAAGTTGCATATATGCTTATCACTAAATTATAGAATTACAGCGCTTCTTTGCTTTCTCTCTGGTTCAGTGACTCCAGTGATACATTTTCACTTATCTGGAAAAGCGTTGAATCTCACCACAATGGGTCTTAGAAGGAGAGCTTGTTCTATAATGTACAACTACTACCATGCATGTTTTTAAGCTTTATTTGTCCTCTAAAGAGAAATCTCACACAAATTAAGAAATAAAACTCAGGAATGAATTCTAAAATAAACAGGCACTTTACTCCAATGTTCTAGTGCAAGAAAGGACTGTGACTTCAGACTTTGTGCCCTCTTCCACTGAACTTTAAAAACGATGACACTTTACTCAGTATTATGGATTCTGTACAGGGTGACAGCTATTGAGACATTAAGCATGGCAGTATCAAGTGTTTGGATGTCATGGTGCCTCTGCAAATTTTATGTGGTGCCACAGCATGAAAATTAGAGGGAGGAACCCTTTTTTACATTGCTAATACATGTTGAAAGGAAGAAGTTATAAAATCAATATCCACACCCTCAAAAACAAACAAAAAAAAACAATGACCAACAGAAAAAGACAGAGAAAAATGATGAAAAAGAAATGTCAAGAGATCTTTCATTTATGAGTTTTCATATAATTAGTCTTGTCTTGAAAAGGAAGAGAAATTGAAACTTCATGTAGAAATCAGTTAAGATCTAGGTAGTGTTATATAATTATAGAGAGGGGTTTTTTTTTTTTTCTCATTCATGAAAATATGATTTATTCTATGTTATTCTGGAGACGGTATCTGAATACACAATTTAATGAAGCACATAGTACACCAATCTGGAAACATGTGTCCAAATGTTCAATTTCTACAAATTCTACAGAAATTTAAGTGAAATATACTCGCATATGACATTACCTAAATGAAAGTATGGGTGAGGGATTTTTCTCTATATCAGATTTTGATGAATATTTATAAAACATTTTCTAAAATAATTGAATACTCTATACTCATAGACACCATACACAAAAACCCATATGTTTTGTGATAATACCCACACAGTTTCATGATTAATGATCTTGAAATTAGAATTTTGCTCAACGTATCTGGAAAGAAATGAAACAAAAATACGCTCTCTCATCCTAAGCATATATAGTGCATCTCACGTGCACACCTGATAGTTCTCTGTCAGAGACCACAAAGAGAGTTAGTAGATGTTCATTCTTATTATGAATTCTGAAGCCAACTTAAAGAGCACTTTTCCACTGCCTGGAACACATCCAAGTCCAAGGCTTGAATCATCAAAACGTATACAACTCCAAGATATACGATTTCTCTCTTATTCTAGCACTAGTATTTTGAACTAAAAGTTTATTATTGTGTATGTAGAAGAAGAGTAAGGATTTATAAAAGACAGAGTAAATATTCTATAGAGCTTTTATGGTATAAGCATTTATCTCCTGGCTTTCTACCAAAAAAAAAAAAAAAAAAAGGCTGAAAGTGACATTGTTAAACTATAGAGTCATAGAATGTCTGTAGTTGGAAGGGGCTTCAAATATCAATAAGTTCCATGTCCTTGCCATAGGCAGAGCTGCTACCCATCAGAGCAGGCCACCCAGGGCCCCATCCAACCAGATCTTGAACACTTCCAGTGATGGGGTACCCACAGCTTCTCTAAGCAACCTATTACAGCACCTCACCAGCCTCTTAGTAAAAAATGTCTCCTCAACATCTAATCTAAAACTCCCTTGTTTTAATCTAAAATCATTCCTCCTTCTCCTATCACTATCTACCTGTGTAACAAGTTGATTCTCCCCCTTCTTATAATCTCCATTTAAATATGTAAACAAGTCAATACTTCTCTACATACTTGCCTGGGATTTTTAATGACCTCAGTATTCTAAATACATATTTGAAACTTTGTCCCATATATAGAACTAGGTATTCAAAAATCATGCTCAGTTATAATTAACACACTGTAAAAGCAGTGTCCCAAATTAACTCTATCATAATGTATTTAGCTTTCTATACTCTGAATACTAATGAAAGGTACAAATGTTGAATTGAAATTCTGCATGTTGAACAGTTAGACCAAGTTGGTGGAAATTCAATGAAAAAAAATATTCATTCCTAACACTTACTGAGTTCCAAAGTCAAGCACAGTTTCACAGCTTGGTTATAAACCTTTTTAAGATAGGGATTTAAGTCGGAAATGCTGACAGTCTTAAGGCTGGCAGGGCTAGCTGGACCTGCTATACTGTATTTTTGAACTAAAATGATGTTACTAGAGATGTGTCAATGAAACACACGGACACAAAGGCATATTCAGGACATTAGACAGTGCCTTAGTTTCATCTGGGATATAATTGTTTCCTACAGAGTGCCTGGTATGATACTATGTTTTGGTTCAAGGAGAAAAATAACACTGATGTTTATAGTTGCCTACTATTTATTTATTTATTTTGCAGCAAAGGGCCTAAGAATCTGGAAGGGAACAGAATTAGGACAGCTGACTTAAACTAACTGGAGTACATTCCTTGCCACATGACATCATGCAGAAGGAGTTTTGAAGGGGGTAAGAGTTCATCTTGTTCTTCCACTGTTTGGGGGCTACACAATATTCTTCTGATTTACAAATGTTACACCATGTTGTTTTGTTTTGTTTTAAAGACCCACCATCAGCACTACAAATCTCATGCTCATGCACCACTTGTTATATGTGCGTGTGTGTGTATATATATATATATATGTATACACACACACACGCAATATAGTCATAACTTAAATTTTTCTCCTTTTCTCTTAATAAATAGTTTTATCTCAACATACAAGTTCTACTTCATTCTTTTTTTCCCCCTGTTCCTCTCCCCATTCTTACTGGGAGTGTGGGGAGTGAGTGAATGACTGTGTAGTGCTGAGCCACCTGCTGAGTCAAACCACAGCAGTTAGAAATACAGTAAATGACCATATTTATTGAGCTCTGAATTACGAGAAATAGGGACACTGCCTTTTCCTTGAAACTGCAGCTGCAATTTATATAGTCATTATTAAGAAATTAATGTCACTTTTAATATAAAGTGCTGCTGCAGAGATACAGCACAATAACCCTTAATATTTCTCGTTGCATGTTTTGAAAGTCACTTCTGTGAGAAATTCCGGCTGCTAAATTAAGTAAATCAATTAAGAGGTTATAAAATATAACCTCTTAAAACTTTCAAAAAAATAATTATTGAACTAGAATCCTTTTATACACCAAATGAAATAAATTTGTATTATTATTATATATATATTTAGAGAGAGGGCACTAGGGAACTTACATGAAATTTAAATATTAATTTGAATAGTATTTTTAACTCATTGAAATGGATTCAGTGAAGTATATTAGTAAAGTAGATTTTAAAGGATTAAATTCAGTTTGCAGCATTCTGAAAATGCATTTGATACTATTTGCAATGATTACACAATATTCTTCTGATTTACAAATGTTACACTGTGTGGCTTTTTTGTTTTGTTTTAAAGACCCACTACCAACATTACAAATCTCAAATCCTAGACCAAACCCAAGGATACTTTACTAAATGCATTTGTTACAGTGATTAGTGAAACTGACCGCATTCAGATTCTAGAGTTTTTCATAGACAAAACAATCTTCTTAGCATACTTAACAGTAAAAGTACATTCAGAGGTACAGGTTTTAAAGCTATAAAGTTCATATATCCCTGTCTTAACCTTACTATTTGCTGATAATTACACAGATACAGCAGGCACCTCAGTCTAAAACACAGTCTTAACTTCAGACACTGTTCTTTTACCTTCTATTTTTACATTGGCTTTTAATAATTTTTTTCCATGGGTAACTCATCCTAAACCACTTTTTTTCCTGTCAACTTCCTATTGAACTTATTTATTCTTACTGTAACAACATCTCATCACCAAAGTAGCACATTGTAATCTGAAATTAGAGAAGACTTACAAATCTATTTACAGATTATTTGATATACCAGACATTTAAGCATTGGTATTAAAATAAATGAAAAGCACACTGTGCTAGTACCGCAGTGGTATTGAGTTCTATATAATCAGTTTCGCCACTCAGACAATAAAT
Organism: Chrysolophus pictus; assembly: GCA_037305975.1. Lineage (NCBI taxonomy): Eukaryota > Metazoa > Chordata > Aves > Galliformes > Phasianidae > Chrysolophus > Chrysolophus pictus. Next base: position 20,878,459 of record CM074579.1, read on the forward strand.
TCTGTGTTTTGGAATAAAAAACATACAAACAAAAAATAAGGACAAAGAACATCAGTAAAACAGAGAAGATCTGGGTTTCTGGATGTTTAGTCTTCTTTATACCACCCATTGCCTTCTTATTCAGATACAGCCTCACGTAAGCTACTACATTTGGTGCTACAGTGAGTTTTTTCTCTAAATAAATTGGTGAGCTGATCACATTATCTCTTTTGTGATGATCATTACCAAAATTATATGCCATAACGGAAAAACTTCAAAATAATACATTGACTTCAATGTCAATGAAGCAGTCCTCACTAAGCCATAGTTTAATACTGACAACATTTTATTATCACACTTATTTTCCAAGAAGTTCAGGCTGCATGCATATATGTTGGCAGAGCACAGGACTGAAATTTAGCATACAGAAAATTACATACCACTTAGCATAGAAGGAGGGAGTCGTTCCCCCCAGACCACTGCTCCTACTAGGCAGACTGAGCCTGCAGGCAGACAGCACTGCTGGCCCATTTTCAGCTACCAGCACTCCCAGCTCTTCCTTAGCAGAGCAGCTCCCCAGCCAGCCAGCATTACTTTAGTAGGCCCTTCCTTTCCAGGTGTAGGAGTTAATACTTATACTTGCTAAATTTTAGGAGGTTCCTGACAGCCCATTTCTCCAGCCTTCTACATCCTTATGAATGGAAACAACTCTTGAGATCATCAGGTTGTACTCCCACTTATTTATCACCTGCAAACATGAAGGTAGTGTATTCCATCACCTTCTCTCAGCTGCCTGCAGTCTAAACTGAGGTGCTTATTCTGTGTTCTGACCAAACCCTAGAAACTTAGATGGTATAACAAAGTTAGGTACTCATATTTTATTTGTTGCTTACAGCAGCTTTTGGAAGATGTTGTCTTGTTATGTTTTTTTCTACCTCTTGAAAAGAAATTCTGAGAGTGACATTTCAATCAAGTACAAAAGCTCAGTTTCTAACTTCACTTTTCCTAGTTTCTACTGGCAGCATACTCCTACTGTCATTTGAAATACCAAAGAAGCCATCTGCTCTCACAGTACATGCAAACACAGTAACTGCTTTTTAAAAGTATAAATGAAACAACAGAGATAATAATTGTTCTGCACATTTATAATAATGAGCATAATCTGTCAGATTTTAGAATACCAAGCTAAGACAAAAAAATGCATTACAATGGAGGGACTGTTCTTGTGTTACATTTCTGTTAATGTTAAATGTCATCCTAGCAGGTTTTATTTATTAAATTTAAATTTTCAAAAGTTCATAATTACATTGCACTCTACTCCTTTATAACAAAAACAGTAGGTATTTTAAAAATATACTAATGAACTGATATTTTGAGAAATACACTGGTGGAACAGATAATTTCAACATTCTTTTAGTGAAAGTATCTTGTACTAACAGACAAAGAAGGAAATATTAAGGTTGAGGGCAGCCTGGGCTGCAGTTAACATGAGATTGAGGAGTTCAGGACCTTGCATGGAGGAAGTAGGACAAAAAAGTAGGATTGAAAAACCTATACTTCAGGAGCTAAAATTTTGGTCTCTTCAGGGATTTACTTGGAAAAATCCCACAAGTTCGGACCCTTAAAGGTAGCAGAGTCCAAGAGAACTGGTTAATATTCAAGCATTACTTCATCCAGGATCTGTGGAATTCATTTAACTTCCCAAAGATTTTTTAGATTCCTCACACTCTAGAATTCAGTTGCATCCTTTATCTACTTTTAAGCATTTGTGATTTTTCTGGAGTAGAGCTTACTGTGCCAATTTACAGGAACAAATGATCCTTCTATTTTCCTGTGAGATTTTTGTACCTCAAAGTAATATGTCCTCTGACTTATTTTGAACTCTCAGACTTTTCTACTATGTTGTCACTGATTTTTTTTTTTTCAAGTTTCATGAAGAACTATTTACTTTTCCTTGTAGAAACTTAGTTCTTTAAACTCCTTTGTAGCTTTGCTCGCCTGCTAGGTGTTTTAAAGTTTTTTCTTCTCAAAAAAAAAAAAAGGAAGAAAAAGTTTTGGTTTCTAGTTGATAAGCTTTAGTCTATCATCACACAAATTTTAACTTCTTTTTACCTTCTAGCTGTGTACTAATGGCATCCTGCTAAGCTAGTTTTCTTCTGTATTTATTTCAGAAATTGAAGCCATGCTGTCTCTTTTGCTTAGATTGTTATTAGAGTATGCTTTCAGAAATACATTTTGTAATTCTGGCTTACAACAAAATCCCAATTGTGATTCATTAGCAGACAACCAGCCAGCCTTCAGAACCTAGCCAGAAGATGAGTAACAGGGGGAAGTAGACAGGCAGCTCTGAGAATGGGAACAGAAGAGGGGGATCCTGGACTGCCTCATTTATTAGCCAGAAGAAAATTATATTAAATGCTTATTCAAGGTGCAGCATTTCCAGCTTGAAAATACTACCTATTTCCAGCCACTTGCAAGTTCCACAAGCCTTTTCAAACTGGAACAGATTGAAGACAGACACTGATACAAGACAGATACTGATAACTTCATCGTGATAGTTTAAAATTCTTAGAAAGGAGTCTTGAAACCTATAATCCAGAGTCATGATAGAGAGAGAAGGAGAGAGGAGGAGGGAGGGAGAATCTCAAGCTTGGAAGAAATCATAACTTGCAAGTGTAATGTGCTGTAAAGGTAAAGTTAGTGACAACAACATCACTGTCTAGAGAAAATTTTAACGGGGTGAAGTTTCAAAAGGTGATGAACGGACTGCTGACTCGAAAGAAAATAAGACAAAGATTAATTTTAAATGATATTTGTGCACAAACTAAAGTAATATTAAACGTAGTGATGTTACTACCAAACAATATAAAATAATACACATTTCTGGGGTCAGAAGGTCAACAAATATAGTGCGGATACAACTGAAGCCAGTGAATCTTTGTCCAAAGATGGTCAATGTCTGTATTAATTTTACCTGAAGCTAAGTCCTCCACTGAGACACTTACATCAGATATACAGCTGCCCAAAATATTATCTGCAATTGCTGAAAAGATAGAAATATGTAACAGTAGCATTTCTATTCAGTTCACTTTGCCAACATTGTGCCATTATTGTGGAGAAAGCTAATAGTAATCAGGACTGCAATTAAGCAGAATATTGCTGGCAGGTCAGCTGGGCTTACCATTACAAGAGATACAGGGAGGTACTGGAGAGAGTCCAGTGAAAGACTACTAAAATGAAGAGGCAGAAACATCTCATCTTTGAGGAAAGGCTGAGATACCTGGGACTGTTTCGCCTAGAGAGGGGAACATAGTGTGGGACTGAGTTGGAGAAAGGCTCTTTCTAGTGGCATCTCCCAGGAGGAGATTCCGCAACCTCTAGGCAGCTAGCACCTTTGCAAAGTCATCCTCACAATGGAGAAGTATTTATGTTTGGAGGAAAAACATGGAAACATTTTGTGCCCATTATCACTTGAACAGAGCACAATGATGACTGCATTCATTGTTGTTTCCAGAAGTCTATCCAGGGTGGAACTATAGGCAATAATTAGCAGAAGTATATCTCAGGAAAAGACAAATTAGTCCATTAATAGTATTAGTAAGAAGGGAAAGAGGCAAATTAGTTGAGGCTGTTAGTAGAGTCATGGAACTATTCCCAGGTGCTATTTCTGACTCAATAAAAGTGTTGTTACCAAACCAAGTCATATTTAAAAACAATGAGAGGGTGATAAAGACTCACAGAAACATATTTTGAAGGTAATTTCTAATTCATGAAATGAAAATAAAAATAACAGATCAAAGTTTTAAATTCTTATCCATAGTGAGCAGTAACAGTCTGGAAGCTGCAACATAGTTTATTGCATATGTCAGAAATGCAGATCAAATCAAGCATATAAAACACCCATGGAAGAGAGAACATTGTACCTTAGAGAATACACCTTAGAGACAGAGCATTGTTCGTCTAGATGGAAAAAAAAAGCAATTGATTAAGCCTACACTATAACTCTCACTTCCCTGAACCAGCTTTTCTAAGATTGACAGCTTTGATTTTCAGTAAAATTCATTTTCACCAGGCATGGCATAACCATCATGGTAACATTTGACAATGAACTATAAGTTCCCGAACATTCATTGCAATGTTCCATGATGTTTGAAACACAACATAATGACAGACCAATGCTAATCCCCCTAACCAATGCATGGAGGAAAACAATATCAAAAAGAAGAGTAGATGTGAAAAGTAACAAAGCTAAATTCTGATGTGTTTGATGCTACAACACTATACAGTAGCTCTGATGAAGGATGAGTTGCTACTTTCTGACAATGTGTTCACTGTAAAATAAAGTATACTAGCCCTTTAGAAATGATGCATAAAGATACTGAGCCTTGCTGCCCTAATTGGAGTGTGTGGAAATTACCACTACTTCCTGATGTAATTTTTTTTTTTTTTAACAAAGGAAAGTCACACACTTTGCTTTCAAGTATGACACTGCACATGTAAAACAAGTTTGAAAAACAAAATAGAAACATATTAAAACTAGAAGGAACTCTACTGATAGATTTATATTTCAGGTATTTCTCTGTATTATTAACTTGAGTTTTACCAGGATGTTATATTTTGTGACAGTGCAATAGTTTTCCATTAGTAGAAAATTAAAGTCTTGCACTACCTAGGCACAGAAGAAATTCAATAAAAAGTTGCTATAATGAAATTCCAATTGTTGAATGGGTGATCTTTTCTGACAGCTTCAGAAGTGCTCTAAAAGTTTATTTATTCCATATGATTGCTAGTGTTGAGTGACAAGTCTTCTGTTTTTGTGCTTTATCAATGCTTGGCTGAACTTTAAAGTTTCAGGATGTTCAGCTCAAGTCTACCTTTGATGCAGTTTTGGATCAGAAGCTTTGATACCTCACTGTTAGCAGACGGCTGTTTCAAAGTGTGTCACTACAGTAAAATTTCACTAGAAAAGCTTATATATTCATATATACATATATATACACACATACACACACGTGTATAAAATTTAATACATGTGAATGACTGGCACCAAGAAACTTAACATAGGAATATAAAAAAAATATATGTATACATATGAATCAGAATTTGGAACCTGAGAGATCTCATGGCTTTTCTTTCATAGACTGACTGCCCAGTAATATGAAAAGGTTCAAATAAATAAAGGTCTAATCAGCCTCTGGGGTTGGTTTTATTTTTTTCTTTTCCTCTTTTTTAAAATTATTTAGTTTCTGAAAACACTGTTCTAAGTAACACGAAGTGTATAACAGAGATTATCCTGGATACCGTCTCAGGAACAAAGTGATGCTTAAATGAAAGGACCAGACAGCATTTCTGCCAAATTAAAACGTGTACTCACAGAATATACAAAGATGAAAGTTATAATCCAAAATATAGATTGAGAAACAAAGAATTTCCTAAATTAATTGCTATAGTTAATGGTTAAGTAGCTTTTCATTTCCTAGCCAATATCCTCTTATCTATCTTACGGCCATTGCACTCCATTATAAACTAAATGGAGTTTAATAAATTATCTGGACATTTTTAAAGTAGATCTGGAATGGAGCAGATGAACGTACATGTACAGCAGATGTTTTGGAGCAGAAATACTCCATTAAACAAAAAATGGGTTCTTCAGAGAGCTGTAATTACTGTAACAGCATAGAGTATAGAATAAAGTATAACAACACAAAGAAATTATTCCTGGCAAAAAACATTATATTAACACTTTTCATACTAGTTAAGATCTTATAAAAACAATTGTTCAGACTAAATGGATAACAGAAATAAAGAAATGTTGTTTTGCAAATAATACAGTATTTAAGATGCAATTATCACATACAACAAAAATAAATGCACATAGTGAATAAGTTGGTCTCTTCACTAAAAAATATTTGGTACAGGTCATGTATTTCAAGTCCAATAAGATAGACCAAATACCAATCATTACAGTTACTACAAAAACAGAGATTTTAAAAGTAATATACAGTTGTTATTTTAAAAGTCACTAATATTTGCAAATGCATACTTCCATAATTCCTTTGTTTCCTTTTTTCTCACCCTGAAAAAATTAGTTATGCCATTCTATTTTGTGAGGGAGGGTTATTGAACTTTATAGTCACCTAAAGATTTCCAAAGACTGTCATTCAGACCAATTTTTATGGACAAAGCAGTTTCTTTGTGTACTTGCTTCACAAGTTGCAAGGTTTAATCATCACACCATGGTGATCTCCTGCAGTTATCTTAAGGTAAATATGCTCCTGATACAATGAATATGAAAAGTTCTTCCTCTGTCACCATTACCCTCAACCATCTTTTTTAGTATCCACCAAAGGACTGTCTTCCCACACACCTTCTGTCTCTCTTACACAAGTATTCAGAAGTCTCACTGCCGATGCTTTCCTCAAACAAAGATTATGCTTCTCTCCTCATTTACAAAAACAGGCTCCATATTGCACTGCTCCATTGCTCTTGGCCATTCTAGTTAACAGAAACTTGTCTCATTGCTTGCAATGCATCTATACAATCATAATGCTTACAAATATTTAATAATATTTTATGACTTGTTTGTTCATCAAAAGTTTCAAAGGAGGATTTAAAACAGCTAGTGAAATGCATTTTTTATTATTTTCCACTGATAAGACTAAATTATCATATTAAAGACTGAATTTTTGTAGAATTTCTTTTACACAAACATCAGCCTTATAAAATGAGAGATTTTCACTGCTGGTGGCTGGTTAATATGCTCTTTGTCTGAGATAAGACAGAAGAATTTCTAATCCAGCAAACTACAGGTTTAACTTCCATATAAGCAATCCACCTCTCGCTGTTGCTGAAACATACATTAGTTTTATGCTGTGCCAGAACAGCAGTGGGAATTGTTTTTCTGACAGTTTCTAAGAAAAACCTGGCAGTTGATTCTTTACTTGAACCAGAAAAACAAAAACACATTAAAAATCTTGGAACATATATATCTTTTAGTTATAGCTGGATTTGCTTTTTACATTTCAGAGAATATTTAAGCCAAAGAACAAAATGTTAAAAATTTCGTTCGAATCTGAAGAAAATACATGGTATGGGAAACATACTGTCACAATTTATCTTTGAGGAACATGGCCGTATATTTCCAAACACTTCATAGAATCACAGAATGACTTGGCTTGGAAGGGACCACAAGGATCGTCAAGATCCAACAGCCTGCCATAGGCAGGGCTCTACATTTAATACTAGACCAAGCTGCCCGGGGCCCCATCCAACTTGGCCTTGAACACCTCCAGGGATTGCGTACCCACAGCCTCACTGGGCAGCCTGTTCCAGCACCTTACCACTCTCTTGGTAAAGAACTTCTCCCTGATATCCAACCTGAATCTTCCCTCCTTCAACTTAAAATCTTTTCCCCTTGTCCTGCTGTTATCTACCCTTCCCAAAGAGTTAACTCCCTTCCTGTCTATAGGCTTCCTTTATGTACTGAAAGGCTGCTATTAGGTCACCCCACAGCCTTCTCTTCTCCAGGCTGGACAAGCCCATCTCCCTCAGCCTGTCTTCATAGGGGAGGTGCTCCAGCCCTCAACTTCTAATACTTTTGTTTATGTGAAGCTTGTATGTAATTTCTAATGCTGTTTTTATGTTATTATCTGACCAAGAAAACTGCAAGAAGTAGATTATGTGTATTTTGAATTAAGGAATGAAGCTAATGAAGGACCACATATTTTATGTAGGCCTAGGACACATAAGCAAATTTGCTACTAAAAGCAATTTCTCTTATTCAATTTTGAGAAGAGTTTAGTTATCAGAATGTCCAAGTTATTTAAATAGTATCTCATAGAAACCTGAAAGTAATTTTAATTGTTATGATGTATGATACTGGCAATGTTAGCATGTTTATAATATGCCAAAGACAGTTAAAGTATCTAATATACTGATATTATTAAAATGCTATTTTTCATACTTTCTCTGGAGAATTATATTAGCCTTTTTAAATGGTTTGGTTTAGTATGGATTGTCAGTTTTGGACAGCTGACAGCTCTGAAATAAGAGAGCAAACAAGTATTAATATTAAAACAAGCTGGGAAGATAGAAAGGAACATAAGTGCTTTGAGTGCATTGAACTGAAATGAAAAGAACTTGTTGAGACCCAACTCCATGTCTACTTAGGAAATAAAACTATATCCTATACTTACACATCTAAGTCTCTTTGCATAGAACTGGGACTCTTTTGGAGTTAAGGATGTGCTAAAGCACTTTGCTGAACCGAGGCCTAAAGAAGCAAACACTTATTTCCCGAGCAACTCTATAGTTAAAAGGAGATGACACCTGCTGGGTGGAATGAATGATAGTAAGCCTGATCCCATTTGTCCTTCAGCTTCCTTCTTTATTCCACAGTTCACTGTTCTGGGAACAGATGTCACCTCAGGTAGCCTATTATATGATTTAACAAATTCATTTTACAGTCTTACAACCCAGTCTGTTCCACTTCCGGTCCCTGATGGCTTCTTTCAGACAGTCATTCTTTCACATTGCCAATAACCTTGATCTACTCATGTCTACCACTGTCCCCATAAATCAATATCTCAGCCAATTTCTCAAGACCACGTAAAAAATGGGAAGTAGTTTTTTTCCTCTTCACTCAATAGCTATTCCTCCTCCAGTTGTTAGTATTGCCTTCCAGTGCTGTGCCAGACTGGAAAGACCCTAGAGCCAGTATATGTCAAGACTTAGCAGGGCTGTGACAAAAAATATCATCATGCAGGAAACCCAGGTTAAGTTCTTCAGTTCAACAGCCATACCGGAAAGAGGATAGTGAAGACAACATCCTTGAATCAGTAAAAAAAAAAAAAAAAAAAAAACACACAAAAAGCCTGAGGGAACAGAGATGCACAATGAGAAAAGTTGTTAGACTAACCAAGAAGCAGCCCAGGATGAGCAGAATAAAGAAAATGTCATGAAAAGCACGAAGAGGACATTTCCAGCCACCTGAGGCTGAAAAGAACAACAAACAGAGAAAGCAGACATGGTTAAAAGAGAAGGAGTTCTGAGAGGAAAAAAATAAATGAAGACAGGAACCCAAAAAGGAAATTGCATTTTCAAAGGGTGTTAGGGTTGTTTTTTTGTTGTTGCTTTGTTTTCCTTCTGAAGGATAATTGAAATACTTCCAGTAAATATAGGTGGATAATAGATTTTTCTATGACATCTACTTGACTCTTATAAATAAATAAGAAGATTCATCAGAGCATGTATGTAAGCCCTTTGCAGCAAGAAGCAGAGGAAAAGGTAGCTTCTGCTGAACTACACATGCTAAGAGGCTTGTTCTAACTTGTATTCTAACTCATACCTCAACAAGAACTGGAGAAAACCTCTTCTCAAGTTTGAGAAGGTTCCCTGTTATTTAGGGAAATTTAACTACCCACTCAAAGGTTAACATTACCCAAGCTCAGGCTGCTGTGGGGAGCACTTAAAGCAAATCTGCATTAAAGAGATCACATTCATGTAAAAAACATACAATAAAAGTAAGAAAACCCAAACCATTCTTAATTCAAACCTATAGAGTTAAATTACAATTCCCTCTTTTTGTCTCTTCTACAATGACTGTTTGTAAAAAATGCTCCAGAAGTAATGCCTCTTCTTATATATGTTAATTCATGACTTCAGAAATGGATGTTGGTAGTATGGCAGTAAAGGAAGAACCACCCATCCAATACACTATTAGATTGCGTTGCTATGTGACAGACAGTAGCAGAAGGGCAGTCTCACAAAATGACAAAGTTGTGGCATGGAATTCCTTCATACAGAAAAAAATTTCATGCCCTGATGCTGGCTGAGTGTTTATAGAGCCAAACCAGTGAATGTGAGCACAGTGAGACAGTGGGTGCATTTCAGCGTGGCAACAGTGGTGTAAAAAACCACTGAATGTTCCAAATTATGCATACAGAAAGTGTGTCACATTTTCTGCAGCAATTTTTTCTTTTTATGAGCATTTCATGCAGGTTTTTGTTCATCATCTGCAAAAATGCACATCTTGTGGTGCTAACTACATTGAAAAACTGTTTCGTATCTGAGAAATTGCTCTATCAATGAGATTGTATTCTTTACCTGTTGTAATTTCCATGAAAATAAATGAGGCATTACTTCCGGAGCAAATCACACAAATGTAAATCTTGTCAGAGCAATCACAATACTGTTAATGCATACCTGATTTGTCTGCGTTTCACAGTGCAATCATAACAGACAATAAATGCCAGCGAAGAGTTACTGCAAATCCTTATCACGTATATGGAGTTAAATCCAGTTGATGGTCAGCCACAAGTGGTGTCCCTCAGGGCTCTGTACTGGGGCTGCTTTTACTTAACATCTTTATTAATGATCTTGATGAGGGGATGGAGTACATCCTCAGTAAGTTTGCAGATGACACCAAGTTGGGAGGGAGCGCTGATCTGCCAGAGGGAAGAAAGACACTACAGATGGACCTGGATAGACTGGATCGATGGGCTGAGCTTAACCGTATGAGTTTCAATAGAGCAAAGTGTCAGGTCCTCCATTTTGGTCACAATAACCCCAGGCAACCCTACATACTTGGGGAGAAGTGGCTGAAAAGTTGCCTGTTGGAAAGAGACCTTGGTGTACTGATGGACAGTCAGCAGAATATGAGCCAGCAGTGTGCCCAGGCAGCCAAAACAACCAATGGCATCCTGGCTTGTATCAGGAATGGTGTGGTGAGCAGGACAAAGAAGTCATCCTGCTCCTGTGCTCGGCACTGGTGAGACCTCACCTCGAGTGCTGTGATCAGTTTTGGGCACCTCAATACAGAAAGGACACTGACGTGCTGGAGCAGGTCCAAAGAAGAGCAACAAAGCTTGTGAAGGGCTTGGAGAATATGCCCTATGAGGAGCAACTAAAGGAACTGGGGATGTTTAGTCTGGGGAAAAGGAGGCTGTGGGAAGACCTTCCAAAATCTGAAACGTGCTTACAGCAACAGCAGGGTTGATCTCTTCTCACTGATGACAGGATGATGGGAAATGGCCCCCAGTTGCACCAGGGTAAATTTAGGCTGGTATCAGGAAGCATTTCTTTACTGAAAGGGTTGTTAAGTGCAAGCTCCCCAGGGAGGTGGTTGAGCCACCATCCCTAGATGTGTTTAAAAACCATTTGGATATGGTGTTCAGGGACACGATTTAGCAGAGGGTTGTTAGTTAGGGTAGTATGGTTATGTTGTGGTTGGACTTGATCTTTCAAGGTCTTTTCCAGCCTGCGCTATTCTATGATTTTATATATATATATATAAATATATATTTTTTTTCTTTTTTTTCAAGTAATATATTTTGAAATATATTTTGAAAAGTTTTTAAAAGATAATTCAACTTTGAAATCTACATTTTTCAATTTAACCTATACTAGGACCCATTAAACTGTTAAAAAATAAACTGTTAATTAGAACTTATTTTTGTCAGAGAACAAAGAGCATCAGTCAGATTTACTGCAGATAGTAATTAATAGTGACTGTGCTGCATAATACCCAGTTAATAAATTCTATGCCCTATACACCAGTTTGGAATTTAATTTATCACGTTCCAAGGTTAAAAAAAGACAGCGGAAACACGCAAACCTAAAATAATTTACTACACCATTTGTCTGAAGTGTCATAGGCAAGACTTCTGGCTTTATGTTTTCATTTATAAATATTAATTGCACATAATTTGCATTCTTAACTCTTGCAAGAATGCTACAGAACAAGCACTGCTGGAAAACCTTAGCAATGGCTCATACGAATAGCTACAAGCAGTTGACAGTTGCTACCTGCTGGATCGTATCAGTACTTTTGAGGACAGCCACTGCAATGGATAATCAAGTAAAAGACTAATACTGGAACTTTAGAACTAGCCACTTAGCTGCAGAGAGTGTATGTTGACATTGTCACTTCACTGCTTAAAAATGAAAAAAATAAAATAAAAAAGATGTAAATTCTGGAACATCCTAACATTGTTCTGAACTTGCCCCAACACATTTATAAAATACACTTTATTTTTCCTTTTAAAATTATGTTGTAGAACTCTTCAGAAAATATGGAACTGGAATTGCAAAGAATCTTTAGTCCTGTAATAAAAACAGTATCGTCCCTTTCATGATTACAGTTCATTTAAGATTTTGAAGCTTTTGTGGTTCAACTGTTATAGAGCAGATAGAGAGATATCTGATTACTGCATGTCAAGTGGTGAGACATAAATAGTTGAAAAATGACTGCATATTCTCTTAAAAATCTGATAAAATTGGTAAAGATTAAGAAGATTCCTTCAGCAATTCCTTGCTGCTGCATTTTAAAAAGAAGTCCAGTAATAGTACCAAAGTTCCATTTGCAAAAAAAAAAATTAATCCACTTGAAGTTCAACTATTCCATTCAGTTAAAACTTATTCTTTTAAGAATTCAGAATAAGTTAATACAGAATAAGGCATTTCAGATATTAAATGCCTATTCCCATCAATCTTGATAGCAAATTACTCTTAAAACTTCCCTGTTTATAATCTGATCTTTCAGTTTTCAATTCACAGGTTTATGAGAAGTAGCCAACATGTGCACATAAATTCACTGCAGTCTTCTACTTGCCCATTTTGTAAATATCTAAAAATTAAAGTATGGTAGTGATTACAGCTGTACATTGGAGAACAACACACTTTACTAAAGATACAAATAAAATGAAAGAGTTTGCACCCCCTTGCACAATTCTAATCTTCTATTACAAGACACTACTGATTAACATTTAGAAAAATAAAATGACTTAAATTAGAAAAAGAAGTAGCGTATAACTTACTGAAAACATCTCTTAATGGAAACTCCACTCTGGTAACTGGTAAGTTTGATTATTCATTCCCTCCCTCCTTTCTCTCCCCTATTTTTTCCTTTGAAGAAATGTTGCATATTTCTCTGATTAATTCTATCAGAGAAGAACAGATGAGTAAAATGTTAGTAGCTGTTATATAAAAGAAAATATAGCTTTTAAAGCACAAGTAAGTGTTTTGCTGATATATCTGAATACTGTTAATTGACAAGCTAAATTAATCCTCAAAATACATAATATTTGCTGCAGCTCATAATGTTATGCTTATCGTAGTATTTCAAAGTTCACTAACAGGAATAAAAAAAACTGAAATTGTTTCTTAGTCATGTACAATACCCTTTAAGGAAGTTAACAGCCTTTAAATATTTGATTCAGAGGACCAACTCCAAAGTTTGTGCAACATTTGCAGCATGATCAATAGCAACAAATACGACTCAACCATTTTTATACAGAGATATGAAAGCTAACATCCTGGATTTTCCCTCTTGTTAATATTGGATAAGCATTAAGGAGTAATAATAAAACATTTTGCTTTATCGTTGCTTATCTGAACTTATATTAAGGTTGTTGAAAGGGAGAAACTCCTCAGAATTGAGATATTCTGAAAAAAGAAAATTGCAGAAGATGAACTAGTGGATATTTTCTCCGACAGACAGAAAAATACTACTAATTATGGAAAAAATATTTAGTATCAAAATCCATTTATCACTAACTGTAAGAGATTATTCTTTTTACATCATTGTCTCAAAGCTTGCTGAGGACACAGATAAACAAGTTCAGGCAAGTCCTGGGCAGGGGTTGAGAAATCCTTTGTCTGGAGAACTTTGATGGACAAGTCCTGGGCAAGGGTTGTGAAATCCTTTGTCTGAGGGCCACAGATGGACAAGGCCAGTGGCAACGAAAGAGAGATAAGCTGCAGCTTAATGGCCGTGAAGCGGTCTTTTGTGGGGGCTTATCTCGAGGAAGATGGCCATCTCAGGGGGTACTCACATGACTCTTGCTCAAGCACCCAGGGATGTCATGTAGGCAGAAAGAGAAGAAGGATAAAATGGGGACCTACAATAATGAGGGGAGGTTTTCTGGCAACAGATTCCTCATGAAGAAGAGGAAGTTTCTGCCATGAAGAAGCCTCACGACCTGCCTCTCTCCCTCCCTCCCGGACTTGCTCTGCAGTCTCTCCCTCCTGGACTTGCTCTGCGCTCTACCACGATGCTGCAGAAGAACAAAGGTGTCTGCCATCAGATTCCTCGCTACAGAATGCCTGCATACTGACGGACTCTCCTGGGCCCGCTACCTAAGTCCTGCTGCTTCCCCCCCCCCCAGGACTGGCTCTGCGACTGCCTCCTGCTGCCTGCTTGCTGCCCAAGGCCGGCCACGCTGCTGCTCGCCCCCCCCCCCCGCTGCTTCTGCCTCGGACCTTCGAAGCAGCGTGCAACGGGACCGTTGGTCCCTGGTGGTGACTATCCCCGATTTACGGCATTCTTGCGTCTTTTCTATCGCCCTCCTTCCCTTCCCCGTCTCCCTAATTAGGATTTATAATAAACTGGTTGGACTAACATATGAACCGTTGTTTCTTAATCTCACACCGGGTATACAGATATTAAAAGAATCTCATCTCCCTCCTATAAATTGGAGCGAGACACTAACTCATTTCTAGTCCACCTGCAGTTAGATGGCATTTTTCTGCTACCTGGACTTCTGCCTCTGTACTTGTGTAGAACCATTTAATTACTGATAGAACAGAGCACTGATAAACTGAACTCAAGTTATCCTCTTGTTGAAACCTGAGAGAAGCAACCTAGCAAATGCTCTCGATGTCTTGCCTACCTGTTCTGGATGCCTTTAAGAACAAACTTCTTAAAAGCAAGATAAACTGTTATTTTCTCTGAAAGCAGTCTTTTTGCTTAAACGGAGCTACGTTCCTTCTTCCAGGGTCCTATGCTTTGTAGGATCATGTAAATTGTGGGAGATCCAGACCAAATTGCCTTTACAAGGAAGAACAAAACGTAAACCTCACTTAACGTGCTCTGGCAAAATAGCAGTAGGCTATTTCTGCAAAGGAAGAAAATTAAAAAATAGTCTCACTTCCTTAACTTACACCCCCAAAAAATTATTCAGAATTCATTGACAAAGAAGAGACTGAGAAGAAGCATAACTGACTGTCTTGAATCATTTCTTGTCAGCCAAACCAGAGAACTTCTTTCTTTGAAATGCGCAGATTCTAGCATCTCAATTCTGTTTCTTTCCAGGTAAGCAAAGCTGAGTTTCAGCAACAAACTCAGAAGACTGTATCTTGCCTGGGTTTTAGCATTTCATTTGCTTGGTAACGAAAGTTTAGGGAATCAGGCCTGCCTTTACGAAATGACATCATATTGAAGAGGACAGACCCAACTATCCACTCAGCATTTTCAGCTGGCCACAATTGGACAATCCACTTAGTTTTTTTTCCATTTCTTATGAAGACTGCTTGGTTTGATCCTAATCTTAACTTCTATTCACACATTCTAGAGCAGACTCAATTTTTGAGATTCTGCCTAAAATGATACCATTGAAATTTAGGTCTCTTTCTGAGTCCCATCGCATTTTCCATCACCTTACTTTTTGTCTTCTTATTTCTAAGTGCTTCAAAATAGCACAGTAAATATATTCCAGCTCCATAGGCTGCTCAGGTTAAAAAGACTGTGCTGACAGTTCAATACCAGGACCCATAAAATCAAATATGTCCAATTTACTTAAGTATTTCCTGATCTGATCCTCTTGCACCAAGGTTACATCTTCCTTGCTACACCCTTTCTCCATGGTCTCCAAGACCTAGAATTCCCGAAGGCTGGCTTTCCTAGTAAAGACTGGAGTAAAAAAGACATGCAATATTTCAGATTTTTCTACGTGCCATGTAACAAAGTGCACAATTTGCAATCCGTAATGCATAGGAAATGGCCTGTTTCCCACCCACGGGTTCTCTATCTCTCCCAAACTTTGGGAGGATAGGGCTTTTTATTCTTTTGTAAACCAGTTTCCATTCTGTATTTTTAAAACCACCTCTAAATCTAAAATACATCTAACATTCTTGCCTGATTTTCTGAAAATGGGGACCTGGTCACTGTTGACTGTAAGTGATTCAACTTTTGTACAGATACTTTCTAGACATATATTTTATGTCCAGATATTGCTAATATTTGCAGACATAAAATCTAAATACATCAGGAAGTATCTTTCAAACTATTTCCCTACATTTGTATTTCATTGTTCAAGAAATATCCTTATCACAGGAAAGGAATTCAGTGTCATTGCATGTCCTCACCACTAACAGAATATCCTTGAATGCATTCTGTTTAAAACTAGCCTCATAAGGTCAATCCCCACCACGCACATGGTAACCTTCTTCCTAGGTAGTTACGCATCTGTTTGTGATCTAAAACACATCCAAAATGACAAAAGTGCACTGTAAGACGTTAAACAAATCAACCATCTTATTTTTGTCATATCACAAACGTTTTGGAAAGGGATAGGAAAAAATTGTATGGGCATACATTTCCTATAAGGAAGCTGATAAATCCCGTGAGAAAAACACACACAAAAAAAGAAATTATACTTTTTCTGGCTATAAGACAAATAAAATTCTTTCAAACTGTGGAATTTATACATCATGTTTCACATTCTTATTAGACAGAAGCAGAAAAATCCTGCTTTTGCAAAACCACATCTTTTTCTGCCTTCTGTAATCAAAGTATCTCTTCCTAGCTTCATCAATAATGACAATGCCAGTTCCTGTCTAATAGTTTCTAAAATAGAAAATCAGGATTCTTAGGATTCTTAGTTACAGGTTCCTTAAGTCTCAAAAAAAATTCTTTTTAGATTACATATTTTAATTATGTGGTTTTATCCTCACTCTGGAGCTGCATTCACCAACTAGGATGCACAACCAAGACAACACCAACACTATTTATCAGTGAAAGCTCACCAGAGTCTACTGCTGTAACTGTATGATGCAAGAAAGCACAGCAAGACAGCACAACAGGAGGTTCTGAACCATAGTGAGCAAGCATTCACTCAGATACAGCAGCTATGGGTGTAGAAATAAGATTAAAACAGACCACTTATCTTTAGAAGGCCTGAAAGGTCCTCAGAGGAGCAGGAATCACCAGAAAAAAATCTGTTGCCTCCATTGCCAATCTTTAAATGAGATGGATCCTGGTTCCACCCTTTCTGGTCACACATAATGCACCTGAGCTACCATGGGTTGGCCCTGCCTTCCCACCAGGTGCTCAATCACTGCTTCAAGCTGTGACTTAGCATTTCCACTACAAACTACAATCCACTACCTGTAGTGGATTGCTTGTGGCTTTCTTTTTAACTAATATTGGAGACCTCTGCCACTGAAGAGTGCACTTAACTAAAAAAAGTAATCTTTCAGCAGTGTTTAGAGGTGACTGCCTTGATCAGTTAATGCTTTTAGTTCTGCCAAGTTAGAGCTGAAGACCAGTAAGCCAATGCGAATAAAGCTGCCTTTGACTTTAATGGAGCCTCACTTTGTTATTTCTTCGGGGGGAAAACACATACAATTTGATTAAAGTGTTAGGACTGTTACATCCATCCCCAGTTGGGGCTTTAATTTAATATTGCATTTAATAAAATATAAGATTTTGTATTCTTATTTTGACATAAAGAGTTTCAAATGAATCCCATTCCCTGTAAATTTCCTCCCATATACATATCACTCAATTCTCTATGTATTATTCAAATATTTCATTTATTTTTGTGCAGCCTGCATATAGTTTATAGATGATACAAGTGCATCAACTACTCTGGCTTTTTACAGTAGCATGTTTTTAAACCCCATCTTTTTCTTTTTATACCACTACATGCTCTCACTGGCTCTCACTGAAGTTACTGATTTCATTTAGATTAAGGAGGCAGATTTTTTTGGTTTACCATCCCATTGCAGTAGTGAAGTAGCAGTTCTGAAGAGGTATAAAATATAGCAAACGTTGCAGTTATCCTCATAGCTACATCTGCATGTAAATGAGGCATTTGCTGAAATTGAACTCAAATTCAGTGCTATTTGTTCTAACTTCCATGCCTAGCAACTGGCAAAGTGTGCAAGAGGTTACTGCTTTTAAGCCAGATCACTAAAGAGAGCCTAAGAGACTCCTGCATAATTTCTGCATTTGACCTCAGTCTGCTGTTTCATAAGATCACTGCCAAAATTCGAGCAAAATGAGCAGAAACATTTGTTAACAGCAGGAAAATGAATTTAGGTTTCTCAAGGTAAACAAAATAAGGTGAAATAGCAAGGACTGAAAACTTGCTGCTGTGGGAGCCATTCACAACTTAGCACTGATATTTCTTTACAAACACTTCTGTTTGAAAAAAAAAGATGAAATATAAAAACACCTGGAAATCAACAAATTATTGGCAAGGTACTAAACAGAACAGCCTCCAGGAATTTAAATGAGAGGTGATAAGGACCTCAGCTGTTCCTATTCTGAGTTTCTCAAACATGGTTATGGGGTTGGGTTTTTTTTTGGTTTGTTCTTTTTTTTTTTTTTTTTTCATTTTTCTAAAGCCTTTCAAGCACATAACATAGTGAATTACAATGAGATGGAACCTACTGTTGTTCCAGGTTGTGCTTCTTTTTTTCTTGTCACCTAGCACATGGTCAGTATTTTCTTGTTTTTACAAAATGTACAGTGCCCACTCATTTTCTATGAAAAAGGTAACATTTATCTTGCTTTGCTGTTGTGCCAAAAAGCCCCTGGTGAAAAAAAAAATAGTGTATATACAGGTGCAGCATTAGAGGAAAAAAAAACAACTCAAGCAGTGTGCAAGTGTATTTTGAATGTTAATGAACTGATTTGTTTGTTTTTGTCAAGACTTCTATACGAGCACTGTTGTAATTCTAACAAGCAACTACAGAGAAAAAACTTTGTTTCCTTTTGTTTTGCAAAACATGTGGGTCTAGATGAAAACCAGTGACTTTTTGGTTTAACAGCAAAACAAGGGAAATATTACCCTCATAGCTGAAAAAATTAGTGGACACTGTTCATATGTCAGATCATGTGACAGATCACAATGTAAGACGCATCTGATGTATATAAGATGCTATTTGTTTCTACTGTTTTTCTGTTTAGGCAACACTAATTTGGGTTTTCTAACTCTCCAATCTCAGTTTTCTTGTTTTTTATGGTAGGAAAGAATGTGCTACTGCTTGCTACAAGGATGCTTTAGCGTAAGAAGAAACTAGGTGCTGATAAAGCATAGAATCATAGAAACATTTGAGTTGGAACAGACTCTTGAAGTTCATCTGCCAGCTCTCTTGTGATGAAGAGGGACCCCTACAGTTCAGTTAGGATGCTCAGAGCCCTGTCCAGCCTGACTTGAATGCTACCAAGGTCAAGGCATTCACCACCTCTCTGGTCAGCCTGTTCTAGTGCTTCTCTATACTTACTGTAATTTCTTTTTCCCCTTATATCCAACCTAAATCTCCCCTTTTAGTATATGAATCCATTTCTCCCTATCCTATCGTAACAGGCCCTGTGAAAGAGTGATCCCTTCTCTTTAGTATGACTAAGAGGGGACTGCAACAAAGAATATTCAGTTACAAAGGAGTAGCTTTGAAGGGTTCCTACAAACTATTTTCCAAGTTACTTGCAGTAAATTTGCAGCCTGCCTTGCATTTTTATGCAAGACTAAAGAATACTCTTCACTTCAGTCTAATATTGTGGTCTTGTAGATAGCCTTAGCATATATTAAATGATCTGTTTAAATACAGTCTTTAGTATGAGAACATTTGAGGACTTAATCTTTAAATATAAGAACTTATATAAGAAATTATTTTGAGATTCAAAAATTTTTCCAAGTTTGTTATAATGATGGGATTTATCTCATGTAATCCTAGAAATCTATGTTCTGAACTCGTTACGCTAGTTTTTCTTTTGTCAGTTATAAGAATAGGGACATTGAAGGCATAAAATATCTGATTGGTATTAGTCAAGAGAAATGTACTTTAGCATGTCTGTAGAAGTCTTCAGTACAAAAAAAGTTTCAAAAACTGTATCTAATACAGACAATTTGATTTTCATCAGATGAAACCGTGCATTGAACTAAATATAGTATCAGAGGAAGTAGATGCTGGAAAACAACAGACTGGCCAGGATCCTGCACAGCCTCAGATTCCTCCGTGTTCTAGTCCCAGTTATCAGCATTGCAGCCTTACTCCTACTCCGTAGTTGTGATAGTGTAAAACCTATAGAAAGTCTTCCCAACAGCTGGAAGTAGAAGAGGAAGGGGAAAAAAAGGAAAAAGTGACCAGCTACTTCCACTCAAGGTGTGGAGCCATTTCTAAGAAAAAAAGAAAGATCAAGAGAATAGAAAAGGGAAAAGGGAAGAGAAGATGAAATTTGCTTTCTTAAACCATCCTTTATTACTTGTCTTCTCAATCTCCCTCAGGTTCTTGAGCTCCACTATTTTATAGTCACTCTGGCTAAATCTGCCGACTGATTATTACATCCTCACCCTGTCTGTAAACAGCATATTCACTGTAATTAACCCCTTAATTGTCTCATCCAAAATTTCTGTCTAGTTATCTTTTACATCCTCCAAAAATCACCTAGTTTGCTTGTGTTTCCCTTTCAAAGGACACCAGCACCCTATTAGAACCAGGACTTCTCTGAGTTGTATAAAGAATGCTTCATCTGATATTTTAATCCTGATCGAGTGACCAGAAACAAACTTCCATCACAGTGTCAACATTCGTATCTTGCCTCAGAAATTAAGTAGATTTTATTTAGTAAAAGGTTCAGCACTAATAATTCCAAGCTAATGATCTCAGAATTACCAAAGGTTTGATGTGATCTAGATAACATATAAGACTGCATAGCAGGAAACCTGGATTCTGTGGCCAGTTCTCCAATCTGCTTGCTGTTCGACCTTAAGAAGTTTTTTATGTACCTTATAATTCATAATGAGAGAAAAATAAACATCCTCTCGTTGCTCTCAATATAAAATGGCATTCAGTAAATCTCACTTACTCCATTTCTTTGAGTATCATGTTGGATTGAAAATTTAAAGGAGTTGTGTTCAGATATTTTAAAAGTTTGATTTCTAAGAATACATTCTGTTCCTACTAAGCTTAAAGTGAGTACAAATTGTTTTCAAATTTGTGTTCCTGAATTCTCTCTAGTAAATATGCTTGCAACTTACAGACCATAAAACTCCTTGCTGATAAATTAGCAGGATAGTGGAATGGTACAAGAAAAATATTTTCTTTTAAAACAATCCTGTAGACAATCAAATATAGGTTTTATTCCTCTATGGGTGACAAACTTAACAAATGTCAGCTCATTAAAGAGTGGAATAATACCTATGGAAATTATATTTTTCGTTGTGCTATTTTCACATGAAAATATGCATTTGAAAATGAATACAGGGGTTTTCTATATATCATCTTGTCTATATAACATGATTTTCATTATGAATCCATATAAACAACAAGGGCTACACAATGCATTAACAAAGCAAGCAGTAGTCGCATTTCAGCAGTGTAGCAACAAGAAATGCCATAATTCCACTTAGTCTGTGAAAAAGAATTTGAAAAAAAAATTACTTAGTCTATGGCAAACAGTTGAAAGATATTGTGATGACTAAAGTCCAAAAGAAAAACAATATACTATTCCATGTTATTTTACTGAAAATTTCTGGCAGCCAAGTATTAGTACATCAGAACATTGACACTTCATTTTGTTTTATCGAGTTTTTGCACTTTTGTACACCCACCAGGTTTTTCTTACTTCTCATGGGTTTAAAGTGAATGACAGATCAGAAATGAAATAATATAATATAATAATATAATAATAATAGCACTTTGCTTTCTCAGTCCAAAATTCTATCTGAACTTAATCCAGTAACTCTTGTAACTGGTAACTTGTAACAGATTTACTTCATACACAGAACATGTAAGAAAAGTCTGTAAACATTAGATGACTGAGTAGCTTGTTATTTGCACAAGATTGTGAAAATATTTTGAAGGATTCCTCTTTAATTTATACAGTAGTAGGAACCATTGTCATGAAGGCATAATTAGTTTACTGTCAAGAAAAGTTTCCCCTGAAACATTGCCAGATTTATAATGTCTTAACTTTCTCAACAAAGTAAATTACAAAAAAAGTACGTTTGAATCAAGATGCCAGCTATAATGTTAACTAAATTTTTTGTGAAAATCTGAAGGTAGAATTTAGTGTTTTACTATATTCTGTTTTAGCCTTGAAAGTCTTCTTATTGAGAGTATTTAGAAACACTAGACAATGCCTGCAAATTTTCCTCTAGGTCTGTAGTGATTTAGCTCTGTAACAAATATTTTTATCACCTGGATAAATGTTATAAAAAAAAAGTTATCTCCCTAGGATATTGAGAATTTGTCTCTTCTGATTCCTTTATAGCTTTTTATTTTGGTTTCTTGATGATCTGAATTACATTAAGCAGATGATTTTTTAATACTGTATGAATTGTGGGCTTTAGGTTTGTGCTCAGCCATATCCCTTAGTTTAATTAGATTTGTTTGTACATGCTACAAGGACTTTGCAAAATTCTGGAAAAAGAATGGGTAAAATCAGAGGACATTCACTCAGCTGTTAAGCTGTCAGTCCATCATAACTTGAATATTGATTCTGGGGGGGGTTGGTGACATTCCCTAGGTGTACATGTCAAGTTTGTTGACAGCAAATTCTATACTTAATTGAATGTGAGGTCTGTATGTGAAGTGATGAAGTATGTCAGTGATGTATATGCTCTTCCTCTTCTTCCCTCCAGCACTTTCCAATATATTCAATGGCTTGTTATGATATTCCAGACTGTTTTGACAAAGCTGCCTTCATTTTATTTCTTTTTTCATAAATCGAAAAGCTGGGTCTTATCTCATGTCATTTTAGTGCAGGTACATCTTAACTGGATTGTGAGACAACAAACAAGTTTTACCCTTCTAAACACTCATTTACTCCTCCTGAGTGTTTATGTCAGGGATAAAGGTGAACTAATAGGTAGCAATTCATATTATAGCTTTAGGCAGTCTTAATAAAGGCTTTGCACGTTCCGCAGTTCATTCACTGTGAAATTAATAATCTTATCCCACTCTTACTCAGTGCACCAATATTAAGCTAACTAAGCAAAATATGTTCAAATCTCAGGTGACTTAAAATTTATAAGAAATACATACCTTCTTCAGTATTTCTAAACCACAGATAATTGTCTTAGTACCCATAGCACACTTTTGAAACCTACAACAGATACATAGAGCGCAGTAATACTATTTGGTAGAGCAGATTCTCAGCTACAAAACACTATTTTTGAACATAGTCACCACCACTGGTTGTGCATTTTCACGAGCAGTGAACAAGAGCCTGCATACCATACTCAGAAACACCTATACCAGAGCAGATGACCCTGTCACTGTTATCACAGCTGAAATGCACTGCTCACTACCTCACTGTGCTCACATCCACTGCTTAGTCTCTGTGAACATTCAGAAAGCACTGATGAATGTCAATGGATGCAATTTTTTTCCACATGGCGGAGTTCAGTTACATACCTTTACTTCATACACACTTTCATGTCAGATGCCATTTTGATAGACTGCCCCTCTGCTGCTACGTCACACAGCAGCAAACTGGAACAGAACATTGGAGAGTTGGTTCAGGCTGTACCATCGGCATCCACCTCTGACAACATGGGCCAACATAATAAATTAAGAGGCATTACTTTTGGGACAGCCCTCATAGGCGGATCAGGGAATTCAAAGTAGGAAATCATATTTATCTGGAGATCCAGTAGGCAGGTACAGTGCATTTGTTAGAACACTAATTCACACCATTTCATGAGCCAGGGAAATATATCTTTTCCAACAGAGATGTGGTAGAACCACATACACTGGGAACTAACTGACCAGTAATGGAGATTAAAAACAAAAAAGTTTCCATCAGGCTGAGCATTGAAAAGACTGCTGCATTTGTACTGAGTCCACAACACACTCTTGCCCACAGGTAACAGGAGCCTGCTTCCAGCACGTCAGGTACAAACAGAAGCCAGTGAGGTTAGGAAACGGAAGAGAATAAAATAACTTCTCTAATTTAACAATAGAATTATATAAGGTAATGGATACATCAGCTTAACGACATGAACTTCTGATCCATGAAAAAGTTTATTCTCTAGCAGCAAATTAACCTGTCCATGAGAGTCTTAAATTAAGATTTTGTTAATACATCCAAATGGAGAAGGTTTTTTTTCCAAAACCAGGGAAGAGTCAGCCTGTTGCTGCACCTAGCCAAAATGTTCATTAACAGGAATCTGACTTTTGAACCCCTACAAAGTTAGCTATCACCATCTTGCTCTAAGCCTCCTTTCAAATTTAGGTCTTTCAGCAAAGAAAGTTTTAGTCAGATCCTTTATGATAATATGTTTTCCTTTCTCTGCCTCTGTCTACGCTAAAGCATTAGAATTGTTAACCAAGCTCTTCATAAACATGTGAATTTACCTTTCTGTGGGGAAAAAAAAAATAATAATAATGCAGTGAAAATAAAACGACATCAAGACACCACCTGATCCAAAACCGGAAAACCATAATTTATCATATTTTTTTGGTTGAATCTGACAGACAATAACACTGGCTGTAAATTTCAGTGACAGAGGCTGTGCCAACTGTCTGAAGAAAAAAGGCTGTATAAAAGAAAGGAGGAGATAGTGATTTTACTAAGTTTCATATTAGGAATCCTAACAAGCTTTTGAAAATCTTACTGCCTTAAAGACAGTTTGACATTTAAAAATTGAAGTCCTTTACAAAGTCACATCTTTTCTGATGTGTTTAAGTACTTTATGTGTTCAGTAAATGTCATAATGCCATTAATTCTCTTTGCAGAGACAAGCAATTTTATTCTGTTATCGAGGTGTATGCAACTAGTGGAGTGTCGGTCTGAACAGTGAAAGTCTGTAGTGGGTTTGTCTGAAAAGACAGGTACTGAAAATTGGTCACTGGGAGTTGGGATTCAGTGAATGTTGGTACCTCAAGCGCTTGAACAGATAAAAACAAAATTTTCACGTTAGTCAAATCCATAGTTTTCTTTTTTACTAAGTCAGTGCCATTTAGAAACATGTATTTTCTGATTGGAAAGTACCCTTTTTCTCCTAATAATTATATGTGAACATTTTTATGTCATCACACTGCTTTTCCATGACTCGACCCAGGAGGTTGCTAAGCAACCTTCTCCAACCCAGGGAAAGCACAGGCAGCCTTAGCAGAAGATGTGGGTCATCCTAATACTAAGAAAAAATTATCTGAGAATTCTAAGAGCTTCCATTGTTTTTACAATCCTTTTAACCAAACATCAGTAACTTACTCTTGCTAAACCAAGAGCCATTTGAGAAATTGCTGCAGGCACATTTTTTCAACTTCTGGGAAAGTAAATGAGTAAATACTATTTCGTACCTTTTTATTACACTACTGTAGTCTTGTAGTATTTATGTTGTGGGTTGGTAAGGTATTTTGAGAGGTTTGCACATTAAGTAATGGCTAAGTGAGGGAGTATCTAGATGCTGCCTCTTGCATGATAAGTGAAAATATGTGAGCAGACAAGGCCAGTCAGTGCTGACTTGGGGACAGCTAGCACTTGGATACCTCTGTGCTTGGCCCTGCTTGGTGTCATCAGTGCTGCCTGGACAAGGAGAGGTTGTCCACAGGCAACACATCTCCCAAAGCACAAGGCAACTTGGCACAGGTTTTCTGCTTACAGACATCCTCCAAAAGGAGTTTCTCTTTTGCAGTGCTAGCATCAGTGCAACGGGATTTGGTATAGGACAAGGTTAGTCTAAGGCCCCATTTTAACATCTGTTCTGGTCTGTTTTGAAGTCCTGTCACAAATATGGCTAACACATCTTCACATCTTGAGCCATGTGCATGGCTCATGCTCTGGAGCACACCAGAGAAAGATGGTTGGAGGCTGAAGGCATAAAATGAATACACACACTAGTATCTCACCCATTCCCAGATCTGGAGATGGTTTTATCCAGGTTCTGTGCTTTAAAGTAGAGCAACCTACAAACAGAACATGTGGTAATACCTCAAGATCCCTTTGTGAGCTCTTTGGTGCACCAGCAGGCCACTGTGGGGACAACCTGTTGTCATGGTTCTGTGATTTTTGGTTTTCGGTACTAGTCATGGAACTGGGCCAAACCAGCCCGTAAACCGTTGACACCTGTCTAAATGGTATGCCAGTTTGGATGGTGGGTTTCCTAGCACTCAATTAACACTTAAGTAGTTAGACACTAAAAAGGAGAACCTTGGTGGGTAATGGATTGGTTTGCAGTTATACAATAGTGTGAAAGTAAAAAACAGTGGAAACACAATGCAGCTGACATGAATGAATGACAGATAAATCAGATTTTGAAGAAGTGTCCATACTACAGAAGAGATATTTGAAATTTCAAATGAAAGCATTTCTGCTGTTTTTTGATCCTATCATGTACTTGTATTGTGTGTACACAGGATTACATCGTGAACTTATCCTCTTTAAGGAAGAAAGCAACACACCCAAAAATCTGACAATAGGAACAAAACATTTACATGGTGTAAATATTAGCATCCTAGACAATCTTTGAGATCTGCTACTCATATATTTCTATTACTTCTTTGAATTTTCATTGCTTTTCTCACCAGTTCTTTGCTCTCCACTGGCAAAAGGGCTTTTATTTCACATTATCATTTTTAAAATATCTAAATCTATCTCCAAACTTCCTGTATCAGCCAGATCTCTATGTAACTTGATAGTATTTAAAAAAAAACAAACACATTTATTCAGTAGACAAACAGTTCTGGAAACTAGAACACAAAAAGAACAGGTGACACATTGCTCTTCATTAGCTGCAATTAGTGACAAAGGCAAGAACTGCCACTTATAAGTGTCTTATGTTACCTCTCTCTCCAAGAACTATCACTTCTCCTGTATACCTCAGTGCTTTGGCCACAACACCAGTCACTTCTCTGCCTGAGATAACCTAAGAACTGGTGATTCTTCTTAAGAAGATTTATTCCCTTTCTTCTAATTAGATAAATTATTGAGGTGAAATAATTTGCCAAAGTTCACAAAGGGGATCAGTGACGGAAAAAAAAAATACCTTCTGTCCCCCTCCTGTGCTCAGATCCAATACCTCAGCCTCCCCTCACAAAGCATAACTTGTTCTAATGGTATGGGCACAAGGAGAAATCACCTGGAGGCATACAAAGAGGCTTGTTTATAATAACAGGGGACCAGGAGACAGGCAGCTAAACCAGCTCTGTACGCAGAAACCTTAAAGATAAGAGTGAACACAAATTTCATATCTGTTCTCAAGGCCACTTGACTCTTTAGAGGTTTCATTTTGCAGATTATCAATCCGGGGTCACATCGGCTTAGTTCCCAGCAGCATGGTAAATCAGATCCTGGCCATGTAACTGCAATATAAGTGCTCATTTGGAAGAAAAATCTATGCTTTGGAATCTGTCACAGTGAAGAAAACATTGCAAAAGGAAACTCACAGAGTGGTGCCTGTGAGAACTGACGGTTCAGCTGCAACAAAAGTAGATCTAGGAGTGAAGTACACAAGTCCTCCATTCATCTCCCTGAGTGATAACTCTAAAACCTATTTTGCCACTGGTATGTGTTATTTCACTGCTGAGTAGAGAATGAAAGAAGAAAGGATTTTAACACCTTAATAATCAGCAACTTGTTTCTCCCCATAAGAGGCAGAGACTGAATTTCATGCAGAGTTTTAAAAAATGCTTTCATTTTGCTGAGTGAAACCCTGATTTCACTGAAATCATTTTTTGTCACTGCACTTGGAGAAGCCAAGATTCCATCCAGAACCTTCCCAGTTTAATCTCTGCTAAGAGCACCAGGATATGTATTTTCAAGAGCTTAACTCTCAATGTGTTTGCTCCAGAAATATATAGCACTTTATTACAGTTCTTAAGTTTTTAATTAATACCTTTAGAAAACCTAGCAAAAATAGATCTAGTTTAATTTAATATTAATTAGATAATAGCTTAATTTAATAACAGTCTTTTGGCATTTGGATCTTTAGTGCATTGGATTAGATGCAAAACTACTGGCATACAAAGCTAAAACTATCAGGGTAAATTCGGTAACAAAGATCTCGTACCCAGGATTTTGACTTTTAAATCATAGAATCATGGACTCTAAATTTTTATACAGAATACTAAATATTAGAATTTCTTACTTGACAAAGCTGTACATCTACAGGCCACTGTCAGGTTGCTAGTCTGTGGAATTAATTGCAGGAAAACTGATCTTCACTGGTCATCAAATGAAGTAAATAAACATCAGAGTTTCTGGCATGCAAGGCAGAGGCTACAATTAAAGAAAGCAGTAACATCAACATATAATCATAAGTAATGTTCATAAACCTTTTAGGAAAGTTCTGCTATGCAAAGAATAACTGGTATTAGAAACAGACCCCTTATCTCTAGAAAACACATTTGTTAGGCTTATAAACAAGATATAAATTATGTATACTCTTGCTGCTGTGACAAAATACAACAAATACATAAAAAACACATTTCATTAAATTTTAAATAAATTGCCTTTTTAACTCATGAGGAGATGTTTATTTCAAGAGTTTATTTTTTCTAACTTTCTTTTATCTTTATACGGAAAAGTTATTGTCAACCTTCAGAAAAAGAATTTAACCACTAATGCTGTGAAAAAGAAAAAATAATGACTCAGCCAACAGAAAGAATATTTTGTTTTCAATACAGAAGATTAATTTCCCTGTCCCCTGGCCATTCTTTGTGTTAGAGCAGCAAGTTACAATGGAATCACCAAAAAATGCACTCACAAATTTGGAAAGATAGAAGTACTTCTTAATGGTTCTCAGAGACGTTTCATTCTTCATGAATTCACTAGATGGCTGAAAGCTGTATTCCTTCAAAACATTTGTGCTTTCCTCATTGCTGCTGTGGCCTCTGCCTTCATCAACATCTTTCTGTGTCCATCCAAGTTTCTATGACAGTAATAGCCAGGTAACACCATATTTTATGTTTGTTTTTCTTTTTTATTTTGGTTGGTCTTTGTGTTTTCTCCATTCATCACTCCCTTCCACATCAGACAAAATTCTCCCCTCTGTTCATACCCAATAACCTCGGTTTTTAGGTAAAGAAGGATTTATGAAGAACAAGACAAGAGGTGATACTAGCAGACTATGCCTTCTAAAGCCAGAGCTTCTGCACCTCAGACAGAAAACACCCTGGAAAACATTACTATTAATATGTCTTACCTATAAATCTGTCTAATTTAGGAGAAAAATAAGGTTTTTTTTTTTCATATTTGGTCAATTAAAAAATTAATTTAGTGATCTGTGGGGGAAGATGTAACTGTGAGCAAGTCACCAAAGAGTTTATCAGACTCCTTGATAGACCCTGTCACTGTGAAACCTTGGGAGTCTGGAGTGTAAGACAGAGAGCAAACGGTATCTGTTCGCGTCTAAGGGTAAACCGAGCTTCTGTTTGTATGCATTGTTAATCTTATCACACTTAAGAAACCTTTCATCCTTTATCACTGTTGTTTGGGAGAACAACAATTAACTGATTAGAGGGACAGGAATTTCTTGTTTGTAAGTGAATGGTATATGAGATGTATGTTGAACACAATAAAGGAGAGCGATTCTTGATGCTACAAGAAACTGTGAGAGCTCTCTAACTCGACTGAGCGCCGACAGTGATCAGCTGGGTAAATTACTTTGAGTAAGTTACTCTGTGAAAGGCCGGAGTTTTGGGGGATTTAGTGGATTATCAGTTTATAGAAAAGTATAGTTGTCAGTTTCAGGAAGCTTTTTAAATCTTTTCATAGATTCATAGAATAGCTTATATTGGAAGAGAGCTTAAAGGTCATCAAGTTCCACACCCCAGGGCCCCATCCAACCTGGCCTTGAACACCTCAGAGAATAGGGCATCCACAGCCTCCCTGTTGTGGCAAGTTGTTTCAGTCCCTCACCTCCCCCTACATAAAGAATTTCTTCCTAACATCTAACTTAAATCTTCCCCCTTCAATTTAAAGTTATTTTGCAATATATTCATTATGGTTAAAAAAAAAAAAAAACGGAATATGCAAAATTTTAAGTCTATGACATACTTAAATAGCAAGTTTTTATTTTTGTAATTCACAAGGACCAATAAAACATCCATACAAATTTAATTTCTTATATAGTAATTAAATTTCAAGTACTGGTATGTATTAAGAAGAAACATGCTGAAAAAAAAAAAAACAGTTTTGAGTGATTTATTGTCTATAACAAAGCAGATGAGAGCAAAATGTGTACTTTTTTGGGGAACAGATTTTTGACAGCACATCAGGACAGCTGCAATGGTACAGGCATTTGTACCTCTTGTTCCCAAACAAAAGATTCATACCTGTGCGTTCAACAGGAGCACAGAGTCCTATCTGATCTCTTTTCCACTCGGAAAAGAAAATACAGAAAAATTTCTAGCCTGATTAGTAATCTGACAATAATTTTAAGTTTTAACTTACATAAATATTGAGCAGTGCTCCACCACAAGTGAAGAACTCTGCATTTACCTTTTCTGAATTTTGTGCCACTTACGTTTGCCCGATCAATCTAGATCCATCTGCCAGGTCTCACCTCCCTCAGCAGCACCTCCCAGTCTGGTAACATCAGCAGACTTGCTAGGGATTTTTTCAACTCCTGCATCAAGATAATTGAAAAAATGTTGAACAGAACTGGCCCTAGAATCGAGCCCTGGGGAACATTGCTGGTGCCCAGCTGCCAGTCAGGTGTAGCGCCATGTAGCTGCCCTTTGAGCCAGTTCTTCACCCAGCAGAGCTCAAATCTATTTATCTAACACTTGGAAGATTTGCCTAGATAGTGCTACTGTGAGGGACATAAAAAAGGAACCATATTTCTAGTTACTTGCTAGAATTAACCAATATTAACAGGTTATTTTAATTCTCAGACCTAAGATAAAGATCATGATCCTCAAAGTCTAATATATGTCATGCAAGTAGGATTTTCTCTGATTTCAGAGAATACCTAGGGGTTTCACATTTTATCCTAAATCTTATGTGTCTTTATAACCAGTGACAATATTTCTGTTACCCTGATATTTTCAATAGTATATGAATTACTGCTCTAAGTTACCTTTCTTCAAAGAACAACTGGAATAATTGAATTCCATGAGCAAAGAGCAAGACAATGATTCTTGATAATTTGCTCAATAAAAGAATCTGGCATGAAAACTCAGATTTGACTTTTGTAATTACTTCTAGAAAGTAAGTTAACTTTCCTTTAGCAGTATTTCCAAAGTCTACGGTGAGTTTAATCTGCATTTTATCTTCATCCAAGCAGTACTGGAGTGCAAATAAGTTACTATATTCTGTGGAAAAATAATACTTTTTGTGTTGTATTTTCAGCTTTGTAAAAGTTCTGCAACATACAACTAGAAGTTAAAATTATGCTTTAATGGTTGTTGGTCGTCCATTCCTTCATTAAGTCTCTTATTTGAAAAAGCATACCAGTGTGTATGTTACCCTCATCACTTTGTTCATTTTGTGGCTGAAAGTAATGGAACATAGTGAAGATGAGAACTGATCCAATTCACTGAAGAAAGTTGTGTCAGAGGACTAGGACTTGCACAGATAGTAACTTGACTGTATGATAATCTTTCCATATTCAAATGTTCTTACATATGTCTATTCAATTGCCCTTTTTCAAAAGGAAATGATAAGCCAGATGTGGAAGCTGAGGAGCAATAGTAGTGATATTGCATTATTTTCTAAAATCTTTAAATTCAGAAACATCTATCTTACCTAGCTTGAGGTTTCAGCAACAGTAGTGGACATCTGCCAGGTTATTACTAATTCAGAAATCACGTTTTCCTAGAAAGATGAGCATCTTTTTTTGAGCACACCATAAATATGTCTATTTCATCTATCATTGGTCACAAAATTATCTAGCTTTAACATTTTTTCAAATATTTCCCCAAAATCTCCACAGTCATAGGCAACTTACATAAATAATTTCACTAAAGTTATCAGTTTATATTCACCTCTTTTTTATCCTCTTTGTTATGATTTCTAATCATTATATTATTTCAGCCTTTTTCTGTGATGAAAATTCATTTCTATGTTCCCAGCTTAGCTTCAGGGTTTTTTCTTTTTCATATTCTTACCTCTTTGAACTCTCACACAAGTAAACTGGTCTTCTCTTGAAACACTTATAAACAAATACACTGTTTGAAAAATATATTTTTAATTTGCTTATTTTGTTGATTACCGGTGGCTCTGATATTAAACAGTGTATTCTTCAAAGTGTGAATATTTGATTTGTCTAAATAGAAGAAACTACAGACCTAACACTAAGTCCTTTTGACACTTCACAGCTACCCACACATTTTTCAGAATATGTTAAAGACACAAACAGGAACAATGAAAACAAAGCTAATTATGGATCTCCAGCAAAACACTGAAGGTAATTCACACAATGAAATAAAATTTCACTACATCATAGTTACAGTTTAGGAATTCCACTTGGATATTCTTTCCCAATAAAATACAGATATCCCGAGTGCTTCCCACTGAGAAAATGCAACATTTGTATGGGTGTGTCACTTATTTGAAAAACAGCCCCAAGGTTGAAAAAAAAGACACAGAATGTAAACCAATTAGGTGATGTACAAACCTGAAATTCAGATAGGGAATAGGAGTTAACACATAAAAGTGAGCTATTAGGTTTAACAATATTAGTTTTATTATTATTTTTTTTCAACAGAAAGTACACTGTGAGACAAAGGTAGGCATTCATGAACTAGCTTGATGTGTTGTTAAAAGAAATAGCACATATATGTATAATTATATATATATATAACTTGTCCGTGCAAAGAGTCAATGTATACAGATTTTTGAAATTTATCCATTAACTTTCCCAAAGCATTTAATAGTTCTCTCATTTAAAAAATAGACCTCTTTATGTATGTCTTTAATGCCTTTTTGGTCTGATCAAGCTAGCAGATAATTAGTTGCAAAAAAGCTAAGCATATTACCTGCTTGAGCTGTTCCTAGATGTCAAATTTCCTGAATCTTTATAGTCTTGGTTTGTTGACCTTCTTAACATGCAGCTTTTTCTACTTACCATCAATTCTGGGCTTATTTGGAAAAGACTGTGT
Source organism: Chrysolophus pictus (assembly GCA_037305975.1). Taxonomy (NCBI): domain Eukaryota; kingdom Metazoa; phylum Chordata; class Aves; order Galliformes; family Phasianidae; genus Chrysolophus; species Chrysolophus pictus. The sequence goes on from CM074579.1 coordinate 20,911,495, forward strand.
TATGCCTTGGTGATGACTTTAAATAGAAACATCTAAATAAACTGAATGCCACTGAATATTCAGTTGTTTACTGTGTGATCTTTAATATATTTATGACGTTTGTGTTCTGTAGCAGACCTTGAAATTCAGCCTTCCAATTTCCAGTATGCTGTAATATAAAAATCATTAACATTTTACACTATCTTGAGGACAGAAATGGAAAACTTCAACTTGGTAAAAAGAAGTGATATTTGAAAAAGGAAAATTTCCCAGAATTCTGACCAAGGAGGAAATATCAAACTCACCAAGAAAGGTCAAAATAAGAAAGACATCTGACATCTTCCGTGGAAGTAATTTCATGTCATTCATTCTGTTATTTCTTTTATTTTCAGTCTTAACAACAGTAAATAAGTATGCATTCTGTCCAAAAATTGTATGCAACAGGAGAAAAGGAAGAATATGTTCCTCCATTTTTACATGTTACACATTCAGACTTCTTTCATATATGGGCACCTTCACCTTCTCAGCATCCTCTGTTGTCTGTGAAGTCCACAGGCTAAACAGCATCAGAAAATGTTTTGGTAAAATCAGTCCATGTGTTTGCAATACCACAGATTGGAACATTTCTGCAAATGTTATCCTGAGGTATTACATATAAAAATATCCTTTGGCTTTGACTCTACTAGATTTTAAATTTACCAGACCACCATCCATGCAATCTGTACACAATAAAAAGCAGGTTTAAAACCGAGTTCCAGTTTTCCATTTCTGTATATGTTTTCAACACACAAAGCACCTAATGACCAAGATTTGACACTCGGTTTCATTTTTTCCATTCCCCTATGTCTTCAGTGAGGTTAACAGCAAAGGTGGGGAAGAGAAGCAGTTTTCACCAGAGAAAGGAAAAAAAAAAAAAGAAAAAGGAAAGGAAAAAAAGCCTTTCTCCATAATCAGACATTCTCCTTTTCTTTCTTCTCTGTAGGGATGCTCAAACAGTTAAGAGGGCACCCGCTGTTCACCAGGCTAGAAACATTTGTACTGCCAAAGAAAGTATTTTGTATAAAACTGAATGGATCGAGAGCGACACCCAATGGCCACTGCTTTTGCCATAGTGCTGAGTTTATGAAAGCTGCGTTTTCCTACCCTTCAAGCTAGTAAGGATTCTGCAATAAACAAGTAACTCTTAAGCCATTCTGGGTTAATAGGATTATGCCAAATTTTATTTTTTTTTTAATTTCTCTTACTAATTTATTTCAGTATTATGAGTAGCATGTAGTGCATGATGTTGGCAAATATCAGTTTCATATAGGTTTATCATATAGGTTTAATTAGATAATGCTGAAATTAATATACACAGCCATAGGAATGGAAAATGAAGGCAATTAATAAAATCAAAATGGCATCTTGGTACTACATTGTGAAAGCCTTTAAGGAGGGTTTAAGTATAACACAATTATTATTATGTGAACTTTAATTAATGTCATAGTAATATTATAGTAATTGATTAGCTAAACATTTATACACACATTTCTTTTATTAAGTAAATTATCTGTATGGTTGCCCATTCTTCTTAAGCCCAAATCTTGCCCACGAATCAACACAAATGGATTGCAAAACTTTCAAGACAGAGGCTATGTCTCTAGGTTTGAGGACAGGATTACTGAAGTAAAAGGATCTATATTTATATTTTGCACTTTATATTTCATTCAAAATATTCATAGATGGTATATAATGGAAGGGATAATATCTAAATTACCAGTTTCCAGACTAATCCTTACTGGGATTGTTACCTGCCTGATAGTGTGGGTAACAGGAGTTTTTCTAAATATAGGAAAACACAGTCTATCTATTTTGTTAAACATGAACTTAATCCCTTCTTCACAACAGAACTAGTGATGTGAGTGTATATACACACACACACACACACATATATATACACATATAAACATATCTTACTCATCTTGGATCATTTGTTGTCCAAAGAATATAAAAAATATTCTGCTCAAATTGATGGAAAGTATTTATTGAATCACTGCTGTCATATGTAATTAGTTGGCTTGGTATTGATAGTGAGGCATAAAAGTTAACTGAAAATCCAGTGCTGAAAAGCAGGACCAAAACTTTGAAATTAAAGTGAAAAAACCTTGAGTTTACATTTAGAGCTATCAAAACTGTAGAGCAGGTGGCCTAATCCTGAGATAAATTACGCGTTCTGAAAAATACAGATGCATTTCATAATTTAGAAAAAAACACAAACATCATTTTCTTCTAGCTATAACTTTGTTAACAAGCTGATACAAAGCAGAATTTTCCAATAGCTTTTCTAACATTTTCCTACTAATACCCATTTCCAGTGGGATTTTCAAATTCAACTGCAGTCTATTTTTTCGCTGTTGTTGTTGTTTAGAACAACAAGAGTATTATCCCTGACTAAACGAAGCACTGCCTGCTTCAAAAGGACATTTTTGAAAAATGAAAAAACTACTGTCTGCCTTATACTCCAACTAAGTCACTTTTAGAGGCACCACTGCGTTCTTTCATGTACATTCTTTCATTCCTAAAAGACAGAGCTGTGTATATTTCTATTTCTTCTGCTTAAGAGAGACCATCAATACGGGAAGATAGACTAGGAAAATACCCACATTCTTCTGACAAAAAATAATTTCCCAGAGCTCAGGATCTATTACTGTTCGAGAGGTGGTAAAAACAGAGTTTTAAAGCACAAGCACAGAATTAAAGCTCTATATGACTTCTTAAAAAAAAACCCAAACAACTTCTAAAAGGTTATAAATCTCCTTTAAATATACATGTATATATATTTCAATGTACTTTCTATTAAAAGGCTTGCTGCCTCCTTAATTAAAATTAAACAAACAAACAAAAGTTTTGATGATGTTTCATTTTGAAGGAAATGTCATCCTCCAAGAATTCTCTCCACTGATCTTCTACCTGCCGAGGATATCCTGATTAGCACTTCCCTTTGGGATGCATTTCTGCTAGACCAACACTCTGCTTTATCAGTTCCTTTGTAGCTTAGAAAAACAGCATCCACAACCTTTCAAAGCTTCCTTGACCTTATATCACACTTTTCCATGCCTGAGAAATATGATCGTTTCTTCCAAAAAAAATATTGGACAGGTATAGTCTGTCATCCCAGAAATGCTGCTGCCCCAGTTATTACTGGAAAATATAAAATCGTATAGCTAGCTGGTACTCAATGTAAACAAAGCATTTACCCACTGCAAGTTTCTTCTACACAAAGTTTATATTTCAGCTCATTACCTTTGCACAATATACAAACACATGAGGGCAACAATGAATGCGGCTCAACATGACCTCTTCGGGGAAAAAAAAATGTAAAAGCAATAACAAACAAACAAACAAACAAACCCACTCCTGGGAAAAAAAAAAAACAACAAAAAAAACCAACAACAACATCCACACTATCATTCAGGATGAGTGATTTAAATCTTCGTCTCCATGTTCCAATGAATGAATATTGATGTAGAATGTTACTTTCAACAGTGTAAAAAACTTTGCATACATTTAGTAATAAATTTAGTAACATTTTTAAGGAAAAAAAAAACAAAAATGCAAATACATAGTTCTTCAAAACAATGAGTCGCTCATTAAGGGACAATATTTAATAACAATTAGATTAGAATAAATTTTAAATGGAAATTTTACAGACAGCTTGTTTTGTAGCAAATCCATGAGCATTTTCATATATATTTTTACCTGTTCCATAGCCATTATATATATAATACTAGGAATAGTATTCCTTTGCACAGATTCTTCCCATGCCTTGGATGAGTACCCGATTAACTTATAAACTTATTGACTTATTGCAATTAATACCATTAATTAATTAATACCACTAGCAGCTTTATGTGAGGAATGCACCGAATGTCTTTCCAGGCTAAGAACGCAGTCCCCAAAAGGTAGATTTCACACCTTGGATAACTTGTATGTCCTCATTAGAGAAGGTACTTCTTCTCCTGGCCTCTTCTTGGGGTATATTCCCTTTTCAACCAGCCCCCTGGCTCATTCGATCCACATTCTCTAGGTAAACATGAAGAAAAAATATTTTTACAGCTGTACATCTTAATTTAAACAATGTTATTGACAAAGTGTTAAGAAAGCATTTGATGTTTGGAAGTTACTGTAATTTTTATTACATAATAGCTGAGATAAAAAAAGAAAATGCAGGAGTAATGACTTGCTTTCCAAATATAGCAATCCTCATACCCTGGTGACAAGACGTAGTATTGAGGTGTCTGAGTATCCCACTGCCTGACCAATGACAGTGCAAAAGAAGAACCTCAGGAGATCATGGTTGCATTTTTTAGCTATATCCCAGAAAAACAGTATGCTCATCATTGTTGGGCTTTCATTAAATGTCATAATAAAATAGAAAAGGGAAATATTTCAGAATAAACTGAAAGAGAGAAATATAATACTCTTCATGGAACAATAACTTATTTAAGAATTCCAAAATTTTTTTTCTGCTTAAGACAAAACCTGGAATTATTATTTATATTTTTAATTTAGTTTCTTGAAGGTTACTTTGCATTGTCATGTTGTGATTCAGCTGATCTCAAGATCATGGTGTTGAATAAACCTTCCAAGCAAGCTTAAATATTTTTATGTCTTAGCTCCAGCTGAAAAGGTTTCTGCATTAAAACCACTGATGTGTGTGAGCTAAACCTTCCTTCAGCACTGGTGTTAGAATAAAATACTGAAAGGCCATAAAAACTGGCTCCAAAAACACAAAAACCTGCTCTAGCATTAAAAGTAGTATCAATACAATAAGGGCAATTACACTTTTTTCGAGTCTTATTATTACTGTATTTATATAGAAAATTCACAAAAATATTTTATAAAAACCCTTATACTTCAGCATCTATACCAGCAAGTTAAAGGAAAAATCTTCTTGAATACTGTTAGTACATAACAAGGAAAAAAAATCAATTACAGTAGAACAAGAAAGTTAGATACACAGATTGAGGTGCCAACAGATTGAGCAGAAAAAAAAAGAATTAAGATATCTTCTTTTTAGTACCGCACCAGATAAGAATTTTACCTGGTATACTGATACAAAAATACACTTATAGAGTACTGAGGATATGAATTAAATATCTAATATCACAAGTGTAGATGCTGCATGGTGTCATGCTGTTCCTTACTTTCAAGTAGGAACAATAACAATATAGGAATTCCATTGCTTTAATAGTAGCAAAGGCCATTATTCAGAAGAAAACAAAATATCTCAAAATATTTGAGCTCTCACAATAACAGTTTCAAAGACTTTGATTATTATTTTGTGTGTTCTGTATTTTCACTTTTAAATTTATTTTACTTTCTGGAAAAAAAATAAAAATAGAAAAAAAAAAAAGAAAAGAAAAAAGAAAAGCCATCCGCATTAATGATTAACAAGATAAGTGTCCTGGAACTCCAATGCAGAGTGGATTTCTGTACTTCAATTTCTTAGATTTTTATATAGTTAAGTCAAAGAAAGCATTTTATGTTTCCACTGACAATGATGAAATCTGGCCAGGACTGCCCTCCAAAACAGAACTGTTGCCGATTTCAAAGAGGGAATTTGCTTCACCCCTTATTCCAATTACAAGGAGCTTTTCTGTGCATATTTCCACAAAACAAAAATAAATAAATAAATAAACACAATACGTTTTAGTTTTCCAAAGGAAGCCATGCCTTCTGGCTCCTTGCAGCCACAGGAAATCTAAAAAACTGAAATGAAGATTCTGAGCAAGACAGGTATTCTTACCAACAGCACAGTCTTCGCCATATTGTTGTTATCTGCAAGGTGGGAGAGCACTGATTTAAGGAAGCACAACATGTTACTGGGAGCACCTGTTTATTCCACATCAGTTAATCTGCTCAGGTTCATCTCTAAATAATCAGGGACATCATGTTATTCAGCTAGTGCTATAGTTTGTAGCAGTTGAAATAACAATACACTTAAGAAAATAATAAAAGAGAGAAAAAAAAAAGATGATAGAATGATTTGCATGATTAATTTGCTTATTACGAACATTAGGCTTCTGTCCTCTGGAACTGTAAGGAAAGTGTTAGTTTCTTTTTCTTTCAGGCATGATTGAATTTAAAATGCAAACTGAATTCCAGTCTCCATTCTCAGGTATTCTGGGCCCTGTTCTACACTGGTCCCAGAGGGATGGAGAGGAGAAGCACATCTTTGAAGTGTTTTCTTCCTAACAGCCAGATGAGATTCACCAAGTTTGCCCACCTCCTACTACATACCATAGATGTTCACGTTTCTTTTGATGTCAGTTGAGACAGTTATGACCCTAGCAGTCATTTCAGAAGGATACCAAAACGGCCAGGCTGCTCTTGCCTGCTTCAGCTTAATCTCTTTCCTTCAGGCAGGCTAGGGGTAAATTTTGGGAAAGGCATCTGGCTTTCCCTTTTCAAGCATTTCCTTTCAAAGGTTTCAAACCACTGTTTCTGCTGATATTGCAGTCTTTTTATAGTACAACAGCCACTGAAAGGAACCAAAAATAGTGGATTTTGTATTTTTCCACAATGGTGCAAACAGCTGAGCCAAAGTGAACTCCTATTATTTGCAGATAAAGTGAAACTTGTAATTTAACCAAGCTTACGCACCTTTAATATACCTCTTTTTTTTAGTATTTTTCCAATATACTTTCAGTTAAATATTAATCTGGTGGAAAAGGTAACTTGTACCATAAAAATGAAGCATAAAAAAGAATGCTATCATCAACTGTGAGTGAGTAAAACTAAAGTTTGTGCCAGGGAGTTTAATAGCAGTAGAGTGGTCACAGAAGCTTGGTGTTTAAAAATTAATTTCTAGTTTGAAGCTGTTACTGGCAGTGCCAAGAGCATACAAAGTACATTTTTTCATCACTAGAGCTACTTTCAGAGAAGAAAATTCAGGAGAAAGACAATGAAGTATGTCCAGTTTCTAAAATAGATCTGGGAAATATTTAAAATCTCCAGGCTGTGAAAAATAGTTTTCCACAAAAGAAGAGCTAAAGGGCAAATTAGAGAAATATCTCATCTCCACATTTTACAAGGCTATAAACTTGTCTGCATCACAAAGGATGGTCTCCTATTAATTTGATAAAAAGCTGGTCAGATGTAACTCAGGTTTCTCTAAAATAGATATTTAGGGAACATCTTCTGCTCTCTCTGTTCCTTTTTGAAAGGAAAAATATGTTTATCAGACCATTGACTTAAACGAGATATTACACCACTTTTAGTGCTGCAAATGGAAAGAGAAACATTTGCAAATTCAGTAACTGAGCTGTAAATATATTCCTGCAGCTACTCACAAGCTTAGCAGAAAACTTTATTGTACCCAACAAAGATGTCACCATGTGCACCAATATCAAACAGTTTGTACTTTCATCTGTGAACTGAAAATTCCTGAACCAGTCTGAGCACTCCTGACCAGCAGTCCTAATACCTTAAGAGGTGCTGAGAATGTTTTATCTAGACAAACACTATTATCTGTTCTTATTCCAGCACTTTGGTGAATGGAAGTGATGATCTAAAGTGAGAGGAGTGCGCACTGCAAGAGCACAGAAAGCAGGCAAGCTCCCAAACATGAAAGCCAAGCCTGTTCTAAAGATCTGCTTTTGATTGTTAATAACATTTCTTCAACATCAGGAGTGGACAAAGAATTTTTGTCTTTTGGAGCAAGTGAGGAGATTATTCATAGAAAATAAGTTCTGCTATGAATTCAGTTCAGTAAACAAAGATTTATTTCTGTGAAAGTGCTTGCTCTTTAGAACTACTTGATAAATAGCCAAAATCCTCGGAAACATTTTGTGGACTCAGATTTTTGTCACCTTCTATTCATGGCACATCAATGGTCATCTAATAGTTAGCATTTGCTTTAGTTCTGTGATTGGCTGGTTGAAATGTTGCAAAATGGAAAAAATATGAAGACCGAATAATCTTTTTTATTGCAGAAATAGTTATTTGCATGCAAATACATGCCTCCTTATGTACAACAGCTATACCCCAAGCATCCTTGGAAACAATAACACATTCACATGAATATTTGTAAATAGCAAGTAAATGGGGGCAGGAATACATTCATAGAAGACAGATGTTCAGAATTTAAATTAACATTTTCCAACATCTAGACAAATGGGTTTTCATGGACCTGGTTTTCCACTGTGTGCCACTGTGTGTATTTCAGTTGGTCATTGACACTTGTGTGTTACACACAGGAGACAAGGCTTAGGCTCATGCAGTTGCACTTCTTACACATCCATTTTTCTAAGTAAAAGCTGGAAAAGAGCCATGCCTCAGATGACTGGCTGCAGGAAATGTTTCACATAGCTCCATGGCATAGTTCGAGATGCTAGTAAAGAGCTTAATTGTAAAGCTGAAGAAAAAGATCAATTATATTGATAGTGATATTGATAATGGGATTTTAGCCTAGCAGCTGGCAGCATAACAAGATCTGGCTGACAGCTGAAGTCAAACAAATTCAGTGTGAGGGGAAGTAACTAGAAGAGGTATTGTTTGAGGTATATTTGTTTCTGTTGGCAATCTAAAAATCAAGGCTGCTTATTTCCTAAACCGTGTGCTTTATTGAAGGTGGAAAGTTGCAGGTGACCTATAGCCTGTGCTCTGAAAAGCAGGAACGGAAAGATCACAGTGTGAATGTAGCTGATCACTTATTCAGAAACTTGTTTAAATTAACAGCACTGTTTCTGTCAGCCACTAACTACCATGACTACTGAGGTCGTAACGCCTCTGGAGTTGTGACAGGGTAGCCTCGAGAGAAAGCAAGGCTTAAAAGGAGATGTGATTTTTCTGAAAAGGTTAAATGAAAAAGGGAAATAAGAGTAAGAAGATAAGATTGGGGTCACAGTGGTGATTCTACAAGTTGAAAGGAATACAAGTTTCTAAGATCCAAGTTAGGAACAGTTATTCTGGGTTTAACTTATTATGTTATTCATTTACATAGTTTGAAAGGAAAAATGAGATCAACACCTGGAACAGAGGGGATTTTACCCAGTATCTGAAGAACAGAAAAAAGCATTAGCCCTAGGCTAGATTTCCCCTACTGTGCATGACTTTAAATGAGCACCCTAGAAAAAAACAAAATCTGTTCCTGATGGATCTCATGTTAGGTATGTCACAAATAAATAGAACAAGACTGTTTTCTATTCATTGGTTAGAAAATAGCATCTTTGTCTCAGTTTTAGCAGAATGACTTTACCAGAAAGGACAAAGCAGGACAAAGAGAAGTGCCAATTTTATTCTACTCTGACTGCATCAAGGTTTAGTACACATGCTGAGGAGAGTGCAGATACTTATTAAAGATGCTGACACTGGAATAAAAAAGTAATTACAGTATTGTGCCTCCCTTTATAACAAACAACTCTACTTTTCTATCTTAGAGGTGACTCAAAACCCCAAATTAGAATTCTCAGAGTTTCCCACATAGGCAAACACTGCAGGATTTGAACAAGTGGATATGCTTCCTGCTTATATTGCTTACTGCTAACAATAATTATAGTATTTATGAATTTAAACCTTAATGACAACAAACACAGTAGCTCTATTTTTCTTGTAATAAAGATGTCACTTTCAGTTTTTCCATAAGCATTACATTAAAAGTGGGGGAAACATTTAGAGACTTTTAGAGGGAAGGATCTTTGTTCACCTTGTAACTCAGGTACAGGGGTGATTGGAAAGGCTTTCAGACAAGACATGGAAACTTCGATGCAAACTGTTAAATATTTGTTGTATCTTTCTCTACTCATTAAAAAAAAAAAAAAAAATCAATGAAATTGCTCGCAGATATTTTCCCTGTCTCAAGATCTGGATGAGCTTTCTGGAGATGAAAGCTTCCATCTCTGGTGTAAAGAAGAATCCATAATGAAGAATGGATTGAGTGCATATAAGTATTCAAATTTTCAGAAACATTTGAGGAGATTCCACGCTAAAAGCTTTGACAAGGATAAGCATTCCATACTCTGAAAGTAGAAGTCATTTTATTAGTTAAAAGCTGGCTAAAGGATAGCAAAAAAAAAAAAAAAAAGGGTTGGGACATGATAGATAGAGAGAAGAGCCAGAAGTGAGGTGATGACTTCAGGTACTCTTGTTCTCTTAAATAGCATCTCTTCTGCCACAGAAGGAGGCAAGCTAGGACATTATTCTCACCTCATAGGCTGATGACCTGCACAGCTATCCTACAAATCATTACCAGTACTTTGATGTCATACGTACCTTATAGAACAAAAAAATATTTAGTGTAAAACTTAAAAAGAAATTATATGAAATGTTGTAACAAATTAAGGACATATCAGAGTCACCAGAGAAGTCCCTGTCCAAGTGTAAGTGCAAGTTGTGAGATTACACAACCTGGCACAGAGCATTGCATGCTTGTGGTAGTTCAACTTACCTTGCTTTGTATACCTCCGATTACTGTGTGGCATCATTCATAATATCTGCTATTTTAAGTTGGTTTGGCTTTTGCTTTTCTGCTATCTGTGTGAGAGGAATACTCATTTTCTCTTTGCTTTATTTTGTTCTGGTTTTTAAGCATCATCTCTTATCCACCAGTAACAGTTCAGTAAGGCCTATTACATTTTGACAGTTTGAAACATGAAGCTGTGAAGATAAGGTGCAGCTACAGTGAAAGAGCCATTTTCTAGCAAGAGAACAGCAATATATTCAAATAGAGAAAGGGGAAATACAGTCTACTCCCTGCTAACCCACCCTCTACTCCCCCAGCTTTTCTCTCTAGCATTTGCTTCTGTGACTGTTATCTGCTGTCTAATGAATTTATTCCTTCTTTTCCCTGTCATATTTCACACTGTTGTAGGTCCTGCTCAGCATGTATGAATCTCAGGAACAGCCCCATATGCAGCACTAACCTCAATGTGGGACGATTTAATGAGGCACCACTCGAGGTGGTCCTCACAGGGTATTGGGAGGCACAGATTCCATATATTTTGGCTAGCTCTACACCTTGCTGAAAGCATCACTTGACAAGATATATTTCCAATTTGTCTGAGATTATTACTCCAAGGACAGTACAAGTTCACACATTTAACAGTATTCATAAAATATCTCACGTCTTTCTATCTTGTAAGCTTCCCTTATCTCTCATGCTGCAGGGTTATTTAGTTAGTTCTTTGAGGGAGGGAGCGGTTGTCTGGGGTTTATTATTATTATTATTATTTTTAGTAACTGTTACCATGGAATGGAATTTTAAGAAGTTCTCCAAACACTGTCACGTCTTCTTTTGGGGGAATATCTTTGCTCTTTCTTTTCTTGATTCCTTGCTCCATGTTTGGAGGCATGTCCCAGGCAGCATGGGCAGCTGTGGTCAGCCACCTGCCAGGAGAGGGGAGGAGGTGCAACCCTTACAGCCCTGCAATGAGGTTCCCTTCTGCAGGAAACAGAGGAACTTTTGCTACCTAAGAGCAGCAACTCCATGATTACAGCTGCAGACTGCAGCCTATGGTGTGTGAAGGATGTCTGCTCAACAATGCCATTACCCTGGTTAATATGTTCATGTGCTCTAGAAGGAATACCTCAGCTGAAACATCTTCTATTTGGAATGTCCTTTTTCAGTTAAAAGTAAAAACTGATTACTCAAGGTCTGAAAATGACATTCTATAACACTAAGTAGGAACATATTCTATTCCTAAAAGCTTCCAGAAATAAAATCTTTGCACATAGTATGTGAGAAATTAAAAAAAATAGGATTATTTTAGAATGTCTTAGTTACAAGACTTTTATATAAAGTCAGAAAGAAATATATACTGTTTATAAATATAATTTTTCTGCAATTTCTTAGTAGTTTTATAATTCCTAATCTTTACTTTGTACTTTGATAGAATACTTTGCTTTGTCATGACTATCAACGTATCAAAACTTTCTCAAAGTATTTTAATTAAAATGGGAGTATTTACTGTTGTTATATCACATTAATATTCCAGTAGGCATAAAATTTTCACTAACATTGAATAATTAAGAAGGAATACATTATTGATCAGATAGAAACAGTTTCCTACAATATAAAACACTGTTATGCTTTGTGTTTTTAATATCTGATATTGAAATCTCAAGTTGATATTGTCAAATTACTTTCAAGCATGTAGACTAAGCAAATTTCAAATGGGCATCATCTGCTGTTGTAGAGGACATCATCTAATGGGAGAAATATGAAAACAAACATCATAATCCTGGTTTACCTTATTGCAAAATTAAGTGTTCAAGATACCTGGAGGGAGTGAAGTAAAATTTTTTATTTCCTATCATAAGTACTAAGTATGTAGTTTTCTGTATTATCTCACAATTTCCTTCAGGGGATAATATTTTATCAGGTCATTTACTATGTGTAAATGTTAATTATGATTGTTGTGATATTCTTTAAGTAATATAAAGAAAAAAAAACAGAAATGTATATTATGGATAAAAACTGATTATGAAAAGGAGATAGTACTCTGAAATGAGAGTACACTGAGACATTTCACCTGAAAATAGTCTGTTGATGTAGAATTTCACAGTCTGAATTTTTTGTGCAGTCTCTTGGTTTCTCTTCATAAATGTTTAAAGGACAGACTTTGAATTCGCTCTTACGCAGAAACTTTTAGTCCTACTTTTCATTTTTGACCACTTTCTTAAAAAGACATCTTACAGAACATCAAGGAAATCTAATATAATGGTGACATGCAGTCTGTGTTTCAACTTTCTTTCCCCAGGAAATTAAGCTCCTGTATTATCACCTTTTCCTTTCCCTCTCCTCTTCATACATTTTTGATCTTGTTGTGCAGGTGTGACTCTCTTCAGCAGAGGAGTCCCAAAGGCTTTATCCAAGCCCACATACCTATGTGCAGCCCAGCTGCCCACAGCAGGGTGAGATCCAGATGAACAGCAGCCTTTTCCCTGAGGGGTGAAGAAGAGACATTTTCCTCTGTCCTGAAAGGGAAGAAAATTTCAAGTGAGTACTCTGCGGAAGGAGAGGCTGCATACTGACCTTAGCATTATTTGTGCTATTTGAAGAACTGATAGGTTATTCAGCACCCACGAGCTCTGGTCTGACAGGAGGGTCCCCCCAGCCCAGGTTTGTAAAGTGGAATCAAGAAAGATCTCACGAGAGGGACCAGCAATGTTGTGAGATGACGCAACGTGAGCAGGATCCAGAAATCCTAACAGAGGAAATCAAAGGGAGGATTAAGTGTAACGTGGGCACAGAGAGAGTTGGCAATATCATGGCAGGGATTCGTGAAGTACATTCAGACACAAAGTGGTGAGAAGTTGGAGCCTGCTGGTACTTGATTGTTAAATTCTTGGAACTGTTACCATTGAATCAATTGTTGAAATTGGTTATTGTTGAATATTGGAGTTGCTATTTATTATCTAGTTACTTGCTTAAGAGTTCCTCTTTGAAGTGTTTACATGTTAGCACTTGTATCTCTTCGTTGGAGAAGAGGATTGGATGTGAATGGCTGTGCAGACCTACTTCCAGCACATAAAATACAGAGTATGAGAAACTGTGACCTTTAGGCCTAAACAATAGTAGTCATCTTACTTCTCCCACAGGACCAATCAAATCACCTCACTTGAAGGAAGTCCACAATTAAGCATTGTAAACCTAGAAAAATAATGAAAAAAAAAGAAAGAAACTTACTTTCTGAAGTATATTGGCTGCTTCACTTTCACAAGCCTGTTGAAGAACTGCAAGAACAGGGAATGGCAGCATTTATATTCCTACTGACAGAGCCATGCTTTATTACCCAATTATCATATGCCATAGGCCATGCTCTAGAATGTGATCCTCTCCTAAATCACCCTTTGCCAGCACAACTAACAGCAAAAAGTCATCAGTTACTAATGCAAATCTACTAAGATTCAGTGTGTAGAAAAGAAGAAGATAATAGTTGGGATGTGCTAAATCAATTCATCAAGCACAGGCAGCTACAGAACAATCACTCAAGCAACAGAAAATATTCTCAAATAGGAAAAAAAGAAGTCCTTACCTTGTGAAGCTTATACAAACAGTTGTTTCTATATTTTCCCTTTACAGTTTACAGTGTTCTGCAGCACAGTTGTTTTTACAGCTTATTTAATAGTGAACAATTTTATATTTACAAACCTTAAAATGCAGATTTCCAAGTCCCTGACATATACACACACCACTTCTCAAATGCAATGACCTCTAGTGTATTTGCAAAATATCCAGATAAATTCTTCACAGTAACTACAGTAGGAAGGATTATAGGGATTTTATTATTATTATTATTATTATTATTATTATTATTATTATTTCTGACAGAGAAACAAGAGAAAAACTTGAGCTTTATGCTTATAACCCTAAGACATAATGGTCCACGTTATTTCACCCCAGTAGCTCTCACAAATGGAAAGTGTTTTTACCTTCCCATTCTCCTGTTCCATTTAATACAAAGGTACTTATTTAAAATGTAAAAGAAGATACAAAATGTGTAAACCATGATGACTGTTTTTTACCTCTTATTGTATCATTCATTATTTCAGTTTAATTAAAATGTATAGTGTTCATCAGCTTGGAAAACATTTGACTACCGCTATGCCTCCACAATTTTTGTTTGGTACATAAAGTTGTCAATTTTGATTACTATATTTTTCCATAGTATGTGGGTTTTTTCATCTACAAGCCAAAATATAATGTATGACTGCTAATTTGATTTGGAAATTGGCAGGTAATAATTTCCTCTAACTATCATTAGTTTTCCTTCATAATTTTCCTCTAACAATGCAGTTCCCAGCAAGTATCTATTAAAAAAGGGGTGGTACTGAAGAGTAAATATCAGTGCAGCAAGCAAGCAGTAGGCTCAGAGATTTGTCATAGAGTAAGTATGGGCAATGGAAAGATTTATTTATTTATTTTTAAAAGTACCCAACATGTATACACAAACACGTACACAATTTGTATACATTTGTATATAGATTTGAATATAAAATAGATATGTATTTTTGAGAGCTTCTTCTTAAAAATTCAGGTAGAAATCTTAGCTCTACTACGTACTATGTACAAGTGACAGGCAATTGTATGCAAGAGATAATGTAAGTGACAAAAAAAAAATAGTTACGGTAGTATATTACAGGCAGTTTTGCTCTTGGAGCAGAGATTAAAACCTTGAGATACATAAGGGCAATCTGCAGTGCACAGGGAGAGCCAGGATGCATCTATTCTCGTCATTCAGTGAGCACTTCAACAGCATGGGTTGTAGATCACGCAGACTATCACCTCTGCAGAGCACATTACTGCTACTGCTCCTATGGGGCTTTTTGTGCAAAAGCAAAAAAATCAAGAGGCAAAAGAGTGCCCAGGTATCCCTCTAACAAGGAAATGTGATAAAGGTAGAAGACGGTGGCCACAGCTTTGCTGAAGAGATGGGGAATGATCCTTGCCATATACATCAAAGCCTTTAACACACACACAAAAAAAGAATTTGCAGTGACCTACGCAATGAAAAAATTCCTCCCTGCTAGCCAAACTGGAAATGTCTGATCATCTGGAACACTGATGCTTCTTGTATGATACAAAGGTACCCCAGTCCAGGTCAACAAACATTTACTAAAAGCACATGCACAACACCACTCAAAACCTTTAGCAGCAGCCATTCTTTTCTTAAACAGTCTGGCTGTAAGAGTGGTGATACCAATTATTTTATTTACCAGTCATTTTCAACAGGAAAGTGAAGAATCTGAACAGCTTTTCATACTGGATGGAGGAAGTCAAACCTTCCACCTCAATGTAAATGATCAACAATACTAACAAACGCACAGAGGTAATTTATTATAATTAAACACAGAAATAACTATGAGTTAGAATAAAGATTTTTAGAGATCTGTCCTTTTAAAACAGTGCACTTCCTCTGCTTTGAATAGCACAAACATTTACATCTCGCCTTGCACTGAAAAACTTAACAGCTTTCATTAAGTAAGTTGGCAGAGCTATTACATTCTGGCAGAGCTTACTCTTTCTCTCCTTTTAACAGTAGAGTTCTATTTACAGTTTTAATCTTTGCTAAGATTACATCGTGATTTGTCAGGTACAGAGAAAATGCTTTTCTGCTGCCACAACTACATGCAATGAAACAGTTTGGGTCAGTATGTCTTGAAGTTCTATTTGTCTTTTTTTTCCAAAATTAGTTGACCAGTCATGAAGTTCTCTTTTGGACACCAAGTACTCGGAAAAAGGTGGAAATAAATCTTTATGAATCTACAAGGAAAATTTGCACTTGATTTACAATATCAATATCAATCAGTAAATCTATAGAAGTAAGTCATGTCTCTTTTCGTATTTGTCTGTATCCTTTATTACTATTAAGTACAACAAACTTCATAAGCAAGAAAGTAGGTGTAAATATTGCACCAATCAAACCACACTCAATGACTTCTATAGAAAAAAATGGTGCAATTTCTTAAACACACCTGGGAATATTAATTTCCACTATAACAAAAATATAATTTCATTCTAACCCTTATAGCTATTTCAAAACATACAGAAAGTTAAGGCTCTACTGTTATAGAAATGACAACATTTGAGATAGATTGGGTTACATAGTGTAAAATTGACTGCAGAGAAAATCCCAAAGATTTTTGCAGCAAGTGTGTCTTGGTGCAGGCGTGCGGCAGAATCATGAAAGTGTTTCTAATAAGGCATTTGCAGGTGCTGAAACACTATTACTAAGCTAGCAACTGCTTTGAGGAGTCAGATGTGAAAAATTCATTTTTGGTATCAGAGGAGCCACCACTGAAACACTGTAAGAAGGGTTTTATATGTGAGCAGACTTCAGTTTCTCCGGAAATCTTTTGCACATCACAAAACCTGAAAGACTCCTCATTAGGATTCATTTGTAGATAAATGAACATGCTCTGCATGAAATCTAAATGGGAACTCAGAGAAAAGCTGCTTTTAAAGTCTGAAAGTGATTTCACAGACAATGCAATGCAGCACATTCCAAATAATTTATTTAAATCTTTTATCGTAGTTCACCTTCTTTTCTAATTATGAATTGGAAACACTAATTTTGACTGAGTTCTGTGCTGAACCTGTAATCTATTCAGTATAAAATTATCATAAAACAATAGAATACCAAGTATAGCCCTGGTCCAATGAGAACAGGATAACCTTAGGTTTTGCTAAAGGACTTCTCAGCATTTCATTTCTCAAAAACCAGTTGAGACTCAGCCAGGCTGGTAGCAAGAATTTTTAGCATTCAGCTAAGTTCGATTAGGGAAAAAAATAAGTCTTCAAATAGAGAAGAAACCATAGGTGAGGAAGCACAGCAGTCCTGTCAGCTTCCTCTGACATTCTACCCAACAGGTTAAGAAAAACAAAAAAGGTGGGAAATAATAAATGCATTTCTAAATTAAGCCTTTAAGATGCCCAATATAAAGA
Source organism: Chrysolophus pictus (assembly GCA_037305975.1). Classification (NCBI taxonomy): domain Eukaryota; kingdom Metazoa; phylum Chordata; class Aves; order Galliformes; family Phasianidae; genus Chrysolophus; species Chrysolophus pictus. Next base: position 20,928,902 of record CM074579.1, read on the forward strand.
TAACTTATGATTTTTCATTTCAGAATTTAGCATTAGTCAGAAATACGCTTAATCCATCCTAGAAAGGACATTCTTACTTGTGGTAGCAATTCAGCCTAAATTGGAGAAGTCAACCTGCCAAAGGTCTTGAGTGTCAGTGCAAAGATGTTGGCAATGGGAGAGCAGCTGCAAGAGGCTGGGGCTGTCCAGTGCTGGAAACAGCCAGCTCATGAGTGGGCTGGGTGAAGTCTTGGAGCCAAAAGAGTGATGCCTTGGAAAAACGTATGAGGGATGCTCCAAAAGAAATGCTTCCTATTTTAGTACTTTGACCTACAAGGCCAGAGGTGGATATTGATGTCATGACAGTAGTGACTGAGCCTTCCCACCAATATTCCACTACATTTTATTGCCATGTGACAGCACACAGCAGAGGGGCACTCTGACAAAATGGTGTCTGATATGGAAGCATGTATGAAGCAAACATGTGGAACTGGATTTTCTTATGACAAAAAAAATTGTACCCAGTGACATTCATGGTTGTTTGCTGAATGTTTATGGAGACCAACCAGTGGATGTGAGCATACTGAGTAGTATGTTTCAGCAGTGGCGAGAACAACAATGGGTTACCTCCAAGGTGCCAATTTGTGTGTGTGGCATGTGGGTTCTTGTTCATTGCTTGCAAAAATATGTAGCTAATGGTGGTGAATCTACTGAAAAAGAATTTTGTAGCTGAGAATTTGATTTACCAAATAACGTTATGGTGTTCTTTGTACCTGTTGTAGTTTCAATGGAAATAAGAGGCATTACTTTTGGAGCAAACTATGTATTTAAGAAAGAGAAAAAAAAAAAGCAAAACATGAAGGTAGAGAATAGGGACAATTGAAAAACACTTTCTGTCTACACCAAAGTCACTGCAGAAGGTGAGGAGGTTAGCAGGAGGTGCTCTAGGCCAACAGCAGAAGACCTCTGCTGCCTAGGAAAGCCTCATGTTGAAGCCGGCATAGAGATTGGAGGACCTCAGGAGCAGCCCAGAGCTGGATCTGTTCTCATTCCATACAATGCTACTCATAATACACATGTCCTCTACTGAAAGTTGTTACGGTTTCTCATTATAAACCTAAGATTAGCTTGCCTTTTTCTCCTCTCTTTTTGTCATTTTGCTGGATGACACAACAAATGAAAATAACTCTTTCCTTGCATGTAATAACAGAACTTCTAAAAACAGGTTACCACATTTTGAAATGCTGATTTAATTTCATTTAAATTCATTATAGTTTCAATCAGTTTTGAAATAAAACATGAAATAAAAACATGGCAAAAATAATAATTTGTTCGAGGATCATCTGTGTAAATGAGCTAATATTTTGGTGCCTCTGATGGGTGAAAAAGAAATAATTTATATTCTACTACTTCCTCTAACATTATATGGTCCTTACTACCACTTTACCTTCTTACTGTTGTTTTTTCTTTTTGATTTAATCATTACTATCACTGAACTCACATTTATTAGTGGCATCTTGAAAAGCATCTAATCTATCATTTCTGATGTCTGGAGCTTGGCAGATGTATTTACAATGCCCTCAGTGAATAGGAAAATAAATCTGACACGTAAATCTAGAAAAACAGACGTAAATATATCTCTGTTTAAATTATTGTATTTCACTGGAGTACTAATCCTTACAAATCATGCGGAAGGTGTTTTTTGAAAGCTATGTGCATAATTTTTATTGTGCAAGCCAAAAATCCAAATTTGAGAACTATCTCAAAGAGATAAAGTTAGGTTCTCCTAGCTTAAAACCAAGTTCATTTGTTTCACGTACAGAAAAATTTAGCTCAGAATATTCAGATGGGCTTTGTTAAGCAACTAAAGAAATTTGAAGTTTTCCTAAGAATTTATACCGAAAAAAATTGTCCTTTATTGGTAGACTTGGTCCATGCACTCATAGCAGGTAGATTTATGAAGGACGTATATTTATTATTATTTAAGGACAGATAATTTTACACACTAAAAAATTATTGTTAATGACAAATCTTGGCTTTGGCATAAATATTATGCAGAAAATATGACTCTTAAAATAAAGATCTCTAAATCAGAAGAAAATACATGACCTTTGTACCCCACCAAAGCAAGTCAGCAGCTCTGGAGTTTTAAATATTTTAAAATGCTCAAGAGAAATTGTACCTCATGAATTATTTGTAAAATTAATTCAAAGATATTTTTAAACATAAGAGAGAATTATATGTTAGTTATTAAATTACTTACTAATATAATCAATATATTTTATTTTGTATTTTTTTTTTTCTGGTATTCTTCACCTAAAGCTAAACAGATCCTTTTGTAATTCTCTTTTATTTTTCCTCATTCCTTTCCAGTATTAAAAATAATATGAAAATGAGCAGAAAGTACAAGTAAAAAGGCCTTTTCCCTTTTGCTGTTTGCTATAGGTATACTTCCTTTTGGTTCTGAGTGCCTCTGATGCCATCTGTTCAGTTTTAAACTGTAGCATATTATCCCAGCACCACGTGTATTTACAGCAACATCACCAAATTAGACCTGGAAAGTACCTCTCCAAGGAAGGACACCTTCACCCTCCTGACAGACCATGTTTTCAGAGATCTCCAGTGACACAGATCCCATAAATCCCTCAGCCAACATGCTGTAGTTTCTTACATGCCTCAGTATTACATTTACTGACCTCTAATGAGAAACACAGGTTCTTCAATTTAAGCCCAATTATTTTCAATCCATCATAAACAGAACAGTAATTTTTTTCCTTATTTACCACTTTGCAGTAGCTATTTTGGTATTTTGAGATAGTCTCCCTCAGTCCTCTCTTAGAGCTAAGCAATACTTCTGTTTTAAATCTTTCACACTGAGATGGGAAGAGACAAGCCAAGGAGACATCCTTGGAAATCCTTGGAAAATGATGGGGCACCAGATCATTGGCTCCGTAAGAGCCAGTGCCACTGACCATGCAGTGGCCCATGAAAGGGGGAAACACTGTGTTGAAATGTTTAGTCTCTATTCTATTCACATCACTCATTGAATCATAGATTGGCTTGGAAGGGACCTCAAGGATCATCAAGCTCCAATCCCCCTGACGCATACAGAGCCATCAACCTTCATATCTAATACTAGATCAGGATGCCCAGGACCCTATCCAACCTGGCCTTGAACACATCCAGGGACGGGGCACTTCTTTCCCTTAGCCTTCTTTGTTGACTAATCATCATATAGCTAGTACCTGTACTCCAAACAATTGTCTTGTTTTCAAAAATCTGCTTTAATAAAAATAAAAATATTAATACATGATCTTATTTGGTTCAGATTCAGGCCATCCTTCTTAAACAAACCCGATGTTATAAATGACCAAATAAACATTTTAACTTTCAGTTCTTTCATGAGCATTTTTATCATGGCAACAGAACATTCAGCTTTGCTGGGCAGATATGGTTTTGACATTGTATTTTAGCACCAATGTATTCTCTTTTTTTATTTTTCTTTTTTGAAAAGTGTATATGGATATGTACATGTACACTTATGCATATGTACATGTATATGTAATATCCATATGAATTCGCTGTGGATGTACAATTGTCTTTAATGAACTTTGGTTCGATTTTCTAGTTATCAACATTCAATAAAGCGGGGACACATTTTGCCATTCACTTCATCTGGATACAAAAACATTTCCACTGCTGGTTGCTGTCAGGTTATTCCCTGACTCATATAAATACAATATATGCATAGCTGTGAAAGCACCTGAAAAACACCTGTCTTCGGGCTTTTTTCATGCCATACGTTGATGTAAATTGTAGCATCCATATCATGCTGCTACACGTGCCATATTCATTAACTAATCCTGAAGATTAGTCCTTTCACACACATTCTGTTTGCTGCTTATTCCAGCTGCAGAGAATACTGTACACTCACTGATAGCATAGGTTAGACTGAGACTACCTTTTAACTCTTCACCTTATTCTTCTGAAAACACATAAGTAGAAGTCTCCAGTTAGGTCAATGCACAAACTTCAACCAGCCTGGAGGGATCCAAGGTTTCATCCCAAAGGACCACATTCAGACTTCAGTTGCCTTTCACCTCTGAAAATTGGCAGATTTGGTTACGTGCACTAAACTACAATTTATCTGTCACTTTAGAGAAACCCAGACAACATCCATATTGGTTTTCTCAGGATGTTGTTATGACTGTAGTTGCTGCAGTGTTGGTTATACCATGCAAAGTGGCACAATGTTACGCCCCATGGGGAAACAAACAAACAAACAAAATCAGCACTTAACCTTACCTCCTTCCTACAAACAACAGAACAGGTACACAAGATAGGTATGAACTCCTCAAAGTACAAATTTAAAGTACAGATTCCCACTACACACTAACATGAGGAGGACTCCATATTGGGAAAGAGCAAGGCAAGACAGGAAGCTCAAATGCTATGATTTTGGAAAGAAATACAATAAGGTTTACATTTTAACTGTCTGGATGTGTAAGGAAACTAAAACAGCAAGGAACAAGACATACAAATAAGGGGAGCATGTGTGAAATCTTTTCTTGATGCTGATGACTTAGGGCTCTGAAAAGACCTGGAATTTATAGTCTGGAAGTCTGTCCTGGATCAGCAGACCCCTAACAATCTTTGCACAGGAGCAAACAGATCTCAGATTTTGCTTTTAAGACAATGATAGTAGACACTGAAGATTTTAGAGTCAGAAAGAGAGGGAGCAAGGGAAGAGAGGAAGAGATTTTAATGAGAAGCATAAAAATATTTAATGATAAAAATGGTGCAGCCAAGAAAAAGAAGGAGGAAGAGAAACAAGAAACTCAGAAGAAAAAGAATCTGTAAGAGAAAAAATAACCTTTCAGTGAAAAGTAATAGGGTTATAACTATTTAAATAAATTGTAACCCATCTAGAGATACTTACTACAATTCTGTGTTACCAAAGGTAAGTGTGCAAGCATGTCAGGGAAGTTGGAACAGGAATCAGTCATTTTTACGTAGGTTAACCGTGAAAGTAACGCCTCCTGTTTTACATGGGAACTAAAAAATGTACAAAGAGCACAATAGCATTATTTGATGGAGCAGTTTCTAAGCTACAAAACTCTGTTTTTCAACAGATTCACCACCATTAGCTGTGCATTTTCACCAGCAATGAACAAGAGCCATACTCTTATTTGTCATGCTCATACAAACCTGTACCAGTGGAGGTGAGCAACTGTCACTGTCACCACTGCTGAAAACATACCACCCACCACCTCACTGTGCTCACGTTCAGGGTTTGGTCTGTATAAACATTCAACAAGCATCCATGAAGATCAATGGGTGCCAGTTTCTCCACATGGAGAAACTCAGTGAGAGACCTTTGCTCCATACACACTACCATTTGCACTTCGGGCACTGTTTTGTTGGACTGCCCCTCTGCTGCCATCTGTCACACGACAACAACTAATGTAATGGAATACTGATGGAAAGGTTCAACCTCTACTGCCATACTACCACCATCCACCATGGATGGGGCTAACATATAAATTAGGAGGCATTACAAAGCAGCCCTTGTCTGTTGATGATGCTAACTGGCCTTTTATAATAAGTAAATAAACACAATATGACAATATCTAATTATTTTAGTTGTTACTACACCATGCTATTTTTAGACTTGTGTTCTTAAGGACTAATAAATATGTAGTTTTCTGCAGATCTAATTTGATCCAGAGAATAAAGTTAGCAGATGAAAGTTTCTGCCATACTTAATTGCTCTGTCATATCTGACCAGGTTTGCAAAGCACAAGAATATATTTTACAGCTATAAATACATTTAATAATTGATAATAATTTTATTTTCAGAGGATTCTTTTGACATTTTCTTTCAGTGAAGACTTTATGTTTTGAAAATCCTTGCTTTCTTCTTTCTGCTTGTATCCTGTATTATATACACTTTTTCACTGTTAAGATGATCTTCTAGTGTTACCCAAAATGACCCATCAGACACTCAGCCTACCACTAAATTGGAGCAACAGTAAAGTAGGATGCTATATAAAACCCAGACTATAAACTAGTCAGTGCATATTACATAAATAACAATAGTTAAGAAGTATAACACCTTCTATCTGTTTTTGTGAAAAGCTCAGATTTCTTCTTTTAACAATAAAAATATGAAACCTTCAGGATTCTTACACTGATCACAACATCAACCTCTCTACCATTAAATGTGCCAAGACATAAAAAAGAATAAAATAAAAAAGGTGAATGTGTTGTATTCAACAGCATAGTAAGCGTTCCTGCACTCCTGCAAAGTACTAATCCCCACATATTTTACAAACTCCATTTCTTCCTGTGAGTTAAATTAATAACAGAAGAAACTTTCTTTGGGTTTACCTGTCAGACACATGATACATATTTCAGTGAGTGGAATTTTTTAACTTCATTCTACAGCAGTGACTTCAGAACGCATTACTACTTCTAATTCATCAGCCTTGTGGAGACAAGTTAGAAGAAGTAAAATGTAAATCTCTTTATAACGAAATCAATCCAGTCCTTTTTCATTTGTCATCATAGTGACAAAGCCCCATTGTCAGCTGAACAGATGTACTAAACGCTTGTCACTTATGTGTGTTAAAAGAGCAACCACTAAAAAGAGATAATTTCTTCTGACTAATTCACATCAAAGCAGAAGAGTTTTTCTTTTCTTTAGTAATTTCCTTGGGAGTTTTGTTTGCTTTATACCAGATATGAACTTTTAGTACCACTGATAGATGGAGAAAGAATTAGGAATGCATTACACCTTTTCAAATTCCACAAACCCATAGCTCCCTTTTATGCCCTCATTCTATCTTTATATCAAAATGCAATCAGTTTATGGTCTCATAATGGCAGAATACTTGCTAAAATATTCCCATTAAAATGCAAATGTTGACCTTCCGCTAAGTTTTAAGTTAGAAATTCTTTTTTTTTTTTTTAAATAGACATGCTTTGCAACATAAGAGTAATTTTCTTGGTAGACCGCGTTCCTTTTATTTTATTTTTCTAATGATTCTACATTCTTCGGCAGCTTCTTTGTGCTATTGTTACTCCTGGCTTTTCTTTTTTGAAAAGTGAAACATAAAACTTTCTTTGAAACGGAAAAGAAAGCATTACTTATTATTAGAAAATCAAAGATGAATTGAGTGTGTAACAGTTATTAAAAAAAAAAAAAAAAGCTTTTCTTCTGTGGAAAAACAATTTAAATGACAAAAATAATGTGCCAATATACTGGCAATAAAGATCATCAAAACCATCCTATAGAATGACGTTTTCCACAAATTTTGCATTTACAGCTATAAATCATGTTTTAATCCACTCTACTTTAATTCATTTACCATCAATCCTGATTGTAGGCATGAGAAAGTACAATCTTAGCTTTGTTCCCATCTAAATACAGGAACTATAATTACATCATGCAAACAAAGATGCCTAAAATACATAGAGATATCATAGTCCTGGAAATATACTTGCACTTGAGCAAAGAAAGAATTTTGTACATTTTGCATTTCAGCCTCACCTGCCCAGTTGTTACATCTGAACTGCAGCAGAAGGGTTTATAAGAAAGCATTTCCTAGTAAAATGTTCATTCAGTCAAGAAGTGGGTATAGTAGGATTAGATAACTGGTATTTGCAAACATTCTGAGTGTCTAAAGCCAATCTCAGATTCTGTTATATCTGAGAAAAAATTGAGCACTAATCACACATTTTCAGAGTCTTACACAGGTTGCCCTCCTTAGCTCTTGCATGCTAGCAATCCCTGTTCTCTTCCAGAACAACAATGAATAAAGGTACTTGCGTATTCATCTAGATTTGTATGCAACAGCAAAGCAAATACTAGTAATATTGAAAATAATTAATGCTTGGGGCTGGTAATGAAACTGTAGCCTTTTCTTTCCCAGCTTGTGCAACTAGGGCTCCTAAGTGCTTGTAGCCAGAGGAAAATTAAATTAAATTTATGATGACAATCCTATTTGCTACCTACATAGATGAAAAAGATTTTGAGCAAGAAGTTAAAGCAAATCTCTTGATAAATACTGTTTTGTTCTGTTTTTTTAGATGTTTGTTATAGTACTCCACAAATCTGGAGTACTGCATCCAGGCCTGCAGCCTCCAGGAGAAGACATGGAGGTGTTGGAGCTGGTCCAGAGGAGGGCCACGAAGATGTTCAGAAGGCTGGCACATCTCTCCTGTAAAAAAAAAAAAGCTGAGGGAGATGAGCTTGTTCAGTTTGGAAAAGAGAAGGGAGACCTCACTGTGGTCTTCCAGTACTCGAGAGAGGCTTATCAACAGGAAGGAGACCAACTTTTTACATGGTGCATTAATGATAGGACAAAGATAATGGCTTTAAACTAAAAGAGAGAGATTTAGGTTACATGTTAAGGGAAATTATTTACTCAGAGAGTAGTGAGGCAGTGACACAGTCTGCCCAGAGAAGCTGTGGGTGCCCTATCTCTGGGAACATCCCAAACCAGGTTGGATGGGGCCCTGGACATCCGTATCTATTGCGTGGCAGCCCTGCCGGGCTGGGGGATTGGAACTGGGTGGTCTATAAGATCACTTCTAACCTCAGCCGTTCTATGATATGTAATATGTTTCTATGACTTGCTATAAAGATTTTTTTTATCAGGACCAGGAAAGCAAATCAGAAGCTATGAAAGCTGTACATGCAGTTTGACCACAAACTTGCTTCCCCACTAATCTGTACAAAGGAGTAAACCCCTGTACATGATGAACCTCATGCCAGAAGATAAAATCACAGACTCCAGGATTCCCCTCCTCTTGCTCTCCTGCAGCGGGAAGCACTGGAGATTACCTACAACAAAAGAGATCTACTGTGCTACTGGTGGATTTTAAGATCTCTAGGTCATTACTGATATTTCTTGCTCATTTAAAACTTGAGTCTGGAAGAAGTTCTCTCTGTCTCAGAGAAAAGGCAGAGAGGCTGGACTCGGTGAAACAAGAAGCTCTTTTCAATTCTACAGTCTCATGTCAGACATATTTAAAAATTGACAGGAGTTAACCATCTCACTGCCAGTAAACTGACTGCATTTGACTCTATAACATTAGCATCTCTATAATGCCTGAATTCTACTGTCAATAAAAATTACTGATTTCCTCCCACTCTTCTGCTTATTTGCATGTTTTAAATGTAATGACACAATGTAACTAATAATAAAATTTCAATCCTAAATATAAAGATTTCTCACAGACAAAATGAAAAACACTAAGAGTCAAACAAATGCATATTTTCAATCTTATGTGGTCACTTTAAATAGAAAAAAAAAACAAGATATCTCATTTTTACTTTTAATCAGATAGCAAAACACTGAAATATTTAATGCTTGTATATTCTTTTAACCAGGTATTCAGAGTGAAAGCACTGGACACAGTTTCAAACATTTTTATTGGGCTTAATTTACAGAAGAAAAAGGATCAAAACTTAATGTTGTTGGAAGTCCATCCATAAGGTATGCTAAGCTCATCAACTCTTTGAAAAAAGTATTGGGAAATGGCCAAGTTATTTAACTTCACAAAACAGCTGCTTAAATTCACAATACTCTGTACCACTAATGCTATGAATGTCTCACATAAGCTCAAAATACTTTCATTTGGGTTAAAACGATGTCATTCACAGAAACAGCTCAGAAAAGAATGTTGAGAAGCTTTTGAGAAGCTTCAAACTCAGCTCTGAAGAATACACCTTGATTTCAGTTTTAATCTAATCCAAACCACCAGAAATATTCCTTTAACTAGCAATTCATTTTCAGTGCTGTTTCATAAATTCAGCATAATGCTTGTGGTATATTCTGTTGTTAATATCACTGTCTTCACTATCCCAGATTCATAGAAATAATGTAAAGGAAAAACTCTTTTCCAATAACAGTTTTGTACTACAGGTATTTCTTCAATACTGTTTGTTTTTTTCTTTTCCTATCCTGTTATTATTGAACAAGGTTCCAAGAAAACTCAGCGAGACAGTAACAGCTAAGGCTTTTGGCAGACACAGAGGCTACAGCTACAGTACCTCCCAGCACAGGCAGTGCAAGGAATTGGAAGCTCACTGTTTCAGGGTGTTGATAACCCGGATACACAGCAGAATAGGCTGCTTGGTTCCAAGTGATTTCTGATAAACGCAACTGGAGTTTGCTTGCAATGCTGTCGCTTTGATCAAGACTAGCAGAAGAGGAAAGCAAGGCAGAGCAGCGCAAAATCAAATGTGCAGTAGCAAGCAAGGAGGTAAAATTACAGCAGATCTTGAATTTCCTTTAGCAATGAGATTCCTTAGGAGGAAGGAATGAATGCAGGTAACACAGGCTTTTAGCTGAAATTTGGAGCCTGGGAAACTTGTCTAATCTTACACTTTCGGCCGTGATTTTCATCATTGTCCCTTCTGACATCTCCTAATCCTACCAATAGAATCTACAATTCCCTGTAAAAACACACAGAAGTACCTACACCGCTCTCCAAAGTAACTAAATACTCTCTATTTTGAAAACAAATCATAGAATGGATATTTTCACAGTAGCATCTGCTCCTCCTAAACTTTTAGACTGAGTTAATAATCCTTTTGGCATAGAGCTCTCCTGTCATCAAGAACTGGATACAGATTTATTTTTTAAAATCACTTAAAAACTTCTTATGCATCTCCACTGACAGAAATACTTCTCACCCTTAGCACTGAAGTTTTTTCTTTCCTTCCCATGTGCTGACAGACCTACAAAGCAAGAACAAAGGCAGAGAGCAAAGGCTGCCACAAAACAGCTATCACTCCAGTAAGAAACCTTAACATCTGGAGCTGTCAGCCTGCTGTGAACACGACTAATTTCTTATCACTAAAACCATGAAATATAAATCCTCATGTATCATGTCTATGGAAATTCTCACGTTGTTTCTTTACAAATGCCTTTCTTCCCCTCCTTCTTAACCAAGATAGCCCACAGCTTCTGCTTCTTGCTTGTAAAAATGTCTGCACTCTTCCCTTAGATCTGCTAGCAGTGCTTTCTTTCATCAGTATTAGTTAAGCAAGCTTTTGGTCTGTGAAAAAGCTGTCAATCTCATTTTGTAGCTACACTTTTATTATTATTTTGATAGATACTAATATTTTCAGAATGGCTTTACATTAAACAGAGCACATAACGCTTATTACAAGCATTACCTGCGTGGCCTAGAAGGTGACTTGATGCAACAGCAACCATTCAGACTATTCTCTTCAGCATGAATCACCTAGCATTTACAAAAACCTATTACTTGCACCTGAATGTACCCTCAGCATTCACTAGTCAATTCTAATGGCTACCCTACCTGAAATCAGCACATTTCCTTGCTTCTCTCCATTTTCTGTCAGTAAATTCATAACTAAGCATAACTATTTTTGAGTAATCAGTGAATAAAAACATTAAGGACAAGTTACAGAGGTTTCTTTTTCATAGCTGGTCCTGAAGAGTTCTGTAGTATTACTTTTTATAAACAAAATCAAGGTAATGCATACATGGATTATTTATTTACTCTGTGACCCTAGGCAGAATAAACACGCTCTGTATTCACATGGTCTTACAGTTAAGGTAGCATGGAAAAATGAGACTTCAATCTGAAATAATGATATTTAGAGAAGTGATGTTATTAAGAATGGGGAAGTCGCTGTAGGCAAACTGCTTTCTACATTCTGGAAATATCTGTTTTACTGTTTTTTTTCTGAAGAAGTTTATTTTAATTGTTAATAAACTAAAAAAAAAAAATATTGCAGTCTGCTCCAAAAAACTAAGAAGTGAACATGATGTCAAGTTCTTGTGCTGGTCTCAAAGAACAGCATTCAGCAGAGCTAGTCAACATGACTGAAACATGCATTTATAAAACAGCTACAAAAAGACTTCCTGCCAGTGACAGGAGGTGATTCAACTAGCTGGCTGGCAGTAAAGGTTGTTTACCAGGTTCTGGATTCCTAATTGGATGCCTAGCTTGTTAAGTACCAGCTGGTCTTTAATTAGTTGAAAAATTATCATCACTAAAAGTTGCCATAAAAAGAAAGAGAACAATATAATTAAAGCATTAAAATCCATATGGTGGAATGCATACCTTCTCTTCTAATAGCTGTTTCTCTTCTCTTTCCCACACAGCATTAATAAGGCAATGCTGTCCACTTGCCAAGAAAACTCTCCTTTTTAAGTTCATATTGAAAGGAATAAAATGGAGGTGTGCTAAGAGAATGTACATAGTGCAGTGTTTCTCTTTGACTTTGAAATTATCCAGGATACTATTTGGTACAGGAGCGAGTTCAGGATTGATGACTCACCCCCGTCTGTACATCTAATCATAGTGGGACATCATTATCACACCTTCATTAAATACAAAGCAATTAAAGTAAATTTAAATGAAAAACTCTTCACATAGACTTAGTGAAATACAATTTTTTTGCCTGTGATTTATTAAATATGAACACAGCCTGAATGCGCATTGCAATACTTGCATAACTGGAAATCCGCAAGCAGTTGCTCTATAATTATCTGCCACAATATTTTCCTCCATTCCTGGAGGCTTACGGACTTCCTCTGCCCCTAAGGAATATCTTCTAATGTATGTGAAATGTTGAGACTACATGTGAAGTAATTTGGCCTTAATGTGAAAGAATAAGTCTAAGTATATTTCTAAAATGTTTTAAACACCTGTGCTATCAAATTTAATATTTTAGAGATTTTTTTTGTTTGTTTTTCAATTGTTTACGTAGGTTTCTCCAAAAGTAATACCTCCTATTTGTTTCTATGGAATCCATAACAGATAAAAAGACCACAATAACACTGTTTGCTAGAGCAATTTCTCAGGTACAGAAGAGTGTTTTTCAACAGGAGGAGTCATTTTACTGGCATTCCTGTACTTGAAGGGGTCCTACAGGAGAGCAGGGAAGGGACTTTTTATAAGGGCATGTCATGGCAGGACAAGGGAAAATGGTTTTAAACTAGAAGAGAGTAGATTTAGACTAGATCTCAGGAAGAAATTCTTTACTGGGGGGGGGGTGGGGGTGGTGAGACACTGGGAAAGGTTGCCCAGAAAGGTTGTGAATGCCCCCTCCCTGAAAGCATTAAAAGCCAGACTGAATGGGGCTTTGAGCAACCCGGTCTAGAGGGAGCAGAGGGGTTGGAACTAGGAGATCTTAAAGGTCCCTTCCAACCAAAATCATTGTGTGATTCTACGAACATAATAATCACCATAGCCATACCTTTTCACCTGCAACGAACAAGAGCCTACATGCTGCACTCATAAATGTTTTCATGGCTGTCTGAAACATAGCTTGTCTTTCACATCACCACTGCCACTGCTGGAACACACCACCCATTACCTCACTGTGCTCTTATCCATTGGTTGGTCTCCATAAATGTTCAGTAAGCATCAGTGAATGTCACTGGGTGCAATTTTTTCCTGCATGAAGAAATTCAGTGGCATCTTTGCTCCATATGCACTTCCATGTCAGATGTCATTTAGTCAGAGTGGCCCCCTGCAGCCATCTGTCACACAGCAACAAAATGTAATGGAATATTGGTGGGATGGTTCAACTTCAACTGGATCATCTCTCTCTGATGTCGTGGGCCAACAAAATACAAAAGGAGGTATGACTTTCAGAGCAGCCCCCATAGTTTATTGGTTTCATCAAGAGGAAAGGAAGAAGATATTAGCTGAATCCCCTGACAGATTTTCACATTCATTAACCCTTTGTATGATCAAGGAACTCAGTAGATGAGAAATATATTTACTTATAATAGTGACATATTAAATAAAAGCTGAAAAAGAAAATATTAGTTCTGTCTAGTGCCCAAATTACCCATGGGAAATGGAGAAACTCTGCATTGTTTGTATCAGCAGATGACATTCTTTACTCTGCAGTTGTTTTTGTTTATATACAGCAGAGAAATTATAGTAACAGTTCTCTTCCACTCTACATGAGTTGGTTGCCTGTGTTGAGTTTATAAAATCTTTGTTAGAGTTAAAAGAAGAGGAAAGGAGCTGTTTGAAAGATTGAATTTCTAAGTGTCTCAATTATCTTCAATTCTGCAGCATAAGGTTGAAAATGTTAATTTTAAAATAACCCTTCAAAATAAAATCGATTGAATCTTGACAGCAACTATATTCAGAGGAAACAATCTTTCATAATTTTATACAACTCTTCCTTTAAGGTTTGGAAGGTGCTTACAAAGAAAGCATTCATCAGATAAGCAACATACAGTAATATATATCAGCTTCAATCCTTCACTAAAATGCCTTCTAAAGGCTAAGGTATTATTTTTTTCCCTGCTAAAGTGTCATTTCCTATCAAGACTGCTCCTTGTACAGGTCTCATTCACATTAGACCAGCTACTTCAAGACATCAGAAGAGAAAAATATTCCCTAGTGCAACTATTATAGAGTAAAAAATCAAACCAACACAACTATATTATCAGGAGATCTTCAAGTTATGTTGTTAGGATCAATTAACAGAATTCCTAGATAAGATAAGCCTATTTCATTTTTCTCTTGAACTAATTTTAATAGGATGCTAATGAAATTCTTCGTAGTTTACGGTGAATAACAAGTTACTTAGCACTTCCACGTCAATAATGAAGGTGATTTCATTTTGGTAAATAGGTTCAGTATTGTACTTAGGTTTAGACTCAATGTCTGATTTGTATTGATTCACCTGTTTAAAGAAAACACCTTGGCAATCCCTTTTTTTTTTTTTTTTTTTTTTGCAAATTAAGTACTTACTTAACTGAAGCTTAAATATTAAATTATAATTCAGAAAATGTTGACATAATTCTATGTTCAACTACTGATTAATTAACCGCTCTTTTCTAAGACTTCAGGACAATATAACATTTATATAGGGAACCGAAGCCAAATTTCCACAGAACAAAATTTCATTTCCACTGTTTCACACACAGCTACTGCTTTCAGAAGGCAGGGAAATTCAAGGGAAAGGGAGAGATTTAGTGTAGTGTATTTAATCCTTCTCCTTTGCTTAACAACAAAATAACCCATTAATGATTGTTAACAACTTTTCTATCTTACAGACTCTCATAGGTCAACAGAAAATTACATTCTGATCACTCTAAAAACATGATTTCACAGTACAAAAGAGATGGACATGCTGAGAAGGGTCTAATGTGGGATAAATAAGGGGCTACAGCATCTGCTGGATGAACATGGGCAGTTCAGCTTAAGAAAAGGAGGCTCAGAGTGATCTTATCAGTGCAGATAAATACCTGAAAGGGGAGGGTGAAAAAAACACAAGGTCATGCTATTTCCAGTGATGCCCAGTGCCAGGACCAGAGGCAATGGGCACAAGCCAGAACACAGAAAGTTCCCTCTGAACTTCAGGAGGCACTTTTGTGTTGTACAGGTAATGGAGCACTTGCACTGGTTACACAGAAAAGTCTCCTCTTTGGAGAGAGAGAAACAAAGAACAGAAGTGAAGACAGAAACACATTGAGGGTACCTGTAACACATCCCTATACCTCTATTTAAAGCAAATATATTTAAAAAATTTTTTTCTAATGTTTGTCCCACCAGTGTTTTAGTAACTCTGCTTTCCAATTCAAATATAACAGATAGGTCCTAACTATAGTACTCTGCCTATAGAAACAAATGAGCGGAGTGGAAGGATCTCCACTTTCTGTACATCCTACAGCGTGTAGAGAGGTGGAAAGAAGTGGAACTAGAGATCAGGCTGATGTTCCTCAGGAACAACATCCATGTGGTTTAGACAGCAAACCTGACATCAGGCTAAACACAAGGTCATAACAGCAGCTTTGAAAACCATTAACAACAGCAGGAAAGGCACTACACCTTGGAGGGGTACATGATAGGCTGAGACATAAAATGTAATTACTTAGTACTTCCATGAACAAATGTGCATATACCAGCAAACAAAAGTCTGGTAGGCATCTCTTTTGCTCATATTTTATAATACCTATACCAACAGACCGTCATTTAACTTAGTTTTATCTTAGCCAGGACTTTACAAGTTTTGCTTGAATTAATTTGAATCCATATTTACTTGACTTCTTCCTCTATTTTAGAAATCCTTTTTATTTGAATTGGTGCGGAAAAACGTATCAAAATAAGGCATCCTAGCTGCCAGATTGCTGCATGAACCTAGATTCAACCTTTATGTAATTTCCCGTGGCAGGTGATAAATGAAGAGATTGAAAAAGCAAACTGCTACAGAATTCTGATGAGCAAGCTCTTTCTTCAGCAAGAAAAAAAAAATGAAGACTGTAGCTGATTTTCATGAAACACACTGCAGCTGGAAACCAGCTTATTAAAAATGAACCGTTAAACAAAAGAAACTCTCACAGTACTATTTTCTGTGAGTGAGGGCTGAGTCATCCTGACCTGCCTCACTGGAAGTCCTTTAAACACACTAAGGCTTACAAGGGAGCAGAAATAAACACAAAGAAATAGCAACAGAATGAGGTAAGGAAATATTTTTCTTTAATCACA
Source organism: Chrysolophus pictus (assembly GCA_037305975.1). Lineage (NCBI taxonomy): Eukaryota > Metazoa > Chordata > Aves > Galliformes > Phasianidae > Chrysolophus > Chrysolophus pictus. The sequence continues at coordinate 20,945,384 of CM074579.1, forward strand.
GTCTTCAGATATTATAGTTTTAAGCCAGCAACCTGCACCTCAGAGTAAAAATGGCTAGATGAAAAAAAGAAATGTTCTATTCACTAACATGCAAACAATATCTGGCTAGTGACCTGGTGTTTCATATTTTTTTCTTCCTGGGAATTCTGCCCACATTTAAAACTGAGAGCGCTTGCTCTTTTAAGAGTTGCTCAGCAGAATTTCAACAAGATAGAAATTTTATCTTTAATCTTAAAATCTCTACTTTGTAACTTCATTAGACACAATAAGCATGGGCAAGTTCTGCCTTGGTAAGTAGCCATAAATGCAACCTGGAACACATTTAGATATTAAAAATGTAAATAGCTTTGAAAGGTATTTCTGTTTAGCAGCTACATATGGCAGTTGAAAATTCTGCAATTTCTTATTTACCAGACTGCTTTGGTACGTGGAAATCAACCAAAAAAAACCCTGTAGTTCATCTTTTTGCCCTTTAGAATTTTCCCATTGTTTCTGGGTTACATGCTTCAAGGTGAGTTGCCCAGCATCTTTGTCACTCACATCTCCATTTTAGCACCATGTTCTGAGATCAGGAAACTACAAGGAGTAAACTTCAGCAACTATAATAGCTTGCCTGCACTATTCAGCATGTGGCATATAAGCACAAAATATTTACAAGGGTCATTTTACGTGCACATTAATTATATAAAATTAGAGACACCAAGAGAGAGCCATTAAGCTTAGATTAGAAAATAAGAACAAGAATGCTAGCAGTGCTGATAATAAGAAACCCAGAGTTTACTTCCAAAGGGAAGACAGTTCATTAACATTTTAATTTGTTTCTCAACAGTTCAATTATAACATGTCTAATGTACCGGACATTAACCTTTAGGGGCATGAACCAAATTGTAGAACAGAATAAGATGGCCTTACTCTTTTCCATGCAGATGCAGGTGCAACTTGTTTTGGGAACTTTTATTGCTGTCAAACAGTTGCTCTTACCCTGAAAACACTTCTAAGAGGCACACCTTTAAATATCTAGGGCAATATCCAATTAATTGATGAGAAGTTTCTCCTTTCCCCTGAAACCTGGAGTACCACAATTGAAAATCAAGAGTACACAAGTGTCAAGGAACAAAAGAGGAAACATTTAGCATAAAAAAAAAATATAAACAGAGGCAATGTCTAATTTTTCCCTACTATGAAATATACCAAACACTAATTTTGTTAGGTACATTACAAAGTAAAGCTTTATCACAGTTCATTCAGTTGTCAGTTATCTTGAGTCAACTGATTGCAAAAGAAATTGAATTATCAATTAATTTTTATGAATAAATCTATATATCAGTTAGTTCAAGAAAATATGGCAAAGTTCTGTTTTTGGTAAAGAAAACAGTTTCTGGTGTACACCTGTTATTAAATCAGAAAGGTACTTCAGCCTCCAAATAAAGCTAAAACTATTGTCTGAAAATTAAAGATATAAATATAAATGTTAATGAGATTTTTTTCCCCTCAGAGTAAAGCCTACATAATTTTGCTTGCAGTCAGAGCTTTTCCTCCTGTTGGCATAGCAGACATTTTATCTTTATAGTTTAAAAAATCCAAAACAACATATTAGGAAGAATTGATTTCCGCAATCCAGGTAGCATGTAAAACTGGCCCTTCAGTAAAGATCTAATCATAAACACAGCTGCATAGGTTGTGTCTGTTTATTGAGCAATTTCTTTTCACAGTTCATTAATTGTGAAAAGATGACTCAAAGGAAAACAAAAAGAAATTTGCCATTTTATGATAATGTCCTGCATGGCCACAAGGCTGGAATACACGTTTTAGTGTTCTCCTCACTAATGATAAATTAGGAAATAGAAAGGTGGGCAGAAACATCCAAGAAGCTGACAAGATTTATAAGAATGGGCAATATGGTGTACTTTTGGAGGCAATAAGGTGTCTGCCCTGCATTTAATTTTTACTATGTATTTTTCAGCTCTAAACAGCTGATAACAGACAAAGCTAAAGAAGGTCCTCATCTTTGGTGGTAAGAAAATGGGACCATGAGTGTAAGAGAACACAGTTTGACCAGTAACTTTATCTGATAAACAATAAAATTATACCTTCAAAGGTAGTGAGTAAGCAGGCAATATTTCTATAGTCAATTAAGTTATCTACAGCAACATTTCATTTCTACTCATGGCTTTTACTTAAAGGGCAATCAGGAAAAGATTGAGTGCTACAGTTGTCTATTAAAATGTTTACTTAAAAAGAAAAAAAACCAAAAACAAACAAAAAACACCAAAAATTTGAGAAGGAAAACCAAATGAAATAATTAGTTCATTTATTCGTAAAACATCTCTGAATTTTTTATTTTGAGATGAAAAAAACAAAGTAACAAAGTGCATTATCAATCAAAGTTCGTGCAATTGGTGACAAATATGGAAAACTACAGACTACATGCTTTATCTATTTTCTTTTTTTTTACTTGTTTTGTTTTGGTTATGTACCATGTGTCATAGTTTTATGATTTTTGGTTATCAGTATTCCACATCATAACATTATGTAATGCACTGGGGGTTTGACTGTGGATGCTCAAGTTCCAGGTGCCTGTCTGGAGGAGAACAACAACTACATTCCCCAGGAGGCTTTGCGGTCAGCAAGGAGATGCAACTCCCAGCAAGGTCACTCGATGTTCTCTTCTTCGCCTGCACTTCTCTGTCTGCTTTTCTTCATTGGCTCAACTGGACTGCACTTCTCACCTCAGCGTTGTGGTGAGACCTATCCACCTTTCGCACACACTCTCATTATATTTTGCTGATACTATATTTAGTAAATTAGTTTGTTTCACCTCAGATCGTTGCTGCTGTTTTCAATTATTTTGGGTCCCCTGTTTCCCTTTTCCAGAGGCGTGGATCTGCAGATCCCTCCGCCCTGCTATCACGGAACCAGGGCGAACCAGCCCGTAAACCTTTGACACCATGCTAGATTCTAACAGAGATCCAATACGTGGCTGCATGAATTTCAAAGTTTGAGAAGTCGAGAAAACCAAACTACTTGAATCTCCAATACCTCTGAAAAGGAATATTCTGCTTAAAGTAAATACCCAAAAAAGGGCATTCACCCCAATACTTTCATACAGTTGACTAGAGGTTGGCTATAAACACTTTCCATTTTGTCACAGTTTTGTGATTTTTGGTTTTCGGTATTCCACATCATAACATCATGTGGGGCACTGGGAGTTTAACTGTTAATGCTCATGTTCTATGTACCTGCCCAGAAGAGAAGAACTACATTCCCCAGGGGTCTTTGTGGTCACAGAGAGGAGATATAACTCCTGGCAAGGTCACCTGATGCGCTCTTCTTCGTCGGCTCTTCTCCTGTCTCCCTGCTGCCCAACTGGACTGCGCATCTCACCTCAGCATTGTGGTGAGGCCTATCCAGCTTTCAGACATTCTCTCATTATATTTGATTTATTAGCTTCAAATTTGTTATTTATAAAGAAGGAAGTTCCACCTCTTCTCCTGGGTCTTGTAGGTATACCAGACTAACTGTAGAACTCTGCAAGCCATTTTAGTCATGAACTGCTGAAAGCTATGGCAGAACAGTAAATAACAGTAAGTAATGCATGACTAGATATGCACCACTTGCAAGACCTAAATTTGGACAATAATGCCCACTATACATTAGGAAATTTAAATAATAACAATAATAATTTTTTGAACCAAAGGAGTTACGAGAAAGAGGAGATGGCCACAAAAGATTCAACAAGAGAAACCTGCAGGGAATTGCAGTCGTGTAAGATTCACTGTGATAACTTCTTCATTATTGGCCATAACAAATTAAGGTTTTATTTTTCAAGTGAGCAAGAGATTCATAGCTCTTGACTTTCAATAGAAATACATTGCTGAATTCTGCCAGGTTGTTTTGACAAATTCTGATAGCAAAAGATAGTATCCTAAATACGTATTTTTAATGAATTCAGTCATATGTGGGAATTTTTTTTTTCCAATTGATATTTTAAAAATGCACAACCATCATGCACTGAGAACTTAACACTGCAATGATGTATATAATATGTAAGAAAGCAAGCCTTTAGCAAAAGGTCTTTAAAAATCTTTCACAGTTCATAACTTCTCTCCATTGAGGTTTAAACTTTAGAAGATAAAATTCCTAAATGAAACTCAGTTAAAAACATTGATAATTCATAGAAAGCTCAGGCTACTAAGATTTCTTTAAAAGCTCGGAGGAAAAAAATTAAGCAATTGGAATTGTATTTTGCTGTTAAGAGTAAAAAAAAAGCTTTTTAAGCAAACGGTGAGGTTTTTTTTTTTATTTTACAGATTTCATTTTTCTGTACAGTAGTGTTAAAGATCTTAGAACAGAACTCATGCCAGCATTTTCAAAAATGATTCATCTATCCATGCTGTCCTATATTAGATCAAAAAGGGACAAAAAAGGAACGAATCCTGGAGGCTGTTGACTATGGATAAAGCATACTGTTGTTTCAATCAGCAAGCTAACCAAGACTGGTATTCACCCACATGAGAGTTGTGTAATAACCTATGAAACCTGGCTTCACCTAGAAGGAAATCCTATGAGGAATCTCATTTGAAAGCATGTTCTACCTAGGAAGAACTTAGGTCTACTATATGCAATTTACAGTATTTATCATCTAATGAGCTTGAACAGTTCCTGTGCAGCTGAATAAGTAAACAGTTACCAAATAAATAAATGCACCCAAAAGCAAATTTAAGTGCAGGACACCAATCACAGATGTAAACAGCTAAGGCACAGTAAAGCTAAATGCTAACGGCTAATGCTTGTCTGAAGAAATTATATTTCAATCATGCTGTAATTTGAATAAACATATAAAACAAAACTAGTGAAATACAAACACATTAACTTTTAAATGGAACATATTGGAAACGTAGATAGCAGAGAAAATGACAAGTTATAAAACTCATACATACAGAAAACCTCAATTTATCCTGAGCTATTAGTTCTTAAATATTCTGCAGTACTGGACAAGCAATGCTAATTAAGTTCTGAAAGAAAAAGCTTTCCTGTTTATGTAACCAAAGGTATAATTTGCAAGAAATTGCATTTTCTTATTACAAGGCACAATACATATTATAGGATCATTAAGTCACTGAAGTAAAATAACTTTAAAAGGCAAACAGAGTGCATTCACTTCAGATTGTTTTCTGATTTGCTGTGGACTATAAATGTAAATATACAAAATTTCAGGGGCTTTTACAGAAATGGGTTACAGAAACATATGTCTATATGTAACACTTACACGTGCAAATCTAAACCTGTTCCTCTCTTGCTCAGTTCAGAGAAATCCCTGTCTCCATAAGGAAAATCTGAGATCCCTACCAGGACATAAGATGAATGTTAAAGCAAGCTTAATCAAGTGAGTATGACTGTAACAGACATCTGCAAATCACGTCAGAATCAACAGCCAAACGCACTATGAGATCTAATAGAAAACTTAAGTTTGAGTCATAAATTAAAACGGCAAATCAAAAACAGATTATGTCAATAAGCAGAATGGGAGCACGTGCTGAAGCCAACCTAAAGATCAGGATGCCTCATAGCCTACAACACAAAATAGGATCAAAAACATGAAGCACACAAGATCAGATGGACTAAGCAAGTACTAAAGCTCCCTAAGACATCAGAACTCAAGCAAAATAAAATAAGTGGACATTTGCCTCCTAAAAATGACATGAATATCTGCAGTTCACATCCTTATTCCTCTTCAGTGTCAGAAACTGCCATGATTTTCTAGTATAAACAAGTAGCAAAGCTTAACGTGAATGTTATCAAAAAAGTAATCGTATACTTAGCCATACATAATGATCATAATGTGATGGAAAGTACACCAATAATAGTGGTGTGGCAAAGTCTGTGGCTGCAGCAAATGAAGACAAGCCCAGATACAGCAGCTGTAGATGCAAAAGCAAAGGTAGAAAATTTGCTTACCTTTGGAATACCACAGGTAGGCAGGGATTCCCATAGAGATACCCTTGTCTCCACTACCAACCCTTAAATGAGGTGTGGGAAGGGGTGGCTCCTGGCTCCATTGTGGAAATGCTCCACAGGTGCACTGCATGCACCTGAGCTCCCCTGGGTTGGCCCTACCTTTTTACCAGCTGCTCAATCACTTCTTCAAGCCCGGACTTAGCATTTCTGCTACACAATGCAATGGTAAGGACTAAAATAGCAGGATTGTTTTTATTAAATAAGCTGTAGATGAAATCCACGTGCAGTAGAATTGCAAGAAGTACATGCAAAAATCATGTGAACCATGAAGAAAACTTTGCAAAAGCTTTCACTCTGCACTCCCTCTACCCCTCCCCCATATTCGGTTCTTAGAGAACAATCTAGATTGAAGAAACACTGAATATTGCAAAGGTTTTTTGACAGTACAGAGAATATTTATTTCTAATGGTTCAGAAGGAGTACTGACCAAATCATATTTAAGCATTCTGATTCTCCTTATTTCATTTTTCTGCAGTAGACTTCATTTTATAAGTCAGTATATATTTTTTTCTAAGCAATTCAACTAAGAATACATTTCATCCACCCATCTACCAAAGTAATCTGCTTCTCCCTCGGACACGCACACTGTTCAGGTTTTCCAATGCAATTTACTGAAACCACAGATTTGCCTTAAGTAGCCTAAATCCAATGTAATTTTTAGAGCATGCTGTGATCACACTCAGTACTTGAGTTTTTTTTAATTCAGTTTCCACTGGGACTCAAGCACAACCAAAGTTCTTCTAATTCAGATGTCAGCAACAGTTAAACTAATTCTTACACTAAAACTGCTTGCATAGAAAAACAGGATATAAAAATCAGAAAGGTGACATGACAATGCAGGCTTACAAGGAAGCACCTCAACCAGTGATGTGTTTAATCCTTACCTGCAGACTCCAGTTGACACCACCACCATCCACAGCAGAACAGTGAAGTTTTTTTCCTCCCAATTCCTTAATCTGGAACTTGATATGTGGGGCTGGTGATAACTTAGCAGCACTGAGGAACACAAATTGTGTCAACCAGGGGAAATTATCAGGGGAAAGAAGAGTCCCAGAAGTAAGGTAAAACACTGGTAACTTTTATTCTCTGAAGAACCTATATCTGCTGGGCAGCCAAAACGTTACATGCACTAGTGGAAGGGACACCAGGGTGCTGCTGTATGGAAGACAGAAGTCCATGGAATCCCTGCAACACACTTCAGTCACAGCAGCCCAGAGCTCTTAACAATAAAGAAATAAAACAAACAAAAACAAAAAAGCAAAAAATACAGCCAATCCCTCCCTTTAACTAAAGAAGGGGGATATACACAAATTTATCTTTAAATCTCAGCTAGTCAATTTGACACCATGCTAACGGGATCTCTGCTGATGCACAAAACTAACTGAAAATGCTCTTTTGAACAGTAAACCAAAAATAGTATCTGGGAAAAACTTCTATCTCAAAAAAAAAAAAAAAATCCAAAATATTAAGTGATTTTCAAACTAAAAACACATCTTGCTTACCTATCAGCTTTTCACATATAATGTCAAAGTAATGATGAACCTGAGAGTTACTGAGACTTTAATTCCAGCCTTCCCACTGCCACAGAATGAACAAAGTCAGTGCCTCACTTAACATTCTGCAGATCAGACAGTAAATACGCACTAGGCTATTCAGTGGGTACAGAATTTTTTTTTTTTTTTTGAAAAAAAATCCATCATTTATTTTAAGGAAACAGTATTTATTCAAATAATTACCATTTATTCCCTGAAAATTACACTATAATTCCACAAGTCAGAAGAACAATAAAGCATCAGCAGCTATGAAGGTATTGCAAGAAAACATTTATTCTTGCAGGTCTTAAAGCAGCCTGAAACGCGTAGTGCAAGAATTCTATGTCAGGTAATTGGTGCAAAACTTTTTTTTGCTTTTGAAATAATCCACTGCAAATTTAATATCTACTTTCCCAAAGGAACTTTCCTCAGGTTAGCACTGTCAACATTCAGTATGCCTCTGCAGATATGCACCTAACTCTATGCAAAAATATACATATATAGTAGGAATGCATGTACATATACACATACAAAACAAGATATTTATAGTAGCTACTGAAACATTTCCACTGAGGATTCAACAGCTTTAAAGATAGTATAGCTGTAACTGAAAGTAAACATTTAAACATATTTTAGTAAAATCTTCTTGATTTTTAGGTCCCTTTAATAGTAGCCCTACAGATACTTTATTTGAGGCCTGCTTTTGAAGTAGAACAAATGTTTCTGTAGTCCTCAGATCCAATAAAAATAAACAAAACATTCTCTTCACAGACTTCTTCACTCCAGTGCACAAAATCCTTCTATTGCTCCATTTATTCCATTAGTGTAGGGCTTAAATGATGCATGAGGCTTTCAGCAGTGAGGTGAATGTCATTTTTAAGAACTCCGTAAAAAGATAAACAATACAGAAACCATAACTCAATACTGAAAAATATTTGCAAATAAGAATACAACTGTAAACAGTACATTCAGGTCCAGCCTCAGACAGAAAGCAAAGTAACTTTCCCCCAACAGCAGCAGGCCCTAATTCAGTTTGGCATTTAGGAATGTGCTTATTAACATTAAGCACAGGCTTTAGTCAATACAATTTAAGTTCTGGCTTATATGCTTTCTTAAGCCAGAGCTTCAATGATTAGAAGAGGCTCAATTACAAATTAAAAGTAGCAAAACAGTCAATAGCGCACTGGGAAAATCAAAATGTACAAACTCGTTTCAGATTTAACAAGTGGTTAAACGTGATAAGTGCAAAGTCTGAAAGACAAAACTTGCTTTCTCAGTGCTATATGCCAGAAGAATAAATAAAAAACACTAACATTTGATTTTAATCATATTTCCGCTCTACTTACTAACAGATTTACCAGATACACTGAATAATTTGTCTAATTTCTTCAAACAAATTATTTTTCCAATTAAGTTCCTCAATGCAATCAAGAATAGAAGTAACTGATGTGAGAAATGTTATGGCACCTGTAATTACCAGAAAGAGGAGAATGGATAAATTGATCCTATATGGGATGAAATGCAGTAACAACATAAATCATTCCCAAAAATATCATAGTGAGATGTACACAATATAGACACAGTTTAGAGATGCAAGCTCATTGAACTAATGCACTGCCTTATCTATAGTACCACTCTCCATTTTAATTCATTTCATGTTGCTCTGAGGATGAATTTATGGAATAAGACTCATGGCATTCTTAAATAAAAAAAAAGTTATATGCAAAAAAAAAATCACACTTAAGCAGATGTTACTCATTTTTATAGTGTTAAACAAATAAAATATTGTAGATTAACAGCATGAATTTCAGTGTGCATCTTGTCCTCATTCTAAAATCTCCCACCACTACAAACAGGATGGTACAGAATATAAACAGAGCAATAGCTTTTGATAGTGCTTAGAATTCTTACATCAAACAAAATATGCATCAACAACAAAAAAATAGCAGACAAAACCCAGGTGCCACTGTATCACATAGCAAAACCTCCAAATTTCAGAATTTTTGCAAAATCAGCTTTCTCAGTTCAATCTTAAATTATACCATGGCATACTTACAAAATCAACAGTAGTATATAAACAAGTTTTCTCTGCACTGTACAAACTATAGACACTAAAAAAACCACATACTTTTGTCCAGAAAATATATTTTCTAAATTTCAGATTTAGGACATCAGCTGGATGTTTCATCACGAAGCGTTCTGTTTTTCTGCAGCACTGTATTTAATTCCTGAATCACATTTGATGGCAGTTTGTTATCTAATTCCAATGTATTCTTGTTTGTTTTGTTCTTGGTTTTTTTCAGCTTATGTGATCTTTGGCACAGGTCAGCCATTCCCACACCCATCTCCTCAGCAGAGATAAAACTCTGACATGTTTTGGCATGATTTCGCACTTTCTCCTCCTTGCGTTCTAAACACTGTGCCACAATAGATGCTTTTTCTTTCAAGTTTTTTCTTTCTTCCACTAGGTCAATTTCATTATGTTCGTCAAGTTTTGGTTTCCCCAGTTTCAACTGTATATCCTGAGTGAACAAATAAAGATAAGTAAGATCATTCACATTAATACTATAATCAACAATATTTATATTACAATTTTTGCTCTTTGATTTCACATAACATTTTAAAGAATAATCAATTTTACTAAAGAGCTGAGATAGCATACTTAATAATTCTAAATTTCCATAATTTCTGCCATTATCATTTCTAAGCATTTTTTGGTGAGCATATTTTCTCAACTAGTGATTCTTCTAAAAATTACATTAATCTTTCAATAAAATGCCCATGACAATGAATTGAAGACATGCATTTTTATGTATTTTCACGTATTTATAATTCGATTTTACATTCTACCACAGCAAATTAATTTTTTTACAGCAGATCCATATACTCTTAATTTATAAGAACTCTTACTGAAAATGTTGCAATTTTAATAACTTAATGTCTAAAATAAGTGAATGCACAAAATATAGTTTTGCATAAACATTTACATTACATAAACATCCAAATGCACAAAATTTTCAGCAACTGTTCAGTAGTATTTGGCAAATTACTAAGACTGCTTTTTTTTTTTTTTTTATTTTGACTAGCGATTTTAAATAACATACTGGTAACTCAAAGAACAAACTGATGGCAATATAGCTGTTTTATATTGGTGGGTTGTATTCAGTTCTTAAGGTGCAAGAAATGAGAGGGAAATTAAATGCCATGGCTAAATCTGCAAATATTGTGGGCATTTAAGAGCACACTTGTACAGAAAGAATGCTCTGAACCTGATATTTACACTTCAAAGCTTCACATGAACTTTAGCTTTCTTGAACTGTCAGAAGGTCTACTTTCTACACTAAATATGCTCTTGCAGAATGCCTGCTCCAATTTTGTCTGAAAGCAGTCCAATTCCACAGGCTCCAGAATCACTCTACTATTCATCGAGTTGTAGAGTAATAGAATCATAGAATGGCTTGGGTTGGAAAGGACCTTAAAGATGACCCAGTTTCAACCCCTCACATGAGTAGAGCTGCCCTCCACTGGATTAGGCTTCCAAGGGCCCCATGTAATCTCCAAACTGGAGGGATGGGATTTGACGGGTGGACCACTCAATGGATAAGAAACTGGTTGAAAGGCCGCAGACAGAGGGTGGTCATCAATGGCTCTATGTCGAGGTGGAGGCCGGTAACGAGCGGCGTCCCCCAGGGGTCTGTCTTGGGACCGGTGCTCTTTAACATCTTTATCAATGACATCAATGACAGAATTGAGTGCACCCTCAGCAAGTTTGCTGACGACACCAAGCTGAGTGGTGCGGTTGACACGGTTGAAGGAAGGGATGCCATTCAGAGGGACCTCGAGAGGCTAGAAAGGTGGGCCCGGGTGAACATGATGAGGTTCAACACGGCAAAGTGCAGAGTTTTGCACTTGGGCCGGAGGAATCCCAGGCATCCATACAGACTGGAAGGAGCGGTCCTTGAGAGCAGCCCTGTGGAGAAGGACCTGGGGGTCTTGATAGATGAAAAACTTAATATGAGCCGTGTGCCCTTGCGGCTCGGAAGGCAAATGGTATCCTGGGCTCCATCAAAAGAGGGGTGGCCAGCAGGGACAGGGAGGTGATTGTTCCCCTCTACTCTGCTCTTGTGAGGCCCCATCTGGAATACTGCGTCCAAGTGTGGAGCCCCCAGCACAAGAAAGACAGGGAGCTGTTGGAGAGGGTCCAGAGGAGGGCCACGAAGATGATCAGGGGACTGGAGCACCTCCCCTACAAAGACAGGCTGAAGGAGCTGGGCTTGTTCAGCCTGGAGAAAAGAAGGCTGCGGGGTGACCTCATTGTAGCCTTTCAGTACCTAAAGGGAGCCTACAAACAGGAGGGGAATCAACTCTTTGAAAGGGTTGATAACTGCAGGACGAGGGGAAATGGTTGTAAGTTGAGGGAGGGGAGATTTAGGTTGGACATCCGGGGGAAATTCTTTACAGAGAGAGTGGTGAGGTACTGGAACAGGCTGCCCAGAGAGGTTGTGGATGCCCCATCCCTGGAGGTATTCAATGCCAGATTGGATGGGGCCATGGGCAGCCTGTCTAGCATTAGGTGGGAAGGTTGGTGGTCCTGCATGTGGCAGGGGGGTTGGAGATTCATGATCCTTGAGGTCCCTTCCAACCCTGGCAATTCTGTGATTCTGTAATTTGGCCTTGAATGTCCCCAGGAATGGGGCATCCAAAACTTCTCTGGACAAACCACTGCAGCACCTCACTGCTCTCTGAGTAAAGAATTTCTTCCTAACATCTAACCTACATTTACCTTTTTTTCAGTTTAAAGCCATTCTTCATAGAAAAGTTTGAAGCAACTCAAAGCAAAATACAGTAAATGGGAACAACAACATGGCAGGATTTGCTCCTAAAGCGCACTCCTGATCCTAACTTGGATACTCATGTAGATGTATCTAAACTATCTCCCCTCTAGAACTGAGTAATTTTTTCATGGCAGCTTTAACAGATAAGGTACCAAGATTCCATAATACAGTTTGCTCATGCACAAAATGTGAACAACTCGAAAAAGATCCAGCCAAACAAAACGATTGCTATACAATAAAGACAAAGAAAAAAGTCCTTCTCAGTCTTGAGTGTCTTTTAGTAGTCAGAGTTGTCATACATGAAAGAAACTGAATTCCAAAAGCTCATTTTCTCTACAGCTGGAAGGCTTTTCCACAAACAGAACGATCTGCCTACAATATATTCCTCTACCATTTACTCTATTTGTTTTAAAGTCATGTTTATTTCTTTATTTCTTCCGGATGACAGAGTATGAGCATTGATACAGAAAATTAGGTGAAGTGTAGGAAGGAAAATAATAAGTATTAAATGCTTAGGTTAAAGAGACGTAAGCTATACAATGAAGTCTATCTCTGTGCATCGGAACTAGCATCTATTCAGTAATAAACGAAACAAATACTCAGATGATATAAAAACAGTTTCTAAAAAAGCAGGTACAAGCGTGGGTTATTTTTTTCACATCATTTTTAGCGTTATGGAGGACAGTATTTTTTAATTGCATTCCCAAAAAAATGAAAATTGCCCACTAATAACAAGACATCAGTGGCCTAGCCATGCAAAATATATATACGTATATATATCCCAGAATAATGATGCACATGAGTTCATAGTGCTACAAGTTACCATACGTGCATGCTATCAGGCACATCTTTAGTGACTGAAAATTTTACTAACATAAGTAACAACCTCTATCAATTACAAATCACCTGCTACCATCTAGGCCTGCAAGAAATATGTTTAATATGTTCATCAATAGTCAGTGAAAAAAATTCCAGGCACCTGAGAAACTATCCCAGTGACTCACATATGCAAGGAGTTCTGTCCTGGGAAATATCTGAAAAAGTTCTAATTTTCTATTTAAAATATTTTTGAAATATTAAAATCAGTCAGTCATTCAATTTCAATTAATAAATCAATAACAGAATTAATATCTGATTGTATATACTTGAAATGTAGAACATGTGAAATACCAGTTATGCACCACCTTTCAGAAAACAGTAACACAATCCAAGCCACCTATTGTTATTCAATAAACTAAGATATGAAGTATAAATCAGGACCAACAGTCTTCTGTTTAAAGATTTTTTACATCATATTACAATTTTGCTTCTTCTGAGAAGAAGAATACTGACTATACTTCTGGAAGTATAATAAATTGCCAGGGTATAAAACTGTTCTCCCTTCGCCCCCCCCAATATAACAACAACACAAGAAATAAACAAACAAAATAAACTTACTTCCAAAAATAGCTTTGTATAATGTAATTATGAACAGATCAAATACAGCTCAAAATTAAAGATGCCTACTCTTCTGAAATAGTCATGTATGTTGGCAGTTGTTAATTATTAATGCAGACTCGGTACTTGGTTCTTTTAAAGTACCATATATACACTATATACAAGAACCCTAATTCCCAAATATTAGTGCTGTAGAATTATTAGAATTTTTCTGATTCTAATTGTCCTTATATAAAAGTTATAAAAGTGTTTTTAGATGTTTTGTAATATATTTTTAGCAAACAGGAAAATTGTTGTTAGCAAACAGGAAAATTACTTTCAATAAATATTAGTTTATTGATATTTGATAAATATATAAAAAAATACATTCTCTGTACAGTACTTTTAGCACCAGAATGTACATTTTAATCTTGTTGGTTTTGAATAATTCATTTTTTTTCCCCATCCATCTTTAGAGTGCAAAATGATGACTCTTTTTTAACCGTCTGGAGAACTTTCAGTCTCTTTTCCTGCCCATAAGACAAATTAGATCACATTTCTACTGTAAGTTTTCACACTGTTCTGTAAAGCACATCTCCATTTTTCATAAACCAGTGCCTTTCAGAAAATGCTTTAATTTGTCATAAGTCTCTAACACTTTAAAATAAGGTATTTTTGTTTATTGGAGAAGCACTACAAATCTGGGGGAATAATGAAGTTGTGGTCTACAAATACAAATAAGCTACAAATAGGTATCAGCTCACAAACTACAGTGCTGTGCTGCATTATCCTATAATTAGTTATATGAAATACTCATTTGCTACCAGTCTTTTACTGTTCATTCTGATTTTGACGTTCCATGTAAGAAAAAAAGTGTTATATTTTTGTTTTCCATTATCTAACTTGATGTTACTCTTCTTCAAATATACAAATACTGCCTGTATAAAACTTGTCAATATATAGTCATAGATAGAGACTGAGATCTTGTATTTACAAGACCAAACGGAAATATTTTCTGAGTTGCAGTGTACAAAATATGGCAGTCCTTATTAACAAAGCACACCAACAATCAAAAAAAAAGATTTTCTGTTATTGTAAGGTATTGAGGATTTAAAATATTGAAGCTCAAAATCCAAGCAAACTAGATTCGAGCCTTCTAGGATGGAGGTTGTCTCAAAGAACAGATCAAAAATCTGTAATGTACATAGGTTGCTCTGAAAGTAATGCCTCCTATTTATTTCTGTAGAAACTATAACAAATACTAAGAGCGCAATAATACTACTTGATAGATAAAATTCTCAGCTACAAAATACCATTTTAACATAGTAATCACCATTAGCATTTTTACCAACAATGAACAAGAGCCTGCATGCCACATTCATACAAATCTGCACCAGTGGAGGTGACCCACTGTCACTATCACCACTGCACCACCCACCACCTCACAGCATTCCTTCTTTCGCTTTTGTTCAGCAAGCATCGATGAATGTCAGTGGATGCAATTTTTCTTCAAACTCAATGAAACACCTTTGCTTCATAAGCACTTCCATGTCAGACATCATTCTGTCACACTGCCTCTCCGCCTCCATCTGTCACATGGCAACAAAACTTAACAGAATATTGGTGGGAAGGTTCGGTCTTCACTGTCATACAAAAAACATCTGCTTCTGACGTTGGGGGCCATCATAATAAAATATAAAGCACTACTTTTAGAGCAGCCATCATACATCCAAAATCAAGAATACAAGAATTAAAAATATACCTAAGAGTTATAGAGTTTTTTGAATGACAAGACTTGTATTTTCCTTTCATTTACAAATTGTTTAAAAATGCAAATATTAAAAGGAACTTAAAGACTTTCAAGAAGTACTTTCCTGAGAAAAGCTAAAACGAAAGGACAACTCAAGCAAGAGAGAAAAATAACTGCATTCACACTGTATTATAATCCTTGTTAAGAAAGAGCAGAAATGCATTTTAAAAAAGCATAACAAAAGGAGACAAAAAAATGAAGGTGCTTTTTTATAAAGCACCACTTTTATCTTTGCTTTTGGTTTGTTATGGAACTGAGTCAACTCCAATGATTTCTGCCTGAAACGTTGTCTCTAAAGGACAATAACATATTCCATATTATCTTCTTCAAAATCTTCTTAGACATGCAAGAAATAATACTGCATACAGTCTAAGGTCCAAACTGTTTTCCGGCATGTCTTCTCTTCAGCTTTCAGATTATTTACCACTATTTTCCCTAAGCAAATTGGTGACTCCACCACCACTGCATCTTTCCAGCCGAAAATAAGGCACAAACGTCCTCCCAGAAGCACCAGTATCTCTACGTGGATGCCAGAAATTCATCTTAAGCTTGTATGATAAGGTTGAGGCATATAATTAGTGCATATATTGTAGAGACACTGAAGTCAGTCTCCATAAACATCTGTAATTAAACTCTGACCTTGTTCTTTGAGACTAAAAATATTACAACTTAAAAAAAATCTTGTAGTTAGTTCCAGTTGAGATTTCCCGTTACATTCACTGAGCATATAACTAACCCCTAACAGATACTGTGGAGAGCAGAAAAGGTGACAGAACACATATGCTCGAAAGTTTTCAAGGACATTATTGAAATAAATCTGTAATGTACAGTAGTCCTATTTATTTCCAGTGAACAAACCTTGCTCAACAAATAAACAAATAAAATCCATTATTGATTTATTGAACAGCCAAATTGCTGACACAAGATTAGGTCACAATAGGATAGTTTTGTTTTTACATTAAATTGTCCTAAGTAATAATTTAATGATCATACAATGAAAAGAATTTTGACAGTAAGATCACCTACATTTTCCATTTATCCAGCTCTAAAGATGTCATTATTACTGGACTATTTAGAAGTACAGCATTGTCATTAGAACTTCCACACCAAGATTAAACCCTACTTACTTCTGTCCTCCCTCTGATTTTACAAGTGTCCTTCTCCTGTTGAATGGGAATTAGTTGTAAACCTCCAATCTTTGGACTTTTAGTTATAGACTGTTTTCTTGCTTTTCCAGCAGGCGGCCATATACTGGCATGCTGAAGAACAAAAAAAATTCCTTATTTTTGGAGTACAATTTCATAAAGATACATCATTCTTTTGTATGTAAAATTGTCTTGGAAAAAGCTATCTACTACACGACACCGCATTTCTCTCCTGGGAGAGGGGAAACTCAGTATGGTGCTTAAAATTACATTAATAGTTCATAAATGCTGCACAATACTGGGTGAACAGAATCAAAATGTCTCTATGCAATTTTCATGCATTTTGATCTTCTGTCCACACTGCATATCAATACAATTATCTACTAGTAATAGAAAACACCCTCATGCAAGACAAACCCATATATTTGCTCAAAAACTTTCAAATTCCACAAAAGCACGCTTTCAGAAGAGCTAATACAAGTTTCTGAAATAATACTATCCCAATTTGCAAACATGTTTAAAAATTTATATTAATAACTCAGGAGAAAAATATTGCTTATTCTACAATAACAGCATGTGTTTATCCAGAAAACAATGGTCTGACAGTCTGAATGCCCCCAAAAAACATAACCTACACTTAAATAAATTTGGCTTTTGGTTTTATCTTGCTCTATTGAAATAAGTCAGTTTTGGGGAGAATCCCAAAATATGCAACTTTATTCAAGTGAAAAACATAACTGGGAAAAAAGAGAAAGAAAAAATCATTACATGAATATTTCAAATTAAATTCAATAGAAAGACAAGCAATATAGCAGGCATGTCTAACCCATAGTCCGCATGTGGCCCAGCACAGCTTGCACTGCAGCCCACCCATGACAGCAGCAGCTCTGTCCTGTCAAGCAAGCTGGCCAGGCCCAGGGTGTGCAACTGTCACTCAGCACGAAGCAAACTTCAGTGTACTATGAAACCTATCTGGGCTGAAAACAAGACATGGGGCACAGTGCAATGTTAGCTGAAGTTATGGCAATTAAACGTATGTGTTTTGATTCACTAACAACGTCCTGTGAGAAGTAAAAAAAAAAAATGTAGCTGTACTTTCTATTGTGATAAAGAAATTTGAGAACAGGTTTCAATATTGCTTAAAAAATTATCACTTTTTTTGGTATATTTGCAACTCTATTTTCAGTCAACACAAATACGTTACCTGCAAATTTTCAAATGGAATACAGAGCTGCAATCAGACATCCAACTAAAAAAAAAAAGTGATCACATCTCTCTATTGGATTTTATTAGCCCAATGTTAGCAAAGAGAAATATCCCTTGCTTTACAATCACATCTTATTCATGTCATCACTCTTCGGTATTACGTACATAACTGTTTTCAAGGATGAAGCACAGAAAAAATAAAATTTCAACAAAAATCTCTGACTATTACCTTGGGAACTCACTAAGAATTGAAATCATTGAAATCAAAACAACATGATGCATTAGTTTCACGAAAATAAGGTCAAATATCCCACTAGTTTCATGGTTTTGTTGCTTTCTCTTTTTATGTTTTAATAAGAAATACTAAAAATTAAAACGTTTCATTACTTCTATAAATTAGTTATATTACATATTTTATAAGGGTAGCTCCAAAAGTAATGCCTCCCATTTTATTTTGTTTGGCCACAACAATGGTGGATGTTGGTGGTATGGCAGTAGAGGCTGAACCTTCACAACAATATTCCATTACATTTTGTTGCCGTGCAACAGACAGCAACAGAGGGACAGTTTGACAGAACGATGTCTGATATAGAAGTGCTTATGAAGTAAAAGTGTGTAACTGAATTCTTCCATGAGGAAAAAATTTCACTCATTGACATTTGCTGAAACTTTATGGAGACCAAACAGTGGATGCGAGTACAGTGATGCGGTAGATGGTGTGTTTTTAGAGTGACAACAGCAAGAGCGAGTTATTCCACTGGTGCAGATTTGTATGAGTGCAGCATGCAGGCTCCTGTCCATAACAGACGAAAATGCATAGCTAATGATGGTTAGCTAGCATCTTGTAACTGAGAATTTGCTCGATCAAACAGTGTTATTGTAGTATTGTTTTAGCTTCCATGGAAATAAATAGAAGGCATTACATTCAGAGCAATCCACACATATGCAGCCCAAGACAATTTATCTTCACTGCAGCCCAGGCAAGCCAAAAGGGTGCTGTATCCACCCATGTGATACAGCAACCAAAACTCAATATAGAGAAATATTTGCATACTGGAGTGCAAGAGTACACATGGTGTTGGCCTGGGTGATACAAAAGACTGTTCTGTTGTAAAAGCTCTCCCTTGCGAACATTAAGAACATTCATTTTTCTTCCAATAAAACATCAATAATGTTTTATTTGAAAGAAAAGATCAAAAACAATTTACTGTGGGCCACAATAAGGGTTAGTGAAGCACTAAAATCAGTTTCCCAGAGAGGTGGTGGACGCCCCATCTTTGGGGACAGTCGTGCTCAGGCTGGATAGGGCTCTGAGCAACCTGATCTAGCTGCAGGTGTGCTTGTTCATTTCAGCAGAGTTGGAATACATGATTGTTAAAGGTCCCTTCCAACTCAAATGATTCTATATTTCTAAGACATAAAAAGCAGAAGTGATTCCAAAAGTGGCTACAAGGCTTTAAGTGAGTATCTGAAGGAAATCGCCTCCATCAATTTTCAGCAAGCCTAAGGAATGTAAGGCCTTAAGGATATAGTTCCATTTCTCTTTTGTGCCTGTAACATTTCTTGAAGAAGAACTCTGGGAAAATGTAACAGAAATACTAGCAATTGGATTAGGCTACATAATAAATTTATTTATTCACAATTTTGACTTATCCACCCAACTGTATATTATAGTAACACAGTATGCCTCTCTCCAGTCAAACAAAAGCAACAGAATTGGAAGTAAACAATTGCATCCATTTTTATATCAATTAATTCTTTCCAATTGTATGTTATATATGTTAGCAGTTTTGTACAAAACTATTATAGAATTAAAGAATGAAGTTTCAGGCTATACTTTTCAGACTGCCTTTGCATAGCACTACAAGCAACAACTGATCTCCTCCAAACTCATTCAGTATTTAAATATTAGAGTACAAAGTGAATAAACTCTGGAGTAAATTGACTATCTGTAGCAAAAGTACTCTTGTACTTATAGTGATACCTACAACTTGCTAATCTAAACAAAGGCAGTGAAGCTGGGGAAGGGTCTGGAAAACAAGTCTCACAAGAGGTGGCTGAGGGAACTGGGATTATTTAGTCTGGAGAAGAGGAGGCTTGTGGGAAGACATTATTGCTCTCTACAGTTACATGAAAGGAGATTGTGGCGAGGTGGAGGCCAGCTTCTTCTCCCAGGTAACTGGTGATAGGATGAGAAGTAGTGGCTTTGACTGCACAGTTCAGGCTGGATATTAGGAAGAACATCTCAGAACGAGTTGTAAAGCATTGGAACAGGCTGCCCAAGGAGGTAGTAGAGTCACTGTCCCTAGAGGTTTCCAAGAAAAGGGTAGATGTGGCTCTGAGGGACAAAGTTCAGTGGACAGGCTGGTGATGTTTTGATGGTTGAAGTAGATGGTCTTAGTGTTCTTTTACAATTGTTACGATTTTATGATTCTAGTTTTCCTGTTTAGACACTATACTGTTTATACTTCAGGAATTAAGAAATATTTTTTTCTCTTCCTTTTTCTGATAGCAGTACAAAATTACCAATGTTAAGTTTTGGTCTACTTGAGCACCTAGGAGCACATTAAGAGATTTATCTCCCTCCTAATTGCACCAGATCAGTTAATGCAAATGTCTTAGTACTCCAAAATCTTCTTCACACTATTTCTCAAATTGTAAACCAAATTCAGCTACTCTACTGACATAAAAGAAACATGCTGCCTGAAGCCTAATATAAAGTTTTCCAATGACTGTGATAATGTAAGGTAGAAGAATGTTATCTTCTCTAAAGATGGAATCCACTTGACAATTTTAACCAGAAGTAACAACCTCAGCTGACATTTAAAGTTTTCTTGTTTAGAAAGGGGATAACGTGAAAAAAAATGATCTAATGCTGCGTAATAAGAAAAAAATCTATGTAAATAGCACTTTAAGCAGTACATTCTAATAAAACAATACAGCTTCACTTTAATTTTTCATATAATTTTAAGACTGTTAACTTTTATTTTTGTCTAGAACACTGGTTTAAAAATAAAAAGAAAAAAGAAAAAAATCTCAAGGTACTGCATTAGTATCATCAATTTTTTGGCCTCAGGAGAATGAAGCATTCAAAATAAAAGTATTATTAATAACAACAACAACATAAAACAGTATTAATTCATAATCTTTATAAAATGCATGTGAATTTGTTACGCTAGAAAGCATCCCTTAAACATTGTTAAGACTGTTGCTTTTTTATCTACATTGTCAGAGTAACATTCTGCATACCACACTACCTGATCAGAATCATAACTGATTGCCTTCCTTGTGATTTCATGTCAGAAGGGTTTCAACAGTTACAAAGCTTGTGTGAGTTATTTCGAAGTAGCCTATATCAATAACCTCTGAGCCTATTTGTTGTGACACTGCTCATGTTATGCCCATGAGATGTATGCCAGGGTTGGTGGCTGTTTCCATAGAAACTACAATAGCTATTTCAGTTAAGGGAGCTGGATAAGACAAAAATTTGTTTTACTTAGAAGTCGTACATTATATTTCTAGCTCTACTACCTATGAAGGTCAGAGATATAGATACTGTTTTGGAAAGCGTTTACAAAATATGCTTTACAACAGCAGTTTCCAGCCCACTTAATGTAATATGTAAAGTTCACAGGTTATCATAAATCTACCACTGTTTATTCACTGCAATATCCCTCAAAGTTTCTTGAATATCGTGGGTAAGACGAGAAAAAAATCAGTCCCAAGTACAAAATCCCTTAAAGAACTTCAAATCTAGTCCAGTCTTATGTCAGATTGCATTCTTCCCATCTCTCACTTTTTACCATTTAAATACTAAATTCCATTGGCAAAGGTGTTTTCCTTGGCACTAAAGATTAAAACCTCCTTGCTTACAAGCTAGTAACAAGCAGACAACTTAATTTTAGACTATACAATTAAGTGCCAGTGTTAACTAAGCTAACTTGGATACCAGGAAAAATATACCTGTGTTGGCACAGTTCTCCAACAAGGCTAGTTCCCACCACTGTGTTTAAACAAGGTACCTTTTTTTCATGACTGCCTAGCATACAGCATCCACAGAAAGAACTCTCAGGCTCTGTGGGACAAACATAACCTTTGTGTCATCAGCTAGAATTTCACACAAAAGAGGTTTGTTACTGCAAAGGAAATAAGTTGTCTTTCTTTAAGCAGCTTCCCTAGTACACAGGAGGAAAATAAGATCTCAGAATATACCGATGTTCTTCTCCCTAAGCCTCAAAGCTCTCAGCTTCCATATGAAAATGTGACTGTAAACAGTAGTCTTCAAAGACTAAAACCATCTTTCTGTAGCATTAATGCACTGTGTACTCCAAACATCTTAATGGTATTGTAGGTTTATCCATAGTGCATCTATAACTAATACATTTATCAGTTTAATGGGATTTTCATAACAGCAGTAAAATCAGCATTTCTTGCATTTGATTAGATTAGTACCTTTGCAGTAAAAATGCTGATCATCCAGTCTATCTGTGCTTCCTGTCCATCACAACATATGTGCCTAGAACACAGAGTTAACAAGGAAAAAAATAAAAAAACATAATGCAGCTACAGATATTAAAGACTAAATTTCTAGACAAGTTCAAATAAAATTTACATACATTTATGAATGTTGCAAATATTCATTTTTTTAAGACTCCCATAAAAAGACATTGAATTATTATTATCTCAGTTTTATCACCTAACCCTATTTGAAGGCATTCTATCTGCTTAATTTAAAGCATGTGTATAGACTTCATGAATTTTTAATGCAAAAATTTTTGTTTGCTGATTTATGGCCATAGAGAGGAGACAGACAACTAACCTCCCTAAGATTATCAAAATATATCAACTGCAATTGTTTAGTTAATTAGGAAAAATGTAACAAGTCGTCGACATCTAAGAAAAATAATGTTTACTAGTGTTAAAACATAGTTATTTTGAAATGGAACATTTCAAGAAACATTAAACATTGAAGTTAAAATAATTATGTGTTCTATGTTTACATACCACTGATGCTTTT
Source organism: Chrysolophus pictus (assembly GCA_037305975.1). Taxonomy (NCBI): domain Eukaryota; kingdom Metazoa; phylum Chordata; class Aves; order Galliformes; family Phasianidae; genus Chrysolophus; species Chrysolophus pictus. Next base: position 20,968,363 of record CM074579.1, read on the forward strand.
CAGAAATCAGTACAATTCCCCAACTGAAAAAAAAAAAATCAAAATTAGTTCCAGAAACTCAAGACAGGAGCATTTTCCTGAAGCTGTAGGCAATGAATTATGTAGCGTTTTTTATCTATTTATTTGTTTTCAGTAAGTTTCAATGCGTATTGCAAATCTATTGAGTGTTTGACATTTTATTTCACTCATTTTCCCCCAGCTGACTCACAGGTTATAAGCATTCTCTTCTGGACGAAGGTTTATAGCCAAGTCCTGGAGATCATGACTAACTGCCTGCCTCATTTTGGCAGCTGTTCTTTCTGAAAACCGTTCGAAGCAAAACTACTACTAAGATAGTGTCCAATAAGGAAATCACAATGAAGTCTCTGCTGTGGAAAAAAACACCCAGATATTCCTAGGGTCTAGAAGAGACTATGTGAAGTCTGAGTAGGTACAGGTAGACTGAAAATAAGCCTCAAGGAAATAACCGATCTGCAAAGACTAATTTGCATAGACTTTGCCTTTTTATTTTGGACTACTCAACTACTTATTCTGCATTAAACAGAAAGAAATAAAAATAAAAAAAAAAGGAAACCCAAGAATACCCCTCATGCCCTGTTAAAAAAAGGACATGAAAAAAAACATGAAAAACCCCACAAAACCCAATCCCACCAACTTTTTCTTCAAGATAACTACACTTTGAAATTTATAGACCTTTTTGGAGGGCATTTTGATATGCCAGCTGTAAGGGAAAAGTTCAAACAAATCTGCTTAAAGGCTACAGTCTGCTTAGAATCCCCTTGGTATGGAATCTTATTGTCTCAGTGTCTCAAGGCTTTAAAGAAGGAAGTACTAGAAACATCTGAAAAAAAAAAAAAACAGGTGTCATTTTTTACTCCACTTTTCCAGAGACATAGTCACTGATATTTGTAAAGGGCACAGTAGTATTCATCTAGAAGGAGAAATATCAAAAATAACAGGGCTCCTGAAAAATGAAATCCTCTGCTGAACAACAGGGATTGTCACTAAAGGCCACAACTAATTGCTTTTTTCTTCTTTTCCCTTTTTCTTGATGCAAAGAATGTGTGTCCACCAACGAAATGCAGGGCACATACTCCAAAATTAAGTGAGCTGGCAGCAAACATATCCACAAGAGATAATACATTTAAGATTAAGAAAAGCCAATCAATAAAGTAATTTCCTAGTACAGAAGAGTTAACATGGAACACAAGAACAGAGATAACATCGGAACAAATAATATTAGGGAGGGTAATTTAATACAGCATACTTCAATTGGCTTCTCAACTTCCTCCAGTTCCACAATATTTTACTCTCCCTTTTCCGTAAGGCACTACAGTACCTTGTTACATGGTATTTAGCCTCTTTTCATTTTTATTCTTACTTTGTTGGTGGTTTCATTTTCTTTTTCACTCCAAGATAAAGCTTCAGTGAATTGACAGGCAACACTTTTTCAGGTTTGCTAGCCTGCAAATAAATTAAGATTTTAATTACTGTATCAGGAACATACAAAAGAAGAAAATGCCATACAATTCTCATGGACTGAATCACTCTTCTCTAATAGATCATTATGCTTTTTTCCTCACTTTCTTTCCCATTAACAGAGGGTGCCAGTCACTACTACTGGCAAAAGATTAATTAGCAAGAACTTCAGCTCAACATGAAGTCATAAAACTATAACAATTGAAATAATAGAGATGTGGTGGCAAGAGTCACAAGAACGGAGGGCTGCACTGAACGGATGCAAAATCTTCAGGAGACACAGACAGGGAAGATGAAGGGAGGGCTGCCTTCTGTAATAACAGAGCTCTTCCAAGGAATGTCAAGTATCATGGTACTTACTCCAGATCACACAATCAAGATGAAAAAAAAAACAATCTTTAAACAACTGAAGGAAGTCACTGGACAATACATTCCAACTTTTACAGTGTAAGGGAGAACAGGGATGTTTCTTGATAGTGGCTTGGATGGGCCAACAATGGTTGATGCAAATCTGGATCTGCTAAACAGAGATGGTAGTATTGATCATAATGACTGCAAAATATTGGTACTTAAGATTCTGAGAAGAATAACGTTGAAAAGTTAGCAGAGAGCAAACCAAGAGCAAATTTTGGCTAAGAGTTCTGTCCATGGGAGGTGGGAGCTTTGAGGGGTAAAGAAACTCAGGAAATGTATTTAACGATAGCATTAGCCAAAATCAACGATTCATCTCAATACTCAGGAAAACAACTGTCAGGTGAGTAGCCCAGGTAGTTCTGGTGAAGCTCCAGCACAGAAAAAAGCAGCATAGAGGAAGTGGAAGAAGGGAGAGGTTATGAAGCAAGAAATTTAGAAATGCTGCTTAGGAAATGGAGGTACAGTGGTTGGACAGCCAAGGCTGATTTGGAGTTGAGACATGCTATTAAGAACTGCAAAGATGACTTGGGGAATTAGCTGTCTCCCAGCCTCACTGTACTCCCTGGGGAAATCCTGGAGCGAGCTTCTTAGAGTACGTTTCTGAGCACATGGAATTGACATTGCTGCTGAGAACAGACAGCACAACCAAGCTGATTGATTTCTACAATAAGATGACTGGATTTGTATAGGAGGGAAAGCAGTGGATATAAATTTATCTCAACTTTATCAACGCTTCTGACACTTGTCTCCCAAAATAATCTTCTATTCAAGATGGGATATTAAGGTCTCAATGGATGCAACATCACTATCAGTAAAATGCCAGTTGCATGAACACACTCAGAGGTTAATGGTTAATCAGACATAATGTAACTGCAGGCTTGTGACAAGAGGAATACTGCACTAGCCTGTTCTGTCCTTTATAACATCTACAGCAATCACATGGAGGAGTCAATCATTAAGCTTGCATTGCAACCTACATGACTAGTCAATACACTTGGGAACATGAGGAATTTGCAGAGGCTGAAGAAATGAGCCAACATGCCCTAGGAAATTCAATAAAGATAAACATCAAATCCTGTACTTGAGAAGAAAGAACATCCTGCAATGACATTAGAGAGTAGCTGGAGTTTCTCCCCCTCTTCTTAGCTCTTGTAGTCCTGCATTTGCTTTTGGGTCCCCCAATGAAAGAAAAGAATCAACATTCTTGAGTGACTTCACCAGATGGCCACAAAATTCTCTTGGGGCTGGAGCACTTGATCCGTGATAAGAGCTTGACACAGGTTGGCTTGTTCAGCTGGGAGAAGATATGGCTTCAAAATCCCACAAGAAGGTCTGGGTAGGTTACACAGAGAAGGCTCTTCACAGTGGTGTATGGTGGGAAAATGAAAGTCAATTTGAAACTAGACCAAATATGAAGAGAAACTTCTTTTGCATGAGGAGAGCCAGGTATAGAAACAGGCTGTCCAAAGAGACTGTGCTATCTTTGTCCTTGGGAGATTTCAAGACTCAACTGGATCAGTCCTTGAGCAACCTTTTCTGGCCCAGACATGAAAATAGCAAGTCAAATCACGGATCTCTTGAGGTTCCTTTGAAATCAAATTAACATAAGTATCATAGAAACTTCACTTCTTTGATAATTGCTGAACAGAAGAAACACTTAACAGAATAAGTTCTGTTACCTGAATATATAATCTTAATTTGTTTTTAATGAGAATTCATAAATTACTTAGTACACACAATCTTATTAAATACCATTTTTCCATCTGTAGTGTCATCTCTTTCTACAATTCATTTCTGACTCCAACATAAAATTTAACCAAGACTATTAGTGATAGATGAACATCTCTCTCTCTCAAAAAAAAAAAAATATTTTTCAGTGTAGTATCTCTTTTTTTTCTTCTTTTAAAATATAAATCTATTTAAAAGTAATGCCAGCAAAATTTCCACCTCAATTTAGGAATTTAATGCTTTATGAATCAGAATGACTTGAAAAGGAGATCATAAAGTAGTACAATAACTGTACTGTACCACAAACTTTTTCCAAGTTACTAATTAAGTTTTGATGGGCTTATTGATATACTCTCACATGTGTAGCAATTTGAGTGTTAGCAGTAAATTATAATACACTATTCCTGACATTCTGGGATCATTTTAACTAGAATAATATCCACAATCTCACAAGACTACAATTTTTTTTTTTTTTTCCATTACATGAACAATGACAGTGTAAGCTTACAAAAAAACCTCTTATACTGTATGAAGGTGTGCAAGGCACATGTTTCCTGGTTGGGCAAAAATAGCAATCAAAAATAAATGCTCTTTAAACTTAAAAAAAAAAAACAAAAACTTTTTTTAAAAACAGAAATTATCAAAACTAATGTGAAAACATAGTTCAAATTGTATGTTATTTAGTTCTATAGTTTAATAATTTTCTACACTCTTTGAAGAAAAACCCCTTTAATACTTAAAACTGAACGCACTTTGCTATTAAGCAGATAAGAAAGATTCTGTAAGATTCAGTCTTACTATCAAGACTAGTTTTTACAGGCCTGAGAACACATCAGTATAAAATGTTCATGCTATTCAGTAACTAAGAGGAAAGTCAATGTTATCAGGAAGAAGGGGAAGCTTTTGTTGGCATAATGAGTGATGTTGCTTCCTATAATTTCTTTACTCTGACATTTGTAGGTAAAAGAGCCCTGTTGCTTCTGATTTCTAAAACCTTTGTGTGAGATACTGGGAAAAAAACAGGGTGCAGTTCCAACTTCATATTAATTCTAACGCCACTATCTATAGAAGGTTTTCATTTTACTCACAGCACAGGAGAATGTAAGCATTCGTATACATTTTTACAGCTAATAATATAGCATAATCAAAATAGCTAAATCAACAATTGTTGCTCTTTTTACTGAAGCCTCTGAAATAAGGATGTTAAATCCTTGTACTTCACTAAAAGCTGTCATTTAGTATCAGAAACATTCATCTATTTGTCTGTCTTCTTATTTCTCCATGAAAAAAAGGTTAAGGCAGCACGTATGATTAAACTAGTGAAGAATTAACTGTACCTTCATATCCTTGTAAAGAAGCAAATTTCCTTCCCGCAATACAAAATAACGCTCTTGAAACTTGTTTCCAGACAGCAGTTTTGAAGGTTCTTCTTTGTACTTTAGATAGCCAGCTTTCACACTACCTTTCACATTTCTCTCTATCAAGAAAGTAAAAAGCTCTTTGTTAGAATCTATTACAACATTGGAAACAACTACTTTATTTTTAAGTGCTCTCAGTATTAATGTTTATCAAAAGACAAAAATTACACTTTATTTTAGTAATAATGGCACTCAAATATTAATACCATGTTGATTTTAATTACTGGTAGGAAATGTATTCTAATGTTTACTCAGATAACACAGAAAGAATTCACCAAATAAATTGAAAGAATCTTCTCAGAAAAGAATATGCAGTTACGTATACAAAATACACAAATAAACAGGTATTTCGTGTATATATATATTAAAATCAAGACTGTAGTCTGCTGTAGTCTGCTCCATAAATAAACTTTGTAAAAATAAAAAGCTTTTATTAAACTATTTTAATATAATTATTTTATTAAACTACTGAAGTTCATTACTAATACATATGAACTACTCCAATACCACTTCAAGGTGTCTCTCTTTTTTCAGTTCTTTCTTATACATATGTACACACTCATACATGCTGGAAACAATGTCAGCACGAAGAAAGAGCAGCCAGCAGGAGATAAACTCTTCTCCTCCATTCTAGACAACATTTCATCTTTAAGAGGGAGCTATACTAACACAGTAACAAATTACTTTCACCCAAAACATTACAATCCTACTACTTATTTTGGCCATCAATATTCATTTTTTTTGTGACTCCCATCTTCAAGAAGGGCTGTAAGGAGGATCCGGGGAACTACAGGCCTGTCAGCCTGACCTCAGTACCGGGAAAAGTAATGGAGCAAATCATCTTGGGTGAGATCGCACGGCATGTGCGTGGTGTCCAGGGGATCAGGCCCAGCCAGCACAGGTTCACGAAAGGCAGGTCGTGCTTGACCAACCTCATCTTCTACGACTGGGTGACCAGACTGGTAGATGAGGGAAAGGCTGCTGATGTAGTCTACCTGGACTTCAGCAAAGCCTTTGACATGGTCTCTCACAGGCTTCTTCTGGGGAAACTGGCTGCCCGTGGCCTGGACGGGTACACACTCCTTTGGATAAGAAACTGGCTGGAGGGCCATGTAGATAATTTTTCCACATATGATTATTTAGGAAGGACCCCAACATTTTAATAGTGAGATACATACTAAATACAGTTTTATATGCACACGTGTATGCACAAAAAGTAAATAGGTAACATTCAGACTCAGACATCTGATTACATAAATACACTTTAAAGTGCGTATAAAAAATATCAGATTACACAACTCAGATTCTGTTGCCATTCCTACAGCATACTGAGACTTTGGGACTAACTGAAAAGCTGTATCTCAACCCCATCTTTCCTACCGGCTGAAAACCAGCTGTTCAAAAAGCCTGGATAAAATTATTCCTCTTACTAAACTCTATTCACAAAAAGACAGTTAAAAACTGTGAATCTATTTCCTTCTTGTTTTATATCTTACCACAAACTGGAGTTTAGAAATACTTTAAAAAATACAGTAGAAATTTTAAAAGGTATTAAACTTTTTTGATTTTTATCAACTACATTCTAACCAGCATGTTTGCCTTTAAAAGAAAATCTCAACATAAAATTTCCCACTATTTTCTTTAGCTTACAACAGAATCTAATGCAAAAAATCAAAAGCCTGATTTCCTCAGCTCTCTGTGCAAACATACAATAAAAAAACCCACAAACATGAGCATATTTCCTCTCTGCCACTATGAATATTTGTTTCATGTTCAGAGTGGAATATGAGTCCTTATCCACATCAATACAGGCTTTTTTTTTTTCTTAAATAGACCAAGTGAGAGAAGCAGAATACTCTACCAGTTGGAATATTTTATATTTCTACACACAGCTCTCAAAATAACCAACAAAACCCCCACTTTTTAGCATTCCCACCATAGCAAATCCAGTCTTGCAAAGATCTTTAAAAAGCCTGAAAGAGGAAAAAAAAGTATTCCTCTGATTTATGATTTTCTGTATTCCTTAGAAGTATTCCACACACAAATCTAAAACGATCAGTCCACATCCTATCTATTTTTCAGACATAAATTTTGTAAAGAACGTGAAGCTTTCCAGAATTTTGCAGCTACTAAGAACTGGAGTCACTTAATCCATTCAGGGTTGATTCACATTCAGTACAGAAGTGTTTCAAAGAATCTCCCTGAATAATAGCCCGTATTCTCAGATATCAACACTTCCCACTCAAATTATACAACTCTTTACCAGGAAAAAAATCAAGTACTTTTATACACACTTTATACTGAATCTATTCCCTCACATTTTTCTAACAAATACATCTTTAATATGGGAAAAATTCAGGTAAGGAGAAGATAAAGGGTCTTGAAATAGAACTATGCAGTACTGAGTATCTCTCATACCAAAACGCAATGCACACCCTGCCCTGCAGAACAGCACTTCAAAGACAGCGCTTCTGCAACAGGCATCAAAAGCTATTGAATAAATTGCCAGGAGAGAACTAAAGATTTGGAGGAAAGTATAAAATTCACAACAAATATTCTGAATCATATCAGTAAGAACAAACCATTTCTTTTCCATGAAAAGAAAAACTGATCTCTAAACAAGAAAAAATATAAACCTATACCTCACTGCAACATTTGGTATTGCAGAATATGAGAAATTAGCTTAAGACTGAGAAAATGAGTGAAAGAGTTACAAAAAAGGACAAAGTATACTACATATAGGGAACATGGTAAAAGTTTCACTCACAGGAAAGGCCCTGATAAGACGCCAGAATGAAATGAGGCTACAAGAGTTGCTTCTATAAGCTCACTATTGAAATAACATTACTTCAAATATCATTAATGCCTTTAGAAGAGAAACGCTGATGATAGAAAATTCTGAAATAACATTAACAAAAAAAAGGTCAGAAGTATCATAATTTAGTAAGATTCTAATACAAATCACAGAAGAAAGTAAAATTCACCAAATTCAATTATAAAAGTAAATATGATCACAGCCCTATGAATTTTAATGAAGAGGAAGAAAACCATCAACTCAGTAGTCCATTTGTATGGGCTGAATCCACTGATAAAAACCACACTACGAATAACAGCAGTTGAACATCTGGACTCAGTCCAACTGCTCAGTTAGTGATGAGAAAATATCTACGTAAAGAGGGTAAAAGAGTGACAGCAGATTTCTTGTGTACTTTGGATTGGAGATCTCCAGCATAACCATGACTGCTGCCTCCCTCTGGAAACTGAAGTTGTTTCCCCAGTGGCTTAATCCTGTTCTTTTCTCATTTTAACAGTATCTAGTGATGGAAGTTCAGTGATGATCTAAAGACATTTTTGCCTTGAAATAGATGCTTATATGTTTTCAGCATGTAGGTACAAGACTAGAAATAGATACAATAAACATTAAAATTTGTTCACCACATAAAAGCTCCCTCAAATTACGATTCTATATTTAAGAAAACACGTTTGTTGTATATGAGATTACTCTGAGATCAATACTGGAAGTTTGCAATATGGCAGAAACTTAATAAATAAGGTTTTAATTATTTTAACATGAGAAAAAGGAACCAATAAGTGTAAACACTCAGTCATCAAAAGCCAGTGTGTCTGGACTAAGGTCAAACTGAAAAGAATTGATTCAAACTCAATTACTGTGATGGACTGGGCGAACAAATGGGTATAGGAAGCAGGAGGAAAAGAAGGTGGGCAAATGTCAGCTCTCCCCTTTAGATAGTACTACATTTTGTAAATTGAACTTCAGACACTAGCCTCATCCTTATGTGTTTCTCATAACAGTGGTTCACGCACATTCCTTACAACCCATTCCCTTTTTCTGATTATTCCTCAACACATAGTGAGGTGATGGGAGTTCATATATCAAGCTTTTAATGAAGTAGGCTATTTCACTCTATTCATTATCAGCTGCAACACATTTAGAGATAGTGAAACTCCAATATAAAAGCCGTGAATAACACACTTGTTAAGGTTTGTTCATATCTGTGGAAAAGAGAATGATGAGAGAAGGCTATTACTTTCAGAAGAATAAGCATAAGAACATAACTTTTACTTCTTGAAGACACAACAGACATACTGATGGAAAAATTAATATTTCTTTTTATGGGCTTTTCTGACAGCATACAGATTTCAACTGCTTGAAAATAGAATAGTCATTTTTGTGCATGCTGAACTTCTGAACTGTTTCCCTCAAATTAAATGCTGTATGTTTTTAGATGGGAGATCTAACTCCAGGTATAACACACAAAGAAATAAAGTATGACTGGAGTAGCTTATAAAGTAGAAAAATGGGATTTACATTTGAGCTGTGTTTCCTTTCAAGTGCCAGCTCTAGTTCTTCATCCTTTCAAACAGCCACATGCTGTACAAAAGTCATTTAGTTGCTTATGTCACACAAATTAGTTTGGAGGCATCAGATTACATAATAGAAAAAATTACGTTTAATATATAACACACACCACGTATATATGCATGTATATAGTCCACCCACAGAAAGTTCAGTATTTACATGGAAGGACTGAACACGTTCACAAATTGTAAGCAGAAATCATACATTCAGCTCACATGTATGTTCACATGGCATACATCATTGCAGAAATGATGTATGGTTTTGGTTCTGTGTTTTAAAAGGAAGTCAGTACAACTCTTAGTGAAGCACAAGCTTTTATAAAATACTGGTGATTCAGATGTTCTGGGACATTTTGCTTCAATGAAACAATTATAAAAGAATTGTCATTTCCTGTAGGGACACAAGGATATTCAATAGAAAAAAAATACATACCATTGTAGAGTTTCATCATGTCTGCTGTTAAAAATCTCTTTATTATCAGATATGCAGTGCCAGGCTCTGGTAGTGAACTCCAGTGAAGAACCTGTTCTAGAACATTCTCTGTGTAATGCAGCGGACGTTCTGAAAAGTTTCCAGAAAAAAAAAAAAAAGTTTAAATAGAATATACAAATTCACAGTTTGCCTCATTCAGGTTAAGCTACAGGAGAAAATCTGCTTTCAAAATAAGACAATTAACCACTTCATTGACTTTCTGGAGCAAGACCTTTGCTGGCAGGATCTGCGTAGGTAATGAATACTAAATTGAACAAGCAGAAGTCAGATGTTCAGCAATTCTTTTGTATTTAGTTGTTATAGTCTTTCCTTTAGTAAAAATGCTAAAATTCTGCTTTCAAACAAATGCAAAGGTTAGATACTATCACAGGGCATATATAAACAAACAATAAGACAGTATCAAGAGCCATAACTATAGTGGGCTTTGTTGGTCTGGGCTTTATACAGAAATGAATTGTCATAGTTCTCAATGTTCTGCAACTGAAAAAAAGCCAGAATATTCAGAGCACAGTGGAAAAAATAAATTAAAATACAGCATAGACTACGTTGTGTGTTAACAATCAAAGCAGATTGAGACAGACAATTGATTTTGCTTCATTCCTTTAATTGGAGGGGAAGAGCAAGAGATCTTACTGAGTTTTCTCCCTTTCTGAGACACCTGAATTGCTGAGACATACATTTGTTGTAAGATCCACCCAAAAAGAGTAACTTTGAGACTCTTTCATAGAAACCAGTGACACAAAAGCCCAACCAGTACTGTAACTGTTTCTCGAGCACACACCCAAGCTTGCATGCAGTAAGCACAGAATATAATCTATGGAAAGCACAAAGACTTGATAACGGCTTTGCAAGTCACAACTTAGAGCCATAATCTCATTTATCACTTCTGATAGGATGGATGCGTATGAAATGTCACCAGCTGCTTCAGGGCTGTCCAGCACCACATTCTAGCAAAACATTTACCCAATCACCAGAGCTCTAGAATGCATCGGCCACATACAAGGCAATTTTAAACAACTTCACTATATCTGTTATATCACTTACAGCAAGACTTTATTATTCAGACTTGAAAACAAAACAGCCTAACAAAAATACTTTCTCAAAAACCATTTTATAACTCCATTTCTTCTGGCCCTTTTGTTTTAAATGGTCTAACTTTTTAATTTCATTTCAACTTTTGGGAAACTGTTGACTCTTTGATGTGCTGAAGTCAAAACAACTTGTTGCCTTTGTACAAGAGAGGAAAAATCCATTTTAAGGAGAGTAACTTTGCAGAGCAAAGGCAGAGGGAAACACTAGCAAATCACCACAACTTCCTAGAACACCAGCATTCCCAGAGTAAACACCTACTGTTTTATTTATAGTTACATTTAAGACCATCTGTCATCATGGATTACACAGTACATAAATCATCATGCTGAAATGCATTAGCTACTTTACTGGCAACCCAGCTCATTTACAAGCTATCCATCAAGTACAAATTACTAAAAGAAATATACGTTATACAATATGCCCTATTTTATAAAAGCATATGGTACTGAACTTTCTGTATTAGGTTAGATAAAATTATTATTTCACGTTTTCTATATGCAAATAATTTAGTTGATTTTTAATACTGCAATTTCAGTATTTTGAACAGCAAGCAGTCAACACATGCATCCAATTAACCTTTTACTTAGGTCATCATAAGCTAGCAAATATCCCAAGCAAGTCATTTTAGTCTTAAATTGCAATAAATATCAGGAGAAAATTACTTTTTAGAAAATACAAGAATCTAATTTCCCTGAATTCTCAGGGTTCATCTCCAGGGCAGTATATCTTAAAAGACATTTCAGGAAAACTAAAGTAAAGTAACTTTCAGAAGACTTCAGGATTGAGTGAAACGAACCAAATATCACCACGTACCGGACAGGCCCGGAATATGGCAGGAATTCTCACAGAAATTCATTTTCTGCTGGTAAGACACTATGGTAATTGATGTACATTTGAGTAAAATAAACAAATATTGTTTCTATCCTGTCATGTCAAAAATTCAAAATACTTGTAAATGCATTTGATTATGTAACTCTCAATGAAATGATCAATGTCACAAGAGAAACTTGAAGTAGGAAAGATTTATTGTTTTAGTTATTCAGTGCCATATTTGAATCAAAGATTACAAGGAGCTATCTTTCTCTGTTAGTTCATTTCTTTTTCAGCCTTTTGCAAATCTGGTAGGTTCAGCCATAGAACCTTGAATCAGTGCCTCTTACTACTGGCATTATTTTTTCAACTTTATTTCGTTTTTCCTGTCATGATACATAGATCCTGCCACAAAGGGATCCATGAAGAAGATATTTCATCAACAATTCACATAGAATCTAGACTGCTGGGAGATGCTGAACTAGGACTTTTTTGAGTTTGCTATATGTTTTGTTTGTTTCATTTTTAGTATTTAGTATTAGTCATTTTCTTTGCTTCATAAATCTCTTATTTCAGTGGGATACACTAATACCTTACCAACACTGACAGTCCTATATACCGTCTACAGAGTCTCTCTGTAAGCCAATCTTGAGAAGATATTAGCTTAGAATATCTTTTTAGGCTACACGAAAACACTGATTGCTACATGCAAATACCTCAAGAATCTACCAAAAGTTTTGTCTGTTGTATTTTCTTATAGCTTCTCTTGGCCATATCTCCTTTAGTTTTCATTTGCTTATAAGTGTTATACAGCAAGTTTAAGAAAATAAAACTCCCTTTTCAATTATTTTCCATTACTCAGTTGAAATAAATAAGATTTCTAGGGGTCTCATAGGAATCACAAGGACACTTGCAAACATAATAGATGCTAGCATTCTTTGTCAATTGACACCCACATATACGAATAATTAAATGAACTCTGTGTTACAAGTCTACATAGCACACCACAAGACTGTAAGATGCAAGGAGGTGCCAGAATCATTCAGTTGAAAAAGAAAATGGAGAATACATTTTCATTCTCATTATTGACACTGCCATGGTCAAGACAGTGTGCATCAAGAATATTATAATCTCTTTAGATTTACTAGTAAGTAGATATGAAGATAAAGAACAACAAAAGTACTCAATCTATCTTAGTTTTTTCTATTTTTATAGATTTTTCTGAACTTGAAAATAGCTATCTCCAGTACAGAAATAGATTAGTCCACAGTCCACTTCTGAAGCATGGAAATAATACTAAAAGCAACTTAGTGTAAAGTGCTAATAGAAGTTGATTTTTGCTAAAAGCATATTTCTGTCCCTTGGGTATGTATACATTTTTTAAATCAGATGACATTAGTGAGAATTCATTAGAATAAGATGCCTTAATAATAACAGAAAAATCGTTACCTCGCTATTTGAAGATTATCTCTAATAAAATAAATAATATCTCTAATTATAAAAAAAGTTAATAACTCTTTAACCTTTTGATTTTATGTTGAAAGATAATAATTTTATGAATATGCATCACTAACCTAGTTCTCCATTTTCAAGTACTTCAAAAGTAGCCCAGATATCGTCTTTGTTGGGAGTAATGTTTTTTATTCCTAAAATATCGTTAGTTAATTCTTCTGCTTCTGTCAAAGGCGATACCTGTAATGCAAATTAAGTCAATTTACAGTGCATTAAAATCACCATTTTCTGAGTTTTCCCCTCAAATCTTTCTCAAAATTTCCTGAAAAACAAAACAAAACAGCTACACAGAGTTGGAAATTCATGCTATTTTCTGACTACAGAATGCCTTCTATATTTTGTACCATGTAACTGGTATCATTTTCATCACTTTAAACTCATTTTTTCCACCCTTCAAAAATTAAAAAAAAAACATAACTAGGATATTACATATATATATCATGTAGTATATACATATACAGTTGAGAATCGTGTGCTGAACAAAATGAAAATAAAAAGTGAAAATTTAGCAGCAGTTCGAAGGGCAAGGAAAGACATTGCCCTACTTTCATTTAACCATATCTACCAGCATCCAAACAATAGAATACAACTAAATGGATACGAGTGCATTTAAAATATGCTATAAAACACCAGACTGAAAAATCTCAATTACATTAAGTAGCAAGCTTTGGTTTCTCAGCACTCTAGCAAGGCAGATAATCACAGCAAAAAGTAACAAACAAAACAACCATACAAACAAAAAAAAAACCATCAGGATGGTAATTTAAATGGTCTTTTAGTACTGAAGAAAATCAGTTTTCACTGTATACTTGTTAATTTTCTTCTCACAGCTCTAAACCTGCAGCACAGAATTTATACCACTGTATACACCAGTAAAACCGAAGGAGAGTATGTCTGCTCTAATACTGTATTATAACATTTTCTTTAAAAATGCTTAATAAGTCTTAAGAAAATTTAGGCAACACATTAAATAAAAAAGATTCTTAAAAGAACAGTGATAGATATAAATTCATACCTTTTTAAGCAACTATATACGCATGGACGAAAATAAATTTTGAAGGCAGCATGAGAAAGTGTTTGGTAAAAATCACTTTTATACACTCACCCTGATTATAATACTACAGTCTGGCTCCTTTCTTTCTACATAAACTTCAATCAACAGGTCTCCAGCCTGGGAAACCTAAAATAATACATAGTGACAAAAAAGAAGTCAGAACATAAATATTCAATATTCTTTTAAATTGGGAAAATGCATTGATTTCTTAGTAGATGTTCTAGCAGGAATCAAATATAATCCTTTCCCACACCCCTTATCTCTAAAAGACTCCTAAAGCTGAGTCTAGTGGAAAAACCTGTACTACATTCATTAGTGAAATGAAAGAAATCATATTTCTCAGATTCAAAGGAAAAATCCAAACCCCGACTAAACCCAATGTAATCATATTTAAAACAAATTTTAGCCAGGTTCACTTCATTGTCAGAACAGATAAACAGAACTTAAGACCATGGAAAAGGATAGGAAGCAGTCCCAAAATAAAATAAATCTGTTAAAAATGAGAAGAAAAATTACTAATACCAGAATATTCCATTCCTAAATTCATTTGCACAAATTCAGATAATCAGAACTCATTACTGTGAAGTCTACAGTTATTATTATTAATTACAATGAATACATGTCATTACATACTTAAAAAGGGGAATCAAAGTACATGCTCTTGGTATCAATCTCCATTAAAGTTCTCTCTTTAAATTTGTTGGACCAAATACCCAAACTTCTACATCAAGCAGTCAAAATGCAATAATTAGATGACAAAGCAAGTGTATGACATAACATACAATAGCTTAATATACTCAGTAGCAACAAATTTAATCAAAGAATACGTAATAACATCAATCTTACAAAGAAATAGAGATGTCAGAAAATCCAGCATTTTACAATTAAGGAGAAAAAGCTGATTTATGAAAGAAATTCAGTATTTTCTCATTACCAGGTTGCTCATCTATGGCAATAAGACTACCTTCTTGGATGAGAAATTAATTTTCTGTAGTTAAAAATGTCTAGTTCTTTGCCTGCTCATGTTCCCTTGCAATATAATCATAAGCACCCCTTCAAAAGACTGTAATTCATCCCAGTACTAAAAATACTTTCACAAAAAAAGATGATGATCAGAGCATGGGAAGAAAAACTAAGGTAGCTAATAGAGCCTTTCAGCAAGCATATCATTTTACTAATATTACCAATATAATGTTAATTTGATCATTAATTCTTTAAGAATACCAATTTGTGTCAATTCTGAGAAGAGTATTCATAGCAAAGTTGAAGATAAAGGCTAAGAAAAACAAAATCTGTATCATATGCTGAATAAGTTATGGAGAAAATAATAAAAACAGGTGGGCTTTGGGGTATATTTTGACTAATACAGAGAAGATACATTTCCACAGAAAAATAAATGGCATTACTCAATTTTAAAGAACATTAAGATTATGGAAAATGATCTTAACTTTAAAGTTAGTTTAGCCCCTACAAATAGAAAACTAATGGAAACATTTGTGACAAAAACATTAAAAAGCTACTTTGAATAAAGCTTTTTAATTATAGTGGCACAGACTCAAAAAAAGCTCGTTTAGTTTTAAAATTTGCTTTTCAGATGGTATTACAGAAAAAAGGTTGAAAAAAGAATGAAGTTGACATTTGATTTCCACTGGGCTCATGTAAACAACCATATGGAGAGAAAATGTACTGTAAATTACAGCTGCAAACAGAAACAGCTGGTCTAAGAATATGGTGGATAGAAAATGAACAGCAGCTAATGAAGTACCACCTGGAATACAGTGACATTTCAGATGTAAGAACTTTCAGGCCTTCAGCAGAAATTTGGTTCAGTCATTCTCTGAACACTGTATCACGAGCCCAGAGATAATTCTATTGTGGAAACCAATATAATCAAATATATTAAGTATTTGCATCACTGATTTTCCCTGCAAATGTAAATACATTCAGATGTAATAATGCCAGACAATCAAATGTTAAATGGAAAGGATTCTCACACTGAATTAAATATAATTACTTGAAGTTTGAGTTGTCAACCACCCACACTGTTAAATTACTGTCTGCAACAAGACATCAGTTTTAACCAGTAGCTGGAGGCATCCACCCAGGGAAAACGTGGATGCTGATGACTAGAGTCTATAGAATATGTGGGTCTGCAGCTGAATGGAAAAGGAGAACTCATGTCAGATAACATGGAAGAGGCCAGAGTACACAACAACTTCTTTGCCTCTATCGTTCCAGCCTTCAGGATTCCACACTTTTAAGTCCACAGGGAAAATCTGGAGGAAGGAGGAGTTTCTCCTAGTAAAGGAGGCCTGGGTTAAAGATGACAAATTGTGACTATACACAGTCCTAGGCAATTTGTACTCAGTGACATAGATTGAGCAAGGGGGGGGTTAGCCTCGATGATCTCAAGCGTTCTCTTACAACCTAGATGATACTGTGATGAGGTAGAAGATTTTGTTTGAATAGGATTTGTTTCATTTTTAAGGTTGAAGTGATATCATTATATTTTGATAAAGAGTTTAAAGCTTAGCATAGTATTTATTAGGAGAATCAAGACTGATTTTTTTTTTTTTTTTTAAACATAGTAGGTCTAGCTACCAATTCAGAAAGCTGATTGTTAACAGTAGTGACTTTTCTAGAGCAAAATAAGTACAGTTAAAATCCTGATTCCATCTTTCTATAACTTTGCCTCTCATCAATCTGAATATTTGCAGGTAAACCAAACAGGCTCATTTAGTCATGAAGGTTCTAATTTGATTCTACAGTTTAAAATTAAGATGAGGTTTTCAGGTGCCTGATTTTTTTTAATAAAAACTATACCAATTTTAGAAAGCCTAGAGTTATATCTTGAAAATAAAATTAAAAAAAATAGAACAAAGCAAGCCTATTTTCACTCATCAGGCAACCTTCTAAATGTAACCCAGCTCCCTCATAAAAGCACAAAACAAAACCACTTAATAAGGTTCTTCTCTATATTCCTCAGGTTTGGACAAACCATCTAACTAGAAGTTGGTAAAAAATTGCTCATGACTTCAACCTCCATTAAGTTTCTTTTATCTCCATAACTAATTACGATGTTTTCACTGCCCCTCATGTACTCACAAAACTTCCCTCAGGTCTTCTTAATGTCTCCAAATTATAAACATTTTATCACTAAAGCTTCCTAGAGTAGCTATGAGAAAACATAAATTGTGTAAAAAAAAAAAAAAAATCTGTAACAACAATTTCTTGGTTCTAAAGGCCTAGAAAAGAATGCATTGAAAAGCCTGTGCAAATCTTAAGCTTCAAGATTTTATTCTCAAATCTCAGTAAGGTTCTTTTCATGGGACCCAGAATTAACAAGATTCATGAAAGATACTTCAACATCCACAGAGTGTTCTTGGCATTACCGAGGCAGATGTTTTCACTCTGCAACAGATATTAGTAACAAAATCAAAACTGTCTCCCAATGACTTAATCATTTGTCATCAGCCACCAAAGGGAGAAAGCAGACATTCTGCATTTTACACACACATTGTCAGTAGGCCATTATCAGAATGCTTAATGGCACTCTGTCCCAGACAAGAAGGAAATAAGGTAAAAATAGACTCAAGGCAGCAAAGCATCAAACATGATATTTCAGTGTGTTTTTGCAAGTGGGTTTTTGTTTTGTTTTTTTTTATTAATGGCTACAAAGTACCACAAAATTTACCAGAAAAGAGAAGACAGCCTTCAGAGAAAACATTATAGATCTTTTCTCCTGCCAACTTTCCATTCATTTCTAAAGGCTGATGAGCTCCAACACCACTGAAAGATTCTCCTTCATTACTTTACATTTTAGAAAAGGTTTCTAAGTGTCCTATGCTCGCTTCCCTTGACCTCTCTTGATTCATTTACCTTGGTCATATTTATCTAACTTATCAGTTTTTGGTTTAATGAGGACTACACACACAGACTACTCTGACTGCTAAATATACTATCGCTTTTCAGTTTCTTAGCAACTCACAATTTATTCAAATCTAATTACAGGTACAACTGAAAATGAAGATAATAGTAAGATCTCCTGTTTCATATCCCATTTCACAAAGTTCAGTTTGACTAAGTAACCATGTTTGAATGCGTTTCCCCAGCCATATATGTACTCCATATATGGGTGTAAAAAAGGATATGGCAGATGATTCAAATACTCTGAGTTTACAGGAATTGTTGCTCGCTAATAGAGAGAGACTATATGTACCAAAACACCATGAAATAATAGAAGTATTAACATACAATTTAAAGATTTTAATATGCATGTTTAAAGTTGGTCTCCATTTTCATACTTAGACATTTTAATTATTTCTATCTACTATGTGAAGCGCTGAAAAGCATGTAACAAACTGCAAGTTATGTTCTGGCCTGAACACTGGGATAATTGCAAAGTATGCTTTACAAAAACCACTCTACTTTATCAGTTCATGCCTCATTTTTATTTCCCTCAGTTCTCTAGTTAACAACACTAGTCAGTATACAAACTTAGAAATTTACATTACATAAATTGAAGTATAAAAACCTGTAAACAACAAAATTTCTTTGTTAGAAGCATTTGCATTGCACTTAACTTTTGCCACTTACCTGAGTGTCTTTCCATCTAGTAATAAAACTGTTCTCTATATCCATTTGTTTGACCTGGTCTTCATTTACCTGTTTAAAATTGAACATTTTTATTTAATTAATGATTACACACTACCATAAAAAATTATAACATTAACTAGAAAACACTACAATATAATAAACTGATAAATGCAAGTAGAATATAAAATTAGATACTTATTATTAATGGCTAACACTTCTAGTAATCATGTTCCTATGGAAGAACCATGTAAAATATTCTGTCCATCAGAAAGACTATTTCATTGATGGGATTATTATTATGAACTTTACCATATTAGAAGAGAGGGGACTGTATGAAAAAATTGCCAAGCAGAATGGTACAAAGACAGTCTAAGCCAAAATGGCTGAGATGATTGCTGCTGAAAATCCAGCTGGATTCAATGCTCATTCAAGGCCTAAGAAATCAAAATTTATTTCCTCTAAAATCCTTATTGCAATCATAGCTCAAACACTAAAAACATAATTCTTCTATGCTTCAGTTCTGACTAATGCTATAAAATCTGAATGGAAGTATTACTTTTAATAGTTATCATCTCAAAGTTTTCTTAGGATTGTCAGTAATCAGCAGCAGCAAGTGTGCACCATCCTGGGAAAAAATAGCTCACACAGTAATTCTATAAATACAGTCTTTCCTTCACAGGATAAGACATTTGGGAAATAAAATTTAAAGCAAACAGTGAACTACATCCACTGAGTTAGAATTCAATAGCAGTGCAAATCTTTAGACAGTGTAACCAACACCAGGATCATATCTAACATTAAGGACATTTCTATATTTTAGCACGTCTAACAGCAGAGCAATTAAGACACTTTATATAAAGATACCCACGTCAAAAAGTTGCACATAATTTTTAATTAGATCTTCAATTACATTGACTTCTTCACTAGTCTGGCCTTTAGTTTGAAATAAGCAAGAAGAAAACACCAGGGCTAGATTATGAGGGTTCATATGATTTATTTCAGAGCATTTCTGCACCCTGTTGAAGGAAAAATAAATATATTTAGATGATCCCATAATTCCTTTAGCTGGCCAGCACTCCTCTAGAGAATATGGAGAACATTTAAAAAAAAAAAAAAAAAAAAAAAGCAATGAAAAACCTAGTGTAATCTATTATATTTTTATTTACCTCTTTATATTCTTTATCTTCCAGCTTATTACAAAAAGGAAAACATATGCTTTGTATCTGCACCTCGAGCAGTAACAAAATCATTCGTTAAATTATGTATTTATGTAATGCTACAAACCAATCACCTTAGAGCAATAAAAACATGGAAATAAATTAGGAATCTTTAGTTTCTGTACATGTAGTGAAGTCTTCATACTGTAGTTTACATAAGATGTTCTCTCCTGTGTAAGCTAACAATTTTGCCTGTTTATAAAAATGTATACAAACTACTTTCAGAACATTTTAATCAGTATATTAACATCTGAACTGAATAAGCTTAGAAAAATCATTAACTACAAAACTTAGTGTAACCCTTATCCTAGTAAATGTACCAATCAATTTAGTAATTGTATACATAGTTTTAAAATAACATCTACTAAGTAATTGCTCTGAGTATAGAAAAAGAAAGGGTTTTCACATTTTCTACTCACAACACTTTACCAGGAATAATCTGAATATTCTTCATGATTATCACAATTGCAAAGTGAAGTAAAATTATTAAATGTTTGACAGATGGCTAACCTTGAAAATTGTCATTTCCAGTATAGACTGGGGAGGACATTTCACCCCCCCAATTTTTTTTTTAATCTCAAGAAAAATTTGCAATACTTTCCTGGAAAACAAATAGACTAGGGTAAAAAAAAAAAAAAAAAAAAAAAAAAAAAAAAAAGGTCATCTAAAGAAGCTCCATCAAAAATTGTCCTATTGTCCTGCTTGGACTCAAATACTGACAGTCCCCTATCACTATAAAACATTTCCATCCTGTTGATATTTATAGTTACCTATTACTAAAAATATAACCACAGACACATTATCAATTAAAGGTAATTAAATATTATTAATAATTAGAAGATAAGCTCTTGACGCTTACTAGCTGATGAAGTGATCCACATTTTATTCGTGGTGGCATTATGCGTTCCAGGAATTTTTCTGCTACAGTGCATTATTTACATTTACCTGTAAAGATGTTCAATTAAAGCAGCCAGAGTTGCCTTATTGACTGGTGGAAGTGTACGAATAAAAGCTCCATACTTCATCACACGTTCCTTTTCATTTTGCATATCTACCAGAAAATAACAATTACTGAGCCTTAACAACATGTACTAAAAATCATCAACAATTCTCATTAACTATGTCTGCATCATCTAGTTATCTAAAATTGTAATTTACTCAATTTCTTCTTTGTGAAGACAATACCAACAATTTATTAAGGTCTGTTATTGTACGTTAGTTCAAGGAGAGAACATCAGCAATGAGAGACTGCATACTGGGCTCATGAAAATCTTCACCAACAGAAAAGACCCACTGTCACCATCGCCACAGCTGAAATGCACCACCCTCTGCCTAATAGCACTCAGATCCACTGTTTAGTCTCCACAGATGTTCAGTGAGTGTTGATGAGCGTCAAAGGATGCAATTTTTTCTTCATGAAGAAACTAAATGACACACCTTTGCTCCATACATACTTCCATGTCAGACACCATTTTGTCATACTGCTCCTCTGCTGCCATCTGTCACACAGCAACAAAACATAATGGAATACTGGTGGGAGGGAACCTTTACAGCCATACCACCACATCCACCTCTGGCATCATGAGCCAAGATGATAAAGTAGGAAGCATTACTTCCACATCAGCCCTTGTAAAATATATGCTTCCAAGAGTATCCAGAGCTGAGGAAAAAAAATATCTTTTCATCTGCTTTTTTTGTTGTTGTTGTTGTTGTTTTTTTTAAATTTGGAGAAATCTCTTCAGGTCCAAAGTAGTTTAAAGTTTTAAAAATAAAAAGACTAATAAGAGGAAAGGAGAAGGGCAGTAAATAAGTTGTACAAAGCTGAAAAATGGCAAACAGGAGTATCCAGTATCTGAGACACAGTCTTAACCCTCCACCTTTGTGCCTGCCTCTCTGTGCTGAATATAGCACAGAGGCTATGGAGAATAATCCTGCTTGGGGCAATTGTTTAGTTGATGGAATATGATTTTTTTTTTTTTTTTTAACATTTTCTACTCTGTCCTTGTTTCTCTCATGTTTCTGAAAAGAAAATCTGCAGAATTTCTCCAATCTCTTCCAAGTGATTTCTAATACTCTACAATAACTACTGAGCTAACCATATTTAGTGAGTAACTGGGGAAAAAATACAAACAGTTTAAAGGTCATATATTCTATTTTCCTAGAGGTTTCAATCTTCCCATAAGTACTGTCCAGGACACTTTTGTACAGAAGGACAGGATTCCCTTCTTTAAAGGATGGAGCAGAATTTTTAGCCCCATGCACAAATCTAGAAGTTAAATCAGCGTGACACTGGTATGTACTTTCACAAAAGAGCTAACATCTGAACTGCTACAGATATGACTTTTTCTGATATCTGATGATAACAATATTATTATGAGTAAATAAATTAGTATTCCTTCCATTTATTCATAATGAGTGTTATTTAATATATTACCTAATGCAGAAATCCAGAATGGATAGAGTTCCTTAGTGAGAATTGCATCATCTATTTGAGAAAGAAAGCTTTTCAATACATCAGTCACATCTTCAAGTCGATGTTTTCCAGCTCTCAGTTTAACACTCCTTGCATCTTTTTTAAAACTTTCCAGCAGTTCAGCCACATTGGACGAATTGCCATTCTTGAGGTATATATGCTTGCTACCTAAACCTAGATAACAGAAATGCAGGATAGAATATACAAATAAATATCTGTAAAACTGCACGTTCTTTTAGAAATTCCAAACCTTCTTACATGAAGCTGTCAGACAGATCACATTTCCTACTAGTGTCTTTTGGACTTTTGCCATACTTGGTTAGAGAAAACACTAACAAGACTGTATTTGTAAATATACATATCATAAAATTAATCAAGCCTTGGGCCACAACTTCAGGAATGTTTTACATGCAGTTCAACTCCCCAGATCTCTTCAGTACTTCCCAAATCTATGGTCTGAAAAGACACAGTGCAGGAAAGAAGTTTCAATGGCTGATACTGATTCTGCACAGTTATTAGTTACATTATTCCTTATCAGTGCTCACACTATTTTGTTCTCCTACTGATCTTGCTATCAAAAAGCTCAAAATTACTAGAAACAATTACTTCTTTTCTGATTTTCCTCAAGTCAAGAAAGACACTATGCAGTTACTAATAAATGGCTGAAAATATCAAAGCCAACTTAAAAAATTAAATTAAAAAAATCATAATCTAAAACACAGCAGTGACTATCTTCAGTTACTGCATATGAAAGTAGTCAAACTTTTTTTTTAATACTCATGGAAATTTTATGTGGATACTGTTCCTCTATTTCTCTTTGTACAAGATTTTACTGTATTTCTCCACATTTCTTGAAAAAGAAAAATCAGTAACTACAAAACATTGCCTTCCTTATGTAGCTGTCACAAGAAGTATTCTGTCAAAACCTATGAAATTATGTCTCGTAATTCACTTTTCTTGCGATGCCCACAAGCACTACCATTAGATTCTGTCTTTGTGTTGCTATTGTCAGGAACAGCTGTTGGACCTGATAGTGTCTGTCACGAGTAGGACATAACCAAATACATAGCCTTCATTACAACAAAAAAAAACAAACATGCATGTCTACAAGTAACATACATATAACTCTTTCAACTTCCAAGTGAATAGTATAACATCCAGTAATTTTGATCCTGAAAAAAAATCTATACAGAAATGAAG
Organism: Chrysolophus pictus; assembly: GCA_037305975.1. Taxonomy (NCBI): domain Eukaryota; kingdom Metazoa; phylum Chordata; class Aves; order Galliformes; family Phasianidae; genus Chrysolophus; species Chrysolophus pictus. The sequence goes on from CM074579.1 coordinate 20,992,229, forward strand.
TCTTAATTAAAAAAAAACCATTAAGACATTGTATTTTAATTTAGAACATGTATTATCAATATTTCCAAGTTGGGAACACCTCTATCAACACTTCAGTGCATGAAACAGTGTAGATTATACTTAGAAAAATTTATATTGCTAATAATCAAAAATAATTTAGCAAAACCATTATTTCTTAGTTTAAGCCAACAACTGTAACCCAGATACAACTATTTATGATAATGAAGTGTTGCCACATTTAAAATTTAGTCAAATTTCAATCAATGAAATATAAATTAGGCCTCCTCATACTGACAGAAGTTATAGACACATCTATCCTGAAGATAAATTTGTGCTGGGTTGATAGGTATTTAGCATTTCGCAAAAGAACTGATTAATTTGCAGCAGTGAAAAGGACACAGGCATAATCTTAATATCATTTAATGCTATAGAAAATTACACTGACAACATTTACTCAAGCAAACAGCAAGTCATTATACCTCCCTAGGCTGCTACGAAAAATCAGCAGCCTTAAAACTGAATTTGGTTCCACAGTTAACATCAATTCCTTGGATTTGCTGATCAGTTCAAGTCATAGGTGTTCTTGCCTCACATAGATTGTTCTTAGGGTGCTGCAGAGTTCTGCGCTGAGGCATGGGAGACAAAGACTAATCCATATCAAGCAAATAAGTCTATTTTAAAAATACCATGGTGGGCATGTAGGGGATTTCTGTAGTTGTACTTCCACACACTTTTTATTCTCAGACACATGGCACTGTACTTTACCACCACATCAATAAGTGGTGGGGCTAACAAGAGGTATGATTTTACATTGAGTAATATATATAAACTCATTCAGTAATAAGTTCTGAAAGTGTAGTGATTTAGCAATTATACAAACTATCTTAGGTTGAACAAAACATACTGTACTTACCATACTGTGTAACAAATGCTATACAGCTGTTCACGATAATAGGAACATCATTTTTGCTGAGCTGCTGATCTTGCAACGCATTACCATCTGTACCCGCTGCTTTTTCAATTGCAGTATACCAGACTATGAAATCCAGCTTTGTATGGCCATGAATGTACAGTGTTCTGGAAAGTTTAAGAATATTTTGAATGTACAAAAGAAAGAAAAATACGGGGTTATTCTACTACAACAGCATAGCAGTTGTCCAAAGAAATGGCTGGAATAAGACATTAACGCACCTTCTACAACACAGGATTGTGGTGGTGGCCTGTTAACAGCACCTTTTTTTCCAAGCTCATTTGTGCTAGCAACGTCACAATAAATAAACAAGGATCCACAAACCTTTGAAAGGACCTGACCAACATTATCATTCCTCCTCAGTCTTTCTCCTACACCCTTTATTCATATGCCCAAATCACAGCTAAGCAGGAAATAAAAGATTCACAGACTTCTTTTCTACTTTCCACCCTGCTTCTCTACAGTGTAGAAGAGATATACTGAACTTCTTTCCTTCACCTGGATCAAAAGAATCATCCCTGGGAAATTATACATTAAAGTAAGGAACATAGATGAAGTAACTGAAAGTTAAGGTATAGCAATACAACTGTTTAATTGCTTGTTTATCTCAAAGCATGGTCCTGTTCTGATTTTCTTATTTAAACAATTTTACTTGGGTAAGCTTGTTGGTTTTGTTTGTTTGTTTTGTTTTTGTTTTGCTTTTGTTTGTTTTTTAAACCATTGTCAGAATAGCTTCTGGGGAAAGCTACAGAACTGAACAGTTTTAGAATGTATGCTAACCTATATGCATGCATAAAACAAACAATTGTTTTAAGTTAGCCTAGCAATCTTTCCTATATACATACTCTTCATCTATCACTAAATAAATCTCCATTTTCTTTAAGATTCTCGAAGTACAAGCAAATACTATTTTTAAGTGCCTGGGAAAACATTTTTTTACATAATAGTGAAAGACTTTTTTTTTTTTGTCTGAATCTTTTCATTTTGCATACTCATTTTTAGCTTTATTGTCTTGACAGGAAGTTAGGATGCAGTCAAAGTACAAACTTGGACCCAAAATCTGAAGTGTTCTCAGGATCCATCACAGCAATTTCACCATTTAGCAGCATAGGAAGATATACTGAAATATTTTGGCTTCCTGAAGACTCTTTTTAAAAAAATCTCCACTTCTTGACAGTGAAAGTCATATTAACCACACACACCTGGATAGAAGAAACACTCAGACTGTTTTCCACTGGGAAAAATCAGTAATTTGCATAAAGCTCTCAGACTTTTACAGTAGAATGAGTGTGTCTGATTCGATACATTCAAACATTTTCTGAAAATCTGTCAGAACGGATATCCTACATAGGCAGTTCTCAAGCATCAGCTTCCAAAAAAAAAAATCACATCACCCTGACATATTTTAGTATTGCTATTACGATACACAGAGGAAATTAAACATCTTAAGTAGAAACAGAGTCTGCCAATGAATTTTTACAATATTTCTGCAGTACTATTATTCACAGATCAGTAGAGGTTAAGACGCTGAATAAGAGACATGTTGCTTCCCAACACAAGGCATGCATGCATATTACTTTTTCCCGACCTCTGCAGAACAGGTGGATTCACATTACAGTACTATGCAAAAAGAAAAACTGAAGCCTCAAAATAATACTTTCTGTAATGTAAAGAATTATGAAAAGGAAGCAGTGAAAATAATATTTCTTTTAAAGAAAAAGTGGGCAGCTCAGCTATAAATCAGTAAGTAGTATACTGAACTTTAATGCTAACCTAGGCACATCTATGTTTTCAAGCAGTGATATGAAAGTCTAAATCACATGCCTGTCAATCCACCTTCATGATATGTGAATTACCTAAATTACAAGAAAAAGAATATCCCGATTTCTATGGATCTTCCTATCTTCTACTCAATAAATCACAAAAAACCCCACAAAATTACCAGAACTACCAAATGATCGTGCTGTCATTGTTTTCTAAAATTTGAAAAGGTATCAAATTAAATAATGGACAAAGAGGTTTCTTAATAATTTTCAAAGAAAAGGCAATGTATTTTTAGGTAGCAGTCTTATATTCATAAACTACAGGTTCCTGGTAACAAAATGTAACTTTGGATGATACTGCCGGTACTGCAGAATTTGGGTTGTTGAAAGAAGGCAACATGTCAGAACGAAATCCAAAATACAGCTTGCCATTTCTAGGAAGAAATCAAGATCACTTAATTATGAAAGCAGAACACATGAGAAGGTGAATGACCATCTTATTATGGCATCAGAAAACAGCATCGTAAGAAGTCAAGTAACACACTACTTCAAATATCTTCTAAAAAAAAAAAAAGCCAGTTTTGGTATTTTGAAAATGTACTAGCCTGGTTTAGCCTTTCATGATATTACTGGGCAATGTACAATGGTACAATATGATTTCCCTCTCTTATTTTTTAAGTTAATAGTCTTCTATCACTGAACATGACAAATATGATCTTGCCTTTTATTTTCAAAGTAAAAATCAGAGGAGAAAAGGATCAAAAGAAGGGAAAGCAATTGAATTCACACTTTAGAATTCAAAAAAATCTTGTATATTGTATAGTCTAGTACTATCCTTTCTGAACTCTTGTACTTTACACAAGGTGAAAGTATTATACACCTGGCCTTTCCAAATCAACCATAAACTGCCTTTGAGTACTTATGGATCAGATAAACATTCAGTTTATGTACCCCATGAATTTAACAGAAGCATAAATTTATTACGTATTTAGAAGTCTAGAATTAATTGGATTTATTACATTATAATTATTTCAGCAGTAGGAGCTGAAGTTTTTAATGATTCTGTAGCTGTTTATTTTTGTAAGCAATTATTTATAAGAAGTCTGTTTAAAACAACTTAAATAATCCTTATACCCACAGCAACCTAAAAGAAAATTATCTAAGAAAAAAGTGTATGATACATCTAATATACGATCTTCCCTGATTAATCAAATCCAATGACTGAATTTGGTGTCCTGGGGAAGGGGAGGGTATGAGTATGATTAATATAAGGGAAGTTAGACGGGGAAGTCAGTAACAAAACAACACAAACATAGTATGAACTTCAGTAGGAAAATTCTCAAGGCATTTTCATAATTTCTCTATACATTTTAAAAAAAAAAAAAAAAAAGATGTTGCAAGGTTTCCCGAGTGGTATTTATTTTATTTTTGAGCTTTCCTTAAATCTGGAATGTCTTATTCTTCTACTTCACATTCAGCCTTGGTGTAATGATTTGAGATTATATCACTTATTCTAGATAAGTGGCTAATAAATCAATGTGAAAGTTGCCAGTAGCACAGTACATAGATTTATCACTTGAAGAGACCCTATCTAATCAAAACAAATTAGACAAGTACTGATATAAAATAACAGACAAAAAAGGAAAACCTAGGAACTCTGATATATCATTTAGATGACACTGACTTCTTCTCAGAGATATTAATTTCCCTAGCATTTGAAGGTGAAAAAGGAGTATTGCTGGTTTTGTTTCCATATACAAAAATTGAGTCTGAAGATAAAAGTGATTTTATATTTAGTCATTTCCCACCAACCTAAGTTAATTTCTTATCACTATAAGAGCTATCATAGAGCTGTGATAAACACTTGGATATTTTGGAATCACATCCTGATCAAGAATCATTGTCCCAAAGCTCATTCATCCATATGGCTTAAGATAATGCAAAAGTTATGCTTTTTTTTTTTTTTTTTTTTAAATGGCAGACTTCAGTGAAGAAGACTTCAACATAGTTATGATTACCATACTTCAGCTAGTACTCCTCTTAAAATTATTTTTAGATAGTTCATATTTTCCATTTAACTACTGAAGCAGTTCTGGGAAAACCTACTCCTGTAACCTATCATTTGTTAGTGAAAAGATTATAGTAAAAGAAATAATAAAACCTGACTTGGAGCTGGAAGTTTTGCACTGATATCTATGAAATCAGGTGCGTTGCCTGCTACATCTGTTCGACTGCACCTTGGGCACCGGATACCTCTTGTTCCCTACTTGGTTTGTGTATCATACTTAATGGTGAATCTTTCAAAACGCTTATTGGAGAGAAAAAACAACAACCAGGAAAAACTGGTTTTTATCTTTTGTCTGTTTATGATCTACATCAACTGACTAAAATCTGGAATGTAAATATTATCTTCGGAAGAGTTAAAATTTATTGAAATAAAACAAGATACAACAACATTCTCCAACAGTTTTCTGTCATTCTAAATAGATTTCAAAGGCATCTGCTGTTTATGTTTCCTCAACAAGAAATCGTTCTTTATTAACCTATTATCAGCTATTCAGAAGTCTGCGGAAGAACTGATGCAGTGTTTACACAGATGTTTGCTCAATAATCCATCACTGGAATTTAAATGAATCTATTACAAAATAATTATTATTTTCAATAATTTTACTTTCAATCTTTAAATCAGTACACATGAGGCAGAACAATGGTATCTACATTTGATAACCATCTCAGCAAAACTCTGACACCAAGATGGAAGCAGACAGATCATGTTTACTTCTCAAGTATGCTTTTTTGGGGGGGAGGAGAGGGGGAGAAGTAATGTACTGCTGAAATCAGGCATTACAATAAGGTTAACCAGGAGACACATGTATACCCTGCTGATCTTGATCTACACAGATTTTGATACAGAATTGTGGGACATAAGAGAGATAAAATGAGATGTGATGAATTGTCCAGAGTTACTCTTCACAAGTGTTCTAGAAGTATTCTTCTGTTACATATTGAAAGAAGTTAAATCCTTTTGAAGAAAGTTATTGGCAGATTAATCTGACTGGGAATCATTTTCTCAGTGGAAAAACTGCATTTAATTAAGCTATCCACTTTTAGCTAAGATTAGATAGCTTTCAATGTATCACTAGTAATAATTGAAGCTCTTCTCTTAACTAGTCATAGTTAAATGCACACACAGTTATCTTAAAGCTCCCATCTCCTGTAGGGTCTGCTTTTTTCCTGGCATCAGAATATAATCAATCTTTATCAAATATCATTGTATACTCGCACTTTGGAACACAGCACTCTGGCAAAACACGTTACCCACACAGATTAAACTATCACATAAATAAGATTCTTTTCAACTTTTAGGCAAAATACATCCCAACATGTCAGCTTAAAAAAATAAACAACACATACAAAAAGTTTATTTTCCAGATAATTGATATTGTAAATGCATTGGTGTCATGGTAAAACTACTGAAGTGTTGTGCTCCCTGACATGAACATGAAATGTAGTTAATGCACAGTCTTTCCATACTTTTTGAAGAGTCTTCAAATTCACTCATTCTAGCAACCACAATTAAAGAAAACTCCGTGGCTGATTAGCAAGAATTCTAAAATATTGATTAAAAAAAAAGTAGATCAAAGCAACTTTGGGGATCTTACCTTCCTTTTTCAACAAGCAGCAGGACGTCTATTTTTTCTCCATTTTGCATCATGCTACTGATTGCTGAAAACAAATCACACATTCATATGATATACAAATAAAATATATAGACAACAACAGATGTGCTTTCAGAATTATCTTCAGTGACAAAAGGTACATAAAATATTTAAATGCATCAAATATAAAATGCTACTTGATAACCAGAACAAAATTCCACAAAAAAACACAATACAATAAAGTTTGCAAGAAAAAGTAATATAGAAAACAGTTAAAACAGGTTAAGATGAACTTTTAAAATGTGAAAACATCTATATTGAAATTAAATTTGTCAAGACAAATTTTATGGGACATGATTCAAAAGAAAATTGGATTTTTAAACCCATTAATTTATTTGCATCTTTATAGCAGCAGATATTTATAATAAAATATCTTAGAGGAAATTCAAGTACACTGTGAAGATCACTGCCACTCTTTTTACATTATTTTATGCTATTTCTGTTTAAAAACAAACAAACAACTACATCCAAGCATTGTAAAAAGACTTACGTTATCCATGATAGAAATAACATCTGGGTAGTTTTCAATAACAGAGTTTTAAAGCTGTACCATACACTATGCTATATTGCACTATACTGCCTAAACTTTTAATTTCAAATCAAAATATAAATATTCACAAATTTCAAAAGATATATAGAGTCAGAAGAGTATTCTTGATTAAAAACCACCCTTGTGGCATTATTAACAGCAAATATAAGGTGGCAGTAAATTAACAATAGAAAACCCAATTACATTTAGGAAATTTCTGGTAAAAACAGTCCATAGTCTCACAGCATTTGCAAAGAGCATCATCAGTAAAAAGCTAAATTACCTCCCTTGCCTATGTTACTTCATCATAAAATCTCAGTTTATTTTTAGTTTCCTTTATAATATAGCAAGTAGCATTACCTTGCTCAGTATAATAACAAGTAGGGCAGATATGCTTAAACAAGATTTGAAACGTCACAGATACTGATACAAAAAGACCATTTGTGTAAATATTATTATCTATTCCACATCATGATATGGAGAAAGAAATATTTTTAGTATCAGAAAAAAATCTATTAGTCCATGAAACATTTCTCCTAGAGAATTATAATTTTTTCCAGTACATTTGAGTATTTTAAACTAGGCCTGTCAATCATCTCAAGAACATGTTCTGCAGTTAGCATTTCTGCAGTGTCAAAAATATGAGACAATAATCCCAAAAGGTCATATATTATTATTCAATTCTGTACCATTATAAGAAAGACAATGCTGCAACTGGAACAAAACTTGTCCTCATTCATTAGGAAGTTGTAGAAGTCTGCACTAAGTAGGGAAAAACATAACCAAGACAGAGTATGATTTACACTAGGATTTAGACAGGAGTTCAGAGAGCATGTAGCTCATGCAAAGGGATGGTCAGTGAGATCAGCAGTGTTTGCGATTTTAAAATGTAATGGCTATATCCTTAACAGTGGAGTATTTTCTGCATTCTAGATGATAAAACCAAAACTCTTACTTAGTTCTTGTAACCTCCTTAGATATATGGAATCTTCTTGAGCACTCTCCATTTCAAGACAAAAATGAAGGCTTGACTTTTCTATAGCAAACCAGCCTTTTCTCCATTGATCCAGGTTATGGCAATCTTTGTAGTACAGCTGGCCAATCAGGTCACAGTCCCTCTCTAATAAGCATTCAGCTACTGGGGGAACAAAATGCTAACAAACAGACAGGGTGAGTTAGATTTAGAAAAACAACCAACCTCTTCCCCTAAAAAAAAAAAAAAAAACAGACAATGCAAACCTGTAAAAAGATGAAAGCTGCAAAAAAATAAAACTTACCAGATTTATCACTCAAATCTATATACACATTAAATTTAATATCAAGTATAGCAGATTTTTCTCCATTCACACTACACAATCCAAATATTTTTTGTTTTCAAACTATAACTGTTTTAACAGGTAACGTGACCATTAGCATTTGGTGCTATATCACATAGAGTGCTGCTTTGTGAGTTGTGTTTCAGAAAACAAAAGAACAGAATTGCAACTATGAATAACTTAAATAATTTCATACAGTACCTGTCTTAATAGAAAACCATTAATATATTTTTAAGGTCAACATTAAAATATTGTTTCAATTCTTTTTTTCATTCTATTGTACTGTCTTGTTTCAAACGTTAAATCACAGAAGTATTCTTTTCTGTTTCACAGGAAACTGTTACACATGACATAAAGCAGTATTACACAGAATTGCAGGGATTGGAAGGGGCCTCGAATAGTCATCAAGGTCAACACCTCTACTAAAGCAGGTACCTTACAATAGGTTGCACAGATAGGTTTCCAGATGGGACTTGAATATCTCCTTGGAAGGAGATTCCATATCCTATCTGAGCAACTGGTTCCAGAACTCCATCACCCTTGCTGTAAAGAAGGTCTTCCACATACTATGCTCAAGTTTAAGGCCATTACTCCTTGTCTATCTCTACCCACCATTGAGAAGATCCTGACCTCATCCTTTTTGTCTCCCATCTCCCTTCAGATATTTATTACCGTTTGTCAGATCCCCTCTCAGCCTTCTATTCCCCAGGCTGAACAGACACAGGTTAATCAGCCTTTCGTCAGACAGGAGGATGCTCCAGGCCCTTTATAATCTCCATGGCCCTCTGCTAGATTCTTTCTGGGAGATTCTTGACTTCTGTGAAATGGGGAGTCCAGAAGAGGATACAACATTCTAAATTGATCTCATAAAGACAGAGTAGAGGCAGAGGATCACATTCCTCAAACTGCTGGCCACTCTCATTTTAATGTACCTGAGGATACCATTGGCCTTCTTGGTCACAAGGGCACACTGCTGGCTCACAGCCAGTCCGTTATCCACCAGCACCCCTTGTATTCATTAAGAATGACTTCTCAGAAGATTTTAAACTATCAAGGCCATTTTATTAGTTGTGCAAAGGCTCTGGACCTAATTGAAAAGATGATTATCAGTATTACCTTAGCTATTGCCCAAGTCCATTTTCTTTGTGAATATGCAGTTTCAGCTCCAAACAAAAAAACACGTTCTGACAATAAATAGATTTCAAAGGTAAAGATGTCCCTAAAGCAAGCAGGAGGAAAAAGGCAGCAGTATTTAGTCTTCATCACAGTAGACATACACAAACTCATTTTCTCTGCACTGTTCCATTGTTACATATCTATGGAACGGAATCAATTTGTCCTCCAATCTTACAAATACAACCAAGATAATTAACAGATTACATGTTTAAAGGCTACTCCATAACATTTTTTTCAGCAATTCTAAAATCAATAAAAATGTTTAAATATAGCCTTTAAAATTCAGAGGTAATACTTCATTTTTTTAATTGCATGCATTCTCAGCAAGTACGTCATCGTAATGGTTTCAAAACATCCAAGTTTAAGCAGACCAAGGCACTGAATAGGAAGTTTTAAACAACTTGTCGCAGAATCAGAAATGTCAGTTTACATGTTCTTCTAGATATCATTTGTTCTAGTCTCCTAATCTATGTGGGACTACCACTAATTATAAAGCAAACCAGCAGTAGCTTTGTCTAGCCAAGCACTGAAAACATTCAAGAATAGAGACTCTCCTATTTCTTTCGGCAACCTGTTCCTCTTTGCCACCAACATCCTCATAAAAAAGCTTTTCCTATCATTCATCAAAAATTCTAGGGATGACGTACACAGCAACTGACAGTCCGTGTACCACCTGCCTCCACCAACACCAGAACCAGTTTGGTTCTGTCATGTTTATAACTTGTCCTTGAAGGTACTGTAGCTCTTAAAAAAAAAAAAAAAAAAAAAAAAAACCACTATTTAAGCAGATCGACCCTACTTTTTCAATTTCAACTGTCAAATATTTAACTTTAAAAAAAAAAAGGCAGTCCATTTGAAGTCAGGTGGAATTTGAAAAGCAATGTTTTGTAGATCTTTATTTATGTTGAAGACTGATCCTAAAGTTTGCCATTTTAGTGTGATTTTCCATATGACCATGCCCTAGAATCCAAAAAGATTAAGCATACTATTTCCTTTCAGTACGGGAGACTGAGAATTGCCTAAATCTGAAAAACTGAACATGGATCAATTATTTCATTCTCAATGAGTACTTCAGAAATTATAAGTAAGACTTCATTATGACTAGTAGAATAGCCATTTTAAGAACAGAATATTTCACTACACAAAAATATCAAACTTAGGGAAGCTTCTCCTGTAACACTACCCAATCTCAGATAAAGCACATAAGGAGATCAGTCATTTCCTTGAAGTATTCTGCCAATAAATTTTTAATTTAGGTAATATTCTGAAGCAGAACCATTTGCAGATGTTGCAAGAAATACATTATATTCCACGACAGAAAAAAAATCAAAATAGTATTTTTCTTTTTTTTTCCAGATACCATAATGCTGTGCTACCGTAGATTAGTGAAGACTATTTCCATTGTATTTCGTTGCATTTTAAAGCATCATCATTTTTCACTCTCTCTCCTTTCTGGACACACTTTGTAGTGGGTAAGGCTCTTTATTTTTTCTTTCCTTTATACTTTCTAGAAACTTAATGAACAGAATTTTTTCTTTTTTTTTTATTTTTCTCCAGACATTTCTGTTTTGTAGCTACAAATACCTACACAGTATTATACCATACAAAGATCTTGTTATTTTTTACAACAATACACACAGACACAGAAATTTCAAAAGAAGTGTTACGGATTTTTTAGACAGATCCAAAGTACAGACTGAAGTGTTTGTTTCAACAAACACATTATCTGAAAGAAATCAACAATCACTGGGATGCAACTCAGACTTAGATGAATCTCTATGTGAGGTTTTAATATACTGAGAGGATGTGTAAGAGTTATAAGAGAAAAGTAAGACAAAGAAAATATATTATCTTCAAACTAACTTAGAGTTCAACAGTTACACTGTTGTCCTCAACTGCAGAACGTGGAACAGGATTCAAAGGTTGACAGATCAAAACTAAAAAGATTATGGAGAACTTTAATCAAATGTGTTATTATTGGAAACAAGCAAAGCAAAAGTTTTGACTTGAGGTCAGTCCTAGAAATAGAAATGAGTGTTAATTTTTCAGTTTATCATGACATCTTTTAAGTGCTAAGAACATGCATTTCAGTTTTAGTAAGAAAAAAACATATCTAATTTATGCTGCCTTTTTAAAATTACCCTAATATTTTCATTATATCACTTAAAAGAAAAAAAACAGCAACAAACACCAAACACAAATATCACTTATCACTTACTTCCTGAAGGCAATATAAAATATTCGGCTTTTTTTCAAAATTGCATGTTCAAAATTCAGGAACAAAATATAAAACCTATAATAGAATTTTGGAAATGTTTATTTGCTGAATTATTAACTTTGGAACATACCCTCTGTTTAAAAAGCAATCCGAATTGTGCACTACAAGACAGATAACTTCGTTGATGTCAAGCATACCATTAGGAGTGGTAGCTTTGTCATTTTCATAGTAGCTGAGAAAGCCACTTTCCAAAGTGCACCACCTTTTGTTGCAATCTGTAGTTAAAGAAATAATAGATAAGTCAGTTGGTTTAATAAGAAACAAATTACCTCATTCTGCAGAAGTTGCCTTACAGGACACATAGCTCTCTTGTAACATTTGTACATTTATGTTGAAATCTCAGTTTCATTGATTTCAGTGAGCAAGAAATTCAAGGTCTGAATTGATAGATACTATTTAAAAGAGAAAATCTAGCATATGGTAGTTTAAGAAAATATTTTTAAATATTATGCTACAAAACTTAAAAAGTGTCATACATGATAGTGTACGAAGGATGTAATTTCTATGAAGAAAACAAAGATGCTATGTTTTTTAACATTGTAAAAAATATTTTTAAAATTATGCTACCAAAATAGAGTAAGATGTCAAACTGAAGAAGAAACAAACTAACTGAACAACCTTTTCAAGATACATCTGCAGCTGAACTCAATTCTCTTCTATCGCAGGCCCAAGTGTCACATAATGAAATTGTACAGAATTTATGCCTAGATACTGAGATAGATAAACGGAAATATCATAGACAAATGCTACCTATAGTTTTTTCAGGATTTCATGTTCATATTAGAATGCGTTTGAGATCTCTATTGTTATTTTTACATGTACATGGCAAGGTTAAATTCATTTAAGCAACGCTGTGGTTAACAGAACGCTAATTACTCAGTGCTTTCAACATGTGATAATACAAAGATGCTGAGCAAGTCTGGTATTTCACCCAATTCATTTTTTATGTTATTTTCTATGAGTCTTACATATTTTTAGAAGTAACTGGATACTATTTTATTATCTTTTACTGGATATCATGCTAGTTTCTATCTAGCTTCATCCGTATTCTATCTAAATAGGCATTTGAATGCATAAGAACAAAGTATTTGAAGACATATAGGTTTACAGGAGCTGAGCATAATACTTAAAGTGTTTGATTATTTTCCTCCATTCCCTACCCCAAAGAGTGCCTGTTCTACAAAATGGCTCACTGCTTCAACACTGACTAAACTACTACAACCTTCAAGAATAACTTTAGAATACTATGGCTTTTAACAGAACTCCATTAAAAGTTTTTCCTGAAAAAGCAGAAAAATTAAACTCAGATCAAACATCTAATCTTTATTTTATGATGTATTACATTAGAATAGCAGCAATGAGCTTTCTTCCTGCTGATCATCAACAGGTGTTAACTATCAGTAACTTTCTCCCCCAGAATATACTGTATTTCCAGGGGACTGGAGCACTTCCCCTACAAAGACAGGCTGAAGGAGCTGGGCTTTTTCAGCTTGGAGAAAAGAAGGCTGCGGGGTGACCTCATTACAGCCTTTCGGTACCAAAACAGGAGCCTACAAACAGGAGAGGAATCCACTCTTTGAAAGGGTGAGTGACAGCAGGACAAGGGGAAATGGTTTTAAGTTGGGGGAGAGAAGATTTAGTTTGGATGCCAGGGGGAAATTCTTTACAGAGAGAATGGTGAGGTGCTGAAACAGGCTGTCCAGAGCAGTTGTGGATGCCCTGTCCCTTGAGGTGTTCAAGGCCAGGTTGGATGGGGCCCTGAGCAGCCTGGTCTAGTATTAAATGTGGAGGTTAGTGGCCCTGTATATGGCGGGGGGGCGGAGATTCATGATCCTTGAGGTCCCTTCCAACCCTGGCCATTCTGTGATTCAGATGTTGTATCTAGCTTTTATAAAAGCTGGGTTCAATTCACAGCACTGAATGAGTTCCTGAGTTTCTTTCTGCAGTTAAGGCTCAGCACACAAGAGGATACCGCAAGTTGCCTGTGTTGACAAATGAAGCACTTAAATGTTCAACCCTTGTCACCAACGGCAAAGCTGTCAAACTGACTCAGAAGGAAATTCTGAACTTAAAACACTAATTTAATATTTGGAGAGATCAAATTGATTCTGGCTGAAAGCCCTTTCAACAAATTACGATTAAAAGTCTACTCTTTGGTAGGACCCAAAAATTAGACAAGTAATCTAATCTCCAGTTAGGAGCAAGTGATCCAAGTGATCTCTCTCTGGCCCAGTTAATCTTCAGTTAGCAACAAATCACAGCTGCTTCAGCAGATGGACTCCTTTCTATAACACTGAACAGATGGAATTTATTTTTCTTGGGGGGGGGGGGAGGGGAGGGAATGGGTGGGGTGGTAATTTCTCATTTGAATATCTACCAGCCAAAGAGAGAACTTGAACTTTATCTCTTACACTTTTTTTTTTTATCATAACCATCAATTTATTCACTAAAGATAGAAAGTAATAAAATTTCAAGTAATAATATGTAGTCTATGTTTGTATACAAAATGTATACAAATGTATATATATAAACACACACATCTACTCCCAACAATATGGGATATGCACATCGCAGCATCGCAGATTATTTCATATTAATCAGATTCTATAAAGGTAGAACACAGCCCTTGAATGAAAAAAATCAGGTCAATGGGGAAAAAAGATTGCACGTTTTATGCTTCCTAGCAACAATGTTTTGTAGTTGAGAATTGGCTCCATCAAAAAGTGTTATTGTGCTCACTGTACCTGTTGTGGTTTCCACAAAAATAAATAGAAGGCATTACTTTCAGAGCCACCTATGTATATACATATGTATAATCACATATGTATGATTTTACACACACTGCAGAGAATACAAGAGGTTGGTGCTTAATTCCTTTCTTCCCTGAATAAACTCGGACCAGTTTCAGAGCAAGAAAAGACATGTCCAGCACCAGGCTCTTGCCTGGTGTCTTTAACAATAACTGTTTGAACGCCTTGGCTGAGAATTAGTTCTGATGACCAGCCAATGCTTTTGACTATCAGGACCAACAGTAACAGGTAGATACTTCAAAAGTGTATTTAAGTGGGAGTTGTGTGTGTGCCTAATCTTCACTGAGGATCATAAAAACATAAAACAACGAGAATATGGATACTGGCATACAGAAACATTTAATCAAGATTTTCTCAGGAATAAGTTTAAGTCAGAAACTAGCTCATATTTTAAAAACAGACAATCTGTTTATTTAGATGGAAGAAAAATACAGGAATTTAAAAAGGGGAAAAATTACCTGTTACTCTGTCTCTCTTAATAATAGTCCTATAAGAATATGATTGTTGATGATATCTACTATGTTAAAGCACAAATTTCCAAACCACAAAGCTTCATCTGTTATAATTTTTTCTTCTTCTTCCTCTTATTTATTTATTTATTTTTAAAAGATTTCCTCATTTCCACTCGGGATCCTTTTTGAAATTTGCAAGCTTGAGCTATATCCCAGTTACTCATTTGAACTTACTGAAAAATTAGGAATGCTTTTAAGATTATTTCAGGAATATTATAATTTCAAATGGAAAATACTTTTGTCAGCTAGCAGCATCCTCCTAGGTATAACTGAAGTGAGAAATATTTGTAAATACTTTTATTTATCAATAATTGTTGTTAAATGAATAATTATTTACTAGTTTAATTTCCTGTCAACCACTGAACAAAGACATTAAGACAATCAAGATTTTCTTTATCCAACAGAAGACTGTGAAATCAAAAGAGAATATGCCACGTCAAAGACATTTTATCTTTTTTAAAGTAATGCAAGATGTTGAAAAGTACCAAATTAATCTAAACTGTGCATATTCATGTATTATTCAAATGCATAAAGTAAAAGTGAAATACCTTCTTTTAATTTCTTCTCTGTAAGAAGCTTGGTTGAATTAGAAGAAACTTTATAAAGAAATTCACATAGAAAAGTGGAATGCGAAGAATCTTCAGAGAAGCCACTTTCAAAACTGGTATCAAAGTTTGGGAAATCTATTAAAAGACAAAGGAGTAAACAAAATAGAGAACTTCCTCTACTATCAGTTATAGCTGCTTCTCCAATTACCTGCACATCTACAGATACACAGTTGCTCCATAAGCTCCTTACTGCAGAACAGATGCATATTATAATTTTTCTATCTTTATAATTAAAGGAAAATTCTTACATATTCATCAAAAATAGTTTACTTCAGTTACCACATTGCCATTGTCTACCACTGCTTTTCAACATAACCTAAATGCGGTTTTCTAGCGTACCATGCTAGATTTCACACCTTACTGTAATATACTTGAACAGAAGGGAACAGTTTCTCTTGTGGGCTTGTCTAGAAGTTCACCACAAACAGATGATGATTCAGAGAATCACTGGAATTCTGCCATGACATCCTTTCTCTGAAGAGGAGGAACAAACACCACCTCCAGCACACAGCAATACTGCCTTGGCTAAAAGATCGCAAGTAGAAAAGACAAAGCCAAAAGAAACAAAGTTTTTTCTATAGCCTTAGGGCAATTCTACAGCTTAGCTAGGGAAAATAAAACAACCGCACATACAGAAAAAAAAAAAACAACCACCCACCCAAAAACCCACCATACCTGCATGTTTGCATGGTGAATAGTGATTGAGCTCAATGACCTAGGAAAAAAATGCCTGGCATTTCTGACAAAATTCAGGTTCAAGGCACCTCATTTGGTCTGGGAAGCTCCAAGTTCTTCCAGCATTTCTCAGTGTGAAAGTATGCTCCCTTCCTACCCTCAACCTTCTCCTCTAGTATGGCTTTTATGCCTAAGGTCTTGTTCAGGTCTGATAACACCATTCCACATAATACTATTAATAACTATCAGTCAATCATCTTAACCCATAAACAGTGAATGCCTGAGAGCCACAAATAACAAGGCTGCACATGACCCCCCTAGTTTCTGCTAAATATTGTGATTCTTAAGTGACGAAAGTCTCAGGGTGGATTAGGTAGAATATTTACTTTACTAAAGATAACTTATTGAGAGGTTCTCCTCTTGAGAGGAGGTAAGCCACCAGAGTAGACTGTGGTAGATAATCCATTCTATGATAGTTCCCTAAGCAATATAAGATCCAAAAACCCAAACAGGAAATCCTGGTATCCTAAGAAAGAAACACCGCAGTGTGGAGGTGTGAAGGTATCATGGCCGAGCCCTGTGATCATCCTGCAGGAATGGGGATACTATTCAACTGATTAACTATCTTCACATCTGTTCCTGGGAAGATCATGGAGCAGTTCCTCCTCTTTGCCATGTTAAAGCACATGCAAGATGAAGAGGTGATTCAAGACAGTCAGCAAGGCTTCACCAAGGGCAGATGTTGCCTGGTGTTCTTCTATCACAGGCTGACGGCATAAGTGGACAGGAGAATGATAATGAATGTCATCTACCTGGATTCTGCACAGCTTCTGACATGGTCCTTCACTACATCCTTTTCTCTAAATTGGAGAGGTAGGGATTTGAATGATGGTCTTGTTAATAGATTAAGAACTGGCTGGCTAGTCGCAGCCAAAGGGTTGTGATCAACAGTTCTATGTTTGGGCAGATGCTGGTCACAAGTGGTGCCTCCCAAGCATTGATCTTGGGACTAATGCTCTTCAGCATCTTTATCGATGACATAGATGATGGAATCAAGCGCACCCTCAACAAGTTTGCAAATGACACCAAGTTGAGCGGTGCAGTCAATACATTGAAGGGAAAAGAAGCCATCCAGAGGGACTTGGACAGGCTGGAGAAGTGGGCCCACATGAACCTAATGAGGTTCAACAAGGTCAAGTGCACGTGTTGTGTTGTTTGGATCGGGGCAATCCCAGGTATTCATACAAACTGGGGGAAGATCTTCAGAGCAGCCCTACAGCAAAGGACCTGGGGGTCCTGGTGAAGAAGAATCTGGACATGAGCCAGCAGTGTGCACTTGGAGCCACAACTACATCCTCGACTGCATTAAAAGAGGAGTGGCCAGCATGGAAAAGGAGATAATTGTCCCCCTCCACGCAGCGCTTGTGGTGTACTGTATCTAGTCCTGGAGTTCCCAGTACAAGAAAGATGCAGAGCTCTTGGAAGAAGTCTAGAAGAGGACCACTAAGATGATCAGTGTGCTGGAGCACCTCTCCTATAAAGAAAAGTTGAGGGAACTGGGCTTGTTTAGTTTGGAGAAGAGAAGACTCCAGGGAGAGGCTCAGTGTGGCCTTCTAACACTTAAGGGAGCATACAGACAGGAGGGGCAACGACTGTTTGTGAGGGTGGGTAGGACAAGGGGGAATGATTTTAAACTGAGACAGGGGAGATTTAGGTTGGATATTAGAAGAAAGTTTTTCACCCAGACAGCGGTGATGCAGTGAAACAGGTTGCCCAAGGAGGTTGTGGATGCCCCATCCCTAGAAGCATTCAAGGCCTGGCTGGATGCGTCTCTGGGCAGCCTGGTCTAGTGGTTGGCAATCCTGCACACAACAGGGGGGTTGAAACTAGATGATCATTGTGGTCCTTTTCAACCCAGACCATTCTATGATTCTATGATTTTGTTTTTCTGGGCCAGTCCTGAGCTATCAGTTTTCCACCTTTCCATCAAAAACATGTCATGTAGTATAAAAATGGCTTAAGAGAGGAGGAATTTGGGGGAAAATATCATCACAGACAAGTCAGGAGGACACTGCTGGATTCTAGGTTTCTCACTCAACAGAATGAGCCTCTCTTCCTACTTCCTTGTAGGGATGCCTACTGGGTAAGATTCTCACACTCTGTTATCCCAAGTGTTTCCCTCAGGAAACTTAGAAATCTTTATAGAGATTTTCCATGATTTAATGTATTTGTGCCTGGCTGCATTATTTCTATTCTTGTGGTTAATCTCACATACTTTGCACACAGTAATTTTATTTATCTCTAGCAATCCAAAAGAATCTGTTGTTTTAATGAACTGCACTATTCAATAATCTAGCCATAGGAGTTCTCACTGGGCATGGTCAAACTCCTCAAGAGTGATTGTGAGAACCCGTTTAAAAGTGACAAGGCCAATTGGGCAGTGAGCTGTTTGTGAATACGTAATTGTGAAAGTTCATACATTGAATGCAACCAGATACACAGCACCAAATCAGGCATAGCTCAGAATGTAAGCTCAGCTTTCCCAAGACCCTCTGATATCTGAGGAGAAGCTGGAACACAACACAGTTTATTTTCTGCTAAACTTCTCTGCCTTTTTCATGCAATATCCACTAAAAAAGAATTTGAGTTCAGCCTATTAAGTGCTACTTTGCAGAGTTTCATGAGACAATGAAAAGTATGTCCAAAGTTCCTGCTGGATTAGCATAGCTAATTTTTTTTCAGTACAAATCCGTGCATGAACATTCAGTCCCAGACTGCTACAGGTAATGGAAATTTTTTTAAAAAGGGAAGTCCAGGCACATCCATACTAAAAATTGATTTTATGGGTACCAAAAACTGATTCACTAGAACTATATTTTAAGTCTATTTCAAGTGCCTGGAAAAAGTCACTGAGATCATACCTGCTGACACCCAAGGTCCATTTTTACTACATGCTCCATGCTATAACTGCAGTTATGACCTGAAAAACGGTAGTTTTCTAGGATAGATTCTACTACAGGCTAAAGAGGAGAGTTGTAGGACTGTGCACAGTAAAGGCAGACATCAATGTAAATAACTTGTAAGAAAAAAAAGCCTGATAAATACTTATAATTCTTTTTTTTTTTTTTTTTTTAATTCTATGTACCTATTCTTCTTGTTAAAGCCTAATAATACAAAGCAGATTATGTTTTTCTGCTGTATTATAAATAAGCATATTGGGATATGAATCACTGTAGACTATCATCTTTTGAAGAACTGAAGTTGATGTCCAAGTAAAATGAAAGTAACATACATCATTTACATATGCAGTCTGCTAAAATACAATTAATGTCATGTTGCCTCCTCCGCTATACCATTATTGTTCTATTCAACACCATTCTTTTTCTAATTTTTTCCCTTCCTTTTTGCTCAGAGAGAAAATATCTTACCTGAGAACTTATTATGGTAGAGGAATTCCATTTGCAATCTTTGTCCAGCTTTCTTTGCTAATAAGTATGGAGTACTGTAAACAGGATCACCAGTAGCACACATTACATCAGCCCCACTGAACAGCAGCATCAGAGTTTCTAGCACATCTTGCTTAACTACAGCAGCACACAGGGCCTTATGTAGAAGGAAAATAAGTATATTTAAAAGTAGGAAGTTATAGGCAACAAGTACTTGTTATTTAGGCAAAAATTCTTTCACATTCAATATAGACCCTCCTCATTTTCTAGTTTCATAAACATTAGGAATCAGCAGGAATCATGAATTATGGTCTAAATCTACAAAAAGAACAGCAACAAAGAAGAAAAACATCACCCCAAGTCTTGCAAACTTTTGCTGCCACTTGTTTCCCTAGGGCAAGCTAACATGAATTAATACAACTGTGGGGACAATTCATTATTTGTTTAAATGAAAAATCCTTTCCCTCTCCTCATTTTTCTTCACATACCAAACTACTAAGGAAAACTACTTATTCCAGACCTCAAAAGTTCAACCAAAGAGACTAGATTTAATCCTTGAACACTATTAGTAGGAAGCAGGCTGAAATCATGGGTAGTTTTTCAAAGTCAAGGTCACAGTCAGTAAAGCCATCATTCCTTAAGGTATCTTTATACTTGATGATCTTCAAGATTTAAAGATTTCATCACATCCTAGAACATAAAGTTCTTTTTCCTATGCATTAAGACAGAAAAACTTAAGGAATCTTTTTTTTTCCTTCTGAGATGTTGTTCCAAAACTTTAAAACCAGCAGTACTTTTGCAATTACAGCAATCTATTCAATAAAAATTTATACAATTTAAAATTTATTTAAATTACTTGGCTAATGGATGAACTTTTCTGAAATGATTAAGACAGAAGTCACTCAAAAAAAAATGTTCTAAAATTCAGCTACTCTAATAAACACATAGCATTTAGTAGGCAAAAATAATATGGCAAATAGTTCAGTAGAAGTTCTGTAATTACTTGTGTTGACTACTTATTACATGATAATTTCATGTCTCTATAGAGAACTCCATCATTACGTTTCCCAGTAGTTAAATGATGAAATAGATACTTCCACACCAAAAAAGACTTCAGAAAAAAAATCAAGCTTGTAAAACACCAAGAGCTATTTCTGCTTCCCGTAGTCAGCAGTTACAGTACAAAAGTCTTGTATAAATGCTATTAATAAGTTAATAATAATAATCAATCCAAATGTTTTATTTTTTCCAAGAAAAATAGTTCCCCATAAAGGCTAAAAATATTTCCTGATTCCCATAGAATGCAGAAAACCTGAATTCAAAATATACAGTGAGATGGTTATGTATTTTGGCTAGATTCCTTTCAAGGGTATTTTAAATACCTTTGCTTTGACTTCTTATATATAATAACTCCACTATCATGTTTTTGCCACAATACTGTTTTTTTTTGTTTTGTTTTTTAAATGTGAGACATCCCTAGTTCATAGTATCATAGAATCCTTAGAGTTGGAAGGGACTTCTGAAGGCCATCTAGTTCAACTCCCCTGCAACGAACAGGAACACACAGCTAAGATCAGCTTGCCTGGGGCCTGATCCAGCCTTGCCTTAAAAGTCTTCACAGACAGGGTATTAACCACTACACTAGGTAACCTGTTCCAGTGCCTCACCACTCTCACAGTTCAAAGCACAATAACCTTCAAAAGATATCGCCTCCCCACAGTCTCTGTATATTCTGAGACAATTTCACTAACATGTAATTGAATGAATTAGCTCTGTAAAATACACGTATTTTTAACTCCCCCTGATTCAAAAACCTTAAGCAGTCATGACTGAGATCAGTAGACAGTGCAAGTCAGTCAAATGGACAAAAAGCTGTGCACAAGTGATAATTAGCATTTTCCACTTTATAACTGTAGGCAATTTACTTGTTATTTGTGCAAAAAGAAACATCAGAACTCACGTTTTTCATCATTTCATTAATTTTAGCTTATTTCATTTCCAATTAACTACAAGCCTCTATGAAAGTATGCATGAGCTACTGCTGATAACACCGAACCATCTAACATATTGGAATGATAGATGTCAGTCATAACACATTAAAAAACGTTAAGAAGGAATATAAAGAACTGTAGTGGGAATTTTCATCACTGAAGTGCACATTTGGAAAAGAAACAGAGATGTGTATTTATTGATCACTCTGGAGTACTTATTACAGGTACAACGTAAGTACCATAATCTTCGACAAACAAACTGGAAAAGTTATAAGTGACAGAATGACTCCTGCAAAGGCTTCCCTACTAAGAGTTATTCAGCTCTGTGAATCTCGTCCCTCAGGATTTTGAATATGTTGCCTCAGAAGTTTAACAGGATGACTAAAATGCACACAAATCCAATTCAGCACAAAAGTTATGGTAAGAGCTTATTCATTCTGATGTTACCTTATTCAATTGTTCTTTGGTTTTGTAGGAAAAAGGTGCTTTCCTGAATTTTCCCTCTTTGTATTTTTGTGTAATGAATGTAATCCTTTTTTCTGCAGCGGCATCCATTTGCAGCTCTTCATCAGGAGGAAGATTTCCTGCCCAAAAAGTGTTTGCTCTCTTATTCCCAATGATGATAAAGAGCTGAATGAAGTTAAAGAGAAAACAAATATCATGAATGACTCTAAATAGTTTTCAGCTGCTATAAACGAAGGAAAAAAATTGAAGAAGAGCAAATTGCCTGCATAAAATTAAATGGAAGCCTTTCCCAGTTACTATGTTAATCTATAAATTAGTAATAAAGCCTATGTCATAATTTTCCAGCAATAGCTACTACAATTCACAAAGCTAACCAGTTACAGTGCTTCAATAAATATTAGAAAATGCCAATAGAAGGTTATAGAAGACTAGCACTTAAAAAAAAAAAAATACCAATAACTCAACTCACTTTAGAAGCATCACTTCTAAACAGTCCAAACACCTAACCTGGTAGTGAATTTTCCTTCTTCCCTAACCCAATATTGCGCACCATGACAACTCTCCAGAAGCATTCCTGTTACTTTTCTCATTCCCAAACCTAGGTGCTTGATACAGACAGTTCTTAAAGTAAAATATTTCAAATGACACAAAAGGTACAGTACTCTCAGAAATATTTGATTTACAATAACAGAGGCATGTTTTAGTAAGTATGCTTTAAAACTTCTTATAAGTAAAGTGAAAAACTTTTATTCACATGGTTCCTTTCAAAATGTAAGAAAGAGTTAGAATAAGTCAACATACCTCAATTAGTTCATTGCTCCAAATGCTGGCATCCATTTTTAAACTCCTGACCTTTGAATCTCTTGGTCCTAACGATCGGTGCTGTCCTAGAAATCCAACAGCATTTTTACTTAACTAAAACACTTAAACTGAATTAACTCTTCTCCTGAGCTAAAAAAAAAATATTTAATGAAAGCAGATCTATTTATCATTTTTTAAACACTATATATTTTCAAATAGAAAAGCACAAAAGCGCACAGAAAAAGAAGGGGGTGAGAGGGAAAAAAAGAGAAGGATATGGATTGCACATGGCACAGAAATAGTCCTCTTCAGGTTATAACTTTGAAATACAAATTTTATATATTTGATAATAATTAATAAACAAAGGCTTTTTCACATATTTTGGAAGAGTTTGTTTTGGAAACAAGACCTAGAGTTATAAAGCATTTCACTCTAATGCTTATGCACATACTTAAATATAAAACATGACCAGAGTTTTCATAGTATCTGAAAATGCTATCCCTATTGGCAGTAAAAATATGACCTAATGTAATAAACACTCCAAATTTATATATTGCAAATTGTTATCTTTTGGAATGCATCAATGCTAAAACAAATCATTTCCCAAGAAGCACTAGTGTGTCTTGATTTCCACTAATTGTAGAGAATTATTCATCTGCTGAAAACCAATCACCAAACAGACTTGTTTACACATGAAAGTGTTTTAGAAAAAAAAGGATGTACCTGGTATTAAAAAAAAAAAGTTATATTCTTTTTTGTTTGTCAAAACTTTCAAAGGAATGGCACTTCAAAAATAAAAAAGCCAATTCAAGGACATAAACAGATATGCAAACATGACATTTTGTAAAACTCACACAGCCTCTCATTAATTACTCTACCTGCACACTTCTTACAAATGACAACACAGAGATTGATGGATGCCCAATCAGGATTGGGAGCTTTACAGTCAGCACAGCTCCTGTTGGATTCATTGAACCAAATCTTCTCAGCTACTTCATAATCAGACAGAGTTTCTGCTATCGATTGCTGCAGTGCTTCAATCCAGTCTTGTTTCTCTTTTTCCGATTCTGCTGTAAAGCTGAAACAATTGACTTTTCTGCATTATTGATCTTTATTTTAAAGCCCAATTAAACAGAATCTGTAGTCTCTTACTTATTACATTTATATCTGAAATCTCTGTCAAAAATAGTCCACTACACACACATAAATAAAAATTATTATTTATTTTCACCAGTGAAAATTCCCTCAGTCTTTGTTTTATCAATAAAAGTACTGCCAGCATGAGCTACACAGCTTTTATAACATTTGTTATGTCCCTGAGTTACTTTCAACATTTTTTTTTTTAAAAAAAGGTCAACACATACCAAAAATAGTCTGATTTTTTCAAAAAAGCAAAGAACAACCTCAATAAAGTTAATGAGTTACGAAAGAGTAAAAGCAGACATGTTACCTAACAGACAAAAATTACCTTCCTTTTAAATTGATCCTTTTTGTAAAACAGAAATAATAATAGATATGGTGATGGCTAAGAGAAAATCAAAGATCTACTTATCCACCAACTAGCCACAGACCCAAATCATTGATCAAGATTAATTTACTTGTTCTCTAGGCCACTGAGAATCAAATAACATTGCTTGCATTTCAGCAACCTTTCTCAAGATCAACACTTGAGAACATAAACTCAGAGAAAAAGCAATTTCCTCTTCTCCCGCATTACTAAAGAAAAACCACACATTAAAGAAAAAAAGTTTTATTAGCATATACTTTTATTTAAAAAAAATCATTACAAGTCATAGCATCAGCAAGAGGAAAGTTTTGTACTGATTTTAATGGAGGATTTTTACAAGGGATAGCACATAGTCAATTCTTTCCTTTAAAAATAAAATCCCTAATATTAAATGAATGCAGGAGGATTTCACTACTGTAGTTTACTACAAAGAAGAAGGAAAGTTTTCAAAGTGAGTTTTTATTTTCTTCTGCCTTTGCATAGAATGAAAAAGATGGTGACAAAAATATTTGTTTGTGGACACTGGATGTCTAGTTAGGGAGATAACAGATGAAGCACAAAGTTAAAAAGCAGAAAGAAAATTCCTGTTATTTGGTGGAAAGAAAGAATTGAGCATTCTTAATAAAAATATTATCTTTTCACTAAACTGGGTTATGTTAGTACTATATGAAGCAATATTTTTCAGCATATTACTTATATGTATATCTTGTACTTTAATAATATTAATAACATTAGTTACATAACTTAATATAAAATATTACTATTATCAATATTGAAGATCTCACCTGAAGCTTTTGTAAGGAGTAATTATTTCAAAAGATTGCTTTGCAGCCCGATCCACTTGTTTTACATTCGCCACATTCATAGGGATTAAGGTGATACCAAATCCTGTCTTAAAGTCCTATGGAAAAGGTAATAAAAGTTTGAGTGGTTATTATTCAATAGCAATCATGTACAGAACAATTAAATCAGCACAGTCCAAACATCCAAGAACAGTGATATATCCAAGAACAGTGATATTCTGGCCACAACATGCAGGCCTCCTCCTAATTCATTAGGGGATAAATAAATCTATACAAAATTATGTTCTAACATTATCCTTGTAGTTGCTAAAATGATATTGTTTGATTGATAGAAACGCACTGTAACTATTAATAAAGAAAAAAAATGTTAAATGACTACATGAAAGTGCTGATGGAAATGGAAGAATCTACCTTAAATCATGCTTTAGTGGAGAGATAATTTTTATAAAACTAAGTCCTTTTCACCGACAGTAGTTTTGGCTGCTTTTAAATAGACTGATTTTAAGAAAAACAATTACAACTTTCTCTTAAATCTTCATTGCTCATGCTTCTGATTTATTATATGAACTAAGCATCTCAAGCATGTCTTTGGAAAAAAGTTCTATACAACAACTTAAATGGAGTAGGATTTACTAGTGGTCTAATTCTTAGAAATACTAAGCATTTTTAGGCTTAAACCAATTACTTTTTCCACTGTGAAACAACATACTTAAAAATCAATCTTGCATTAACACAGTCAGGAAATCGCTGCCTCTTTTAAATGGACTCATTTTTGAATTATATTAACATATTTCTGATCTACTTTGGAAATCATTGGTATTTCTTTCTGAAACTAGTTTATGTGGTCATCTAATGACAGTCATCTAACATGTAATTCACAAGAGGCAATGGGCAAACACAGGAGTTTCCTTCTGACCATCAGGAAGCACTTCTGTACTGCATGAGTGACTAAGCACTGGCATGGGCTGCCCAGAGACATTGAGAGGTCCCCGTTTGGAGATCTCGAGGAGGAACCAGGATTTGGATTCTGGGCAACCTCGAAGGACTCAAGTGGACCTGTTAGGGGAAGAGGGTGGGAATGGACCCCCAGAATTCCCCTTCCAACCTCAACAATTCTGTGGTTTCCGGGAATGTTAGTGTAATTCTTGGATACATTAACGGCATCAGAAACAAAACCAAAAACTACCTCACTCAACCCCTTAACATCTGCAACATGCTCACCTTGTTACTTCTCACATAACATGTAGCTGAGTGTGATCTGAAAAAAAATAAAAATGCCAAAGTACTGGAGGGGAATAGCTTCAGCAAAGATACCTGCCTGTGAAGAAGCTGTTTCTCCTAGTAAAAATTTACCCAAGCTGGCATCACCAGCAATTTTCTTTTCATGAGATTTTCAAATTTTATAACAGTATTAAAGCTCACATAGAGAGGACACTTCAAAAAGCTCTTTTCACTTCATCAGCTATTCCAAGGATGAGCAAATAAAAAAATATCATTTTTAGCTATGACTGGTAAGACTAAATCTAACAGAAGATACAAATAAGAGTTCATGCATTTCAACATAAAAAATTATAAAAAGGAATAACTTTTAAATAAGTACTCAGGATTAGCTACTCTTTACATAATTATTTCTTAGATATTTCTACTTTTCCTTTATTCCCATATTCTGCAACAAACATTTTTATTCTTCTCCCTAATCTTTCATCCCTCTCTCCTGCAGTTTTTCTTTAAAACAATGGTTTTGATGCTGACATATCTGTGAAGCCTACAGAGTCTCTAATTCATCCTCAAAGACTGGTTCTGTGTGAAAGGGCTGGGCAGAACAATCTGTTTTAGAGCATGAACTCGACAGCATGCTTTGCAGCAATGAAGCATTCGGACAAGACCAGCAAGAAAAACTAAAACATAAAGATTTTTTTTAAAAAAGGACGGAGGATAGAAAAGTATAGCAGCATCTACCAAACAGCACAGAATGAAAAAAATAACCTTCAGCTTCCTAGAATTCATGGTTTGTGCTTCTGAGATGTAAATTGAATGCAGGTTTCAATTATGTCTATAATTGGCCTTAAAAAGTCCAGGTAATGAGACTATACTTGTACATTAATAACATCACAACACATTCTTTATTAAATAAGTGCTGAATGACTGCCAGGAAACATGATTTATAGTAGCTTAATATACTCTTATGTCCAGATCAGTTCATTGAAGATAGAAAAGAATAACGAAAAAAAGATAACTGAAATAAGAACTACCATATTTAGCCAGATCAAAAGTTCACCTAGAACAGAGCACCCCTTTTAAGCTTTTGCTACTGGCAACGGTCATAAAAAGAATGTAAATAAGAGAAGGTACATCCCCATCTTCCCAAATAAGCTTTCAGCAATCTAGGGAATTTCATCTCAGAAAGCCCATGAACAATTAGCTACAGTCAAGCAATCACACTTAATAACCATTGACAGCCACATCCTCAAGGAATTTAAACAAATGCATGCTTTAAGGCCTCCACAGCATACTTGATAAATTTCTTAACTGCCAATCATGCAAAAAAAAAAAAGTATTTCCTTTTGAGGAACTGAATTTTGCTGTTGGAGAAAGTAAGTAAACTCTACTTATCTTCCTATTTCTTACTATTCCATCTTGAAAACCTCTATCCTGTGTTTTTTTCAGTCCATACTATTTCAAGCTCTTTTCAATATCTCATGAAAAGCTGCAATAGCGGGGATGTCAGAGGAGCAGGAGCAACCTATTCTGCTCAACACCCTAGCTGCTGCTGCCATCCCAGTCCTTCTGGCAGTTGGGCAGCCCACTTGTTGTTTTCACTCAGCCAGCTGCACCCAGCAGCACCCTTTGAGCAAAGATGAAGCACTCTGCAGACATTACAACTCACAAGCACGTTCACTGTAATTACAGCCACTACTCAGACAGCAAAGTCTGTTGTACTTGAACCCAAGTATGCAGAACATAGCAAGCACACAAATCAAATACACACACCGAGTTCAAAATCTCTTAGGAGGCACACCAACCCTCCCAAGAAACCCTCAAAAACCCTCGCATGTCAACAATCCAATTGAAAATAACTATTCCCATGTTTTAAATTCAGCTGTGTAAGACCTGAATTGCAGCATGAGGATTGTCGGAAAGGTTAAGAAATTAGAAGTGAGGAATTTGATTTTCAGCACTGAAGGTAGTGGAAAATTAACCAATTTCACCTGTACATTAAAGTGAAGTTATTGCTGTAATGGTCCAAGCAAAATCTTTTTTGGTAACTGTCCACTTGGCTTAAACCAGGCTTGGTGAGTGACAGGTACACTGGAATCTAATTGTCACGGTTCAGAATTATATGCTTTCAAGAGCACAGTCTTGTTCTCTCCTTCAGACACAGAAGTGGGAATTGGTAGAGGGAAGAAAGAACTGCTCCACTTCGGAAGATAAATTCATTCATTTTGAGTGCACAGGAGGACAATAGGGCCATTCAAGCACTATACAAAATGTACTGGCAGCAAGACCAAGCTGCATCTTTTTGGAATACGAATTGTTTCACTCCTACACGCTGAAAGCTCATTGTTCCAGAAAGATTCAACTGTGTAAGACTTTCTGACAAACAAAGAAAAGTTTATGATTCAAGAAATACAAAGAAAACTTCTCTTTTTTAAATATACATAGAATAGATACATCTCAATGCATTTGAGCAGAGATTGAAAAAAACTACAAGAGTTTCTATAAAAATTTCTTTTTAGAAATAATCATATATCAAACGCATCCACTAAACAGCACAATACTGCAGGCTGAAAATATTAACAGGGAATGTAGCCAAGTATGTGGAAAGTACTGGCTTTCTGAAACCTGATGTTCCCTTCTGAAGGAGGAATGATTATAACATGTCATTATCATCCTTGTCTAAAATACACAAAATCTATGAAAACCTAACTGTACCTAAATTACAAAAATATATAACCTATTTTTTTAGGATACATTCAAAGTGCATATATAAACTGCATGGCAGTGAGCTAAACAGCTTTCTGTTATCTATTATCTTTTCATAGAAAAAATCTACACTTTTCACAGAAAATTTTATTAGGAGGCTTTATTAATATTTCTCTGATTCCATTCTGGATGAGATTCAAGAAGTTTCAAAATTAATCTATTTTTCTACTATATCACCAGTTCCATTTTATAGACATACACCAGAAATACACATCGAGGATCAGAAAAGCTTGGCCACATTTATGAATAAAATTAGACAACTACATCTAAAGTATGGTTAATTTTCAGAGTTGCTGAATACTTACAACTTCTGGAATGTTGCCTTAAAAAGACAGGCCTAGGCATCTTATGAAATTTTTATACAAAATTGGGATCAGGGGATTACTCTTCTGGCTTTCAAAGAACAGGCCTTCTCTACAAAAATCACTCCTCTTCTTCCCAGAAAGTATAAGATGTGATCCTTTGCGTTCCCTTCTAGTCATTTTTGCAGAAGTAAAACTTGGTCTGGCATGCTTGTTATCCAAAACAGTCAAATTTAAATTTACCCAAACATAGAAGATCTAGAGGTGCTGATGTTCTTTGCCTTTTACTTCTCAGCAATTATATTCTTATCTTTGAGTGCTCAGACTTGTACAATTCTAACTTTTCTATAGTGTACACAGTTGAATAAAAACACTTTCTATGGTAAAAAACCATAAAACAAGCAAACAAAAGAAAACTACAAATAAAGAATCAGCATAATTACAAGTTTACCCTTTCTTGTCACATAAACGTTCTTAGAAATAACTCCAAGTTGTATTTTAAAGGTTAACTATATTATTTTTACATCAGAAATATCAGAATATATTTTCATCTCAGGTTTTTGCTAGAGGATGAAAAGGATAGCAGCAACAGCACAGAAGGAAAATTGCTGCGATGATTTAATGTGTATGTGTGTGTGCGTATATAATATATTCTGAAGTACAGGACTCTTTAGTACAGAAATAGTACTGGTGTATGCTGAGAATATCCCACTTCTGGAAACTGCTGCATCAGCTGAGTGTCCTCAGTGTACAGCAATTTTCTTTCAGTGAGATCAAGGTCCCTGGTTGTTTTTTTTTTTGTTGTTGTTGTCTTTGACTGTTAGATCTTGGGATTGTACATTACCCTGTACGAGAAGATGGGGTATGCACACACATATGTCTATGACACCAACAATGGTAGGGAATGCAATATAATGCTACAAGAAAAATATACTTCATGTTTACATGTATACGTGTTTATTTAGGCGCACTTTTTTAAAACAGTATTTTCTACCATCCTACTACCCATTTTTTTTTTAAAGGCCCACCCATATCTGCAACCCTACCCTTATCCTACTCTTCATACACAGATTTTGACATTTAATCACTGTGGCTTTGAAAGGAGTTTCAAAACATGACCCTGTATGTTTCCTTGAACCTATTCTTGGAATTTGCAAGAGGTCTTCAGGTTTGCTTTGAGGAAGCTATCAGAAAGTTTATGACAATTAAACTAAGATTTCTACAAGACCTGAGAAGTCCTCTAATAATTTAACATGATTTAGACTAATACTTTATTTTAGACCCATGGCACTTGATTCCCTTCAAACAGTAAAATTATTCCACAGAGATTAAAAGCCAGTAACTAGAATTCTTCAGATAAAGCAATCAGCTTTCTTCCCTCTCTCCCTTGATTGGAGGTACAGAGTTCAGCCATTCTAGCTCATAAGGAAGGCTAATTTCTCCACCAGGTGAGAAAAAAAAAGTTTCCATATTAATAAGAAAATTAAGATATAAATAATTATCAGAACCTGAGAATTAGTGACTAGTAGAGCACAAATTGCTTTGATATTAATGCTTCTCTCCATGGGTTTACATTGATCTTCTCTACTTTTAAACCACATTTAGCCTCCCCATTTACCTGTCATCTGGCTTTTCAAATCTTTAGAAACTTATGTCCTTTGACACAGGAAAAAGTCTTTGGACACAAATTTTAAATGATATTTAAACATCATGGGCTGGAATCAAAACTGCCATGAGTAAATACAGATGTACCCTTATGGTCTTCTTAATGAGGTCTGAAATTAAAACCTCAACAAAGCATACAGTATATAATTACACAAATAAGAAAATGTTAGAAGAACTTGAAGTTTGCCAACTCGAGTCTTGATGAGCAAGATGATGTTAAAATTCAAGTTGTCTGTGCATACTAATTCTGTAGCTTTGTGCTCATCTATTATGATATCAATTTTATGTTCTTAACTAAGCAAAATTCCTGTCCCACAGCAGAACAATTTGAAAACGTTTTTGCAATCAGAGATTGCATCATTTTGTATTAATGGCCTGACATCAGTAATTTGAGAGGGTAAAAAACAAGAAGAAAGCAAACGGCAAGAGAGAGAAAGGACGCTTCAGGTTAGCTCTAGTCAATGCCATGCACTGTAGGTTTGTTTGCAGTGAAGTATGCTGGATATGCTATGGAATACAGTCCACATTTTAATTACATCATAAAGAAATATAGCATATCTATTTTGAGATGGCTCTATGACTTAATCCAATACATACGTAGAAATAATTGAGAGATCACTTTCAAAAACTTCCTGAATAACACGTTGAGGTAGCTACACACACCTAGATGTAACTTTTCATTCAAGTTACACATGCTTATCCACTTATTACAAAAGTTATTCAGAATTCTCACTTTGGCAGCTAAAT
The DNA here is from genome assembly GCA_037305975.1 of Chrysolophus pictus. NCBI lineage: Eukaryota > Metazoa > Chordata > Aves > Galliformes > Phasianidae > Chrysolophus > Chrysolophus pictus. The sequence continues at coordinate 21,024,296 of CM074579.1, forward strand.
ATCTGAGTTTTACGGTATCAATACAATATTAAATCACTTGATTATGCATTATCAGTCTGTGCCTTGATTGATGTATGGGATGGATTCAGGGACATGTGAAGATGGAAGCCCCCTTCCCATACAGACTACAAAAAAAAAAAAAAAAGGACAGTCACATAATTAATGTGACTGAATACTATCCTGAAGAGTTAGCTCTTATCTTTGCCTATTTCTAATCACTGTAAATCAAAGTCTTAGCATTCAGTCATTTCACTGTACATTTTTCATTTCTTACTACCTGATTTTATGCTCTAGGGTTTGATTTGCAGAACTGCCAAGCAACTGGAGCTTCAGCTGAGACCTATGAATACAATACATAAAACTATTCTGTTCCAGGTAAAAAAAAAAAAAAGAATGAAAAATATATGGGTTTTTTGAATCATTTACTCTGTTTCTCAGAACTGTGTTCATATGGAAGACAATCATGTTCCACTACTTACAAGGAACTGATGAAAAATAAATTATCATTGTTTTTCAAATAGGCAAGAAAACTAATTACTAATCACATCACCATTACTGATGAAAGATTCCTTAAGACACTTCTCAACAGTATGCAATAAAATAGCAGAGTTACTTCATGAAATGAAATTACAATGATCAAATGGTTAAGTAAACAATCTACAACTGAGGTAGTAATCTCATGTAAGAAAACAGTATGTTACGGGATCCATTACACAATAACTATATGGATGTAACTGGATGAAATAAGGCTTTAGAAACAAGCCCAGTTTTCTCACTTTTAGAGTGGGTGCACAAATCTGTAATCATGGTAATGTTACTACACACAGACTGTTAGAATTTTCACAGGTTTTTAGCTCAGAAATCCCCAATGACATTTATATAATCATGGAAGCACATCTCCTTATCTAACCCTGAATAACTCTAGATACATGCTTGACTTCAATCAAATTCAACACAATAGCAGTTACCAATAATCCCAAATCTTTACAAAATTTAAAGAATGCAAGCCAGAGCAGTGGATGCAGACTCCAAATTTCTCCTCACCTTTCCTCTCTGTTTCCGTAAGGAAAGGCTTCAATGTGGGCTCATGGTGAAATAATATGATATAACCAACAAAGAGATGTTCAAATTCAACAGCTACCAATAAAGAAGTATACATAAATCAAAAGCTCCAAAATCTTAGTCCTCAAAAATGAGACACGATGATGAAAATGAAGAGGAAAGCAAAAACTGTAATTCCAAACATTCACAAGTTTCTCACTAGTGCTGAAACACACTGGAGGAGAAATATGGAAAAAAAAATCCATCCTGCATCCATGCCTTGCCGCTACAAATAATCTGTATGTATGCAATTTAGTGACAAGACCAATAACCTTTTTGTCACATCTGAAACCATTTCTGTGAGCTGTTGCATCAAAGTATTCAATTGAATTTTAAGTAAAGTGTATATTTTGACACAAAGCAATTGAAAGTTATTACTGGAAGGCAGAGTTTGTGACTTAAAGGTACCACAGTCACTTGCATTATTTCTTAGGAAGAATACAGAAAGGACCAAATTCAACTATTCTACAGTTCAGAGTTGAGCTGAGATGTAGAAAGTGTGACTGTATTTACGTGCTTGCTTTGGCTTGCCATTCAGTGTACTAGAAAAGGGACAGAACCTCACATCTGAGGCACACAGGACAGAAACCAAGCATCAAAAACAAGCTGATTAACACTGCACACAAAAACTGTCTTGCTCTCTTCCCAAATATATTGACAGACAACAGCTCTCTTTGCTGTCAGCCCTGTTCTCCATATAAAAGCTGACAAAACTTCAATTTGACCAATTACACCAAGTCCCTTCCAGCAGAGTTCCTCCTCAATGTGAAGTTTGATGAAGAATCAGCATCTCATTAGCTGAGAAGTGTTCTCAGCTTTTCTTCTGTTGCTTCTAGATATTTCACAAGCTCACAAAGATACTGCAGCTAAACAAGCACATAAATAAAATTAAAAGCCTGTCATAAGCAAGAGTTGCCTCTCTTCAAGGCTTTCATTTCTAGTCTTATTCCAGTGGCCACTTATAACAGCACAATCACCTCGTTTCCTTTAGCAGAGACAACCATGTTCCTTATGATACACAATTCCTAACACAGGGAAACCCATCCCATTTCAAACTTCATTTCTTGCTACTTGCTTCACACATTTTTCACCCCGTGGGGATGCCAGTTTAACATAAGCAAAGCCCATTATTACTTGGAAAAGGCTCAATTTTCTTCACTTTTATAGCTTAACCACCTGTCTCTGATATTTTTTGTTTGTTTAGCTGAAACAGGTATCCCTGTAACCACCATCTCAAAAATCTCACATAGTTTTAAACAGTTCCCCAGAGCACTGCCTGTTGACACAAGGACATTTTTAAACATCTTTATTACTAATAAAATTTTAAGTAGCCATCTGGACTCTTCTTTAAAAGTGATTCACAATAGAAAACCTTCTTGGAAGATTTATCAGGACTGTTCTCTGGAGACCACAAAGGTCTGTATGTTTTAGAAGAATCATGTACAGTTATGGCTTTCTGAATTCACATCTTTATAATTCTATTGTGAAGCTTTATATATCCACCAAAGCTCTTGTTATGCATTCATAGTCTAGACAACTGCTAACAAAATCTTTGAGCTTCTAAAGAAAGGACAGACTGTGAACATTTCTGTGATGTTTTAAAAGTTGGAACAGTGAAAAATTGATTACTCTCTTTATAGACTTCTGTACAGTTGCCATTGGATAATAGAGAAAACTGGTATTATACTCCTTCCAGCAAAAATCTCCCCAGTGAACCAAGAAAAAACCCTGAACAATAGGGTTCCTGTTTTCCCTGAATTTACCTGTGGAGATAAACTTGTATGATATTGAATAGTAAAAAGTAGCACTAATCGATCGTAAGTTCTTTATTGACTAAGAGCAAATAGAAAGGTGTTAAGTCATCCCTGTACAAATAAAACGATTTACTTTTTTAACAAATAAAGTAAAATAAATTTTTTTGTAAAATAAAAGGTAACTCTGACATCACAGACCATGAGTAAAAATAATGCATAATTTCTGCTTTAATAAATATTAGCAGAAGTAGTAACATTTCCTGATTGAACTGTGATTTTCCTAACAGACTTGAATAGCCTTTCTAATTTTCTTTCATGAGGTTTATCTCCAGTTTACGGAATTCAAAATTATTTATGAACAATTATAAAGAAAATTTCAAAACTTTTTAAAGTACCATCTAAATAGGATCAACTGTGAAGGGCATTTTCATATTGTAAAGGAAAAAAGTTTGTAGCTATATCCCTGTGAATCCCCATGAATTCCAAATATACCTCATTTTATCATAGCTGGATCACTGCTGGATTTCCCTGCTAATGTTAGTAAAACTGCCAGCTCAGATTTCTGATCCTACCAAACTGAACGGATCTGTGACCTGATGCAAATTGCAAGAAAACATGCACAGAAAAAGCCTTATTTAGAAGCATTTCAAAAAATATGGAGAGCTCTGGATTGAGCTAACAGGACTCTTTCTTGCTAGGGAGATTTTAAGCACCTGCTGCTCACACAGCCACGAAGTGAAAAGTTGCTGTTAACAAGCAACATTATGGTCTTTGGCTTAAGACAAAAAAAAATAAACTAAGCAAAGCATAGGCCCACACAAAAACTTTTGTCCAGATAGTAGAAATTCTCACCTGTTTAAAAAACATTCACCCCACAGGAATGGAAATATTAAAACCCATTCAAGTTTAGATTTACTTTAAATTTGAAGTTCAGATACTTTTGATATCTCTGAGAAAAAAGGCAATTTTTCTACTTTCAAAAAAATGTAGGCAAGCATTTATTAGCAGAAGAACAGTATTTTGAGTATGTGCACACATGTACATGTACTTTGAAGAACATGCCTGTGGAGGTACAGACATTTTCCAGAAAACAATTTAAAGCAGTAGCTTCCCACGGCTGCCACTCAGAAACCTGAGGGGACCAGATTAGGACTTATAAATTCTTTCCACTTCTGTGATTTACTTTAAAACAATGAAAGGACAAAAGCACCATCAATTTCACCATACATTCTGCCATGGTCAGACCAAGAGAGGGCTGATGCTGTTACAGCAGCAGTGCTGCATGGTAGTTTCTGATATCCAAGAATCTTTCCTAACTGTCAGTCATTTCAGCATTTTCTCTCTCAGCAAGAGATTTTTCTTACATTTAATTCAACAAAAGAAATACATAAATATGTTCATATTTATATGTATGACTGCCTAGGAAGCGTTCGATTTTTTGTAAAGAAAAAGATGAATGGAGATAGATATAGCTACTGTTTAGCAGATACTCATTCCTATATTTGCCTAGGCATTTCAGAATCATTCTAATCATAACAAGTAAAAAATAACAACACACTGTAAGTATGAAAGTTATATGTGAAAATAAGAAATTTCACAAATTGACACAGTTTGCAAATAAGTGATCTCCTTTTCATTACATATATACTGAAATAGCCATAGGATAAAACATTTAGAGTTTACTGAATTCTTAGTAAATCCATCCTAAACAATGAATGTCATTATGAGGACCAAAAAAACCAAAGGTCCAACACTAAAATATCTGTATTGTACTCACATTTCAGGACTAGGTCTGGAATTCATAGTCTTTCTGAATCAAACCTAACAGACTAAAGCTTTAAGAACCAGTCTTACATAATTCAAAAATTATGAGCTAGAATGGTATATAAAAAAAATCAAGTATGCTTAAGATGGCAATGAAATCATTTTCTGTTAATGAGAGGTATAGGCTAATATCCAACTAAAGAACACAACTGGTACAGATAAACACTGAACAACCCCATAATAGCAAACTAAATTTAGAACAAAAAACAAAAACCACAACACATTCCTTTCCAGTAACACACACATTCTGTACTACAGACAACTAACTGGTAGAAAAAAAGATCTTCTAGGGTTAACAAACTGTCTCCATTTACCACTTCCACATTTATCTTTTTTTTGTGTGTCACTGAGCTTCCTCTTGACACACGATGAACCGCACGAGAATTTCTTGCAGGATTCAGAATAAGCTACGGCCATGTGGCTCCCTTGTAGCGTAATGATTCCACCTGTCTCCTACACTCCTTTCACTTCTCAGGTCTCCCGTTCCCATCCATTTTCTTATACAAGGAATAGATAAATCTTGCTCATCTGAATTTTAAAATAGACTGAAAAAGCAAAACTTGCCAAGAGCAATATTAACTCTGTTTCAGTGCACATTCTAAGAGTGATGGAATGGGGGGGTTAATCAGTACTTAAACAGTTAGTCTGAAACCATTCGTATATATACCCTGAGAAACATAGAAAATAAAGCTTCACTTTCATATTCCGTAAGTTTACTAAATTCACTTTATCAGTGTTCTACTTAAACAGCCTTCAAAATAATGCTGTAATTAGAAAATACACATATATTGAGATATACATTTTTTTTCTTACTACATTCTGATAACTAAAGATTACTTATAAATCAGACATTAATAAAGAGCAGTGGAAATTTGTTCAGGGTAACAGGCCAAGAACTAAAATCGTCAGCACTGATTCACAGGCTGATCTAACAGCAGCATCCTGACCTAGACACCAGTAAACTGAACCACTTCCCTGTACGCAGAACAGCTCGGGAAAAGCTGTGCCTCATAGCTAAAGAGACAGAGTGTGTCTTGTCATACAGAAATCGCATCAAAATTACAAAGGCATGATCAAGATAACTCTATAAAAGAACATAAATGGTGAAAAAAATCTAGAATTAGAAAGATAAAATTGCTCTATTTCACAGTATTCAGAGACTCAGTGGCAGAATTTTGTATCAGTTGCGTATAGTGGTGGGGAGGCTTGTAACATGCGACAATGAATTTTGAGAACAAAGTTTAAAAAAAAAATCAGTCTGTGCTAGGAAGGATGGGCAGCTGCAATCTGCAAACAAATTAAAGCCAGGAGGAGGTATATTTTCCCAGCAGGACCATACCAATTTAAGAAACTAGGACAAATTCAGGAAGGAAACAGAATACTGGACTGAAAAGAAACTCTGTCAAGACTGACATTAATGGCGAAGTTTCGAATGACATTCACAAAGCTGGAGATTCACTCCAGGTATCTGTGTTGAGATCCTACAGGCAACAGCTTTCCTTAAACTGCCCTGCAAATACTGAAAATGGATCTTTGTCCTTCTAAGAAAATGGAAAAGTTAATCAACTTGATCAAAACCTGTACGGACCTCTTCAGATTTATATCAAAACACATCTGCGTGCAGTGTAGGAGAATGGAATTTGGGTCTGCAGATGAAAAAAAGTGTGGAATTAAAAGATCTGAACTTCCAGAACCACAGAATCATACAAAACAGCAATGAGACATCTTCTGCTTTTATACCTACAGCATATTCTATTAACCTGCATTTGTACTTCTCCCTGTAAAATACATGCTTATGTCAAGAAATATACACTTGATATTCCATATTTCATCAGTGAGAGAAGGCTGAAGCCTTCTGAAATACAGATTTGTGTAGATGTAATTCTTTGACTCCCATACTACTATCTCTTATTGAGAACAACAGCAAAGTATCACATTTAAAATACTAATTGTACACATCGACCATATGCAAGTGCAAAGATCTAAGATCACCCTCAAACCAGACCTTCAAGTTTTACATACTGCATACTGTCACTGAATAACAAAAGACTAAGCAAGTCATGTATCATATGTTTTCAGTTGTAAAAGGAAAATGAGAAATCTGTAAAATCATAATACACGTTTACAGAGCACATAGAAAACACTCAGAGAAAAACAGCTGATATGTCTTTTCAGTGTGAAATAAGCCCTTTCTAGATAAGTCACAAAAATGTCAGGTATTTCCTCTGTGTGCTTTGTTCATTTTAAGCAAGATAAGATGCTAGAAATTCCTTTGCTTCTCCTTGTTAAGGAAAGAAGTGCAAGCGGAAACAAACCAACCTGGAAGTCAGAATCCAGCTCCCACTTGGGCACCACTGATGACCAGTCAGCACTGTCTCCTTTGCTTCTTTTACGGCTACTCAGAGGTCTAATGAATTTTGCCTTGATCAGTTTCTCAACTTTTGTTATGACCCCTATCTCCTGGCTCATCAGTTTTCTTGCAGCCCAGTAAATTGGCAGCTGTTCAGTTCCTTCAGGGGAGAGAAGTGAGAGTCAATTGTAATAATGGGCTGCAATTACTCCTGTGTTGTAGGAACTGAGCTGCTGTTGCTGACTGCTGTCATTTTGTCCGCCTTTGAACTTCTTTATGACCCTGTGGCAAGGAATTACAGCCCTTGGCTGGAAAAAACATCACACCTCTCATCATCACACAGCATTCCACAGAGCCTCTGGACCAAGTGCCAGACTGGCTGATTGGGGAACGGGAAGCAGAACACAAAGCCACGTTAATTACACCAACACAGCCTGCTGCTTTGAGACTTCTCTCAAATGTTGCTCAGGTATCTTTAATGCAATGCTGCATACAGCAGTCTACTGACTGTAGGCATGCATAAATGTGGTTGACTGCAGTATGCTGAATACAGACTCCTCCCTGTCTAGAAAGAGTATGGAAAGTAGAACAGTTTTAAAACATTTGTCAGTACAAGAGACAGACAGCCAACAGTTTTGCCATAATGAAAAGGGAGTCACAGCAACCAAACAGCAATAAAAATATATGCCTGAAACAGAAAGAAATGACTCTGAATTGTAATACTGTTAAATACTAGATAATAATATAACCCCAAGAGGACTGGAGAAGTCAATTGTATATCTTCAGTTCAAGTGTACAAAGGTACAAAACAAAGGTAGCTCTATTGTTCCTCAAAGACAAAATAATAGAAATAACTGAATTGATATCCTCAAATTGTGAATGTCATTATTAGGCATCACTTAAAAAACAAACCAAACTCTTCTACTTCATATTTCCTGAATCACAGCTATCCATCTTCTATGTTATTAAACAACACACGCCTTCCTCAGTCACTGCCCCACCCAGTTCCATTCTCATGGCCCTCCAGCTGTCTCACTGCCAACTGCTGGTAACCTTTGACCTTAAGTGAAGGTAACAAAGGTCTAAATTTAGTGCACAAAATCCTTTTCAGTAATGTCTTCAAAAACATTATGTTCCAATCAATAACTTTGCTGAGTCTCTGGGGGAGTCTGACCCACAAGCTGAGAAAGAAAAAACTTTTGACTGAAGTTTTATAGAAATATCTTTAAGACATCAACTCTAATGATCGAGTTAAAATGTGCCTTCTCTAACAAAGACATTATTTTGCATGCAAAATATTTGTGAGGGAGAATTTAATTTAATAACAATGGCATTGAAGTGTTTCATGAGGCAATAATTCAGTTTGAGTTGATTAAGTTCAAATTTGTTGGCCTAGCAATTTATTAAGCAGAGATAGAAATTATTGCTGAAAAAGCACACAGGGGTATTCCCCATATTTTTACTGTGCTGTAAACCATAAGGCTCTTTCCTCTTGCTTTAAGGACGGTGCATTTATTAAGAATTATTTATTAAGAATTATTTATTAAGAATTATTAAGTTCGTACATATTTTCTTTACTTTGGTATCACATAACTTCGTTACTATCTGAAACAACGTCACTCTGCTCCAAATAGCACAAAGAAACTGCAACTAACAAGCAAAAATTTAGTTCACTCAGAAGATGAAAACGTCACTTCAGTTACAGAAGAGGTGAAATTTCTCAGTATTTTAAGGATCATCTTTCTAATACTCATTTTAAACCATCCACTATTCACAGTTTATGAAAACTTAGATGGCTGATCTATACAGATAATTGAACGATAGTGTAATCTGTTTTCAATCCATTATTTTAGCAGACCATTAGCAACTTCAGCCTGTTCTTTCTCCACCACCAGGGGAGTTACTTTTCCCTTTTTCAGCACACACTGTGTGTAACACGATTCTGGAGCAACTATCCGTTGTTTGGTTGTAACAAAAAGGTGGGGAGTGAAAGAGCAGAAAAGGAAAAAAAAAAAAAAAAAAAAGAGGGAGGAACTAAAAGTTCTGGGGATCTGAAACAAACTGCAGTGATCCAACGGAGCTAAGAATAGGACAGTCCTATCTTAAAAAGTTACCTCAAGGCAACAGAAACCCATAAATGCCAAAACAGTCCTCTCCAAGAACATTGAGCTTTGCCTGATACCACAAACAATGTTATGATCAACCATCTGCTTTTAAGTGGTCGGGGTTCTAGACATTACAGTGTTGGTAATTACAGGCACACTCTTTGGCCTCTTGCTGGTAGGTGCTAATATATTTTATTTAGTATAGCTACCAAGGATAAAAATTGGATCAGCATGATATGACTGTCAGCATTCATCTGATCATACTCATCAAATTAGGCAAATCTTTAAAAATCCTGCTCCTCAGTGGGGAAATGAATAGTCTCATGTCTCTGAAACGTTCAAGTTTAGCACTGCTAAGGGGATATATATACAAAAAATAATCCTTTTGTGACACTACTCTTCTGAGTTCTGCCACACCAAATAACTTAAGATTAGAGATTTGTAAACTGCATCTAGTTAATTGTGTTGTAACAGAATTCAAAAATAGCAAGTCCATAACAGATGTCTTACATAAAGTTGCAATAGCAGTAATGGCATTTTTAACTAGTTTGGAAAATGACTCATATACATTACATAGTGCATATTTGTGCCTATATTTAAGGTCGTTGAATGAATGTTTCAGTGAGGATGTGTTTTCTAGACTGTCTCAGAAATACTTTGCTCTTCACTTTTATGACAGTTTTGCAGCTTTACAAAAACATTAACATTTCAGCTATGTTAAATAGTTTTACATCTGAAATGAAGGATGAAGTATGTCTGCCATGAAAACTGACTGGTATGATTACAATTAAATAGGAATTTCCCCCAGGATGCATTAATAGTTATCTTACAATGAGTAGATCTAAAACCTCCTTCAGCTGTTCACACATATGCTGTGCCACACAATGAAATCCTTTTTCTTCACAATATTCAAACAAATCTTAATTTTTCTTCACTACTAACTTTTACACAATCAAGGTAGTTGGTTGTATACCTATTTGTCATTCCAGAAAGCTCAACTGAGCATAATTGTGAAGCTGATAGCTTTGTCTTTTCCCTTTCTCCATCCTTACCTCCACCCCAAATCAAATTAATCATGAAACTTTTGATCACTATGGAAGCGTTAGGCTTCCTATCACACTTCATGACAGCTTAGCTGTATTTACAGCTTAGTGAGATCTTAACAGCATAAAAACAAACAAGGAAGAAAAACTTATGTAGGCAAGGTTTAATTTAACTGCACAGAGAAACAGAGAACTTAGCATTAACTTATTTTCTATTTGATATAATTCTGCCTTCTCTTTAATTTTATCTTTAACAACCTAGAGCAATATCCCATAAAAATATTTTTGAATGCTAAATGCAGATCTTGCTTGTACAGATGGGTCACTGTCACGTTGTCTGATTCAATCATGTTATTAGTGTATTATTTAAAATGCTTTTTTTTTTTTTTTTGGAGTAGGGGTACAATTAGTTGAAATCTGAAGAAGTTAAGCTCAGAAACCCTCCCCCATATCAACAGAACTCCCTGTTAAAATTCATTTCATATTGCACACAAGCCAAAAACAGAAGCTTTTAAGCTTTCTTACAGAATACAAGTTATTTTGCACGTAGTTGTTCCTGATGTCATGCACAGCAATTGATCTTTGCCATGGTTTTGAGTGTGGAAGACTAGAGTGAACTGCATGCCAAGAAACCGCTGTAAAATTAGGAACACAACCTTAATTCATCATCCCTGCTACAGCTTGATGCAAACAACTATATTTAAAAGAGGCTAGATAATTTGCTTCCACTTCAAGTTGCCAGTATATATTTGATCTCAAAACATGTTTTCACCTTGATCTTCTCTCCCCCAATATATTTCCTTAGATTCTTACTATATATTTTTACATCTTGCTACAAATCATCTTGAAGAGTGGAGCCTGAAGAACTTATACAAGGACAAACAAGGACAAAGGTTCATTAGCTCTTCTGTTACCTCCACATATTTAAAACATTCTAGACAAGATCGTATAATTATAAGCATGTTTGAACATAGTCTGCACCAGCAATCAAGCAGGCAATTTCACAGAACTTCCCAGTACTTTTTACAAATAATAGCTTATTACCAAACATCTCCAAAACTACGTGTGCTCTCCACGTGGAGAGGGATAGATTCTTTCTCGTGGTTTTTCAGTCACAGTAATTCAACATTCCACTCACTGCCCCACTCCAGTGCGCATCCAGCACTTAATTCTCTTTTCATTTATCACCTATCAACTTTTCTAACTGTCCCTCTCATTTTCTTTTGCTCTCTTTAATTCCTCACCCTTATCCCCAGCTTCTTTTCCAAAACGATCAGCGGCTTTTGTAACACATTAACATCACAACACCTCAGACTGAAGTAGCAACCACTGAAGTGGCACTCAAGTTACTGCTCAGGACTCCATTAGTTCCCAGAATCTTTAGGCAATTATTTTACTTTCTACTTAACTTACATTCAAATTCTCTCCTTTCATATTGCTGCTAACATCACCCTCGACTCATTGATATTCACAATATTATCGCAGTGATACAATGAAGAATCTAACACAATGAATACTTGCACACATCCCCTCCAGTAACTTTAGCCTAACCTCCTCTCCTTCAGATTACAAACATTGAGCATCTGATTTATCCTTCCACCTGTGCCATCCTTTATCAGTTCTCTATATTACAGAATGTGTTTAATTGATCATCTCCTGTAATACAGTGCTTGATGTTGCCCAGGTTTGCTTTAAATGCACTACTGGCATTAGAGAGGAAATGGAAATTAGGTACTATCTTACTGGTTCATTCAACATACATAAACATTCCCATCTGCCACTGAGCAAATCATTTCAATTTTTGACAAAACAAAAACCCTCTAAAATCAATAAGATTTTCAGCCAAAATGAAATAAGAGTTTTGTGGGGGTTTTTTGTTGTTGTTGTTGTTGTTTTAAATATGAAACAGATACTACTTCTCATACACAGCAGAATACTCATCATTATTCAAGCTTTAACTTGGAATCATGCATGGAGGGAAAAAGTTGTAAATAATCATGGCACGCAGCCATACATACTATTTCCCAGTCTTTCTATTTTGCTGTTTTCTCTAATACCCCATGTAAATGCATCTATTTTGGAATTACCCAAGGCAGAATCAAAAAATATCTCAAGTGATCTTTATCAAAGCCAAACTCCAGTGCAAACACTGTGACACATAGGCCCTCCCTGGCTTTAGCTCTACCAGAGAAGCTTGTATACACCCCAATGAAGTGGGTATTCTGGCAGACCAGGAAAGCATCTGTCACAGCCCTTTTGATGATCACAGAGGGGACGTTATCACTGGCACCATCGCAGTAGCCTGACATTTCAAGCCAATGTTTGAGCTGTCATGAAGGATCAGATGACATGTTTTTATTTAAGCACGAATGATTTTGAAATAGAAATGGGAGTTTCAGCAAGTTGCAGGTTGAACAAATTGATTCTGTACGATCTATTTTTCACACCTGCTCCAGAGAGGAAGTTTAAGAAATTCACACTACATAGAGAGTCAAAGAAATTGATGGTTTCTTACTAGCACTATATCACTGCCAGAAGCTCAGGCTAACCCAATCACTTTTTAACTAGAAATGGGCCTGAGACATGATGTTCTGATCTCAGTCTGAACTTCACAAAGTTCATGTTGGTTACGTTAGGATTAGGCATTTGGCTTAGGATCTTCTCCACTTTTAACAATGAAGAAAGATCTTTTAAAGCACCACTGGACTCTCCTCTATCAAGTTTAATAGAAATCAATAAATCAGCTTGATCCGATCTCATTTCAACATTGTAAGAAGTGTAAATAGGTGTCTTTTAGCTCTGCAGTTATAATAAACCCTTCTAAGTCTCTCTGGGAGTAGTTCTCTAGTAAGGATGTGAATTCCAATATGAGCAGAATTTAAGGACATCCCTGGGTGTATTTGCTTGGTAATTAATGGCTGAAGCACAAACTTGAGACTGGGAAAGATTTGTAGAACATCAGAGCCCTCTACTGGATTAGAACTACATTACTGAGCATTTCTTTAATGCAGCAGTGAAAACAATACGTTTTATCTAAAAGTTGAAAAACACAAGAGGTACCAGGAGAACTACATTGCATGAAAGCTTAAAGACAGGAGCTATTTTTTTGATTTCCAAAAAGGCAGAAGTCATATAGAGAAACAGACATTTCTTCAAATGGAGGATCTAACAAGAAACCTCTTAGGATCATTTGACATATATGGTTTTAAGTAAACAGGCTTTGGAGAGGCGTTAGTTTTGCACCATTGTTCATAAATTTCATTCAAGGAGAAGGAGATGACAAGCTGACAGCATGTATAAACTTCATGCTGTTCCAGGACTTTGTTTTGGTTTGCCTTTTCTGCTGCACTGCAGTTCTTGACCTGTGCAGAGCATCCATGTAGTAGAAGGGAATAAACATTTAATCAAAAGGCTGTTTAAAGGTGTGCTTTCATGATTAGCTAAAACAAATGTGAAGTCATAGATACTTAAAGGGCACAGCTGATACAGTTTACTAACAGCCTCCCCTAAGCAATAGATTCAACATACCTATGCAAACACACAAAATAATAATTGAAAACACACATGTAAGAGAAAATTTTTAGGGAAGGAAATACTAAATACAGTGTTAAAGTATCTTAATCAATTTTCAACCTGAAAGTGAATGGCTCTGGAACGCTTTTTCCATACAGAAGAGGACACAGTAGGTGAGGAAGTGAACAACAAAAGGACTAGTTACTGAGAGAACAATCATATTTGAAATAAGTATTTAAATAATATTTGAATTTGCAAGTACACAAATTTGAAAGAGCAAGGCATGCAATAGCACTTCCCCAAATCCTCACCCTGGTTCCAACAACTCATGGGTTGCCAATTTCCTTACACAGAAATAGTACCTTTCCTGTAATAGATATTCTTCCAACATCTTGCACAGCCATCCATTGAGCTCCCATTTATATCCTTTATCTAGGTCTCCCTAGGTATCATCCTAGGGAATTCCACACTTAACTACATTACATCATAATATATTCACAACTAAACCAAACAAAAAAGAAAATAAAACAAAACAAAACAAAAAAAAAACAGCCAAACAACAACAAAAATACACAACCCTAGATTTGGGAGCTGGAGTGTAAGCTACTTTGTGTTTTTTTTTTTTAATTCTGGATTTGTTTAATATATTACAGTGCACAACAAATCAATTGAGATTCTTAAAACCACAAGGAACATTAATGTCAAACATTTAGATGAAGTGTCGCTTTAAATATGTTATGTATACAAGTACATTGGGGCATTTTATAGAGCACTGTACTACAGGAGGACAGTGAAAGTAGAGCACAAAATAAGCTGATTTAGTAGAGTACTTATGACACACACTTTTAAGAGTGAATTAATCCTACCCCCACCACTAACCTGTTGTGACACTCAAGGCTTTTCATTTCACCTCACTACACATTCTTTTTTTCATTATACAACAGGTATAATGATACATCTCTTGCTTTTTGAAGTCTTTTGAGAATTGCAGCAATAAAGTACTACATAAAAAAGGATATGCATTTATATTTACAAAGAACCATCAATTTCTAACGCCAGTTAAATCATCTTTTCAAGCATTCATTCACAAAAATCACATGAAAAATTTACCTGCTCATTTTTGCATATCCACACAGTATTCCCTTGAAGTAGAATAAAGATTTTGGCTTTGTATCCTTTCAGTTCAAGATATCCACTCTTCTCAGGAGCAACAGAAATTCGAGACTGAGGGTTATTATCAGATTGAGATTTCACAGCATTGAGTATTTTATCAACCCAGTCATTCCTTTCTTCTAAACAAGGAAAAAAATTAGACAGAGGTTATATGTTAAGCAACAGCTCCACTTTCTACCATATTTCTTGTTCTTCCTACTATGCCTTGCTGGTTGATGGTATAACTACAGCATAAGAGATAACATCTACCTTGAAAAAGAGGTAGAAATGAAAAAAAACAACAAAAAACAAACATAAAAGAGGAGAGGCTAACAAGGATATCCACTCAGGTACCTTCCATAAACAAACAAAAATTGAAAGTTATGAAAACATTAATTACAGTTTTCAAAAATCATGACTACTAATTCTTAGATGCTTAATTTCAGAGAGCTTAACAACTGAGGTGGCATACAGGTAACATGTTCTTCATTTATTATTGATCAGGCAACAAGGAAAGAACTATGGGAAGTAACGTAAGCAAACAGTAGGGAGCCTAAATATCATCCATCATTGAAGAGAGAAGCCAATCCAAACGTTATTCTGTTGGACCATGCTTTTATGCAACATTTGGCAATTCATAGACTATTCCATTAAGGTGTAGTGGTTAAGCTTGATATTGTCAGGGGCACTCGGTAATCAAGAAAATGTATGTTTGAATATGTTTTGCATGTGGCATTAGTTTAGCTTCACATTTGTAAGATCACAAGTAGGTGAAGTAATGAAGTTCCACTCAGCCTCACACGCTGTTCAGACATTTCCCCAGACAAAGATCAATATACATTAAAACTGAATACATTGAATCAATTAGACATGCCCTACATGATGGAAACATCATGAATACTTCAATTCTTTGCTCTAAGAGATTCAAGTCATAAAACATACGGGATATAATATATATCCGTACATGGCGCATCTAAAGTTGACATGATCAGTGCCCAGCACTGTAAAGAGGACCATCAAAACAATAACGTGCTCACTTCATAAATGTAAATGTGAACAATAAGAAACAACAAATGAATTTAAGCATCAGTAAAGTTTGAAGAAGAGAAAGACAGCACCTGACAGACTAGCACAGGGAAGGTAATTCTAGAGCTCCTCTTATCAAATACAGGTTTTGTTTTAAGACAACTGTTGTATTCTAAAGTTTCTTAAAGTAGTTTTAAAAGGTCATTGGAATATTTTGGTATAGACTATTACAAAATTAATCTGAAAGGTGTGTTTTGTTTTTCTTTTTAAATAATATTTAATCCCAATTAAAATCTCATGGAATTTGAGCAGATTATGTTCTAATTCAGCACTATCACCTATTTCATTTATTCCTCCCAAATGCCCCAAACTACCCAAAATGTTACACAATTTCCCCCTTGCTACTCAAAAAAATATTGTATTTCCAGTTTGCAAAACAAATAATCAGAGCACCAAAAGACAAGAAAACAAATACTATATTCTACAGATTATGGACTGACATTGGTATCAAGGGACACAAGTCAACAAAGGCAATGGCAATATTCTGTATTTTGATACTTCAGCAGAAATTAAAGAAAGTTGATACAGGAGGTCCACAGGATGAAATATGTATAGATTCCCTACTTCAAAATATTTTAAAATAAGTGTTCTTAGAATTGTCCCAGAACAATATCCCATCATAAATTCACAGAAAGAATAGCATAAAGTGACAGTTTGTGCGCATACCAGTAAGCAAGCAAGGTTATTTACATAATTTACTATGAAAACATCACCCACTATTGGATACAGAAAGGATCAAATTACTTGTACAATATCAACTTATATCCTTAATGTGACAGTAACAGCTTTATGAACACATCACCAGGTCCAAAGAGAGTTGCATAGCAAATGAAAATACAATTTAATGTATAAAAAGTGGCTGCTCTAAATTTACTTTTTAAGTCAATATAAGCTATTAATGTTTTACGGTATTTAAAGATAACAGCTCATAAAGCAAATTATGGCCCTACAAAAAAAAGAATGTGCTAAGACAGTTATGTTCTAATTTATAAAAATGATCAAATTTGTTTTGGAAGAGAAAGGCAAAAGCAATAAAAATAGACCTGCTTCTTAGCTAAGAGCATAAAAATGTCTGAACTGATTTGAGCCAGACCTGATAAGGATTTGTTCACTAATGCTGCACTCCTGTTGCAGCCTGCAGCAAATGTATACAACCAAGCTATAACCCATAAAAACGAGATTTGATAAAGGAAATGCTGCAAGACCCCTAGTTATAATGGGTCTGGCACACAGTGCTGTAAATACATATTGCATGTCTCGTTTCCTAGGTATTCCAGTTTCTTTGATTGTTTCCATAAATAAGTCATACATGCATTGACATTAATTTTACATATTACAGCAGTAGGGTAATAATGCATTAGACTAAAAGGTGCACTAACTTCCTCTTTTTGTTTGTATTCTCTACCAATGTATTGCTGAAAATACTGCATAAGGCAGTAAATAAAAACAAACAAAAAATAATCACATTGTCTCTTATCACATCATCACATCCAAGCCATCAACTTCATCGTTGCTCTTCATCAATTTTATATCAAGAAGTGACTGAGAGCAGATGGCTGATAGTACACAGACTGTAAAAGCTGCTAGTGATATCTAATGAATGTCCAGAAAAATTCATCTTTGGAAATAATGGGAGAGGAGGCAGAAGGGCTGGAAAACTGTTATTATTTTGATACTTTACAAAGTATTTTATTTCTTATTACAAAGATTATAGTTATCAATTGTTTTACTTCATGAATCCAAAACAGATGGATTCAAGAAATACCTTTTGCAATACAACAAAATCATACTTCATAATTTAATTAGGATTTAATTTATCAGCAATGACTACCTGTCCTTCAAGAAATCGTTAGAATTACATACATGTGTTGTACGTACCTTCTTTATCCACTCGGAAGACGAAAGTCCTATGGGATGTAACAACTTCAAATTTATTCTCTCCATGAACTCTAACTGTTGCTATAGCAGAAAGTAGTATTATTCCCTTTGAGAACACTTCCTATAATAAAAACACAAAAGAAGCAGTTAATAGTTGTTAATAAATGTCTCCCAGGTAGTACTATGCACAGTGATGTTCAGGATGCTCACATTCTAAACTGTGCTGTGCTCCTAGAAGTTCAGCATTCATTATTAATAAAACTGCATCAATTAAGTAAACCATTTCACTATCCACACAAAGCCCACTTTATCGTTATGTGTCTACGCTCATATTCTGCCTTCTAAAATAGAAGAAAATCCCATAGTGAGGTATAATGCACACATGAAACATCACTACAGGAGACATTTCATGACACTGCTATGACAAAATGTCACAGTCTTAAATTCACAATTTTATACCAAAGAATTGAGTATATCATCCACACACACACAATTGTAAAATAGAATCAAGCAAGAAAAAAAAAAACTTTGTCTTCTCTAGGTAGAGTACTCCAGAGAATTTCTGAGTTCCTTCTCCCCTTCATTGTTAGCCAGTTAAAAAAAAAAAAAAAAAGACCACAATGGATTTTATCCATTAGCATTCAATATTCACTTGAAGGGGGGGTGGGAGGGAAGAGTGTTGGTAATTCTGCAAAAATCCATTGTCTAGTCATTACTAATGATAACCTTAGCAAGTACATGCTATTCTCTCAGATGAGATTAAAGTGGAATGGTCCCTCAAAAATATCATTTGACATCACAGTGAGTTTTTCCAGAACTTCCTAATTTCCAGCTAGGAAACAGGACAACAGAATTTAAACAACAACAACACAGGAAAAAAAAATGAAATGCTACAAGAACTTTCTCCAAGCAGATCACCTAATAAGCTGAAGCAGATACACAACACTTCACAAGTACATCTGAACAATTTCTGGATTACAGAGTTAACGCTGCTTCTCCTGTCACCAACGTGCTTTGATCAATCGGTTTTCTGACTAAGATAATTCAGATATACTGCTAAGATTTATGATCCAGATGCAGTAGTATTCCAAGAGGTAGCTCCCCCATAAAGAATTTGTGCTGCAATAAATTTCCTCATGAAGTATAAATTATTATAACAGACTTTACACAAGGACTGAAGGAATCAGTGTGAATGTTAAGCATGGAGGATGCTTTTTCCATTTACTGAGTTAAATATACCACCACTTTTCCCCAAATTCATAGTCTTGCATTGTTTCACTTCTAAACACGAATATATTTCAATGAATGCTGTTTGAAAAACTGTGATTTAGTAAGAGACAGAGGAGATGTCACTTTAGTTACACCCAAGAACTACTCTGTAATTCAGAATCAACTCAGTACTGCACAGGCATTTTTATTACGACTATATTTAGTTGAAGGCAGACTTAAATACAGCAATTTCATATCTGTTAAAAGATACAGGTACCGTGTCAACTATTGTTCCTTCACAATGAAAAAGAAAGCTTACTACAGATGGTATTTCTAAAACTGTTCAGATACAACTATATTATGGAGTTTGCAGGCATCTACTGGTTGTATTTGGTACTGTAAGAGAATAATTAAGATAACTTCAAGTTACAGCTGCTTTATTCTACCTCATTCTGTCTCTTTTTAAGCTTAATATGGTTCGGGTTTTGTTATTTAATCATCCTTCAGGCATATATATTTTGAAATACAGTTTAAACTATGAGAACTACTCAGTTTTATTTCTACACTAGGTTCTCTTTCGCATGCAAAAACCACACCTAATGCTAAAAGCTCCAGCAGATAAAGACAATACTCCAGACAAGAAACTAGGTGATTTAAGGAAGCAGAAAACAAACAGAAAACAAAAAAAAACCAAAAACCACATCCTTCCACAACAGAAAAAATATGACCTATTCCAAGAACAAAAGTGATTGCCCTACTTTGCAGTGAATTTCATTCTTCATTACATTCACATGCACCATAACCTAGAAAAACAAAGTTGCTTATATGAAAACTAAAGACTTTTCCTTAAGTCACTACTATATTTGCAAGGAATCCCTAAATGTTTTTACATTAAAACTTTCAATACAGTCAGCAGTTTTGCCTTACCAAATATATTAGATCAGCAAACTTCTGCTAAGAGGAGGAAGACATGTGAAAGAAATACTATGCAAATTGAGTAACTAAAAAGAACTCTGAAGTGATGCCTTTTTTTCTTCAGTTTGCTCTCACTTGATTTAACTACATTCTGTTATGACAAAAACCACAGCAGATATTGCTCTCACCACATCAACTTGCTCAGGACAATGAAAATAGAAGAAATAAGCGCCATCACCAACTCAAACCAAAACAGGTCAGGATAGATGCTCTTTTTTAAAAGAAAAAACGTTTTTTTTTTTTATAATTATAAAGGAAAGAAGAGATCTATACTGATTATAAGTTGACAGGTAACTAAAACAAGTTTAGAAAAAAGTTAGAAAATTCAAATTCAAATTATTCAGAGAAGAATTTATGCAAGCTAAGCACACATTTTCAGGAATATGGCCTTCTTTGTCTTTTCTCCCCATCATCCACTCATTTCACCGTTGATTAGCCACACAGCACATTGCTTACCCAATGCAATCCCACAATGCACGCAGAACTATGGGCAAACAATTGTGTTTTCCTCCAATCCATAAACATCTCCAAATGTTTTATGAGATCCTCAGCTCCCAGAATTTGCATCCAGAATCACAGTTCTCAGATAATAGGTTTTAGCATATGACTCATCAAGTTAATAAGTCAGACATATCAGTTTGTACAAGTTGAATGCACACACACCAAGCAGACACACTTTCAATCACAAAAGTGCAGTTTTTCACTCATGAAAAAAGAAAACATGTACACAAGAGCCTGTAAACCAAGCCTCCTGAGAGCTCTTTACAGTCCAAACTACCACAAATATCTTCAAATAGAAGATGAGTGTTGGAAGCTTTCTATGCAGCCCATGCTACACTGAATATTCCTCTCAGCAGAAGGAGTGATTTCTGTAATCTCTTGCAACAAACAAGCGTAAAACAAGTCCTGCTCTAGTGACCTCCATATAACTAGTAGTGACCCTCCAAAATAAATAAATCTCAACTTTAGATACAAGACTGAAAATTCTTTAAAATTAACATTTCTTTCCCTAATTATGCGATAGAAGATATTAAGCAAATTCCAACGCTATTTAAGCCATTCTTAATCACTAACCTTGCTTTTCTGCTCCTTTAAAGTTCTGGCATGAATACCACAAAGAGGATAACATATTTTGTCCCTCCAATCCAAATATTCTCTTCATCTACATAATCATGTCTAGTAAGTGAAGAAAAATAAGCAAGCAAAAACAGGCTGTCTCATGTTCCTCATCAGCAGGCATAATGAAGCATAATGTAAATACTTCTTGCTCTTGTTCTCCGGCCCCTCAGGACATACTCAACCTTTTTCTACTTCAGTTCTCCCCCTACATAATCTGCTGAAACAGTTTAACATGTGCACATTATAAAAAATATAGAATTCTTACTGGTTATCAACACCTATCATAACGAAACCCAAATTACAACACAAAGCTGAATTTTCTTCCTAATTTAATATGCATCTTCAACAGGAAAACCTACCCAGTGTTTTAAACAATGCATGTGCATACAGCCTCATTTCCAACAAAAAATTTCCATATTATACAATCATCTAACATTTTTGAGCTTAACAAGATCTGCATCTCTTCCAAAAGAAATTAACTGATCACAGAACAACAGAAAAGTAACTTTAAAGTCAGCTTAATTATATTAAATAGATAAGAAAAAAGATAAAAGGAAAGCAAGGTTTAAAAACAGGTCTGAAAAAAATGATGACTTACAAATCTATTTTTATGTCACCATAGCAATTGGACAGATCGATACAATGGGAAAGGCATTACAACAAACGTCACGACAGAAGGACTTGCACAATAGAAAGGTGCTATAAAGGAATGGAAGAAGATTGCTCACTCATATCAGAAGAGTCTAGGTTCACAAAGGAAAGCTTTACCAAGGAGGGATCTCCAGAAAGAGATCCTTCCCCAGTGGCAATCAGCCTTAATGAGGTCTAAGAGAGGTGCAGCCAGGCTCCACACCTTCCGGTCACTCAGGTGAATTGCCTTCAAGGCTGACCAGGTCCTTTCCCCAATCAGTGCTCAATCAGTGGCTCAGGCCATGACTCAACACTTCCATTCAGTCATCTATCAGAAGTGATCTACTTGAATCAGAGCAATGCATGAGTCTGAAAATGTTTCAGGACAATTCAATCCTTAGGTGCAGAAAAACTAAAACATCCACTGGACTTACAGTATTATGCTCATTTTGAAGAGACCCATTGTAATGAAAACTAGTTCTGCTGTTTGTGATTATTCTAGAAGTCACACAGGAGAGACATTTATAATAAAAAAACAGATAGGCATCATGGGGTATTTTTTTGTTTTTATAAGGCTTCCATTCCAAATTTTCTCTCTCTCTCTATATATATACATATATATCTCATGCTGGGTTTCTGTGACAAGACAGTTTGCAGCCATCACCAAAGTAACATTTGATCTCCTAAATGAGTTTTTCACTACTTTGCTGTTCTGTAATAATGTTTTGTTCTAATATTTTGCAATTGAAAATACATTTAACATAAATGTTCATTTGCAGTTATTTCTAAATGTTGCCTACTATACACATGCATTTTGACCCAAACATGCCACTTACCTTTTCATTATTGTAATAAGAAATGCTGTCTCCATCAAATTTAACCCAGCGCTTCTGAAACATACGTTTGCTGTGAATCAAAAATGAATACAATTAAAATGACAAGTTATACTGGCTTTTAAGAATGTCTCAAAAGGTCAAATCACATTTTGCTTCCTGTGTTTGGGCCTAAACTTTCTGGAAATTAAAATTAGCGCCTTTGAAGATTAGAACATTGATTTTAAATATAATAAGAATATCTGGAGATAAGAAGTACAGCATTAATGGAGCTCTGTTATAAATCAGTGCCTTCATGTTTTTATCAGTCAAGCTTCCCTTCTCTTTCTCTTTCTCTTCCTCATTCTCATGTTCATATTTGAAGTGACAAAGGAAAAAGGAGCTTTCAATAATGTAATTTTGCTTTGACCTCACAGGTAAAGGATGAGAACAGACTATTTTTATTGGAGACAGAGGAATATTCTTAATACAGAGCATACCTTAAAATGTTACAAGACCTATAATATCACTTCCAAAAAGGGAAAGGTGAGAATCTAAAACGACCATCTCATTGACAGGTTCATAAGACAGACATCTCTGTTTACACCCTATGATATCTTTATTCATTAACCTCTCCCAAACACTCTCTTCCCT